>OZ010575.1:76254402-76776902 GCA_963932145.1 Acanthosepion lycidas | reverse complement strand
TTATATAAGGTGCGATATGTTTCCTTTTTTGTTTTGTTTTCCTTTTTTTCTTTTTCTTTTTTCTTTTTTTCTTTTTGTTTTTGGGTTTGTTTTTTTTTTGTTTTTTTTTGGGGGGGAGGGGTCATGCTTATTTAGGTTGGTGCAAAAATAATGACGTAATAATGTCGTTTTTTTAGGTTAAAAAGTACGTCAAAAAACGACATTATTACGTCATTATTTTTGCACCAACCTAAATTTGTGGATATTGATGTATGTTCATAGGATAATTCTTTCACTATGTCAGTTATGTACCATGCGTGATATACACTTAGGCGATCATGTATCTTTCGATACATGACTGATGAGGCAGATTTTTTTCCCGCAGTTGGTTACCATTTCTTTCTGCAGTAGACCAGTTGCCATCCAAGGCTATAGAACCAGATCTGTCCTGCTATTTACTCATAGCTAAGAGGAGAAGAAGAGGATTCATGCCTTCCCCAAGGGTATTAGCACGTAAGTGAATGTAATGGATTCGACTGGAATTCGAACTCGGCTCGCCGATTCTTCAATCCGAGCCGCTATCAAAAATTATGTATTTATAAACTGGTTAATATCTGTTCACAAGATGCGAATGTCTTGAACTCCGGTTCAAGATTAGTTTTCAGTACATTGAAGAGAGTAAATTTCTTGTCAACTCTCTTCTCCAAATCCAACTGTATTCATATATCTATGGAGTTCTTATAATCTAGTAGTTCCTGTAGATTTCTCTGGTATGGCCAAGTTCCTTTTCCATATCTCAGAGCCATAATGCTTAAGGTCATTTCCTTAAAGAATTCTATGTAAATATTTATCAAGAGTGAATATATAAAATCGGTGATACCCCCAAATGTGTGTGCGCGTGCAATCAACGATACTTATAGTGTGAAGTGATCAAGATGCTCACAGAAACAGTTCCCTTCACAAAGTCAAGCAATCAGACTTAAAATCCCGTCGGCACACACATGCAAATAGATGGATAGAGATGCGCCCAAAGACGCCTCTACCCGCGTAAATGTGTCTCCTGTCCGGCTTTTGGTACTGCAAGTGCTGGTGGCGTTGGGTGGTTGATAGAAATTAGTAGTGAAACAAGCTCCGACGAAATCACAGCCAGAGATTAGTTTGTCGTAAGAATTGAGTGGCCAGTGTTGACAGGGGAAAGATTGGTACAGGCGTGGACATTGTCCGAACGCCAATGTTTGATAGCAGCGGTCGGGAGACAGTAGGGAAGTAGGAAGGGCAGTGAAAGGAGGACGTGTCCAAAACCAATTCAGTCTTGATTCAACTTGAAGTAAACGATGCCAAAACTGCCCCGTACTCACGCACGAATGATTCGACACGAGTATTAGTCACTCCAGATTCCAAATCTCACTGGCTGTCATCTCTCTTTCTCATGTTATCTGACTTTTATAGAAAGCTAGGGATTATCATTGTTTCCCCACATATATATATATATATATATATATATATATATATATATATATATATATATATATATATATATATAAGGTTGTTGCAAAAATAATGACGTAATAATGTCGTTTTTTGACGTATTTTTAACGTCAAAAAACGACATTATTACGTTATTATTTTTGCACCAACCTAATATATAGGTTGCGATGATTAAATTGTCGCCATTTTATATTTTTAATTTCGTGCATACGCGTTTGTTTTGATTTTGTCGACTGCACTACTGGAGAGAAAAAGGACACTATGATGCAATTCACTTCGACAGAAATTTAGAAACTGTATGCTGTACTGGTTGGCATTCGCGCCGGAACCTCCAGTACGAATATTTTAGAATGTTTCGGTGTCAATCTGAGGTGAGTGCAGAGGATTCGGAAAGATATATCCAGTCAATATGATGATGTTTGCAGGGATCACTTGTGATGGTGACGTTATGCTTCCATTAATGTTCCGAGAGGGCCTCAGACTGAACACGGAGGCCTTGAGGAGGTAGTGCTACTGTGGGTCAATAGGGTGACTGCTAGAAGACTTTATGCCTGGCAAAAGGACTCTACACCATGCTACACAAGCAAGACCCAAATTGTCTGACAGACATGACTGGGTCATGTCTGTCAGACAATTTCTGCGACCACATAACCCCTCATTTCTGGCCACTTAACTCCCCAAACTGCACCTGTTCGATTATTATGTGCGGAGCGCAGTTGAGGTAGAGACCAACAAAACTATTTGTAACACCAAAAATGACCTGAAGGCAAGGATTATGGTACCATTCACCAACTTAAACAACAACAACAATACAATACTATAAATGTATTAGTGGTGGGGTAATCGAAAGTTACATTTTTTTTGTTGTTGTTGTTGTTCATCCAGCTTCATATGTGCTTAAGAGGAATGTTTTAATATGTATACAAGGATTCAAGACTTCGAATTTCTGGTTCAAATGGGTTCTTTGGTTCAATTGATAAAATCCCCTGAGTATACCGTAACATTGAAACCTAGCAAGTGGATTCAACTGATCTCCTAATTTTTAAAGCTAAAAGCTATACATATTATTTTTACTTTTATTTCATTTTTTTTTTTTTTTCGCACATGTATTGAGCATGTTTTAATGCTACTGTTTCCAGGTCTGATTCAACTCTGACCATTAACCTTTTATGCATTATATATATATATATATATATATGTATGTGTGTGTGTGTGTGTGTGTGTGTGTGTGTGTATACACAAAAGGGTTTTGAAAATCTATGTTTACTAATATTTCATCACTGAAAGACTTGGATCATGCTGAGAATCGAGATTTTTTTTTCAGAACCCCATGTTATATGTGCAAAAGTTTCCAGCGACTTTTTTTCTGAAAAATACTTTAAACCTCTGTCTTCATGCCTCTTTTCTTCAATGTTTATATAAATTACGATATAAAATGTCGAAGTACTTAAGCCGACGTCTTCCTAAAAACTTAAGAAAAAAATAATTCAATACATAGTTGACCGATTTCGACTGTTGCGTAATCTTCCGGTGTGATGCAGGAAATGATACTCTTGCCTCTCGAATAAAATGAGGAGGATATCAAATATGAGAGGTTGATGGTCTTTCAATTTCCAAGATTTCTAAGGTAATAGAATATACTACTAATACAAAATCAAGATCAATCATCATCCGGTTGCACTGCTTGCACAGATTCAATGTCGTCATCTTATTTTAGTAACCATCATATTCGGCAGGTCAAAAGAGTTGAAGTTTATGTCGCCACATTTCTGCTAGACATAGGCCTTAGCTTGTCTTCTGCTAACTCTTCCTTATGTAAGCTCCTAGAAAAGAACTTTGTAGTGGATGGGTTAATTGTGTGGTAATATTTGTTAAGAATAGGTTGCGTGTCAATTCACTATTTCCACTAACATCAAAATTGAAATACAAAATCCAACTGAATTGTTTATAACGTAACAATAAATTTATTTAAATTGACGTACAATGTGCACGAAAGGATAGGACAGAGTTGTGTTCCTTTAACTTGGAATTATTGGTCCAGAGTTCATATTAAGAATGATAAAACATTTGCATACAGTTCAAAATCATGTACAAGTAGAATATAGGTCTGTGTTACTGTTATGTTTGCAAAGAGTTCAGAAAAGTTCTTGAAAAGTTATTTACCTTTTACTGTAATATTTCTAAGGTCGTTCGCATATAGATTTTCACTTAATAAATAGTAAATGTAATTTACTTTAAGTAAGCAATATCTAAGAAATAATGTCCACAGAATTGGTAGAGTTGAAATGTTAGCGAGTCAGCGTTGAGGTGTTTTTTTGTGGCGGCAAAGTTTGGTTTCGAACGACGTGGAGTAAGTTAGCAATTCTCAGTGGCACTGTTGCTGACTTTCTAAAGTTGGTAATTGTCTTTAACGTCTGGTCGGCAATGACTAAGACGGGTGTCGGTGAAGGTTACATCTTGAAACTTGGTAATTACTACAATATTTATTTATACAAAAAGTATAAAATGTGGCACAAGGCCTAAAAGGGGGATGGGGAAGGACGGTCATCTTCTGTCTTAAATCTAAACTTAGCTAGTCTCAGACATGGACCCAAACACACCGACAATGTCCCAATCACCAAAACAACACATTCACTCCTACCTTTCTTACTACGTCCACCATAATACCTCAAATTCTCTATGAAGTCCTAACTAGTCTTCTTATGTACAAATATTGTTCGTGGGGGGAGGGTCATAAAATAACAACTTTTAAAAGATCCCCAAATGAGTATTTACAATATCAGTTAAATATTTACAATAAAACTAAACAAAACTGTATTAGTAATAAAACCCCCCACAAACTATAAATGTGGCAGAAACATCAGTTAACCGGACGAAATCAATGCGGGACTATGAAAAAAAATCAGGAAAAAATACATACCTCCAAGCATTCACACAGGCACACACACATTCATACACAACAACAAATACGAAAAATCACACACACGAAACGAAAGGCGCCCCGCATCCACCAGAGAACTGACGTCACTGACCACCTAACGAGGGAGGGGATGGGGAATTAAACAAAAGAAAAAAATAGGGACAGAAATAAAAGGGACCAATGCGCATGCATACCCTAGCTAAGTTAACCAGAAAACGGAAAAACTAAAGAATCAAAAAATATAAAGCCTAGTCTAACCTAATATCTGGGTGGGTTGCCTCTATTCAACCCTGTTAGGACAAAATCCTGTACCTAACCGACATCCAAGTGCCACTCTAGGTCAGCCCCTTTCACTCTACACATTCGCGCAAGATTCACCCACCTTTTGCCAAATTCCGATGAGGTGAGCCGCCGCCTTTCCGTCCTAATCTTGACTTTAAGCTGATGCTTAAAGAACAAGATCAGTTGGGAAGAGGTGAACTTCTCGCCCTCATGGAATCCCTTCTGACGCGTCGTCCAAAATCACGACTCTCATAATCCCTAGTAAGCAACAGAACACAATGTTCAGCCTTCGTCAATTGCGGCACCACATTGCTACAAACAGAACTGGCTTCCAGAACAAAAAACTTTCCCTGCAGCATGCGAACCATGAGGCCTTCAACAAATTTGCACAACGGCACTACCGTCTTGCACTGAAAAAAGGCGTGACCAATGGTCTCGACTTCCCCAGTACAGCGACGGCAGTTTGGATATTTCTCCAAGCCTGCTGAACAAAGTCTTTTGCCGACCCAGAGGGCCCCACGAATCATCAGCCAGGTGAGTGATGCCTCATCATTATTGAGACATTTCAACCCAGGCGCCCAAGGCCATATCGAGCGAGCCTCCTGCTTCGTAAGACCGAGCTCGTCGATCAGATCATCTTGAACGGACCCCCTAACTAACAATTGATACAATGCCTTACGAGACAACGCCTGGGCGTCGGAGAGGCCATCCATCGTCCGTAAGAGGAGCTTCAAAGCACTACGACATTCGCGGTAGAAGGAGCACTCGGCACGAGGTCTACGGCCGGCCTCCTCCTCGCACGAGTGCACACTTCTCAGGGATGGGAAATGTTTTCGGACATCTTCTTTCCAAAAGGTGCCCACCTCATCCAATCCGCGACACATTCGGTCTAGAAAGGTAATGCGAAGCATATATTGACGAATCTCAATGCTAGGCATACCCAGACCGCCCTCAGAGGGATGAAGGCAACAGATCTCGCGAGATACCAAAGGGGCCTTGTCTCTCCACAAGAAAGAGAACAAGGTCCGGACTAATGACATTAGTCTGGCATACGGGAGTGGAAGCCCAGAGGGTCGGTAAAGGAGGATCGGATATATGTGTGAAACACATACCTCCGCCCTTCCCTTCAGGGAAATTCTCCTCCGAGACCACAGCTTAACCGCGATCTCGGCCTTCCCTTGCGCCTCCGACCAATTCATTTCCAACTGGAGATCAGGACCGAACCAGACGCCCAGTATCTTGATAGGCCCATCCGTCCAGAGGAAAGGTCCGCACCCAACCGCAAGCCCACAGACTTATCGCGGTTGATCTTGGCCCCTGTCACCATCTCATACCCACTGATCTCTTTTCTGACTTCGTCAATCTCGGCTCTGCTCGACACAAGAACCGAAACGTCGTCAGCATAGGCAGAATACCTGGCTGAGGTGGAAGCCCCAGGCAGGGAAATTCCGCGCAGGACTGGATTCGCCTTTAACTTGCGCAGGAATGGTTCCAACGCAGAACGTAAAGCAGAGGCGAGAGCGGACAACCTTGACGAATGGAGCGAGACAATACGAAAGGCTTCGATCTTACCCCATTCACTTCCACCAGCGCACCGGGGGTCGCATACAAAAGTCGGATCCAGGAGCGAAAGTCGGCTCCGAAACCGGCCGCCGAAAGGACAGCCTCCAGAAATCGATGGTCAACCCTATCGAAGGCCTTGGAGTGATCTAAATTAATCAGCGCGGCTTCACTGTCGACTTGTTCTAAGATCAAGCGTACTATATGAAGGTTATTCTGAATAGTCCTACCCTTCACAGCACAAGTCTGTTCAGGGCCAATCAGACTAGACAGGACAAGCTGCAAACGGTTGGCTAAGATCTTCGCCAAAATCTTTAAGTCAGTGTTTAACATCGTTAAAGGGCGAAAGTTCCCTAACCCATCCCCACCGTCCTTGTCCTTACGCAGCAACTTGATCACACCCCTAGTGAAGCGTTGAGGTAAAGACCCCTGCTTCATCCAGTGGTTGTAAATCAGTTCCAGCAAAGGAACAAAAACGTGCGACAACCTCAAGTAAACCTCGTAGGGAAGACCATCTAATCCCGGAGACTTATCCAGGCCAACCTGCTTCAGCTCTTCCCAGATCTCCGACTCTGTAATGGGACCCTCGCACCTAGCCGCTTCAGCTGCCGAGAGGCAGGGAAAGTCAGCTAAATAGGCGTCGAACTGAGCAGAGCTCAGACCGGGCTCCCTGGTGAAAAGATCCTGAAAGTAGTCCCGAAAGACTTCATATATGCCCGCGTTTGTAGTCAGGGTGCGCTTATCCGGCAACGTGACGCATGCTATATGTCGCCTAGACGCGTTTCGATTTTCCTCTGCACGCAGTTCAGCGGCCATATTCGTTGTCTCAGAAGACATTCTTTTTAACCTAGCCCTAACTACCAGAGCTTGATCCTTCTTGATAAGCAAGGAGGACAACTCTGCCTTAGCTAAAGCTATATCCCCACTAACATGGGATTTCACAGCCCGATCGACTTTATTTTCTAAAGCAGTTTGCGCCGCTAATCTATCTAGATTGAGTCGACGACTAAAATCGGCAGCAAACGTTCGAATTTTAGATTTTAAATTGCCCCACCAGGCATTTCCCACAACCGTTCATCAGTAACCAGCCAATCTAACCTTAGGCTTATCTAAGTTTACACGGACTCGGACAAGCCTATGATCCGTATAACTATGTAATGGAAACTTGGACACCCTAAGAGCCCTACATTGACTCTCCTAACTAAGGCCCGGACATTTAAACTGGCTAACCAGAGAGCCATTGTGAAGCCGATTAGGGTTGTCCTTTCAGGATAGAACATGGCTGGGGGACATTTAAACTGGCTAACCAGAGAGCCATTGTGAAGCCGATTAGGGTTGTCCTTCAGGATAGAACATGGCTGGGGTGAGTACACCGACAGCTTGTCCCATCGAACCAGATATCATCTCATTATCAAGAGTATCATCCTGAGACAAGCCACCGATGTCCGCAGGATAGGTTAGTTTAAGGGCTCTATAAAGGGATGGGTGAACAAAAAGAGGGACCCTCCCTTTACACTGCTTGGATTCATCTAGATTTTCTTCAAGAAGGACGGCAGCTGGGGGCACCACTTTCAAGGAGGCCTTTGCCTCCTCTATCATGCCCCAAATCTCTCGCGTACCCGGGCCAGTTCTGACTACAGACAGCAGAGTACGGGCCTTCATGAAATTTTCCGGCACTTCCACATCAACGCCATTGATGTGCCGGAAATTCCATAGAACTTTTAAGGGCTTCGGGTTTTTGGTTTGCCCGAAGACCCTTTCTGCCTGTTCCCGGGATACGTGGCAGACGTCTTCCCCTGGGAGGTATGGTGGTTTGATTTTCTTTTTCTTTTTTTCCGTTGCAGCTTGTGAATCCGGGCTTCTAATCCTTTTCTTATGAGGAGACTGAATGGGTGTTGGAATGGGAGTTGTAATGGTTGTAGAGGAGGGTGTCATTTCAGAAGGCGTCCTCACAGGAGAAGGTTTTGAAGAAAGAGTTTTTGACGGAGAATTTGACAGCGATTTTGAAGGAGGTGGTTTTGTAAAAGTGTCTTTTTTTGATGAAGGGGAAGACGGGGCAGAGGATAGGGAGCCCGGTGCCCCCAGCGATTTTCGACTTTTACCCCGCTTACTCTCCAGCTTCTCTTTAAGTTTCTTTATGTCTAGTATCTTTTGCCAGCCGGGTTCATTTAATTTTGGAGCAGCAGTAGCTGTCTTTGCATAAGACGCCGAGGCGTCGCCCTCAGAGCTGATAGAGGGAATAGGGCTGTAGGTGACATTATCCCCGGGGTCATGTTGGGACTGAGGAACAGCTGTTTGGGTCTTCCCCTTGCCCCTAACTACGAGGCGCCATTCCCCCTCCTCCTTAACCACACTTGTGGCAGGCGTTGGTTTCGGGGGTAATGTGGGTCTGGGCCCAACCGGGGGATTTTCCTCACCGGTCCGCCTCGCAACTAGGCCCATTACAGGCGCCGCGGATTTTATCTTCTCGGCTAAGGGGGGATTTTGGTCGCCAGCGACCGGAACTCCAGGGGACTTCTTTCCTGGGCAGGAGGAGGAAAGGTGACCAGTCTCTCCACACCTCCAGCAAGTTGGTCTCCTACCGGTCACTATGACCGGCATTTTCCGGTCGCCATACTCCAAACAGTTGGGGACGGACTTGAAGGCCTTCTGGTCGAGCATAATATCAAAAGTCCATCCCCCGTTCAAATTGTCGGAGAGAGCTCCTAAAATTTGGCCGAACTGCATAAAAAATGCAGCCAGGAGCTCTCCCGAAATTTGAGGAGGAACCTCGAAAACGGCCACCCTGGTCCGCCTGCGGCCTTCGTACTCAGTTCTTATAATAAAATCTTTCGTAATCAGTTCTTTTTTGGCCATGGCCAGGCAATCTTCTGGGGTTGGTAGCAGAATGTCCCACATGAAGAACCCTGTACCCTTTATTACTCTTTGGGGTTTTATCCCCAGGGACAAAAGTGATTTAATCACTGTGTCTTTTGAGGAGTGACAAATTTTTAGTTTTCTTGTCGACCACAAAAACGGTCACCATTCTCTTTGCGAACACATCGAGATCCTGGACAACATCGAGGAACCCATCTTTATTAACAAGATGGGCGTACCCCTTCGCCTTATCCAAGAAATCCGCCATGTTCAGAATACAACTTGGTGGGGGGGACTTCCAGCATGAGGGCAATTCCTCGGAAGTCTTCTTTTGTGCCTCCTTTGGCACCTCGACAAGATTTTTGGCACTACTAGCACCTTCTTTCGAATTTGGGCTAGCATTAGCCCGCTTTTTTGATGATTTATCTGGCGGGTCGGCTTTAGCCGCCGACCCAAAAAGGTCTTTTTTAACATTAGACCGACTGGCTTCGTCGGTCATAATGAAAACGTGTGGAGACTTCCACCTGCGGGTCTCTATCAAAAATTTATCAAAAAAATGAGGAAAGGAGTTGGGAAAAGGCAACACAAAAAATTTAAACAAATAAAAGAAAGCCTGGTTAACCCAGGAAATTAAAATACAAAAGCAAAGCAATAAACTTTAAAATTAAATAAACTGAGAAAACTACAAAAAATAAAAGACAAACTAAATCAATTGAAATAAATAGACAGGTAATACTTTTTTTTTTTTTTTTTTTTTAAATAAAATAAAAAATGGCGCCCAAAGGCAGCCGGAAATAAAAGAAAAAACAGAAACTCCGCTTTTTTTCTGGTCAAAAAATTAAAAAATGTAAGAGAAAGAAAAGAAATAAAAGACTGGTTTGCAACTCGTCAAACCAATAAAAGTTTGCGGCCGAAGCCGCTAACGAAAATAATTTTAACACAAAAGAAAATACAATCAAGTTAAACCAAACAAAAAGAATACGACCGAAGTCGTTAAATAAGGAGGGTAAAAATGAAGAGTAAATAAAAACAAAGCTTTTCTTTTCTCTTTTCTTAAACTGTACTAAAAAATTTTAAACATCTCTATCCCTCTATTCGACCTATGAGTCTCAGATTCTCCAGGCCCTGCTTCCTCATTATGTGTCCCAGAAACTTCAACTGCCTCTTTCTTATGTTAATGATAAGCCTTCTCCTTGTTTGCATCCTCTCTAAGACTTCACACGCTCGGCCCATGATATCCTTAGCATCCTTCTGTAGAACCACATCTGTCGCCTCCAGACTCTTCTTCATCTTTGAGGAAATCATCTATCATTCGCTGTCGTAAAGAAGGACAGATGTCACGTAACAGCTCAATATTCTTTTCTTCGTTACCAAAGAAATCCTCCTGTCTCGCAATACTCTGCCCAGCTTTTGGAATGCGTCCTTGGCGATCCCATACGTCTACGGATCTCAGTGTCACATTTATCGTTCTCTGTCCGAACGCTTCCCAGATATTTAAACTTCCACTTCTGCTTGATTCTAGTCTGTTTTCTTGTAGTTTAGGTAACTAACTAGGATTCTTAATTGTATATACAATATGTCTCACTTTCCTTTTTCAGGCGAAAACTCCTTATAGAAATGGAAAACTTTCATTTTTTTTTTTATATATCATTTAATCAAAGAAAAATGAACTGAAGAAGTTAATTGTTTTTTGTGTATTTGTTAAATGTTTATTGAATAAAAATTATTGCTTTCTGAATGAAAAGTATCGTTTACGTTATTTAACTGCAGGAAAGAAGCAATCATACGAATAAAAAAAAAAAAACAATGCTAACAGTACGTAATTTCTCTCCCAATAAAATAAAGATATTTTTCTTCTGTTAAGATAAGTGAGGTGCCCATGGCAAATACGCCCAAATGAAACAATACAAGCTTTATACTATTAGATTTCATCTTAAGAAATTGAATTATTTTGTTTAATGAACATCTCATTTAATTAATAAGTTATCAAGAGCTGTTGCTGAAAAATTTTCAGCCCAACCAAGCAGATATTTATAAAAAAAAAAAAAAAAAAAAAAAAGCTAGTGTTTGTGGTATTTAGTAACTTTTGGATGAAATAGTTGGGACGAGAACTTTTCAGCACCTCCATAACGGCTTGTCTTTTAAATAATTGCGTTGTGGCACCATTTCTAAAATGTTATTAAACTCACAAATTTCTATCTGCCTATCCTGATGATGGCTTAAGAAAGTTTAGACCATACTTTAATGAACTTCGAATAATTCTTGACTCAATTTCCTGCTCGTTTGAGAAGGATTATTCGTAATTTGTAAAAGTCTATCATTAAAATTAATCTACATAAAATGCCTGTCGTCTTCAATAGTATTTGCCCTAAAGAAAATTTGCTGCCCTAAATACGTAGAATCAAAAACTGAAAAACAAAGAAAACTGAAATGGAATATTTCCTCCAAGCATAAGAACAAAAGAAAAATCAAACCTAACCCATAAAAAAATCATCGACCCCACCACAAAAGAAAACAACAATACACAACAACCACACCGACCACAACACAACAAATGCAAACACAAAACAAATCACACATTACACCAACATACAACTATCAGCACCAACAACAACGACACCACCACCATTAACGACAACAACAACCTTAAAATGAAAATAAACACAAAACAAATCACGAATTTACGCGCACATCCTTAAGGGGCTATACAAAAATACACAAACCAAAACACAGCGGCCCTCAGACAGAACACATGTCCCCACTCAACTTAGCCCCTGTTAGAAAATCGACACACGATCAATCAAACACGAGATAAGACCCCAACCAAGATACTTGGTAGGTGGTCAGTCAGTTATGTGCCATGCGTGATACATGCTTAGGCAATCATGTACATTTCGATAGATGACTGACGAGGCAGATTTTTTCTCGCAGTAGGTTGCCTACTTTCTGCAGGAGACCAGTTGCCATCCAAGGCTATAGCACCCGGTCTGTCCTGCTACGAACCCATAGCTGGGGGAGAAGAAGAGTAGTCATACTTTTCCGAAGGTTATTAGCACGTAAGTGAATGCAATGGAATCGACTGGAATTCGAACTCGGCTCTCCCATTCCTCAATCCGAGCCGCTATCCATAGATTTCGAGCTTTTATAAAAGAACTTCGTCAGGTTTGCAAATACAAACATGACATGTACGGACGAATAATAAGTCTAAGTAGTAGTAAATTCTCGCTTGATACATTTAAATTACTGAACAAAGGGCTAAGCTTTTACCCTAGTCTACCACGGTTTAATAAGGACGTATTTGTAATGGACTTACATTTTTTTCTATATGAGAAGACAGCTAAAAGCCTACTACGGGGGAAATAACCACACACCTTCCATATTAAAAACATTAAAAGAGAAGAATTTTACATTCACGTCATAAAACACAGACACTAAAATACAGACATGTGAAATGGCAGTAACAAATGATATAAAGAAAACAACATTACGTAAGTTGCCATATAACACTATCACTGAAAGGGGACGGCTGACGTATCGAGATGACCTAGTCAAAGATGGTGCCACTGTGATCTGGGGCATCAAAAATACCACCAGCTGGCCGACAAAAACACCTATAAAAGCCTACCCACAGACCCTCTACCCCAATACCGAAAAAAATAACAGGCTTGCTAAACATGATGCTTCGAAATAAACTAATTGACAAGGAAACATACACAACACTTACACCTACAAACATCACACCTGCCCGCTTCTATCTCCCTTCCAAAATAACAACCCAGGAAGACAGGTCATTCCATCATTTAACTGCCGCACAACTAAAATATTCCAATAAGTAGATCACTATATACAGCTTGGATGTAAGACCCAGCATCAGAGACATAACCTACTTATTAAACAGAATTAAGCATATATTAATAGAAACAGTACCAGGAAATGCAACGCTAGTAACCATGGACGTTAGATGTCTTTATTCCAACATCAAATACAACGAAGGACCAACCGCCCTTAAAGAAGCACTTACTAAAAGAACAAAGTAAGAACCCCCCCGCCACACACACACACACACCGGAAGTAATCATAAAACTTATGGAACATATTTTTACATTGAATAGTTTCGATTACAATGGAAAACGCCGCGTACAAGTAAAAGGATGTGCCATAGGCTCCGTTGCAGCTCCAACATTTGAGGAGAGCCATATTTATCCTTTAGTTGGTAACGACTGCATGTTTTACGAAAGACATATCGATGATATTTTCTTCATATATACGGGCAATGAGGAAAAACTTACTGAATTCCTTATGGCCCTAAACACAGTACACGACTCCATTAAGTTCGACCAGGAAAAGTCAACACAATCGGTCACATTTCTAGACACCTGCATCTACATTTATAAAAATAGAAAACTACAAATGATACTACACACTAAAATCGCCGACATCCACAACTATCTACACTTTAAGTCTTCCCATCCAAAACACCTGAAAGAGAACCTTTCCTATTAACAAGCACTTAGACTTAGAAGGATATACACCAATGAAGAACTAAGTAAACATACTAAAAATCTCTAGTAACAATTCAACACGTGGCTATAAACTACACTTAATCAGGGAACAAATAAATAAAGCAATTTCCACAACGAGAGAAGAAACCCTAAAGTATAAAAATAAATCCAAACGCATCTCTCTAGTAACCACTTTCAATACTACTCTACTTCCACTAATATAATCAAAAGTCGCTGGAAAATAATACATCTCAAACCAAACCTAAGAACTTTGTTTGAGGAACCCGGCATTTTAGCATATCGTAGACCAAAGAACCTTAAGGAAATCATAGGTGGTAAGCAAATTTCAGACAACAAACACAAAATAGACTAAGAATAAAAAACAATAGGATTTTCCCAAACATGTAACAACAAAAGGAGCTTATGCTGTAACCACATTAAACACACCAATTTATTTACTAGCTCAGTCACTGACACTACTTTCAAAATCTACCACAACTCTAACTGCAAAAATCGTAACATAATTTACTTATTAGAATGCACTCTATGCCACAAACAATATGTGGGAAATCTGAATGACTCTTTCACTACAGAATTAATAATTATCGTAATCGGATTAAGTTGGCTCCCCACGAAAAATTATTACCTGTAGAACAATATTTCCGCCAAGAAAAACATGATTTTAATAGCCATGCAAAATTCAATATTCTTGAAAAAATAGAAATAGACACAAAAGGTAACCTATTAGAGGAACATGAAGACAAAAGGATTTTGCGCCTCAAAACACTAAATATACTTTACTACTACTACATAGAAGATGACTCCACCCATGAAGCTGACTCACCTAAACCACCCACCTTCAACGACAATAGACAGACATGCTTACACACACACTCACACACAAATATATACACATACATATATTACACACACTCACAAAAAGTCAAAAGATACCATACACGTAACACACACATCCTCTTCCCAGCAACGAATAAATCTGTCAAAATGACTAAAGAGGTAAATCTGAGACTGATGGGTCCCCGACCTCTCCTTAAAAAACAACTTGAAAAAGATCTTTGATCAGTCCCAGAACTGTCCAAAAATAAACTATAAAAAAAAAACAAATGAAAACTACAAGCCAAGTTCAAGTTCCTCAGAGACTGTCATTCACCCCTATAGTTCACTGTTCATAGCTATCATCAGGAGAAAAAATTCATGCTTGTTTCCTAACAAGCATGAATTTTTTCTCCTAGTGATAGCTATGCTGACCGAAACTAGTCGAGGAACCTAATTAAAAAATAAAATTAAAATATTAATATACAACCCAGTCTGTCTGACTGTTTATGCTGCTTTAATGCATCGCTGTTCGTAAGAATTAAGCGCTATGGCGGCCGGTATAGCCTTTATAAAGCACGTATATAATGCGTTAAAAATTCTCTTTCTCGGCCGGGTGAATTTGGGGGAATCAGCTTCATGTGTGCTTATATCATTTATGTAATATCAGTAGAGTATATTCAAATAAACAAAGATTATAATGTGTCAGAGAGAAATATGGGGTGGAGGTGATCCATGGGGTTATATATTAATTCTATCTGTGCTGTTTAGTTTGTTTAGTCTGGACAAAGTGTTTTGGGGCGCCGGGTAAATGTCTCTGACTGATGTCAAATCGGTCGAGTTTCGATCCAGGCTTAAAGTAATTGGATGTCTAGCCACACTGATAGCTGTGATACAGCGAAACAGGCCGCCTGTAGATGACATATATATATATATATATATATATATATATATAGGTAGTAATAAGTTGATATAATGTAAGCGAGTTCTATTAACACAATATTGAATTTGAAATCCCACTCCTACCCCCATAATATAATACCCACTTTATGCCTTCTTTTGTCATCTCTCCCCCTCTATCCCCTCTGACGTTCACTCTCTCTCTCTCTCTCTCTCTCTTTCCTTCCCAACTAACCAGTCTCCTTCTACAAACTGACACTATAAATAGTTTGAAAAATCCTGCGAATTTTAAATTTTAAAATTCTTAGGTGAAAATGGCCATTAACTAATGGTATCTTAATTCCAATTTTACGAATATATATATATATATATATATATATATATATATATATATATATATATATATACATATACATATATACGGATAGAAATGTAAAAGGAAGACTGAAAACAGTTTCACCTAAAAGGTATAGACAACAAAAAGTTCTCAATACAAAATTCCAAACGGAATATGTAGTGCTAAGCTACTTAAAAAAGGCTAAAATGCCAACCAACCTCGCAACCCAAGTTTCGACCGTAAGGCAAGTGGAAGGATGTATAAGGCAAAGAAAACTACTCCAATATACCAGAACACCGGAAATGAGAGGGTAAAAGCATGAGGATGGGGAGGGGCGAGAGAGAGGAGAAAAAATTGTAAGGAAGGAAAAGGGAGGAATTAATTATTTTATTTCGCTCACCCTAGGTACCAAAAAATATTCGCATTCGGCATTTTAGCCATTTTATATATATATATATATATATATATATATATATATATGGTTATTTTCTAAGTATGGCGTACACAGTGAGGATTGAACTCAATATTCAGTAGTTATTGATTCATCGAGACATGCTTGCTAAGCATTACATCATGTCAAAGTGAGAGTGTGATTGATAAATCTTATCGTCTGACTTATTTTTCTACTGAATGTTTATCTGATCTAGGCACAAGAAAAATTATATTACCTAATTAACAGATCCTCTCATTGGCTGTCTGAATTACTTGTGTTACCCAATAATATTTAACAATTTTTTTATCAATACAGATACAAATTGTTAAAGAATATTTTAGTTCTTGCTTTGTGGTCTGTTTCTATCAACAGTGATATATCTTGTTCTCATCTAAAAGCAAAGTAAATTTTTTAAAGGTTACATGTGATGTTTCCTAAGAACCGCGTAGAAAAGTCTTTCAAGATCACGAGACCCATAATCCATTAAGGTCGTGGCGTAGAAGTACCACATACTAGCAATAGCTTGTCTTGGGCAAAATAGCCTGACGGAACTCAAACCGCTTCTAGTCTGGTTGTCAACCAAGGCTATATAACCCAGTCTGCCCTGCTATTTACCCATAGCTGTGGGCAGGAAAGATGGATTCAAACCTTTCCAAGGTGTATTTGTGCGTAAGTGAATGTAAGGAGCTGTACTTCAAGTCAATCGTCTAGATTTAATGAATCTCTGGCAAAAAGAAAAGCAACTTCTTACTATTATTGCATTCATCTTATTTTATGGCTATTAATCGTAATGCTCAGATTCTTTTTATATTTATTCTACAAACGTTAAACATTCTGAACCAAAGAATAAGCTTCCAACGGGAATTGAATTTGCTTCCCTTATTCAAAGAAATCCTTTCTAGTCTGACTGACAGCACCTTACAGATTAATGACAATGCTTGTTTTTAAGAAATCGGAACAAGACTTTTACCGATGAAATGAAAATTATTTTCGAAAAGTGAATTTAAAGTTTGCCTTTGAGTGCCAAATAAAGGTCAAACGGAAAAGGTTTAATTCACTATAAAGGGTGTACTGAAAATTTTTCAGCCTGATCCCTTGTATATCCATAATAAAGGAATGTGTAATAATTTCCATTAATCTCACCTGACAAAAATTGCGGATTTGTTTACGTATGGACACACACAATGAATGAATATAATTTCTAATCTTAGCAAAGTTGTTTAAGCGCTGAATAAAGACAAAAGGAAAAATTTTCTTCGTTGACCCGTTTCGTCCTTTGATAGACTTCATCAGAGGAAGAAACGCATCGGCTAAGAAATGTTTTAATTTGATCTTTTTGCAGATATATAGTAGCAGTCGTGGTCGACGATGTAAAGAGGGACAGATGAAGTTCTCACTGATAGAAGGGGAGATCTAATCCGTCAGTCTATCGTGACAAATAACAATGAAGATTGTCTCAAGTGTCAGCTACTCCAAGACATGCAATATGAATCTGTTGCGGACATGCTGGCTGTGTTTCGGTAGAAAACACGAGTGTGCGTCACCGGTGGGAACGCTTTTCTTCACGTGCGACCTACATCTTACCGTGTAAGAGAAAAATAGAAATAGAGTGACAGAGAATGTCAATGTCTATTTAAGGGAAACGTACGGACGTAATTGTAGACATCTGTGGCAAATGAGAGTCGAGTCGATAATTGCCAGCACTTTGGTATATTTGTGTTTCTTTTAAAATTTGTTTTGTGTAGAGTGCCGCGTGTGTGTGTGTGACTTAACTAGACGAAAATTGGTGTTTAGTTAGAGATATATGTTTTCTAATAATTGTGTAAATTTGGCTCTGAAAATTGTTTTCTTCTGCAACAAATCCACAAATAAAGAAGCCAGTATATTGAAAACTAGATTTATCCTCTTTCCCGGTCTTGGTGATATTTCATCTTTCGTTCTTTTGTTGAATATACACCGGACCATTCACAGATTTGGTTTACATCGACGGAAAAGGGAACTGAAACATATCTGTCTGGCCGGTGAGAAACTGACCACTCGTCGTCGTCGGGCGTATCTTTGTATATATATAATTACATCGAATCACTTTGAATTGGGTTTAATCGGTCAACATTTTTTTTCCTTGATACAAGTTTGGTTAAAGACTAACGAAGAGTTTTTAAAGATTCCTTAACAAAGAACTTTCGTTGATCTTAAAAAAAAAAAAAAAAAACTTGATTAATAGAACCACTTTATGTATTTATTAATTTCATGTAGGTACTTCCCAAAAAAGCGATACTTAAGGTCTAACATGCATTTTAGAATGAAAATATTTCTTAAAACTTTTAATTTTATTCAAAGATGATAGATTAAATAGATTAAATTAATAGATTAAATGTAATATTCCTAATAAACTTTTCTGTATTTCAAACTGAATTTACATTGATTGGAATTATTTTTCTGAATATCATTAAAATCGAGGAATTCGTCCCTATTAACAAATATGTAAATACAACATAATTCTCTTTATTAAAAATCTTATTAAAAATAAAATATACCTTCCTGAAACGTTGAGAAAGGTAGCCGATTTAAAATTTAATTAATCTGAATTTAAACAAATATTAATTTCAGTATAAAATATCGCAGAAAAGCATTTTTAATTCTGAAGTGAGGGATTTTATGAAGCGTTGACAGCATGGTGTTTGGAATATTTATCTAAGAAAATAATGGACATAAAATTACATGAATATAATGTAAAAGCCTTTACACACATAATGGTCCTTCCTCTTAATAATAACGCAAAGATTTTGACGATAAATCTCTGTTTTTATTAAGTTTGGGGCATCTTTTCATCATGTATGCTCATTTTTAGTGACTACTTTGAGGTACCTAAATGGATGTCGTGCGCATCTTCATGTCTAATTCTGTTAGATACTAATAGATACCTCTGCTTAGTCAATTTATATTTGTCTTTCCTTTTTAGCGTATCTCTCTCTCTCTCTCCTTTCTTTCCTCCCTCCCTCTTTACTTTCCATTTTATTCATACCGACCATCAAACTCTACATCTTTTCGGGGGGGAAAAAAAAGATCGTTCAAAGATAAGTACTAAAATAGACTCAAGTGAGACGACCAGACAAGTCAAATAATGCATGTAATAAGACGACATTGGCATCAGATTAGAATTGTTTTTTCTTCATTTCACCATTTTCATTTCTTCTTTTTATTGTATCAGGTTGTTCAAATTGTTTCACTTAACCAAAAATTGTAAAAGAAATTCACAGAAAAGTGATTTATTCAAAACAGTATTTTTTCCTTTGATAGGAAAAGAAGTGACGAATCAGACTAAAGAATATAAAATAATTAATTCAGTAAACCGATAAATTTCTTGAGGACTTCTTCAGTTCTTCGGATTGGATAAGTTTCTGACTATAAAGAAATAATCTCGATGCTTGAATAAACAATGACATGAGTGACCCCTTCCAATTATACGGCAACGCAAATCGGATATAAAAGAGAGTCTGTGTGTGAGATTCAAACTACCGTCCATGTTACTTCAATTCAGCTGCTCTAACAGTTGAAACCGAATTCGCACTTTCGGAGAAATGACGACTTGAATAAACTTACGATTAAAATATAAAAAAGAATTGATGAAACTAAAACTAGTCAAAAAATTAATAAAGATTGACAATGCTTTATCTATTAAATATCAATTTTTTCTAGTTACAAAAATTCCTTTTGACCTTAGGGGAAAAATCACGTTGTTTCCCCACAAACTTTTCATTTTCATTTTTGCTAGCAAGTTAGTTCTACAATTTTGTTAATCAATTTCCAACTCGAAATTTCAGTTGCCAGCAAGTTCTTTATTTCGATTCGAAGTTAGTATTTCCCCATTATTTTATTTACACTCCCATTATTTTTTTTACGCATTGTATTCCACGCTGTCTTCTTTCCAAACTTGAGTTTCTATTCTTTTCATTCCATCCAATAATTGATTGCCTTTCTTGATTAGAGATTCACCCAATGAAAACCGAACCTAGTCTGACATTTCTCTCTCGTATCTTGTTTATTCATTTAGAAATCAAGAGGAAGGAGCGTCTGTTTTTAATCTTTTATCTTAATTTAGTTGTCTTTAGAAATTGGCGTCCATTTTCATTTCCGTTCTAGTTTTCGGCCTCCATTGGAAGGTGGCGAGGAAATGGGATATTTGTCGGTGTTGTTGAAAAGTTTTTGCTAATGGTAACGTGAGTTATTGTCTTCGTGAACCACTAACTCAGAACACTTAGTATATGCGTGGGCGTGTCAGAGAAAAGGGAAAAAAATACTATACGGTGTCTATTAGAAGAGATTGTCTAAAAAGTGTAGATATTTCTGAAGGCATATAACAACTGATATGAAAGACAAAAATCGGTGAGAAGAAGTGAGGGCACAAATGTACGTACAAGCAAAATTTTCTAGATTTAACATCTATTTTTCCATACGTTTCTTATATTAACTGCTGTAATATCTCATTGTTATTCTGTCAGAAAAGATGAGCTGACAGGAGGGAATATATTACTAATAATGTGAATGAAATGCATAAGAGCTCCTTTCTGGGATTTCAGTCGGTTATGTGTCATGCGTGATACACGCTTAGGCGATCATGTATCTTTCAATACATGACTGACGAAGAAAATTTTTTTTTCCCGCAGTAGGTTGCCATTTCTTTCTGCGGTAGACCAGTTGCCATCCACGGTTATAGAATCCGATCTGTCCTGCTATTTACCTATTTAGCTGGGGGAGAATAGGATTCATACCTTTCCCAAGGGTATTAGCCCGTAAGTGAATGTAATAGATTCGACTGGAATTCGAACTCGGCTCTCCGATTCCTCAATCCGTGCCTCCTAGTCAGTTATGTGCCATGTGTGATACACGCTTAGGCGATCATGTATCTTTCGATACATGACTGACGAGGCAGATTTTTTCCCGTAGTCGGTTGCCTTTTCTTTCTTCAGTAGATCAGTTGTTATCCAAGGCTATATAACCCAATCTGTCCTGCTATTTACCCATAGTTGGGGATAGTAGAATAGGATTCATACCTTTCCAAAGGCTATTAGCCCGTAAGTGAATGTAATAGATTCGACTGGAATTCGAACTCGGATCTCCGATTCCTCAATCCGTGCCGATATCCATTACTCTACGATTGTAACACAAAAGGTGACACTTAAGTGTCATTTAAAAAAAAAAACACATTAATGAGAAATTAGTTCCAAAATCTGTGCAAATTGGCAACAGTTGAAAATGTGTGTACGTTGAGTAACAAGGAATAAACAATTGTAAACACTAGTAAATTCTTCTTTTGTCGTGTTTCCTTCTAGTACGTAGGCGATCATGGCTCTCCAAAACTTCCTGACCTTCATAGCTCTTGATAAATTTTGTTTTATTTCTCTTAAACCTTGTTCCGCCATCCATTTACTCATGCTCAGTATGTTATGCAGTTTTCCTGTCCCTCACTCTGTCCTGTTATCAGATTTTCAAAAACCCTTTTGCCTCATTCTGTGCCCCAGAAATCTCACCTGTCTCTTCCTGGTGTTAAGCACAAGTTTTCTTTTTGTTTCTATTTTCTCGAAAACTTCGTTGTTGCTCACATGTTCGGTCCATGATATCCTCAGTAGAACCACATTTGCTGTTGCTTCAAGTCTCTTCTTCATCTTTGAGGAGATTGTCTAGCATTCACTACCATAAAGCAAGTTAGTTTTGATCAGATCAACTATGAACGCTGCTTCAGGACCCCACATCAACGGAATTTATTTTAAGTGTTTATTATTAAAATAAACTATTTTAGTAATTGAATTCTAAGCCAATTCCAGATATTCTGCTCTAACATCAATTTCATATTCCCTCAAAATGGCTTAACTGGTTAGAACCCAAATACCTCTATGAGTTTACCAGAATCTATTAATCTGTTTTGGTAGCTGGATCGTTAAATCATTTGCTGGTGCACAGTTTAATAGTCCTACTGATCAGCCCCAAGATCAGAATGATAAAGACATCTAAATACTCAATTCAGGACGCACTCATCTGTGCACTTTTTTCACCTCTTTATCGCCACTAACTCTTCTGATAACCTGTTGTAGACCAATATCAAGGACAAAGATAAAAGTGGTTGTACAGACCTCATCACTGGTAACTAAACAGATATTTTGCCTCTAATCATATGATTTTGACTGTTAAAATTGGAATATTATGCAAGCTGATTACTTTTGTTTGTTTTTTTGGGGTTTTTTTTTTTTTTACATCTAAGTGCAGGGGTTAAGGATTTTGATTAAATGGAGAGATCCAAATTAACTTGTGATGTTTCATGCCAAAAGTAATCCTATGTCTTCAAAAGTGAACGTTGGTTTGGCTGTCGAGGCTGAACATACATGCCAATAAACATAATTTGTTTTGTTTACAATTTTGCCAGGCTGCTGCTCAGCTGTATCTAATATTAAACAGTTGTCACTGAATTTCCCTGTGGAAAAATAATTTCACACAATGACATTCATCATCACTTAATGAACTTCTATAGAGACCAAACAGTGGATGTGAGTACAGCTAAGTGGTGGGCAATGCATTCCAGCAATTACTACAGTGATGTGCTTAACAAGCCATATTACAGGTGGCCTTGTTCAAATGTCAATACTTAGTATAAAGGAAGAGCACCTCAAAAATGCACTGCCAATGGTAATGAGTGGGAAAATCAGTCCAATATAAAAAAAATTTATGCTCATATTTATTTTTTCAAACTGCACTCTTTGTACGTTGGAGTTTCCATGGGAACAGGGAGGCAATATCTTCAGATAGCCTTCATACCACAACATGCATTTTTTATATGCAAATGAAACTTCTTTTTTTTTCAAAGCATTATGCCAATTTTAATATTGTTTATTGAAAAACAAAAAACAAAAACAGTAGACAAAGATATTGAATATATTTCTTTATTTTCCAACAGAAAAACATTTGCTTTGCTTTTCTTTCAATTTTTTCTTATTTTCTGTAAAAAAAGAAAAATATTTATACACTTTCACAATGTGAAAAATGTATACATATTTTTTTTAATATAAATCATTTCTGCTTATTTTCCAAGGAGTCTTGACAATCATTTTCTAAAATTAATTTAAAACTAAGAAATGTGTTTGGAAAATAAAAAATACAATTAAAATGATCTTTAATGTTAAAAAAAAAAAAAAAAAAAATTGCCTTGATCCAAATGGAAAAAGTAGTTAAAATCCAGATTTTTTTTTTGTTTTGTTTCTGGAATTTAATTTTGTTGTTGATAGTGGAATCGAGATTTCTATAAGAAGATGCCACAATTTTAAGAGTCATCTCCCGCTTTCACTCAGAAAGCAAGAAAAATGTTTTCAAAAGCAAAGCCGAATGATAGAACAAAATGAAATGTTAATGAAATGAAACAAAATATTGAAACAGCTGAATTTAACAGCAAGAGAACAAAATTATTTTTAAGGAAAAAAAAAAAAAAAAAAAAAATTATGCTCATATTTATTTTTATTTTTTTTCAAAGTGCTTTTCAGTGGTTTTCCAGGTGTGGACTAATGAACTTCCACATGCAGGTATCAGATGACTTTAAAGAACACTTCTATCTCAATGCAGCTATCAGAAATGGCAAATACAAATGATATATATATATATATATATATATGACAGGAGTTCTTTCTAAATATAAACTCAAAAGGATGCTTGCACCAGGTGAGCAGCAATATAAGCTAGTTAGTTTTATATACCAGGATGCCCCAAATATTTGAGAACACACCTTTAGTGGTGAATAAATGGAAGACGACCTAACGTAATGATACGTGGCATGTGGCAAATTTTAACGTTCTCATTTCTCTTTCAGACTTATCAAGTGCATTAACACGACAGTTTCTAAGTCTGACACAGGAAATGAAAAGGCACACTTTGCTCATGGTACAAATGAACAACCACAGCAACTCTGAGATGTCATTTCTCTTCAAAACCAGGAAATGAGCTTGAGGCCTTTCATGGGAATGAATCATTAATTCTAAGCAACCTGACAATGTTGTAAGGACGGCATAGTTCATCCAGCAGGCTCATGACATCATCAAACACCACCCCAGCAAATTGATAAGAGCCATCACTGAGCAGCTCAAGGTGGTAGAGTCTACTATGAGATGAGTGGTGCACAAGGTTCATCCTCTACAAGATGAGGAAGGGACAGTTCTTGTCCAATACAATCCAGGACCAAAAGAATGATAGTTGCCATTTCACACACCCTACAAAGGTACCCACAATAAGACAAAACAAATTTACATCATGTGTGATGGTCTTGGGTGTCGTAAAATGTCATGCTATCCTATCCCTTCTCTCGGGGGGTGATTACCAATACTTACATTGGCACTGGACATGGTGGTCAATCCCTGGATCATCAAGGGAGTCCATATGTATTACAACAGGACTTTGTTCCCTCCCCATAGCTAGCTGAGAATTTCCACTATCATGTCACTCCTCTAACCAATGAATCTCTCGACTAATACATCTGAGACATTGTTGAGATGGAGAGCAACCAACAGCCCCAGTGAAGACAACCAATCATGGATTTTATAACACAACATATTAGCAAGAATATACCTGATTCAGATATAGTCATTTTATTTATAATTTTTATACTAGTTTTTCCTGTTGAATATCTGTTTTTCTCTATAATTTGTTCTCAATTACTTGGTGCAATTTGCATATGACTGTATAACATTTTTACAACCATAAAAAAATAATTTCTAGGCTCAAAACTTTTAATAAATAATGTGAGGAATCCATTTTCCAGACTCAAAACCATATAAGGATAAATATTTAGTAAATGAGTTATGACACCGAATATCTGATATTGATTAGCTTCTTTTTTTTTTTTTTTTAAATTGGACAAAAAATGAAACTGCCTTGTGTTATAGGCTCAATTGCTTAATATATTTATCATTTCCTAGTGAGTAATGACAGCAACTTTTCTTTTTTTTTTTTTAATGCAAAAAGCAGATATATTGTAGATTTTTACAACTATTCAGTAGTTGTAAAAATCTACAATATATCTGCTGAGAGTGAAGGTAACAAAAAAATGTCCACAACATCTACTCTTTAATTATTAATCAAGCTTAGACATGCAAGTGCAAAAAAGTATCCAATATACCTGCTCATAATAACTAATAATTCTAGAAGAACCACAGCTTCAGCACATTGATATTAATCTGGACCATTTTACCAGTACAAGACTGACTACAGCAAGTAGGGGAAAAAAAAAACCAACTTGCCTAAGGTCCACTCCGAGACTCAAACTTGGTCAAAGAATTTACATCTTGATTATTTTATGTACCACTTGGAGGTTATGGGTTTTATAAATATGGCATCAAGCAAGTGGGGTGAGAAAGACTTGCTCAACGTCAAAGTATCCATTTCTTGGCTCAAATCCAAGCAGAACAATCAAAAAATATTTTTACCAAATTAGCCACAAACCCAACACCTTCAATTTCGTTTGAATACTGGATTTTAAAGACTGACCTCATTTTAATGTGGGGATGTGACAGGCTTTCACAAGCCTAAAAGGAGTATAATAGCCTCCCAGCTCTCCTAGTAACCTGGCTAGTTGAGCGAGGTTACCACTCAAATGTTATATTTTGATGTACGGCAAGAAACATTATGTGTATTTGTGAGGGGCTAAGTACAGAAAACAGTACTCCTGAATTCTGAATGAAACATGAAGACAATACATGTTTTTAACAATTTTTTTCAATAGTTGATGAACAGGAGGATTAGTAAGGGTCATTACTTTGTATGGCTGGATGGATAGACAGACCAAAGTAACATGCTCAACAGAGCAAGCAACACAGTTTTCTTTTTTTTCCTTTTTTTTCTTTTTTTAACACTTAGATATACAAAAGAAAATAATCTATTAATGGTCAGATTTATTAACATTAATTTACTGGATTAAAAACCAAGATTGAAATCTCAATGCTTTGACTATTTTGGTTGTGATATTGATATTTAGTAAAAAATACAAGATAGAATCTTATATTCATAATCAAAACCAAATATGTTGGAGTAGAAACACTAAATGCAGAATAATGCTAAGAAGTTTTTGTTTCATTCCCAGTCAGAGATCAATCTCTATAAGGACATTTTAAGCCTAATCTTCCTACTTTGATTACTAAATGTAGCCTTCAAACAATTATTGTTCAACATAGCCTATGAGCATCATGCAATTTTCTAGTTTATCACACAATAAATCAGCCAATTATTCTAGGTTTTATGAGCTAACGGATTTGAAACTCAAACCAACCATAACTATTCAACATAAACAATCCCTTGAATTAGGGGACCATGACACCCAATATAAAAGAATTTAACAAAATACTAAAATGAGCATAAAAAATTCCATGAAAAGTCTAATCAAAAAGGGTGAATAATAATAAAAAAAATCTCATGATTAATAATGTAAGTTCTATTTCTATATAAGTGTCATCAATTAAACTTTCAAATATTTAATACATTACATATTATTACCTAAGATAAATGAAATTAATGCTTTAAATGTGATTGCAAAAATATCTTATATTTCCTACAAACAGTCATTCAAATATCCACTACCACCAATCATTCAATTTGATTACTTAGAAATTTAAATAAATGTTATGGATTTTTTACTGAAATGATTCTACAAAACTAAGATAAAAATTTTCAATGATGTCTATCCCTATCATTAAAATCAACAATGGAAAAATAATCAGTGGAACAAATTTTAATCCATACTCAAAAACCAGTCAGTCCATCAAGTTACTTAACTAGATTTTTTTTTTAATATAAAGCAATTATTAGGTGTGTGTAAAAGTTCCCTGTGTTATCCTTTTTGGAAACTACAAACTGATTACATAGCTGAAAACCAATCTTGAGAGTTCTGTATTTTTTGTAAAAAAACAGAGAAAAGCTACCCATGCAAGCCTTCATATTTGTTTTCAAGTTATACAATAGCAAAAGTGAAGAAAGTAATTGATGAAGCCTATGGAAATGGCACAACTGAAAGCAGTAAATGTCATGGATGGTTTGCAAAGTTCAAGAAATGTGAATTTGACTTGGATAACAAACCATCATGGTAGAGAGCAAGAGTGTCAATCACTCAACAGTTTTAAGATGTTTACAAAGTATGAGGAAGATTCAAAAACAAAGAAAATGGATTGCACATGAATTGCCAGAATTGGACAGCATCTTTGCATTTCAATTCTTGCCAGACATAAAATCTTTTTTGGGGAAGACTGTCTCTGGAAATGGAAAAATGAGTTTCCCCATGAAAATCTGAAGCATAAAAAAATTCAAAGGTGGATCCAAGACAGTTTGCAATATCAAGAGAAAAACCATTTAGGAAAAAAAAATGATTGTTCTATATTTGGTAGGATATGTTTTATTATAAATTACTGAAGTCTAGAAAAATTATTAGTAAAAAGCATTACTTTTTAAGACCGAGTGCTGTATTATAATCAAAGAAAAAAAAGGCCATTTACAGAAATGGAAACTGGAAAGTTATACTGTTGCATGACAATATTTATCCAAACATTGCTCTGCCAATACAAAAAATTATGAGTTAGGCTATGAAATTCTTCCTTACATGGCATATTTGCCAGAATTGGCACCACTGGACAATCATTTTTGATCAACAGAGCATTTTATAACTGGTTCAGAAATTAGTCTTCAATGTTCAAAATTTAATTGAAAACTTTATTGCCAATGTTGTTTTATCAAGACAGAATTTTAAAACTTCCAGCTCATTGGTGTAAAGTCATAGAAAGTGAATTAAAATGTTTTGATGAGTAAGAAACTTTAGTTAATACAAGTAGTTCATAATTTACAAAAATCTCTGGAAACTTTTGCACACACACACTAATTGCTTCCTGCTAAACAAGAGTATTTAATGTAAAATATGTCTATTAAAAACTATGTATTCGAATGATTTAAAATCATGTTTTTATTCATTATTATAAAAAGCGATAAAATTTTTAAGATGATCAGTGTACATATAAGAGATATGCACACATTTGTGTTGAAGGTTACTAAAAGAACATCACCAAATGTGAATCTAAAAAAATAAAAATACTATTCATTTGTCCCCCCCCTATTTTCGATTGACTTGATGAGTGACATAAATGAGTAAATTAAAATCTAAATCAACATGCAATGTCAATTTTAAATAAAATATACAGCAGAATGCAAGAATAAGAATTTATGCAAATGTGGTTGGCAAAGGGTGTATGAAGAGAAGAAATAATGAATAAGAGAGGAACAAAGGAGGAGGAGGTAAAAAAAATTAAAAAAAAAGAAGAGGTAAATAACAAAAAGAGAGAAAGAGAGGACACTCCAGAGAACAAAGGAGAGTGGGGAAAAAGAATAAATGAAATTATTACACAAAAGAGTCCAAATATATTGCAAGACAGAGGAACATGGCATCTAATCGAGGACAATTATCTGTGAATGGATAATGAAACTAATGGCCACTCAACATCTGCTAATACTGTCTTGTCATCAGAGTTCCAACAGCCATACAGTCAAACCTAGTAACAGAAGACGTTACAAATATATTACACTATAAAGTGATATACAAGTACGAATGAGAACGAATAGAGAGAATTGATGAAAGTTAAAAAGATTTGCTGATGCAAATAAAAGAAATATTTGCAATATTGACGAATGGATGAAAAGCAGTGAATTAAGCTTGAGGTTTTGTGAGATACGTGGCGGACATGACCATATCTGTGTGTGTGGGTGTGTGCCTCAAGGTAATAATGGCAACAACACATATTTGCACATTTTGTTTTTCAACCACGGGTGGCATCATCCTCAACAAAGCTATGAGCTTCTTCTCGTGTAACACAATCAACGTGGCTGACCTGTGAGAAAAAAGAAAATATTCATGTGCAATATTTACCTCCTAAATATATAAAATACATTCTCTAGAACATGAGAATTTGTTAAAAATAATTCTTTTATAAACACGTTATAGGTTAAAACAGTGGTTCCCAAATGGTGTGGCACACCTCAAAGGTGTGGTGGAAGTGGATAGCAAATAAGGCAGAATGATTGAAAGATTTAGAAACAGTTTCAAAAAATTCATATGCCAAAAATAAATATGATTTCAAAATTTAAAATATTATTATGGATTACTTGTAATTGCATGTATGATTCCCAGTATAAATAGTTATAAATTATTGACTGATTTTATCGTCATATTTTTGCATTATATCAAGCATTAAGAATATAGTAACTAGGGTCCACAAATTGGAGGAGAGCGTTATCAATGATTATGTTCTGACTTTGAATCTACGGGTGGGTGTGTGTGTGTGTGTGTGTGTGTGTGTGTCTTCTTGGCTATTAGGGCTGCTTCCCCTGAGCCAGTATTTTTGTACATGTACTTTTTTATCACATAAAATTTAGTGAGGTATTTTAATTCTGAAAATGCGGCCCAGAGAAAAAGAAATTTGGGAACCATTGGTTTAATTACATCATTGGGCAGTGAAATATCAACACTTCAAGAAAGAAGCTTAACTGAGAAATGAATATAAATCAAACCTAAAAATATTTACATTGAAAGCATATGAAAGGACATGATAGCTGTTTAGAATTATTAAATGTAATTCTGAAATAATTTGATATGTACTAGTTGGTCAACAGAAAAAGCATTTACAGAAGTTTTATATTCTTCATTGATCAGCTAATAAAAATCAATTCGAACACTGACATAAAAAAATACTTAAATGCTGAACAATAGTCTATTGACTACCATGTTCATGAGATGCAACAAAATTACTAAATAAATGTTATTAAATAAAAAGAAATTCAAAATTTCAATTCTTACCTTATTCCTAAATTTTACACCATAGAATTTATCAGAATGTTCCAGCAGTTCTGGTCGGAATGTGGTGGTGATGAATTGAGCATTAGTGGATAACTCATGGATCATGTCTGGGTAAAAGGAGGAAAAGATTTTAATAGGTAAATTAATCAAGACATTTATTTAAAGAAAAATAAAGCATCAAGCAAGAAAAAGCTTTAAAAAATCCATACACACTATTTTCAAAATCAACCTTGCAACCTGTATAATCAGAAATTTAACTTTAAATTAGCTGGAACAATATCCATGCTACAAGTGCTTGAAATGAATTAACAATGAATTAAGCAATTAGTCCATATTTAATTTCAATTGACAAATTGTTGTTGCTATTCATCCCAAAACAAAACTGAGTCTCCAAAAATATTTTTCATTAAGAAATTACAATAGAAAATGACGATAAACAAGAAAAACTTTTTTTTAAATACCACCATACAAAAATATAAGAAGAGGAAATTAATTAGTAATACATGAACAAGTTAAAAAGTGAAACAATTTTAATCGGCCAACTACTCAAACTATGAAATGTGGACGTTTCCCAAGACTTATTAAGGGTGCCATGCCAAGTAAATCCCCTGCATGTTATCTCATAGAGTACAAAATAATGGGTCAGTGGGCAGTGGTACTTAGCAGTTACCATCTGTGATAGGTTGTACTAGTATTAGCAACACAGAAGGATCTCTAATCTGACCTGACCTTTAATCCTCCCCCAAGATGGATTACTTTTTACCCAAAGCTGGAAGAACAGTTAATCTGTGCTTTTACTCAAGGAAGTTAGTGAAGTAAATCCAAACTTTCTCATCTAGAGTTTGAAGTTAATTCACCAATTCTATTTCTAGAACTGTTAAGCCACCTCCATAGTAAATTAGTAAAGAAAAAAAACTATATAAAATTAAACTGCCAGTGTTGTTAGGTAGAAGATAACTTTCAGTTAAAAACTACATTTTCAAACTTATGTTTACCATTACATTTTTTAAGCAAAAAAAAAAAAAAAAAAAAAAAAAAAAAAAGTTTGAAATATAAGGAAAATATGTCCATTGGTTGCAGTGACAGAAAAATAAAAATACTAAAATTAATTTATTTCAAATCTGGACCTTTTTCTCTACTTAAAAATCATTTAAATGACCACTTTCTATTTATAAACTTTTTCTTCTGTATTTCCCATATTAGTGCAATTACCATCTGCTGATAGTTTACATAAATATTTACATTCAAAAGTCTTTTTTAGAGATGTCATGTCATTTGCCAAGTTTTGCTCCATAAGTACTGAATATATGCATAAACTGTACTGAGATTTGTTTAGCTTAGTTTGGCACAAGGCTAGAGTAGCCAGTGAATATTGAACTTCTTAACCATTGTACCACTGCAGTCTGTATTGTGCATTTCTTTTAATGCTCACAAGTGGCAAATTATGCCAGAACAATTAAGTCCAATAAATCAGACCTATCTTCTAAAATTACATTCCCTACACTTTCATTTTTCAAACTATTGATATTAAATAATATTAAATTATTAATATTACACAATGTTTCAGAAACCTGACTTCATTATCTTGTTTCAACTACAAGGCAACATTCATGAAATAACTGCACAGAAGTTTAAAATATATTGAAGTTTATTTTATAAAAATACTGTAATCTCTTCAAATCTTTTAAATGTCAAAAGCCTGATAGATTCTTCAATAAAACTTTATCTAAGTAGATTTTTATGATCACTGTTTTTCAATGATAGTCCCACATAATAAAAATCTCTTACCGGCAACAGCTTTACGATGTTGGGCATCAAGTGCCTGATCAATTTCATCAAAGAGATAGAATGGAGCTGGATCACATTTCTGGATGGCAAAGATGAGAGTTAGGGCCACAAGAGACTTTTGGCCACCAGAAAGCTGCTGCATGTCTCTCATCTCAGCTTTATTGCCTGTGAAAGACACCTATAACCGAAAAACAGAAAACAAATGGCTTTTTTAAAAAAAAAAAAAAAAAATAAAAAGTCTTAGTCAATTTTAAAGAAAAAAAAAAAAAAAATATAGTAATACTGAAAAACATTCTTAAACAAAATCAATATTTTATTAACTAAAATAGTTTACAGATGCTTACCTAAGTTTCCATATTCTGGATTAGTGATTAATTTTATTTTCATTAATCTCTTTCTTTACTTATTTTCCAATTTATAACTATTCTCTTGGGTTGTTTTTTAAAATGTTTTTATTACAAAATATTATAACATTGAAAGTGTTTATAAAAAGAAAAGAAAATCATCCACCTTAATTCCTACACCTGTGAACTGCTCCACTAGGGGGACATCAGCACCAGACTGTTGGCTGTCTTCATTCTGAAAAATCAAATAATCGAGATTCAAAACTTGATAAGCAGTCAGTTTTTGTTCTGATTTTTTTTGTTTTGTTTTTTGCACTCTCTATTTTTATACATAATTAGTAATGACCGATTTAGATAATTTAGTAGTAGCAGCTTTAACTTCAAATTCACCAAATTCAGTAATTTTCCTTCTTGCTGGTATAAATCAGGAATTTCTGAGATATAACAGCAAAAATGTACAATTCAGTTAATAGCTACACAAAATTATAAAACACAAGGTTTAAATTAATTTTATTTAATTGCAGAAACTTTTGGATTTAAAAATAAAAACTAATTTTCCTTATAAAAATTATATTTAATACTAGCAGTAGAGCCCGGCGTTGCCCGGGGATGTAACAGTAAGAGATAGATCAAGTATCGACCATCATAAAGACTGAAAAATAAAATTGACAAAGATTATTGTTTAAGGTTGACGGATACGCATGTCTTAATTATATTTTTTTTTTTACGAATTGGTCAATTCAAACTCAAACTTTTGTTTTTTGTCTATCAGACTTCTTACGGCAGCATTTTTAAATTATTTCTTAATACCTTCTTTTAAATATTGAATTAATTTCAAACAGAGCCAATTCCTTATAGATGCCTTGTACCAAATTACAAAGGGAATTATAAAAACGTCCGTAAAGTATGTGGAATTATCTTTCCCTAAAGATAAAGAATTATCCGATGTTTGGATTTGTACAATCAGTAGAGATCGTTAGATTATTGTTAAAGGTTGACAGACACGCATGTCTTAATTAGTTTTTTTTTTGTTTTGTTTGTTTTATTTTACGAATTGGTCAAACCCAAACTCAAACAAAAACATTTTCAATCGTTATGAGTCTACCGATTGAATAGAATTCTATTATAAACAATTGTCTTGTAAATGGAATTTTTAAAGCATTCTGAATGTAAAAATAAAGAAAAAAGTGTGCAAGACAATAAGAAACACTACCTGCCAAAAAAAAAGTGAAGTTTTGTTGAAATCGGTTGAAAAATGTAGGAAATCCGATCCCATATATAAACGAACACACACACACACAACCAACCAACCTGGGTTTTATAATAAATATAACTCGAAGTGAGTTGCCCCCCTTTCATTAATGCCTCTTAATCGTGTTTTCAAATTGATTTCGTGCAAAAACAATTGTGTTTTTCCAATTTTTGGCGCTGTTAGAACCACCGCAAGGTAATTTTACGTAGTCCTGTGAAGTTTTGTTGAAATCGGTTGAAAAGTGTAGGAAATCCAATACAATATATAAACGTAAGAGACACACACACAATCTTCATTTTATAATAAGCAAGATTTTCTCTTAGGTTTAGCAAAAACTACATTCATCCAAAATTTAACATCTCTTTATTCCTTTTGAGGAAAACTTTTGTAAATATATTACTGTTACGAATGAAAAGTTCAAAAGAACAATTTTCAAATAGTATGTGTAGTAGCAAGAGAAAGATGATTTATTATATCAATTTCCATGTTATGTTGAAACTGAACAAAGCCACAGCCGAAGTATACTTTACCTCCTGGTGCTCCTGGTCCCCTTTACGCATTACTAATACGGCGTGACCTTGTGGCACAAGTTTCTTGAATATTTCTGTGAAGTATTTTGAAACCTGAATTTTGGAAGAGAAAGCAAAACTCTTAAGTGAAAATATTTTTACTAATTACAACAAACAAATTTCTACAACTAGAAATTTTTTGCAACATGCTGATGCATGTTGAAATCCTTAAATCTATTTAGTATTGTTGAAGTACCGTGAAGAAAATAGATTTTGTTTTAATCATTAAATTGTTTTTAAAATAATAGGAAGTATTGTGCATGTTAAATAATAAAAATTTTAATTTTTCAACAAAATTAATGAAAATTTACTAAGTTATGCACCCTGATAAAACCCAATTGTACTTTGTAGCCCCCTTAAAGTTTGCATTTCTCCCCAACATTTCGTTTCAATCCATCAATGTGTGGCTATTTTAGAGTGTGATGGATGGAGAGACTAATGTAGTCAAAGAGTTTTATGTATAGATAGGTCCGTTTTAATTGCTAGAATAATCTATTTTTGTTTTTAAATTAACATTGCAATTCAAGAAAAATTGGACAAGAACAAAAAAAAAAATGATATTTGATTCTAATTAGAATAAATGCATTCTATGAGAAAACATGAGTCCATACAAATCAAGTTAAAAGTAAATAAATATACTTTTAAGTTGACCTGTGTGAACTCATAATTCAAATTATGTAGAATGATATAGAATCCTGCCAGTTCTACTATTATAGAGAATTGAAATTTTTGGTAAATGGTTACAATAAAACACTGATGAAAAAAGGAATAAAATTGCAATGCCCTAAATACATATTTGAAGTTACTCAAGATTAAACATGCAGGATTATAGCAAATGATAACATACAGAGATATATGTGTACACAGATTCCAAAAGTGCTTTAACAAAACTAGGGCCCACTATTAATATACTGTATATCCTCTTTGGACATTAACACATTTGCATACATACAATTAGACAGATATTAAATATTATTCTTCAATGCATTATTCCACTTACACTTGCTGATGCAATAGTCAGGTATTTTCCCCATCACGTCCCATGTTTAATGGGGGGAGGGGGATCAAATCTCAACTAGAAAAATTGTTAAACATACTATCACAGGCATTACGTGGGCCAGCATTATCCTCCTGAAACCAAATGTTGCTTTACTTTTGCAGGAATATGATAACAGAACAGGTTGAACAATGTTCTTAATGTTTCCTCCACAAACACTAAAGGAAAGTAAGAATTATAACTTATGGTACCCAACACCATGATGCCAGGATTTGGAGTTGTATGTAGATACATCTTACTCTCCTTGTCTAAATTGCACACACAATCATCACTTGCAGGATGGTAGAATTTACTTTGTCACTGTCAATATCCTCATGCCTGACAATACTGCGGTCGAAGTCTGTTTAGAGGTAATGTCTTAGTCCTGTAGCACATAAATGATTCCCAACAGTCCATATCAACACATCTGGGGCCACATTTACTCCAACCTATGCTGTGTACATTGAGTAGCTTATCACTGCTCTGCTCTTACAGTGCATAAATCTTGGTAAGCATCTTTACTTCATGACCTTCCAGAAACTGGTCTACATGTACATTTGTCTATTGTTGCCAACACTGAAGCATCACCAACACATCACAGCAATTGTGAGGCCCCATAAAGACACACAATTTGACCCCCCTCCCTCTTAAGGAGAACAAAAGGAGACCATGTGTATCTTTATGGCATGATACCAGCTTCCACCACACTGAACCATATCACAGCATACATCACAGTCTAAAGACAGTGCACTGGTATAAATGTTATCACAAAATGGCTGAAGAATGTAAACATTTTATCAGTATATCTACCACTAGTATATAAATAGTGTATCCAGATTATAACTGGCATTGTCCTTTCAGCATATTGAATTTTTATCTTCTGTCATTGTATAATCAAGATTTTTATAATTTCACAGTAGATTCCTTCACTACCAGTTTGATTTATAAAAGTTCATCACCAATCTCTATATTCTTTTTTTCTTAATCAAATACAAAGTTACACACATTTTACAACAATAGCACTTTTAATTTGAATAAAAAGTAAAAATTTGTAACATTATTTACAAAAGTAAAAACTGGGGTGAGAATAAAAAAAAACTGAAAACAAGCCAAAAAGGCCTAAAAGAAAAACATTTAAGCAGAGAGAGCATTCATTTTGAAAATAAATAAGTGAAAAAATCTGTTAACTATTTACCTGTTTGAATGTTAACTGAATAGCTTCATATTTGCGATGATCCAGAGCATTCATTAAATCCAGAATGGACTATAAAGGAATAAAAAAATTTTATTTTATTCAAGTGTACATACAAACACTTTTAAGATATTCTACAATGAGGGAAGGGGCACATCAAACAATCTATTCAATCAGATTTATTAGGTGGTGCAAAAATAATGACGTAATAATGTCGTTTTTTGACGTTAAAAAATACGTCAAAAAACGACATTATTACGTCATTATTTTTGCACCAACCTAATAGTTCCAAGCCTTTTGGAGTTCAAAGCAAATAACTCAGAAACATAACAGAGAATGATCCATTTCTGTTTCTTATTCCTTTTAGGGGATATAAAGAAAATAAAAATGAAATAAAAGACCTTCATTCACATCTATAGAAAAAAAAAAACAGCAATAATACCTATCTACCTATCTCACAAAGGTGAGATAGGTATTAATATTTTCAGTAAGATCAAGAGAAAAGTTACAAAAGCTGTTAACTTAATCTTAAGTAGGTGAAAAAAATATAATTGCCCTGAACCCCAAAATGTTAAGAACTGAAATATTTTAACCAAATTTTTTCTCACATCAACATTTTCTTGGGGCTACAATTACTTTCACTTTAGGTGAAGTACAAGAGAATGTCCTTGCTTATCTCCCTTGACACAATAAGAAATATATTTCAAGATATTTATGAAAGAGAAAGGTTTTTAACTCTAAAAAGAGAACTGATTCAATGTTTGTTTTTTGTCTGCATGTGGTTGATTTCACTTAAAAACATTTATTGCTACAATATATCGTGTTTGAGGTTTCATCATCACAGACAAGAAGAATACGACAAAGAGAGATGTGTCATCAGCATGCATGCATCCAATAAGGAGTCACAATGACAATAGCCTTTCAATTGTACACAATAATAGTCACCCCCCATCCTCCCCTCCCCACACCAAATTTTATGAAGGAGTAATTCTGTGGTCATTTCTCAAGAATGGGCCAGTATTTCATCAGGGGAACAAATGGCAAGTCTTTGGGTTACAAATTAATCCAAGGTATTCACCTCCACAACATGGCAATATTTTATAATGCTGAAATTATGTATATCCATTTTGTTTGAAAGACTGACTTAAATAATATACCCTGTTTTACAGTTTATTACAAACCACTTTTACATAAGGGAACACATTTTGTTCATGTACAGATTAAATTCAACAAGAAAATAAAAAATAAAAGCCAATTCTGTTTGTTCATTTTTCTAGTTACATGCTTTATTATTAAAACCATCTTCAATTTACAGTGATTTATACATCTTTTAAAAATGAACTATAGCTTTTTAAATATAGAAAATTAACCAAAACTACCAAAACTTTATTTAAACTTTATCTACCAGAGGTTTGTAATCACTTAATAATCATATTCTTGAACTTAGCCAGAATGAATAAAAGAAGTCTCAAGAGCCCCACTCGTTTACATTTTTTATTAATTTTAATTTATTTTCTTTTTATCAAAGTTAAGGAACTTGCAATTTTCAGCTGCATTACAGATTTTATTTATAAGTAACAACTATCAGGAAAACAAAAATCTTAGAAACTTGTAAAATATAAACTCACCTTATGAGCACTGTCTAGTTCTGCTTTTCTTTTCATCAGTTTTTCTTTTTGGTCAGAAAAGTTGATAAATTGGTCAAGTGCTTTCTTGTTGACGTGGCTATATTTCTTAAGCTCCAGGTTGCACTGCTCCAGTTTTTTGAACAACTGTTAAAAACAATCATGTTATACAATATGCTATATACAATTTCAATCTATAATTTCTTTTAGCTGTCATATTTCAATAAGTTATAATCAGTTATGGAAAATTAAAAAAGATACAAGATTGAAACATGAGATTCTACAGCCATAAAAGTTTTCATTACAAAAATAATAAAAAATAAAAATAAAAAATCAGTTTTTTGTCTGACAGATTAAGTAACCCTTTTTTTTCCAGAGCATCACCACTTTCACAAAATAGTTCCATTAGACAACAAAAATAACTGGATTTATGGAGTTTAAAAAAACAAAGAAAAAAAAATTACTTTGTTATTCTAGACTAGTTTTACATGTGATCTTTAAAATAAATAAAAAACAATGATAGAATTCATTCAAATCAATTATCTCATTGATCAAATAATGCATATGCAATTAATATCTTATAGATAATTTCATTAAGATCCATATCATGGTGGAGTAATGGATAGTGGCTCGGACGGAGGAATCAGAGAGCAGAGTTTGAATTCCAGTCAGACCCATTACATTCACTTATGTGCTAATTAATACCTTTGGGAAAGGTACGAATCCTCTTCTCCCCCCAGCTATGGGCAAATAGTAGGACAGACTGGGTTTTATAGTCTTGGGTGGTAACTGGTCTAAGAGAAAGTAACTCTGAATTGAAAACTGTATGTAGCCCTGGTGTAGCACATACTATACAGCTAAAGAAAGGATCATTCAAATTGGCTCAACAAACCCAACTAGTCCAATGATGATGATGAAGATACATATAACTCCTAAAACCAGATATTATTTCTCTCATTTTTTAATAATTATAATCTTTTGATCTTGTACAGTGATTCTCAACTGCCATGTCACAAAATATTGTCACAACATATACATGTGTGTGTGTGTCTGTAATTAGTAATGGTACAGTGTTAGTATTTGAATAAATGAATAAGTATTAAACTTTTTATCCCACATTAGCTAAAAAGGCTTTAGCAGATTTATTGCAATTTTCTACTTCTTATTTATGTGAATTAGGCTTCTCAACGCTAAATAACATCAAAAATAAAAGGCGAGAAAGACTATGTCCAACTGAAGAAGAAATGAAGGTCTGCTTATCACAAGAAAGAATTGAAGAAATTGCAAAAAAACATCAGACACAAGTTTCTGCAGAAAGAGTTAAACAGAAATTAAGTTCATATTTGTGTGTGTATTTTTTTTTAAATCTATGGTTTTCTTTCATAACATTTAAATGTATACCCTTTAAAAATTTTGCTATGTGTGCTGTGATATTTTCATTTGCTCCAAGGTGTGCCTTTGCTTAAAAAGGTTGAAAAACACTGATCTTAAGATAAAGCTGGTGGGTACTATTTATACTGTTTCTATTATTCTGCAAAAACAACCTAAATCCCATAGTTAATTATTTATTACATCAATATTTTATGCTCCTTGAGTACCTCATACTTTCTGGCTATAGTAAATGCCAATAGCTTTGGAAAATGAGTACATTGTACATCTGAGAATCTGCAATTAAAGTATATGAACTAAAACTGATAAATATTTATTCAGTAGCTAATATAAAAATAAAGGGAAAAAAAAAAAAAAAAAAAAAAAAAAATCAAAGAAGTAATATCCAAAACAAAAACAAAAAAAAAAAAAAAAAAAAAAAAAAAAATCACCAGAATACAAGGGAAAAAAACTGTTTCAGCTGGAGACATAATTTCTATCACTTTTAAAAAGAATCAGAAAGAAATGACTTTAAATGAATGAAGTACGAACCTGTTTCAAACTAAGATCCTGGTATTTCTCAAAAGCATCACTGGGAAGGGAACCCAATTCTCTGATTTTCCTCATGCATTCATCTTTCTTAAATGAAAAAAGATCACAAAAATTTGAATAGAACAAAATGTAATAAAATTACTTACTATAAATGCTTGATTTAACACACAAGGCACCTATTTAAAAAAAATGTTGTTTGAAGAGGGGGATGCTTATTTAAAAAATGCAATTTTTATCCATTTTCATCTTTTATCTACAAGAACTGCACAAGGCAGCATAAAAACAAGAATAACCTGTCACTTTTAATACAAATATATTTTGTTTAAATTGTTCAGTCTTTTAATATCAACATCTGCATTTTTCATTTCTCAAATATATTCATTTAGTCACCATCTGGGAAGGCAACTAAAGAAGACAAGAGGAGTGCTTACTTTCAATTCCTTGGAGGAAGGCGGCACTAAGTCAAGCATTTACAGTAAATAGAAAAAGAATGTGACTTTCTTTGGGATGAACCCAGATGTGATTTAAAGATCATTTTTTTTCTTTTTTTTTTTTTTTTTTTTTTTTTACAGAAGTTAAAGATAAAACATTACATTTAACTTTGTTAATTGTTGCAAGTAGCATATTATAGAATATGTGTGCAAATGAAACTTAGAATTATTGGAAGTGTGGAGGGTCATATGCATTTCTAGTGGAAGTCAGTCATGTCTGCATATTTTTCAATAGAAGAAGCAGGAACCGTCTATATTTCTGAGATGAGGTGTTATGTACATTATTCCAGCCTTCTTCAGGTGGTTGGAATGTCGAACTTAACCCTTTATTTCGATCACTGCGGTAGATTGTTCTAGTTCCAAGTGCCATGTTTAATGGATGTCAGTTATCAGTTATCTCCTGTTAATTTCCCTCTGAAAGTTCTCTCATTTTTTGGGTCCTGTCACTGGATCTAACCAACGCCTTTATCGACTGTGCCACGTGTCCTTGAGGACATCTGTGCATGAATTTCTGGGTATTATAAACCTAATGTCATCAGCAACCATTTTTACCAATGCTCATATTGCAATATTTTGCTGTTATCATTGCACGTTTTTACCAGAGCTCAGGAAAGGTAAAAAAAAAAAACTGAATAACTTTTTGCAGAGGAGATTTTCAGAACAATAATCACTTCTTGCAAATTCTTTATTTAAAGAAGCCAAACGTTTTAGTTTTTCAGATTGATGAACTCTGGTAGCAATTCCTTTACACAAATGATGTACAAAACAATAAGGTTATACTTTAAAACTTACTTTCTTCTCATTCTTTCTGTCCTCATGAATCTAGACAATTGTTGATTCCCTAGAAACTTAAATATATTTTCCATCACTTGACCCAACACATGATATCAGTGAATGCACAGGTGTTCCGTGAATATTTTTTGATTAGGCATTATTTGATTGGTTAGGAGTTATATTGACTAACCAATTTCAAATCAGATGAAACCACACTTCCTGGTGGAAAATAATCTTGAAGTTTGCTTTTTAAGTCACAAACAATTCAGATCTTAAATAATTTTTCTCCACCCACCACAAAAACGGACAATAAGTTGTGGCTCAGAGAGTACATATGTTCTACCACCTGGTAATATATGAAGGACTAAGTTAAAGTTTTTTACAAATAAAAGAATATCTTATCCTGTAGCCATGATTAATACTGTCAATGCCACCACCTCTGTCATAACAGAGGACATTATGCAGGATCATAGAATTTCCAAAAATAAAACTTACAATTGTTTTCCTATCAACTGAAAAGGATTTATCATTTCAGAGACTGCAGTTTTATTGACATACAGTGAGGCTCGTAAAGTCCACTTCATCATTTTGAATTTAATAGCAGGAAACATGGCAGGTGAACAGTAACGAGACAAGCTTAAAACCTACTGTCAAAATACTGAACTTTAATGTCAATATTTTCCAATCTTGGAACATTTTAGGGGCCTGTGACAGAATTTTCACAAAAAAGGATCAAAAAAACTAAAGCACTCAACTTCTAGCCATTATAATATACAATATTGTTACCATAAACAGGGATATTAAAGAAAACATCACAACATATAATCTTCTATAAATAAGAAAACTGAGCAAATAGATATTAGGGAAAATGAGAGACAACTTTTCAAATGTCATACTGCAAATTTCATTGAGAGTTTTCATATGATTATAAATGCAATTTAAATACATTGAAAATAGACTCACCTAAAATAGTCACTCACTAATAAATCAATAATTCTCTAACAAATGAGACTACTTTTTCATGTTCTCCTCATATTACAACAAAACTCAAAAAAGGCAACTGAAATGTAGACTTTTATTTTGTATTATCTGATTTTTCTTCTTATATTAGTACATATCTGAAAGGCACAGTATGCAGGACAACTTTTATAGAGTTAAGAAAACAGATTTCAGAGGAAACTTCTCCATAAAGAAGCTTTGACCAAAATTAAAACATTAAACATCTTTCTTTCTTTACTTTTTTCTTACCTTTTTCAACAGCAAACTCTGTTTATTAGTCATTTTTTCTAATTCTTTAGCATCTTCATTAATTTTCTCCTGTTGTTCTCGTTCTTGGCCCTGGAAAATATAAATATTACTAAACTTAATCATTTACATTAAAAAACAAATCTAAATTTTCATGTAAAGAATGAAAATCTATCATTTTTTTTCATGATTGTGCAATAGCAAAAACTACACACAAAATTTGATATATTCAGTTATCTAAAAGGTATTTTTTTCACCAACTCTTGGAATTTAATAAAAAGACAACCGCTTAGTTTGAAACTAGAATAAAAAGAGAATGAATAGGAAACTGATATAGAGAAAAAGAAACAAAATGAAATGCTAAAAAGAAAGAAAATCTGTTGAAAAAACTAAGGAATATTTTTCTATCTACAACTGAACTAGTTTTATGTACATCTATCAATGATAAAAACAGACAAAGAAGTTGATAGTCAAGCAACAGCAAAATTAATTACTTCAAGATTATTTTTATTTGATTGAAAGTCACTGTAATTTTCCATTATTTTTAGCTTTTTCCTGTTTTGACTTAATTATGATGCAAAATTTTTTCTCGGTATCTTTTATATTAGTACATTATAACCTAGTTCCATTTTTGGGACAGTGAGCATTAATGGTTTAAATAGGTACCTCCACTCACTTTTGATACCTTGGTTTAAAATGAATTTTTATTAATCAAAAAGCTTTCATAAAGCTTTAATTTTAGCTTTAATTGAAAGCTAAATGATTAAATTTACTACTTCCAGTAAGCAAAATACTCTGGCATATTTCAAATAGAAATTATATTGATTGGAATCTCAACTTTTTGGTTGTTTTCAGAAAATCAGCCATTTTTGACACATTTATAAACAAAAGTTAATTCTTGGTTTTAAAAATCTTCTAAAAGTAAAATATACATTTCTGAAACTTTATTTGAAAAATATTAGATGGTTTAAAGCATAATTAATCTGATTTGAAAAAATATTATTTACTTTTAGTTTAAAGTAACAGGGAAATGGATTTTTAAAACAAACAGTAGCAGGGATTATGCACTTATTAGTATCGCTTGTCACTCTTAGGTCACTTCACAAGTGATAAAATGTGTCAACAGCTTTCCTGGTGTTCTATGGAGACTTTATTTGCTAAAACATAATTTAAGAAGTATCTTAAAAATATTGAAAACTATTCTCCATAATCTAATTTTAGGAATGTTGAATTTAAATTTACTATAATTGTTGCTCTTATTTTCTGATTATGTCATGTATGGTCAACCATACTCTCAAATGGGGCAAGTTACATATAATATACATAAAAAAAATTTTTTAATTATTTTAAATATCTTGGTGTAAAATATTTAGTATTAAGCTTTTCGATTTTTGATTAGTAAATAGTTTTCATTTAATAACAATAACAACTAATCAGCTGAAAGTAATGCAGTATTTGAAAAGATTTATATATTATAAATTATTATAATTAAAAAATTTTTTAAAAATCATAGTTTTATTGCATTTTTTATTTTATGATTCGGAGCAGATTTTTTTGGAAATGTGCAGTAGTACGCAAAAAAAATAAAAAAAAAAAAAAAATTGATGATTTACATTCTCCAAGTAGTTTTGATATTGAAATTTAATTTTTCGAAATCTCATGAAATTAAATAAATGGGGCGTAACAAAAAACAAAATTTTTACCACAATTTTCAATTAAAAAAAAAAAAAAAAAAAAAATTCAAAAATAATTTCATTCTTTTGTGAATAAGTCCTGAAAGTTTCATTAAAATTTCATTGATTTTTGCAAGAATTTCAAAATCAATGAGTTTTTCATCTGAAAAAGTGCTAAAACAGTAACTGTAAATATTATGTCAGCTGCTGACATAAAAAAAAAAAAAAAAATAAGATATTTAACCAAAATTTTAAACGTGCTAGAAATGATTAACAAATTTAATAAAATAATAAAAAAATACTTTGGTCTTTAACAAATATTTTGATGATAAAACTTTTATTAAGTTTGGGGAAGATGATTTTTTTTTTTTTTTCAGCGACAAAATGGAAGTACCTAGTTTAAAAGTAGAAATATACAATTAATACTGATTTTTTTTTTTTTTTAAATCACATAGGATAAAATTAATACGGGATTTTTATTTTAATTTTTATAATTAATACTGAATTAATGGGTTAAAAACAATAACAATGAAAATCTGTAAATCATAAATGGTAATACTATATTTGTTTAGCATTTTATTTTTATGTGAATATAAATAACATTTTTAATTTTTTTTAACTACAAGTATATGAACCAATTTTAATGTTTAGGTTTGCTTTTTATCTTAGTTTTAAGAATTGGTTTTCAATGTTTTCTTCTGCTCTATTGCCGTTTAAAAAGATAGCCACTGTCCAAAGGGTGATCACTGGGACATGAAACGATCATCAATATGATTGTCTCATGTGAGGGTAATTTTAAATACAACAAAACCAGAAATTAATCCCAATTTATTCAATGCAAATCCAATTACCTTCCAGTATTCCAGTTTATTCTGTAATTCCTTCTGTTCTTTATTCATTTTTTCCAGTTGTTCATCCAATTCTGCAAAAGAAAGAAAAAGTTATTTACATTCTCAAAAGTACAAGATAAAAAAAAAAGTGACTGAAAGCTGAAAATGCTTAAAAACAACTAGTTCGTTTGAATCAAAATATGATCATTCCATGTATAGAGTGAAAAATTTGGAATGCCATTTAGATCAGTAAATAAGGATTTGTTTTCATTTTTAATAAAATATAAATGACCAATAAATTAATAAAAATTAGAATTAAAATTCACTTCATAAAGGTTTTTTTTAAAATAAGGAAATTCATTGCATTAACTGAACTTATGCATACAACCACAATACTGCAAAATTGAAGATTTTGAAGATTTCAATAACTTTATAAGTTTAATATATACTACCTATATTTTGAGGTATGCTATGGAACAGCATCATAAGGTACAGGTAATATACCTAAAAACTTACTTTGAAAGTTTATTTTTTTTTTTTTTTTTACAAAGTCAGAATTTTGGAAAGTGTTGTAATCTAGAGAGGATTACTGAATCAGTAATAACCAAAATGGAAGTTAGAAATGAAATGGTAATCTTTATAACGTCAACAAAATACAATACTCATTAGCAGCGTGAAGTAGGTAAACCACTGCTAGCGATAGACTACTTAGACAGCATATTTCCCCCACTTACAATATTGTTCAACGTATTTATGAGGATTGATACATACCCCATTAGTGTTCATAGATACGGTATATAAGAAAAAGTTAACACAAAAGTTAATTACAAACTCTGTCCTTGTACATAAGATGCATTACTGTTTACATTCAATATGACCGAGATCATAAAACATCATCGTCTCAGTTTTCAAAGATTTTATTCTATCAAAAAACACATATTTAAATTAAGTCAATTCGACCGTGAGATCAAAAAAAATCAGATGCACCTAGATAAACTAAGTGCAATTAGGCAGGTGATAAATAACAGATGAGAATAAGAAAATTAAAAAAGATAGACTCAAAAAATAAATAAGTAAATAAAATACCTTTCCCATTTTTTTTATTATCTGCCACGCGCTGGTCAACAGCTTGCTGCTCAGCATTGAGGGAATCGAGTCGTTCACGACGATCATTGCTCGAGTGTTCCTGCATCTCAAGGAGAAAACGGTCCTTCTTCTTCTTTAAATTATTGTTTAACATATTTTCATGTCTGTTTTTCTCACCCTCCAACTGGAATAACAATTACAGACAAAGGAAAATTAAGTTAAAATAAGAATGAGAGAAACAAAGAAGAATTTTTTTGGCGGATTTTTTGATTAATATGCAATGCCAAATTTACAGAAATAAAATATGCAAGGAATTTGAAAAGAAAAACATTCTGGATGAAAAGAAAAGAAGAAAAAGATATAGGAAGAAAGAACATGTTTAATGATTTTAATTTAATTTTTATCTGAAGTTATCATTATTTACATTTGGACTAATGTCTTCGTCATTGTTGTTTGTACCCTCTAGCCTTTTTCAGTTGTGTGTCAATCCAGTTAACTTTCAGGAAATTTCAAACTGAACACTTTATCTAATCTACGGGGTAGACTGTTCTCATTCCATTATCACTGTCTCGAGAAATCCCATCTTGTACTTTTTAGTTCTGCTCAGTTGTTGCTTGCTTTGTTTCTACAGCGTCCAAGTCTGTAGAAGCAAAGCAAGCAACAAATAAAATAAATAACTTATATCACATTACCCGGCCATGAAACAATAGCATTGACTCGCAAGTTTGCTACCATAATAATTGTGAGGTCAATCCCTGGGTCAGGTAGTACAGCCTTAGACTCAGGAGAAAACATTGCAAGCACCAACTGAGCCATAATTTAAAAAAAAAAAAAAAAAAAAAAAGATATCCTTAGACACAGACAGCAAAACAAAAACAATCTACCCCTGAAGAAAGCTAGAGGGCACAATCCCCAAACTCAAGATAATATGAGACCTGGAAAATAAGAAATAGAGTTTGATGATAGGATACTTTTGGATAAAGCTAAGAGATGAATAGCCAAAGAAATTAATTGGGAAATGAGAGAAACAGGAATATAGCTAAGAAAAAAGAAAAGGATGAGAATGAGTGATAAATTGAAAGTGAGAAAAAAACAAAAAGATGTTAAAAGAAAGGAGGAAAGAGAGAAGACAATGTACAGTGATAGAAAAAAAAGAGAAAAAAAAAAAAAAAAAAAGGTGGTATGAGATAAATAGAGAGTGGTATAAGATGAAAAGAGAAACTCACCCTGATTCTCTCTTGAAAAGCCTCCTTGTTCTGAGTGGTCAGGGTCTTGATTTGGTCATTAAGATAATCAACCTCTCGCTGATCCTCAACACTCAGTTGGGAGAGCAGGTCAGATCCGAGCTCTTCGTTTAGCGACTGCGCTGACCCCTTCATTGCCTCCAAATTGGTGTGCAGACTTGCTATACTCTTCTCCTGAAGAAAAAAAAAAAAAAAAAAACTCTTTACATAAATTTTGTTATATATTAAAAGATGTCTCTCATCTTGAGACATCAAGTGGTCTATGTCAAAACAAGATGAAAATTATTTTTATTTCAGAAGAAAACACATAATAAAGAGGCAATCTTTATTGCATAAATGGTCATTTGACATGAGCAGTTTTAGGTTTCATTTTATATGCAAAAGCTTTAAAAACACTTAACACTATTAGAAACAATTTGTAACTAATTTTATTACTTGTATGACAAATGCATTGATAATGAAAAGCTGAAATCTTTAAAATGTCTTAATTTTAATTACACCAAACTTGAAAGGTTCTTCTCAAAAATATACGAGGTTTCAGAAGACGAAACATGTCAGCTACAATAAGTTTTCCTTATGTCTTTATTCATTTTGTCATTTTACAGATATACTGTCTGAAATGTTTTACACAAGGTTTATTATAAACTAGCAGCATGGCCCGGCGTTGCCCGTGCTTGATTCAAAAATCGTACGGCTCATACACCAATCGCTATCACTTGACTTAAAATATTTTTGCACTTCCTTGCCTTTAAAGGAGTGCCATTTGCCGTGCTGATGTTGCTACATGCCTTACTTCTTGCCTATCTCACACTGCGAATTTTTTCTAAGCTCTATACTACACATTAAATCTGTTACGAAAAAAGAACTAAACAAAATGAACACTTGAGATGTGGAGGTTTATTTTCCACGATGTTCGGCCAGCTGTTTTCATTTGTTTACATTTTGTGTATTGTTCTCTGAAAAAAAAAAAAAAAAAAAAAAAAAAAAATGCTGAGTCACCGAAAGTTAATGGCATTCGGACATTTGAGTAGCCGGCAGTAACTTCCGGCTGAGTGTGATACCCTTAACCGTGCTTTCAAATTGATTTCGTGCAAAACAATTGTGTTTTTCCAATTTTTGGTGCTGTCACCACCGGGCAATTTTACGTAGTCCTGTGAAGTTTTTTTGAAATCGGTTGAAAAATGTAGGAAATACGATCCCATATATAAACGTACAGACACACACGCACGCACACACACAAAAAAAAAAAAAAAAAAAAAACAGAAGATGGTGCCTACCTTTGGTCCACGGGCTTTTTCAATTGATTGAAGTTCCTCCTTCATCAAACGTACATCTGCCCGCATTTTATCAAAGGTATCCCTGAAATATAAATGCAAAAATATAAATAAAGGAAGATTGATGAATTTCCCATTTACAGCTCACCTTGTTTGTATACCAAATTATTATTATAATAGTAAAAAAATCCAGAAGCATTATTTTATATAATAAGGGTGTAACTATCTATATAAGAAACTCATTTATCATTGTATGCTATTATAACCTGGATTACTAATTACAGTATTCAAGTGATAAACCTGCAAACCAAAATTTCACATCATGGCTTCAATTTAATTTTATTTTCAGCATCTCACTGTAGTTAATATACTTGCAGATCATGACCTATGACAGTAACAATTAAGCCTCAAAACTCTTTATATGAAATTAAAATTTAACCTCATCTTTGTCGCCATATTTATCACAACGTTTCGGCCGTTGTATGCTCCGGCCTTCTTCAGGAGGTTGGAATGTCGAACTGAACCCTTTATTTCGCTCACTGGGGTAGACTGTTCTAGTCCCATGTGCCATGTTTCATGGATGTCAGTTATCAGTTATCTCACGTGCCATGTTTCATGGATGTCAGTTATCAGTTCGACATTCCAACCACCTGAAGAAGGCTAGAGTGTACAACGGCCGAAACGTTGTGATAAATATGGTGACAAAGATGAGGACAATAGTCCGAATAATGTAAATAATGTACATAATACCTCATCTCAGAAATATAGACAGATTCTAAAATTTAACCCACTGCAAAAAATTTGTTCTGTCATTGCAGATAACTGATCACTGAATAATAGTGTGTTTTAATTATTATCACAACAGTAAAAACGATCTTCACTGAAATTGAGTATTTGGCTACTGTCGTTGAGGGAGCCACGATATAGAGAGGCAAGGGAAGTAATTCTTATAAATAATGCAGATTGATAAAAGGTAAACGGAAAAAAAACTTACTTATTTTTACTGTTTTTAGTTTCATTTTTCTGCATCTCACTGACAAGACTATTAATCTGGCTTTCAATCTGTGAAAATTGTTAAGGACAATAATAAATCTGACATAAAAAAAAAATGAAAAAATGATCGATTACAGAAAAAGAAACAAATGATAGATTATTAGAATAACATTTTTAAACCCATAAAAATCTTAAATGCTTTTACAATATTTAAACAGATTGAAATCCAAAAACCTCAAGGCATAGTCTTGAAATTTGTTAATAAACCTACATGTTTGATGCGCGGAAATATATCACTCATAAGTCAATAATGAGATGAGTATAAAGTTTAATAAATCAATTACTCTACCAAAACTGTCTTCTGTAAGTTCATAGTTCACATCACACGGGAAGTTTTCCTTTTAATTCACTCATTTTCTGATGCAGCCTTTCAAACACTATGAACAAGCTACAGCAATTGACACATTGAGCTCGACTTCTTTCACAAATTCCTTAATATTATTATCCAATATTTAATTATATTTCAGATATATAAACTTATTCTGATCTGAAAAATATAGATTTTTCTATTAAATACATTTTACTATTACTGAATGCATTCTCAATTATAATATATACCACTATTTTTTAAATGTTTATTTTGTATACCAATTTACTATGCAAATAACTGTTGGGAAATGCAAATTCAGATTATAATGAATATTGATAAAAAAAAAACCATGACATTTAGACTGAAGGTGCAATTAACTATTCCCATATATAATGTTAGTTATAAATAATCTGAAAACAATATTAAACTGGATTAAGACTGAATAAGTTTATTAAGAATAACAATCACCAAATCTCCTACAGAGTTCCAAGTAAACTAGACAGGCTGTTAAGGTTCCTGAAAATGGTCAATAAAGGATATGTTCTAGTTTCTTCTTGTGTTCCTTGTATTCCTCATTTTGGCTCTCAAGCTTTCTCATCAGTTCACATTTGCCTTTCTGGAGGTCAAGCCTTGACCTTCGAGTGTCATAGTAACCTCCCGTCAGAGCACCACGCCGACTTACTTGGTCACCTAAAATACACACAAAAAAAAAAAAAAAATACAATGACACATAATAGAAATTACAGCAAAAAGCATAATAAAATATAAAGACTGTTTTGAAGTGAAATAGACAATAACATTTTTTGTCAAGAGTACATACAAACTAAAGATTAAAGAAAAATTAACTTTTATTTAAAAAAAAAAAAAAAAAAAAAAAAACTAAAGCAACAAATTTCTATAACATCCTCAATATCAATCATCTTCAATATAAAAAATACATTCTAAATTTATAAGCATCAATAAGTTTTTTGGCTTTATTGTATATGTTAAAATGTTATTTTCTTTTCAGATCTATAGAGCAATTTCAATAGAAATTATCAACACAACGAACAAGCTGAATAAATAAGTCTCAGAAAAACTAAAATTAATTAAAAGTAGCAAAAAAAAAAAAAAAAAAAATATAAGATTTGAACAACAAATCAAAGATAAATAAAATGAATAAATTAGTTACACATATTTTATTGTTTTTACTTCATATTTTATGAGACTAGGTTTTTCTATTTCTATTGCTGTGATAAAAATTAATACATTAAAAAAAAAAAAAAAAATGAATTTCCTTTCGACCCAATGTGAATTAGGAAAATCTACTACCATTACACCCTATACAAATTATTTTTTATTCTGTGTGTGTTCACACATGTTAAAATGTTCTCAGCTCAAGCAACTTCCCAAAATATATATAAAAATGTCTTAAAATATATATATATATATATATATATATATATATATATATATATATATATGATTGACTGTCATTTTCGAAATATGAGTGTCTTTCAGTTCAGTTTTTATGTTTATTTTTCATATGAGACAACAATCCTGCAAGGGATTTGCAAACAAGTTCACACAAGAGACATGCTGAAGAGTTGACCGTTATATGGGCTGATGTATTAGCCAGAGATTTAGTGTTGGTTCTTAATTCTCTCAGATGTTTGAAATGATTCTTTTCAAAGTTAGTTACACCTTGGTAGCAGGTGTTGCTCCAGTTTGCTCGCCTTTCAACAGCAAGTTTGAACTCCTCGATAGGGATGTTTACAGCATTTAGATTGTATTTAAGTTTGTCTCTGAAGTGTAAATAAGGATGGCCTACATTACACTTACCATGAAAAGGTTGGCTGTTCATGAGAATCTTCGGCATCCAATCATCACTCATTCTGATGACATGACCAGCCATACATACATATATATATATATATATATATATATATATATATATATGAAATGGATACTTAAACAGCAAAAATTCATTTGAACAAATTTTATTAAAATCAACTGACAAAAATCTGTTTAATTTCTCATTAGATTTTGCCAGTTAGATCAAATTTAAGGATAAAACTGTTCACTGTTTATAATGAAATCATTTAAATACTTTAATCTCGAGACATATTATCAGTTACAATAATAAAAAATACTGATTAAATTTCACTCTGGTATTTTTAGGAATACTACATTTCTAATAAAAATATGTGTATATCATATACAAATGACAGTTAATAGCAATATGTAAGTGGTAAACATTTAACATTTTTGAGTCTTTCTTTACAGTAAGTTCCATTAGAGAATACTAAACTACTATAACATGTCTTGTAAAGAAATATATCATTATATATATATATATATATATATATATATATATATATAAAAACAACAAAAACAATCCACATTGAACAATATCTTTCAATATAGTTGGCAGTATCTTAATGTTTAATATCTTCTTCCTGGGGCATTGTCATGTTTTGTGATACACTAATAAACTAATTTTTTTCAAAATTTAGAATGTATGTCCCTTTTATATAGTTTCAAAGATTCCAATGCGTGATGCCATTTGTAAACAATATACATGTATTTGAATTAGAAATGCAGTGTTCTTAAAATTCATCCAGGATGAAGCTAGTAAAAACTTTGCATTATGGGACTGATAAGATAAATATTCCTGATAATGGCTAGTGATGGTTGAAAGTACTTGAATAAATAACTATGAGCTCTGGACAGTTTATCCATACATTTTATCTGGATATGTAACAATTTATAAGCAAACTGGAAAAATATAACAAAGTACAATTAAAAAACTCAGAGATATCATGTTGGTCAATTTTAATATAACTTGTTAAAATATATTACACCCACACACAAGTATAGATATTTTGCATATGTAACTAATCATCCCATATCCCCAATGATATTTTGCAAGTGAAAAGCCAATATTTATTTTCCAACAGGTATACTAAAACGGATCACAAAATAATAGCTCAGTGCATTTGGCATGAGAGAGTTGTGAAGCAATAATTATAATTCTTAGAAAAAAAAAAGCTAAACTAAAAAATTCCTCCAAATTCTAAATGAATGAAGGTAGAAAGCAGAACTGACCATCTAATGTGATACAATCAAGATTCTGCGTTCTTGCAATTTGTGTGGCGACTTCTATACTTCGACAAATCATCACTTTCCCAAACACGTGCTTGATGGCACGGTCAAACTTCTTCTCAAACATCATTTTGCTAATCATGGGGATGGCATCCTACAAAGAAAATAAAGTTTATACCAATTATTCATGTTCTTAGATTTGATAGGCATATTTCAATTTTACTAAAAATATTCAATTTATAAGCAGTTCTATCAATGAGTGTTTTGTTCATATCTTTAAAAACAGCATCTAATTCAATATACTTAATAATGTGTTAACAGATAAGTAGATTATTTTTCATCTCTAAAGCAGTTCAAATATGTTTCAGAAATAAAATTTATATTAAGCTGTACAAAGCATGAAGTATTTAATACTAACGTTGCTCTCAGGATATTGAGTATCTCTGCCATCCAGACGATTGAGAGGCATAAAAGTTACCTCCCCTGGTAACTTGAGCCGATTCATTTCTTGTAGAATTCTCGTTCCAGTCCTGTCTGTATCTACAATGTGATGGAACAGCCTGTAAAACAAAAAAGGTAAAAACGAACAGACATTAAAACTCAGTTTCACTTTCAAGCCAGTCAAATGAAGAATGTAGGATACGTGTAATCAAAAGTGTATGTGCTTATGTCTCACAAAACAATTATCTAGTAAGATATTATGTCATACAATTTTACTTATAATATATAACATTTTTAATATGTTTCAAGTGAATAAGAATAAATATTTAGACCGTTTATTTAGATAAGCAAGAGATAAAAAAAAGTTGATAAAATGTATAAAACTGTTCACCCATTGTTAACACGAAATTCATATTTTATAAGTGGATATAATCAATTTCTATTAGGAAATTGAATTAGGAAGAATCTTTTCAATGGGATGGATGTTTGCCTTGAAAATCAGCATTCAAAATCTTGGCTTTCACGTGAACACTAACACCAATGATCTCATTCAACAATAATATAAAACTTTATTATAAAATCACTTAAATGTCATGCATGATTTTTTAATATTTTTTTTAAAATGAATGAATTCAAGAGCATGCACAGGGATTAATCAATGTGAAACTTAGATTCTTTTTTTTTAATGATGTGCATTAACAAAAAAAAAAAAAAAAAACACTAAAATCGCTAACAATAAGAACCAAAGCAAAAAAAAAAAAATAAAATAAAAAATCCAAGTAACCATTAATTATTTTACTTATCAGTACTGAAAACAATGATGAACCAAAATACAATTTGAATTTCAACTAAAATGGATTTTAACTATTTTTAGTTTTTTCTGCATTCACTCAAGTGAGCATCTTTTTTTAATTGTTTTTTTTTTCTTTACATGAATTTCAAATCATTCAAACACAAAGTCAAATATAACACAAATAATTTTAGTTAAAAAAAAAAATAAAAAAAAAAAAAACTGACAAATAATTTATTTAACAGTAAAATCAATGTTTATCCACGACCAATTAATGTTCCACATTTATCTAAGTCTTCAATAGATGAATCACTTGTCTAAGTAGACAGATGGCAATGTCAAATAATAATTGTTCAAAAATCATATTCAACCTATCTAAGGTACATAAAATTTAATTCCACCTTCAAAATTTGTATCCTATATCAAAATCATTGCACAAAGATTTTTATCAAAATGTATATCAAGTGAAAAAGCAATATTAATAAATGAAAACCAGTTAATATTAGGGGGAAAAAAGCATCAAGCATTAAAACTGAAACTACCAAATCACTTGCTGAGATTTATGAGAAAAACAAAGCAGAATTGTCTAATGTTATATGAACCCTAAGACTCATTTCAATACATAAAATTGTACATTACAAGTGGAAGAAAATAAACCCAGAACATTGTAGAGGATACAGAATCTTATAATAAAAAAAGTGGCTGACTGGTGGTAAGTTTCTAACACAACATTATATTAGTGATCGAAAGAGACCCAAAAGAAACAGAAAAGATATAATCGGAGAAGAATTTCACCACAGTTGCCAACCAATCAAAAACAAGAAATATGGATCAAAATAACAAATTAACTTTTTTAGAGAAAATTAAGTAACACCTTTTAAGAAAAAGATAATTTCTGTAAATAAATTCAAATTTATTGTCAATTGGATACCATATCCAACTCCAAGTAGAGACAGAGAAGTTGAATAATTAATCTCATTTGTTGCTATTAATGATCTGATCTTTAATTAAAGACTGCTTGTATTATTTTTCAGAATTAAACTGGGAAGCTGTTTTTTTACAAAACAGAATCTTTGTTAGTTTATATATATATATATATATATATATATATATATATATATATATATATATATATATATATACACATACATACACACATGAAGAAATAAAGTCTTAAGATGTGCTATATTTATGGGATAAAGTACTCAATATCAGAGATAGAGTGTGTGTAAATATAAAAGTGAACATAAAAGTCGTCAGGTCACCCTAAGTGTTGACTTCTATGTTCACTTTTATATTTATATATGTAAAAAGACAAAAGGAAAATTTATCTAAGCCAACTCGCCCTCTGAAGTACATTATCAAGGTAAATCCACTAGAGGATGAAACAGTGTTGCCTAGGGTAAGTTTTCCTTTTGTCTTCCTATTGTCCTTTGACAGATATATTTTTAATTATTTCTGAAATATATTTGCTGATACCTCCTAATGAGTAGACAGAACGATTACAAAAAGGTTCATCAACAAAACTCCAGTTGAGGTGCTCATATATAACATCAATGAGCTAAGTGACAAATTTTATTTGTATTAGGTTGGTGCAAAAATAATGACGTAATAATGTCGTTTTTTAACGTTAAAAAATACGTCAAAAAACGACATTATTACGTCATTATTTTTGCACCAACCTAATATTAATCATATATATATATATATATATATATATATATATATATATATATACACACACTGACAAACATACTTACCGATTTCCAGCAGTAACTTCCACACAAGTGAAGAAAGTCTTGTCACAATCAAAATTCTCAATAAGGACACCATAATAACCATCAATTAAATCTTTGTATTTGTTTTGTGACTTGAATGTGTCTAATACTTTTTGCACAGCATCCATACCATTTAAAATGGCCTGTAAAGAGAAACAAAAATGATTTGCAGTTGTAAAAAAAAATATCGAAATTTATCTAAACTATTTCAGAAAATCTCATGCGACCTGCTTTTAAGTCTTTGATATAAATTTAAAAAATAAACTGTTCTCTTTGCTTTTACAGATTGGTGATAAAATTTTAATATTTTTTTAAATTTAAAACATCCTAATTTTTTAGGAAATTTCAACAAGACCTACCTAATGAATCAGTAATCTTCTAAAAGCCAAAGTAAATTAATACAAGACCATAAATTAATGAATATATAATTTTATATTGGTTATTTTTGTTTCAATACCATAATCTTTTTCTTTATTTATTTGACTATTCCACGTTGAATTAACTATGATAAAAAAATTAATAATCTTTGCTGATAACAAGAATTCCTTTTGAAAAAGATTCAAAACAAAGATAACTACCTTTCCAGTTATAGACCTTAAAGCTTGTTCTTTTTTGCTTAGTTCTTCTCGGCATGATTGCAATTCTTGTTGCAAAATATTTTCTTGGCGCCATAAGGCACTGAAAACAAAATAAAAACAATTTTCAATTTCTCCCCAAGTTAAAATTTACAGAAATCTTTGTAAAACATTGAGAGTTATCAATTAAATTTTTGAAACATAGTGCAGTATTAAGCATCAATTTATAATTATACTTGAACACTACATAAAGGAAAAGATGTGTAAGTAAATGCATTTATCAATAAATGAAAAATTTAAAGAACACCAAATCAACTAACTTTCGCTCATTCTGTGACTGATCTTTTTTCTTCTTCATGTCAAAGAATGTCTTGTTGTTCTGATCAATGATCTCTTTGTTCTGTTCAATTTTGTTGGTAATTTCCTGAGGAAATGAAAAAAAAATAGAATTTCTCATCAACTTAAAGAATAATTTTATTAGCCTGAATTATTTCACCAAAAAGAATGCAAGTAAAAAAAAAAAAAAAAGAGTAATCTAATCTAGACATAAAACAATGGACTGTTTAATAAGACACAATAGCATGTCTCATTATAATAAAAAAAAACTTAAAAAGCCAAGTAAATTTTTATGATGACATTTATACAAGCCTAAGAAACATTTACTTCAAGACATTCTCTGTTGATTTAACTGAAGCTGAATCAGATCAAGTTTATGGCATTTAATTCTCTCAAAATCATTGCTTTTACAAACCTTAACTTTCACTTCTAACTCGGAAGCTTTCTTCTTGTCACCTTCCAAGTCATCTTCCAAACGACGAATCTGAAATAAAAAAAAAAAGAAAACTTTTGCAATTTTTTCTATATCAATAAAATAAATTAATCCTACTAAAATTGGTTTAAATATTTTTGCAGATTATTTAATTCCCTAAAGTTAAAGAGAATTCAAAATTCACAAAATATTTCTTAAAACTTTTGCATTTTTCATCTTGAGAATATATAATTAAATTATATTAAACATTATTTTACAAATATTAGCATGAAATAAATAAAAAGATTATTACTTGATCTTCTTTATCTCTTATAGCTTTGTTGAGTGATCTCAGCTCCTTTTTAATCCAGGTATCCCTCTCTTCTCGAGAGGTAAACTGATTGCCACGCCCCTGCTTTGCATACAACTCCTTACGCCTCTGTTCAGCAAGACACAGCCTATTGGAATAAGTAAACAAATTCATTTAATTATTTTTTTTTAACTTATTTAGAAATTAGCCAATTCATAAATATTTGGATAATTTTACATTGAATTTAAAGATATACCCTAGTATATGACTGAATAATTTCAATTTCTTAAATTTTCAAGAATATAAATATTATAAGATATATATATATATATATATATATATATAACAGAATAGAAATCCAAATTTGCCTCATTCAAACAGCTATTTCTACCAATAAGTCTTGTGGGTTTGTCAACTCAAAAGTGGCTGTGGCTCTATATATATATATATATATATATATATATATATATATATATATATATATTAGATTGGTGAAAAAAATAATGTCATTTTCTCACATGTTACTATGTGAGAAAACGACATTATTTTTGCACCAGCCTTATATATATATTTTATTATAGGATATTATGTTTGAACATATGTTTGAATGTAATATCCCATATTAAAGAATTATCACTACTATTGTATTCAGCCCTATTTTTAAATTATGAACATTTGAATTTTCATATATATATATATATATATATATATATATATATATATATATATAATTATTTATTTGAAAATTATAACAAATATGTTATAAAATCACTACAAAAATAGCCATTTTGTTTCAACACTTCTGGTGTCTTATCAAGTGATGGTGTTGAATGTAAAATAAAGGGTTTTAAAAGGTTCAAATCAATCAAACACCATTCGCCAGTGGAAACGCTGTTACATTTTCTCGAATGACCAATCAAAATACAAGTATATGAGAATTTCCTATAGCAAAACTAGTTGGTGCATTTTTTTCTTTGTAAGTAATTTGGAATCACGTTTTTCCAAAGACACAGAAAGTTAATTTAAAAGAAAAAAAAAAAAAAAAGCCCAAACCAAATATTTTGTGCTATCAACTCTTATTAATGATAAAAGAAGCTAGAACAATATCAGTAGAAGAGTATTGAAGTGAATGGTTTTAACGTTAATACTTACTGCTGTGCAGCATTTTCTTCACGATTCTTTTGAGCCTCATACATAGGAATGATATTTTCCAGCTGATCTTCGCACCTCTTTATTTTCTCATCGATCTTCTTTAAATCATCTTCAGATTTTTTCTATCAATAAATATAAGACATACACAACTTATAAGAACACACAAACGCACACAAACTTATACACAAATAAAGATTGTTATAACAGATAATCTTATGTTATCTTCACCAAAAAGGTTAACTTACTCTTGACCTCTTGTCTCCTTCAATCTCCTCCAGAATATCTTTGATAGTCAGTTCTACCTTGGCCTTTTTCTTGGTCAAATCCTGGTACTCATGAGACAAAGTGTCTTTCTCCTCTAACAAACTCTGCATACGTGTCTTTAGGTCACGCAATTCTTTGTTTATTGACTGCAAGTGAACGAGTAAAAACAAAAATACAATATAAATTCTGGTGCTAAACAGAGGAAGGACATGCACACTTTAATATCTTATTACTTAGGCAGTTGTCGGTTATTACAATTATTATTAAGATTTATGGAACATTTAAGCAATTAAACAAATAATCAGTTACAATTGACATTTTTGATAATCTAACATCTGAAGTCAAAAAAGAAAAATACTTCTGTTGTGTTTCTCTTTCAAATATCCTGTCATTAAACATTTAAAAAAGGAATTTTTAAAATACAAGGATGGTTAAAACAAATATTTTTCTTCTTATGATTAACCTCTTTCCCATTATGTAATTATGAGTAAAATCAGTTTTTTTTTGTCTTGTTATACAATCACGGAATACTTTTTTTAAATTCAATTCAATAAAAACTTTCTATTTTTTTCTAATTCATACCATTTAATTACTCATGTTTAATTTTGTAAACAGACGAACAAAAACACATAAGGAAATAACACTAAATAAAAAGAACAGAAGTATAATTGTAACTACTTCACCAATGCTGAGTCACTTGCAAATAGGCTTAAACTCAAACCAATTCATTTATCACAAGAGTTGTATAAAGATGACCTCTATACAACTCCACCAAAGCCAGTTCCAAGCCTGCATTGAGAAAGGAGGAGGGATGAAGCGTGAGGCTAGCAATCTTACATACATAATAAACTTCCTACAGAAACAGTCGCCCAATGTTCCATAGGGAACGAGAGGAAATAATTAACACCTTTATACAAGAGATTACTGAAAAGTTCCGTCTGACCAAGAAGTGATTCAAAAAGAGAAAATCTGTTTGGTCATTTGATTAGATTTTGGGAAATGATTCAGGTTGAAAAATTTCATAAAATATAAAACTTTGGTATTTTATAATCTGTGATTATGGACTTAGGTTAAATGCTGAAAAAGGTCCTTTGTTTTTTGGGGTTTTTTTTTAAAACAAATGCAACTATTTTAAAAGATATCAATCTCACTACACTACAAGATATACTTTATTGTATTTTCTTTTTACAAAAGACTTGAACATCTGAGCAATGTTAGATAAGATATACTGCTTGTTATTAAGACACTGATCTTATTTACATTGTTTACATTCAGACTAATGTCCCCATCTTTGTTGTTGTTATCACATTTGGCTGTTGTGCTCTCCAGCCTTCTACAGTTGTCTATCAATCCGGGTCACCTTCAGGGAATTTTCAAACTGAACTCTTTTTATAATTTACGGGGACTATTTTTATAAAAATTTCAATTTGTCCTATTTTAATATACTGATGAATCTTAATTCTTAAGTTAATGATTGAGTAAGCTCATGGCGAGTTTTACAGTAATAAGATATCTGTAGAAATTCCCCTATTGCCTTGTTAAATATTTGAGCTTAACAACTTTAAATATTGCAATAACAATGTAATATGAATTCTTGTCATTATTTTAAGAAGTGTGTTCAAATGAAAAGATTTAAAATTGACAACTTTTTCCATTTTCCTGAAACAACCATTAAACTGTTGTTTTTCCTTCTTTTTTCTTTTTTTTTTTTATTCATTTTCTCAATGAACCCAAGTAGCATCTCTGATATGCTTTGTTTATCAAAACGGAATAGTCCATTATTTATGAGGTATTGACAGATATTAAATACTATCTTCCCTTCCTTTTTTTCTATCTTTCATTTTCTCACTGAAAGCAAATAATATCATTTCCTCTCTTTCCATGTGATCAAAATACAGAATAGTCCATTATTTATGAGTAATTGACAGGAAATAATGGTCATGCTAACTAATGAAGGGTGGAACAAGCACAATTATAATAGGGTAAATTGTTCTCATTTCACTATTCAGATCTATGGATATCTCATTTCACTATTCAGATCTATGGATATCTCATTTCACTATTCAGATCTATGGATATCTCATTTCACTATTCAGATCTATGGATATCTCATTTCACTATTCAGATCTATGGATATCTCATCTTCATTTTAGCACTGTTCAGTTATTATTTGTCCCGTTTCCATTAAGTACCAGGGATTGAGTAATTATTATGCCAACAAATTCAGAAACCAAGGTTTTAATCCACTGGACTATTATTAAAGTCTGGCTAACCTTTACTTGGTCGTTGGCTTGCTGCTGGTTATCTCGTAGCCTTTGGCTTATTTTGCCACTGTTCTCTCTTTTCTCTTGCAGCTGAAAAATAAGAGAAATTAAATAAAAAAAATTAAAAAACTTTCCCAATACTATTCTGTGGAAAAATGCAAAAACATCATTACTAACCAAAAATGATTACTATTAAATAAAGATGAAAGTAAAATGTATAAAGATGAAAGTAAAATGTATAAAGATGAAAGTAAAATGTATAAAGATGAAAGTAAAATGTATAAAGATGAAAGTAAAATGTATAAAGATGAAAGTAAAATGTATAAAGATGAAAGTAAAATGTATAAAGATGAAAGTAAAATGTATAAAGTTCTAATAATTATCACCTTATCTATAAACAGATAAAGAAATATGCTGCAAATAACCTTGGTTATACTGCAGTTTGGAAGTTTAATGTTGATTTTTCTTTTATTCTACAAGTAAAATTAATCATTCTATCATTACAAACAAAAGATGCATTGCAAAATTTTCATCGTTAATAATAAAAGAATGACAAGTAACCCCTAGCAACAAACTTTTTGTTTAAAACAATTATGAAGAAATTACTATTCTAATAGAAAACCTATAAAATATGAATTATTTGATTTTGGAATTCAACTATTTCACAAGGATAGACAGTAAGAGTTAAAATTAAGTATCCACAAAATGACAAAATGATTACTAACAAGGTAACATCTCTTTTTCGGTAGTATATTGGATCATTAAGGCTTTAAAAAAAAAAAAAAAAAAAAAAAAAAAAAACACTGCTAATTAATTACTAATAAACAAGCAACCGAGAAATGTAAAAGTAAAAAAAGACAAAAGTATCTATATCTCTTCCCCAATAAAAATGTTCAAAAAGTAACCAACACTGCTTTAGTAACTTTAAATATTTTATCATGTAGTAAATTGTTTTACTTGACTTTGACTTACATCATTTTCAAAATGCTCCTGGTACCAACCACCCAAATTGTATCTACCTATATCTACACAATAAATCAATCTAGCTTTACCTCATCCAGTTTTTTTCTTGTGTCCCGCAGTTCATGATCATGAATCGTATATTCCAATGATCTAAAAAAAAAAGAAATTGACAAATTGTTTCGAGAGATAATTTAGAATCATATATTTAATATTTTATGAAACACTGTAAAAAGTTACTTTAAAATCTAACCTTATATTTTCTGTATATTTTTAAGTAGGGTATTTTATTAACACAGAAATAATAAAAAAGCATATTTCTGTTTAAAGTATTGTGAAATGAATCGCACAAAATCTTTTCTATTTTGTCATTTTATATATATATATATATATATATATATATATATATATATATATATACATACACACACACACACACACACACACACACACACACACACACACACACACACACATGACAAAAATTTATATCAAAAGCATTAATTCACTATCAAAATAAAGTACAAGAACTGAATGCAAATTTATAGATTTTGTTTTATTTTAATGTGAATGTTATGTTTTTATATGCACATATTTGCAATCACGCATTACTGGTGTTAATATAAGGAAGTATTTAATAAAAAAGGAATTTATTTTTAAACCCGACTGTTTTATTTCTCAATACAACCAACCTTCTCATTTTATCCCATTTCTGATATTCTTTTAGTTCTTCTTTCTCCTCTTCCAGAGTTTTCAAACGTTCTTCAATGTATTTCAGCAGGTCATTAATTTTTTCACGTTTGCCCTCTACAAAATAGAAACCCTATTTTAGTGTTTTCTTGTCACTGAAGTGACTTGGTAGTTTATTTCCTTTGTAAGTCAAGTTTCAAGATTAAAATCTTACATTGGTAATTATGATAAATGAGATACTAAGAGATTACAGTCAAAATCCTAGGATTTTAGTACTATCATGACAAATAAGCCATTTATGATGCAAATAAGGATCACAAACACACAATCTATTAAATACTAATTACTTCGATTTATCCACCAAAATATGCTTCAGTGAATAAGTGTTAAAAGCCAGAAATCAAGTAAAGTTTTATATTACTAAAATTGTAAAACAATCAATTTGTCTCCAAAAATGAATATATAAATATTGATTACTCATGGCAGGTAGAGATTGATTGCAACAGAATTTGCCTTGCCTTCAAAAGAACAATGTTTATAAAACAAATTTAGTTTCTCTAGTTTTAACTCAAAATATGAACAAATGCAAATACCAACTATAAAATATGAAAAATGAACAATGTTGAAATATTTATCCTATGAAATCAACTGTCAATTTTACCAATCTACCTAATTCTTGGAGTTACTGTGTCTACACAAACACAGAATTATTCGCAATTCTTTTCACTTGCTGTATTATATCAACATTATATGGATTTTTGCTTCTTTTTTTTTTTTTTCATCAGAAATGTTTAGAAATAGACTATGGATCTCATAAACAAGGAAAAAGGAACTTAGCAACTTTAACCACCATTTCAAAACTTTATGTCAAAAAAATAAATAAAATAAGATTACATATAAAATTTACATGTAAAATTTTAAGAAAAATAACCTAGTAGTTTCTGAGTCTACTGCTGAATTGATGTTTGCAAGAAAGATAAGATCAATATTCGACAGATTGTTGCCTTGTCCAAAAAAGAAAATGTATAACAAAGAGAATTTCTGTGCAAAGAAGTATATGCCTGGTGACAAAGTTTTCTTCAGGAATTACCGAGGTGGAAAATGTTTTTTTTGTGGGATGGAATTATTTCAAATAGAATTGGAAGAGTAATCTATATGGTGAAAGGAAAAAGATGGGTATGCAAAAGGCACGTAAACCAGTTAAGACCAAAATACGCTGAAATCGATTATGAAGAAACTCTGACGGATGTCCTGTATGACACGTTTGAAATAACACCACCCAATAACATACCAGAACACATGGATACATCTCCTACACCAGCTTTGCCCATAGGAGCAAGATGTTTATTCACCTCGAAAGAGTACAAGGAAAAGAAAACCCCCCAGTGCAGTTAAGTCCAGACCCCAAAAAAGGAGAAAGTATTAGAAAGCTGAAATTTTCTAGAGGAAAATTTCAGCTCCGGGGAGGGGGAGGAGGTGATATAATGGAATAACCTGTCACCCCCATGAGTAACTACACTATAGGTAACTGTAAGTCAATGGACTACAGAGTCTAGCAGGTATCTGTTGAGTATGACTCAGATTTATGCGAGAACTACCGACCTTCCAATAGTAGCACTCACTACTGGATTGACTTGCGACGACCTTGTGCATAACTGTTACCTTTATTCTTATTGTACTAGTTTTTTTTACAATAAACCTCTACTTATTTTATCCGCATTGTTTTCAAGTATATATTCCTATTAGCATGGAATATAACATACACGCACACGCAGACACAGAGGAAATGATTTAAATAGGTTCTTCTTGACAATATCTGAATATTTTAACTTTAAATAATCTTAGTGATTAAATTATTGTTTAGCTATATATTTTTTGAATATATAAAAAATATTCAAGTTGGTAATATCACCTGTTTCTCTGAGGATAACTTTACTTTCTTCTTTGCGTTCATCATACACACGAGTTCCTGCAACTTCTCTCAGCAGCTTGAGACGTTGGGAGTCAGGAGCTGTAGCCATTTGGTTGATCTGCACAAAAAAAAATTATATAAAAAAAAACATTTAACAAAATTAATGTAACATCAATAATCATCTATCAATATAACTGCAGAAATAAGAAAATTCAAATAACATATGAAAATGTATTGTTTATATTTTTAGTAGAAATTGAAAAAAAAATTTAATGCTTTAAATTATGCACATTATATAAATTTTAAATATCTAAATTTTGGGTTTTGTGGTTGCTATAGAGTTTTAATAATTTTCTTTAGACAGATATTATTCCTAAATATGTTGTCTCAGAGGAAGGTTTTAAAAGATAACCTCCTTTAATGAAGGCATTTTATTCAGATATTAATATAAATACATTTTGTCATCCAATGTGCAGGTTGACTCAATATATATTATTTGATAAAACAAGGATGACATTTTTATGATTAATTTTAGTTATTCATGAAAATATTTTCTGAAAAAAATGCACTTCTCACAATTAGTAAACTTCAATATTTCAGCAATTTTCATAACCTAAAAGCATTTTTTTCCATTTTTACCCTCAAGAAAATAAATATACATTCGGTTATTACTGGTAAATCACGAGTTGTTTTTCTTATACTGCTAACAAATATTTCTTTTTTTATATATAATATAGATTCTTAATTATCACCTTAAATAGATCTGATGTAAATATCTTAATACTTCTTAAGAGTGTCAAAGTAGTCACTATCAAACTGAGAAGACCTACTCTTAGCCAACAAAAGGAAACTTTTGTTCATCCCCTTCTTTTTTGGGGAGAACATTAATTTTTTTTTCTCCTCTCCTGAAACTTTTTTCAGGTTTGTTTATCAATTTTATTCGTTTTTAATTTTACAAATTGAATTGATTTTCTAAACTTTGATTAAGTCTATTTTATATTTTAATCATGTGCCAGTTTTGTTCTATTTATTTTCTTAAAAGTGTATTTGGTTATTCCAGTTAAAGAAGAATAATTGTTTCACCATTGATTTTTCTCTGACAAAGGGTTGGCCAAAAGGTCCTGAAATATATCCCCCTTCTTCTTTTTTAGTATTAAGATCTTTACATCAGTGCTATTTAAGGCGATAATTAAATTTTGTAGTATCAAGTCATTGTTAAAAGAGATTCTTGCATATATTGAAGAGAGAACATGACACCAACCTTTCCTTGTTTAACAATATAGTAAGGATTACTTCTGGAGAAGCCAGCACTCTCAAGAAGGTTCATAACATCTGTCTTCCTACAAAGAACCAAAAATAGTTATTCAACCTTGCATGAAAACAAAATTAATTGCCAAAGACTTTTTATAAAAAGATATTAACTTATTCTTAATAAAATACCATCACAAATATTTTTAAATTTTCATTAAAAGAATTTTTTGCTTACAAAAGAAATATCTATAATAGAGCATAATCGGACCTCTCCAGTAAACAAACAAGAAAATTGTATCAAGAATTTTATCAGAATTATTTTAAGCTGAAAAATCTTTAATTTTTTTTTTTTTTGTTTTATATGCCATGTGCTTTCAGGACATGAGCAATCATACCTCTCCACAACTTTGTGCATTCTCATCCTTTGCCATCATCCCACTTTGTACTCATTCTGCCATTCAGTTACTCCCTGCTTCAATGTTCTGCAAGTGTTAAATTTTCTAGGTTTCTTTCCTCATTGTGTCCTAGAGATTTCAGTTCTAATAAACAGCAGAGAGGGGTGCCAGAGTTAGTCAGTCAGAAGGAAGGATTATGCTAAACCAAATATAAACAGGTGTAATCAGGAGTTGTTCCTCAGGATCGTCTAACTCTAAGTTCATAAACGTCTAGTGGTTTGTTGCATGCCCAACAAAACTCAGAGGTTCTTGGTAAGCCATATTTTTTCTATTGCTGCTTCAATGACAAAGCAGTGAAAAAATTCCCTCACCAGAAACAACAACCAAACGTCAGAATACAATAAAAGGAATTTTATTCTTGGCAAATAGACAAAAGAGTTGATAAAGAAAAAGGAATTTTATTCTTGGCAAATAGACAAAAGAGTTGATAAAGAAAAAGGAATTTTATTCTTGGCAAATAGACAAAAGTCTTGGCAAATAGACAAAAGAGTTGATAAAGAAAAAGAAAATTTAAACAAAAAACATCAATGTAAAATTTTAGGTGACTTTGGGCAGCCTTTTGGTACGAGAGCGCTTACAACCTGTGTGTTCTTTGGCTATATTCCTATCTGACAATAATCACTTAAAGGGAGATAATAACAGACACAAAATTTCTATTACAAGTCTTAATTTTGATTTGCCTTGTCAGATCCAAGCTAGCTTTCAGTATCCATCAAGTACTCAAGAAAAAAAAATAAATAAATAAAAAAAAGAAACAGAGAGGGTGAAATAATTTTTTTCTGATTTCTATTTCAGGTGAATGGAATTATCCTATTTCTTTGTTTTAATTCTTTTCCAACCAAGTTGTTCCAGTACAGACCTATTTCAGAAATGGTGAATATATATTATTTATTTTAGCACTTTAAGACAATTATATATATATATTTTAATTTTCAGCTGTTCTAACTTTGACATATTCCATTTTGATAATGTTTGACTATTGGACCACTCTAAAGTTATCTTCCCGCTGATGTAAATTTATAGCCTTGGTTTCAAGCCATTCTTATGCTTTCTCCAATCTTCAATTTATGTTTCTAATTAATGTTTGAACCTTTCTTTATTATAACTTCCCATTAATTCCTGCTTTGATTACCATTTTTCTCAATCTGTTAGTAAAAACATTGAGTGTTTCTCCTGTAGCCTAGTTTGCTGCTTATTTATTGCCTGTATGAATTTAGTCATTACAATATACAACTAAGCAATGACTTGATATTTGCAAACAGTACAATTGGTACATTTATTTATAAGAATTTAAGTTTTCAAACTAATCAAGTTTTTTGTGTTGAAAATAAAAAGACTGTACAGCCTTACCCTATTCCAGCTTGGAGCCTCCCCTCAAAACATTTGTAAAAATTTTAAATACTTACGTAACCATCTTCTTGTCTAAGAAATACTGGTCTTTCTTGGAGCCAATTACACGCCGAAGGACCACTTCATCCTTATCAATCTTTTAAATAAAAAATAATTTTATCTATTATTTCAATCAATTATTTGATTATTATCTTAACCATATATTCACAAAAAGACAACTGCTATGACTTGGACAAAACTTTAATTGTAAGAGAATTTTTAATTTTGGTTTTTATCATACAAAATACTTTTAGGATTCTCAAAATAATTTCATAAACTTATTTTGCTTGCACAATGTACAGTCAAAATAAATCTGAATAAATTTGAAGACATGAATATTTCAAGCTATACTTGACATTTCATAAATCCTGGGCATTAGCTGCTGTAATGATTTTGGAATGAACAAGTACAACTTTAAATTTTGACATAGATGATAGTATTTTAAATACTTGCAAAAGAAAAAAAAAAACAAAAAAAAAATTAAACAAAAAGACAAAAAAAAAACAAAAAGACAAAAAAAAAACAAAAAGACAAAAAAAAAACAAAAAGACAAAAAAAAACAAAAAGACAAAAAAAAAACAAAAAGACAAAAAAAAAACAAAAAAGGAAAAAAAACAAAAAAAAAAGGAAAAAAACAAAAAAAAAAGGAAAAGAAAAAAAAGGAAAAAAAAACAAAAAAAAAAGAAAAAAAGAAAAAAAAGAAAAAAAAAAGGAAAAAAAGAAAAAAAGAAAAAAAAGGAAAAAAAACAAAAAAAAAAGGAAAAAAACAAAAAAAAAGGAAAAAAAAAACAAAAAAAAAAGGAAAAAAAAAAACAAAAAAAAAGGAAAAAAAAACAAAAAAAAAACCCAAAAACAAAAAAAAAAAAAAACCCCAAAAAAAAAAAAAAAAAACCCAAAAAAAACAAAAAAAAAGAATTAAAATGCTTACCGGAATTCTATTGTCAGAATTGTCAAAAATGATCTCAACAAAGGCTGAGATGACTCTGGGTCCTGTACCTTCATGCAATAATGCCTGACGCTGCTCAGGACGAAGGTGACTAAATTCATCAGACAATACAAACTGAATAGCTGGGTGGGAAAAGAAAATCGAAAAGTAATATTGCTTATGCAACTGTCTTAATAAATAGTACAGAAAATGTAAAAAGATGTTAGTCATTTTCTAGGAGGAAACTATACAATAGATGATTATGGATTTTCTTTCATTTAATAAACTGCCTATAATATTAAAGACTAGATGGTGTCAACTGGGATATCTGGTTAGAAAATTTCTTTTTCATTGATTTTTAAAAATTATCCATTGAAACAAAAATCATTAAAAATGCATTTTACTCTCTCATCAGTTTAACCCAGAATCTTTTTTAAAATATCCTTATTTTATGTACTTATTCAGTCATCAATTTAGATAACTGATTTCTTTACATTCGTAATTATTTAAAAATACAATACAATTATAGCCTTTAATTATTTTTTGTTAAATTTCCATAATCCTAGATAAGTTTTTTATATTTTATTTAATTTTCATTATGTAAGAGCTGGTGATATTACGTTTATAAAAATCTGATTATACTTGAAAGTAAGCAGTACTGTATTTTTTAGCAACTGAATAGACAAGAAATTTTAATGTGATGTCTCCCTTCAGGATGTGAGCAATCATAACACGCCATAGATTTCGTTTTTTTATTCTCTGTGAATTATTATGCATTTTCAAGAAAGATAGTGAAGTAATTTCTCAATGGCTTAGAATTTAAAGTTTTTCTTCTCTGGCTGCCCAGAAAGAGCACAGTCTACTTTGCTGTTTAACCGATATATAGGGTGAAACAGATTCATACTTTTCCCCAATGAAATTTGTGTAAAAGTGAATGCAACAGACTAGCCCAGAATTTGAACTTGGCTTGCCAGTTTCACTTTCTACACTGATACCAATTAATTAACCAGACATTTTCTTGTTTGATTATGCAAAAGTTTTTAATAAACTATTCACTTTCACAGTCATCTACTTTTTCAATCAATACTGTTGACAAATCTGAATATCAAAATATCAGTGCAATAACACCAGACAAAAACAATCAACACTTCAAAATCTAAATGAGACAAAGAAAAAAAAGGTGATGATAAAACTTATTAACTTTCATACAAATACATATAGAAATTATATACTTACCATAAAAGAAATTACTTTTTCCTGAACCATTTCTGCCAACTGAAATTAAATTAATATCAATTTAGAATCATAAAATATATTTATTGGAGTTTCATTTTTCTATTTTATTAGGCAATTTTCTATAACAATATAAAGTTTAAAACAAAATCAAGACATTAAGCTGAAGGCTTGCTACTTTTGAAATAAAACAAACACACACATACACCAAAATAAACATGAAATTTGACTCTTGTGTAAAAAAATATATAAGTAAGAAAAATTAATTGCAAATAAATAGTTGGAGATGACAAAATTTAACAGAAAAAAATTATTTTTTTTTTTACTTGGTAATAATAAAAAAAATTTTACTTCGACGAAATGCAATCCAAAAGATTCTTTTCACTTGTGGTACCCAAACATCATAGTGATTTGAGTACCCAAGCTTCACTAAGTGCTCATGGATGGTGGATTTTGATAGATTTAGTGTTTCTGCCAATTCACACATCATGTAATGAAGGTTATTCTCAATCAATGTCTTAATTTGGTCGTCATCTGTAGTGTGGGGTCGGCTCTTCATCAATAAGGCTACAATCACCAACTCTAAACTTAGCAAACTACTTCCGTACAGTTCTGTCGGTTAAAGCACCTTCACTGTACACAGCACATATATTTTCTGTTTCTTGTGAGGCATTTTTTCATTTACAGTAAAAAAAAAAAAAAAAGTACATCTATTAGGTTGGTGCAAAAATAATGTCGTTTTCTCACATAGTAACATATGTGAGAAAACGACATTATTTTTGCACCAACCTAATACAAAACCCAGAATGCTGAGTGATAAATTTTATATTTGTTTTAATCATATATTTCAAACATTATTATATTATTTGAAAATAGACATTCCATTTTATTTTTAACAGTGTATATTATACCTATTAACGTGCTCTGCACATGCATTTGAAAAATCTTAAATAAAGAAATTGTGCACTCCAGCAGGGATATGCAGGTGATAAGCATAATACACACAGTTTAAAATAAAAATGAGGTGTCTATTTTAAATACAAATATCCACTATAATAATATTTGAAGTAATAAAAACATTAGATTAAAAATAAATCCATTAGTTCTGTCTCTCTCTTATATATATATATATATATATATATATATATAGATATAGATATAGATATATATAAAATGAATTTCAGGTCAAGTGATCAAACCAAAGTAAAAGAAAGGATTTTCAAATTCAAGTTTCAAAACATACTACTTGAAAGATTGTAGCAATAGAATCTTCCTATTTGGGACATGGGCCAGTCTAAGCTTACTAAATATTTATATAACATACCGTTTAAAAAATAATGACAGTAATATTTAAATGATTTGGCAATTGCATTGCTTATATTTTCTGCATGAGTAATATTGAATTTTTATCTTTACAATTTAACTATTGTCACATGTAAAAAAAAGTGTTCTGATTTTATAAGTCATTAAAAGTAAAAATATTAAAAGAAAGCTAACACAAAAAAAAAAATACAAAAGATATTAGCAGCTTGATCTCCCCTACCTACTAATAAGAAATTATTGTGGTAACATGCAATATTACTTATTTGTGGTGCATCATATCCCCGTTACCATAACAATGAAATATATTATTGCTAAGAAGGGGAGACCAGGCTGCATGGCTATTAATAATATAGACTTATAGCATATTTTATGGCATTTTGTCTTTTTCTCTTCCACCCAACACAACATCCACTCCCACCATTTTCAACTAATGAAGATGAAAACATTCAGTCATAAATTCTTTTATGCTTCCAAGGTACCTCTACAAAATTGTTAAAAAAATTAGCATACAGTGATGAAGACATGCTCCAAATGTAATAAAAACATTTTTATTGTCAAAATCTTTATTATTAAGAGGAAGAATCAAAGTATTTTTTGAATATTTAATGAAATTTTTTTACTCCTTTTTAGAACATTCAAAATTTTTATTAAAAACTCGTTTTTCTTGAGTCAGCAGATGTACTAACTTTTAGCTTCTTTTTTGCAGTGACAGACACATTCATTTGGAAATTCTTGAAAATAAAATAATTGTTGCATTTTTATTGAGTTTTCAGAACTTATTCACAAATGAATGAAATTATTTTTGAAATTTTTTATTAGAAAATATTGGTAATTTTTTTTTTTTTTTTTGTTTTACATATGTTTTACCACGTTACTTAATTTTATGAAAACTTGAAAAATTCAACATGATCATTTTAGTGACTATATTACCAGAATTCTTTGAAGAATTTAAATCAGTTTTTTGGGGGTTTTTTTGCAAAATCAATACCAGTCTTACCAAAAATCTATTCTGAATCAAAAAATAAAAAACACAATAAAACTAAGACATTATTTAATTAGAGAAGCTTTTAATTCATTTTCATGAATAATATATATTATTTGATGAAAAATGAATTTTTACAAGATTTGTTTTCATTTTTTACAATTTTAAATTGAATAATTTATAAAGATTAAAATTTTTAAAATTCAGTTTCAATAGTGTAACTAATAGGAAATATTGTAAGTAGAACTATATTTATTAATGATATATAAAGCCCATTACAATGTGATGACCCAGAATATTTTTTAAAAACTTTTGATTTTTGTTTAAACGTCCTAATTTTTCTAAATAAGCAAGTTCATACATAACATTATCATTAAAAGGTCACATGTTTTAAGGATTGTACTGCCTTATGAAAAATAAACCCCTTCATATAAAATTTATTGTCTGCTAACAATTCTGCATCATCATACTTAACTTGTCAACACGTTAGACAGTCGATAAATAAATCAATACATCAGAAAAACAAGACCCCATAGTTAAGAAATGCTTGTATACAACATTTTATGCTATAAGTAATATTTGTTTCAAATCAGATTAATTTAACTTTAAATTTGCTAATTTCCCTCAAATAATGTTTCCGAAATATATATTTCGTTTTTACAAAATTTTTAAAACCGAGAGTTAATTTTGTTTATAAATGTGTCAAAATGGCCGATTTTATCAATTTTATTAGAAAAAAAAAAAAAAATCATTGATTCCGATCAATTTGTTTGAAATACATCACAGAGTATTTTGCTTACAGGAAATAGTAAATTTTAAATCCTTTCAATTAAAGCTAAAATGAAAGCTTTAAGAAAGATTTCTTATTTTTTTTTAAATTCATTTTAAACCTTACGTATAGCAAATTAGTGGAGGTACTTACTTTTAAGCAAACCATTTGAAAAAACTTTCCGGACTTTAATGATTTTTAAAAGAAGAGAGAAGAAAGAAAGAAAGAAAAAAAAACTCACCGATGACATTATGTCTAGGACTGAAAGGCTCTACAACAGTCTGGTCACGGTAACTCCGGAAACCCTGGATAATTACCTTATGGAATAATAAAAAAAACAAACAGAATCAGATACAAAAAGTTTACTGTTTACATTATGTAAAATAATATATGAAAAATAAAAGTAATAAACACTTCAGAGTAAACTTCTAAATAATGTGCATTTTGTACTAATGTATTAAATTTCAAGTGATCTATAAATAGAGTTTATTTAGAATCTTTTTTTTACTAATTGTTCACTCAATACAAGACCCATGAGCTACTGAAGGTAAGAGGATTACTGATTGAGGTTGTTGCATATAAGAGGAGGGGGTAAGAAATGTAGCTTAAAAGAATATGTAGGAAAGAGAACAGTTAATCCTAGACTTAAAGAAGTTAACATTTTTGTGGTCAGGGTAGCATCCTCCCAGAAGTTTGTTCCATGAAGCAACATTTTAGGAGGGGGGGAGAAGAAGCTGTCCAAATGGAAGTTCTTTCTTGCTACCAGAATATGAACAGAACAGGAAGGATTCATTCTAGTGTCTAGTGTGGCAGGTTTCAGCTGTGAAGGTCAGAGCTGGTAGAACTAAGGAATTCTGATCATTAGAATATTTGCCATAGAAATAGCAAAAGAGCAGCAAGAGGCTTACAATGTTTTGTCTGCCAAAAAGGGATTGCAGAATGGAAAATAATTCATCACCCACAAGGACTTTAGCAATAGATCATATATATGATGGTCTGGGGTGAATTTTAGTCCCAATAGATGTTCAATGCAAGTGGGCTCCTTCAGAGAACAACCATTCATCATGAAAGGTGAAAATTCAGGATCTGCTCAATGGTGGAATGTTACTAGTTCAGTTTTGTAGGTATTTGACAGTCTTTCTCTCATCAATCTGCCAGAGCTAGGTTAGAGGAGAGATCAGCTGCCAGTCTGGTCTTCTAGATTTTGGGAGGTACACTGTTGTATCATCTGCATAGAAATTTACTACAGATCTGAATATGAGGATAGGACTGAGTAAGGAGCCTGCATCGATCAGATGGTCTTCAGAAGACTAACTACTAACAGCAACCTTCATGGACCTACCTGTTAGGAATGACATGATAACTGAGAAAACTCTTCTAGATTCTATGTTGGAGAGCTTGTATAGCAACCTAATATACCACATTTATCTAATGAATTTATTGGCTAGTGCATTACTGATTCTATGTGTAATGATGCTTAGTACATCAACAGTAGACCAAAAATATATACAGTTTGTCATTCCTCTTGAAATGATCAACCATCTTGTTGATCAGAGACTCAAAGAGTTATTTAATATTTTAAATTAAAGTTTAATAAAAGAAAAAAAAATATCAATAGAATAACACCTCAATAGTTAAAAACCAACTAAACATTATTCACTAAAAATAAAGATAGTATAAATTATAATAATTAGGGCCATAAAAAATATTTTTGTGTATATATACAGATTTGTAAAATGCTTTAATAGAGTTCCAGAAAAAAAATAATGAAAAATGTTTTTTAAAGACCAACAGAGAAGCTGACTTTCGAAAACAATCTTAAGCAATAACAAGGAAAAATAAAGAAGTCAGGAGTGGTTCAGTTCAGTTCAGTCTGGCTATCACATTCTATCAGATACTGTTTTTGTTTACTTCTTAGAAGCACTAAAACTTTCCTCTCACCAGAAACATCAAAAGTTACTATCATGATGTCTTATACATTCATTAAGTCAATGTAAACAATTTTTCTCATACATAACGTTTATAAGGAATTCATTTGTTAAATTAAAATCTCCTGGTTTCTTTCATCGTATCAACAAGAAAGAAACAAAATGATGGCAATGTTTACATTAGGACAATATTGTTGTTATGTTATATTATTAATTAAATTCTAATATTTCTTAATTTGTGTTATTAATTAAATTATAATATTTTATTTTCTATTTGCATTATTAATTGATTTATTATGTTATTATTAAAGCGACAAAGTAAACATTTGTTAATATTTTGGCATCAACCCATCATCTCACTCTTCTTATTTAATAATTTAATTTGATTATTAAAAGTTAATAGTGAAGAACAGAAATCTTACCAAGAAACTTTGAAGTCAGGGTAAAATTGATATTTAAAAGTTAAGTCATCTTTTTTTATATAATATTAACACTCTAATTTTAATATATATATATATATATATATATGTATATATACATATATATATATATGTATATATATATATATATATATATGTATATATACATATATATATATATATGTATATATACATATATATATATATATGTATATATACATATATATATATATATGTATATATACATATATATATATATACATATATATATATATATGTATATATACATATATATATATATATGTATATATACATATATATATATATATGTATATATACATATATATATATATGTATATATATATATATATATATATGTATATATATATATAATATATATATATTTGTTAATGTCTTTTTTACGCAAGTAGAACTAAAGAAAGATGGTTCACAATGCTTCAACACACAATCTTTTTCTTGACCATATGTATACCCCCAGAAGCTTCATCAACAAATACAACATATCAGTTATAGGAATGTCCTGACCACCTCTTATCCAGACTACAAACTAACTCTTAATGTTTGACTCCCCATCAACAGGATCTCCCCACCACTACCACCACCAAAAAGAAACACAAAAGAATGTATATGCCTTAATAATTTTCCAATCCATTTTAAAATTGAAATTCTACTTACATAAAGTCAGAATAATATATCTGAACATTACAATTGTCTTCTCCATAATATAAACATTAATTCAAAATAGTGATTTTTGATCCAGGCTTTCATTAAACTATCAAGACAGACAAGATGCTAAAAAGTTTTAAAAAGCATGCAATAAATATATCAATGGGATACTGTAATTTTTTTTTATTCAAGTCTTAGTTCAATAAGCATTCAATTTAAAGTGATTATGAACAGTGTCAATGTTTGGAAATGACATATCAAAAATTATTAGTAAAAATGCAATAATAATTAAATTCAATTGTATTTTCTTTTCTCATGTATTATCATTCATCTTCAGGTGTTAAGAGACAATGCAAGTATAGGTGACAAGATCAGGAAAAGATTGTCAAATATTACTGGTTAAAGGAAACCAAACAATTATGTCAAAAGATATTACACTGCACAAGGTTGTAAATTAGGCAATTTTTTTTACAAAATTCTTACCAATGTCATGTAATATTTTAAAGTGCCTGCAATTAAATATCTTGGCTTATTACATATGTGGTTATCTATGCACAAATTATTTTTTTTAATAAAAGATTTTAAAAACATTACAAAGTAAATTCAAATGCAGTATTTTTATCTATTTTTATTTTCAAATTGTTTTGATATTAAGTCAACTTTGTCTTTAGAGATTCATGAAACAAGTTAAATGAGGAATAGTTTAAGGTTAAAATTTTAAGTCAATACTGATTCTTAAGTTCTAGTCTTAAGTTTAATGAGTACAAACAAAAAGTGCCCAATTTCAAGCAATATGCAAATAATACACTATAAAAGTTAACGAGGACACAGGAGTTCTATTAGCCTTTAGTCCTTCTCTGATTTACATGTATTTTGTTTCTGTATGTATTTAAAGTCCTGAACTGTTCTTTCCCAAAATACTTTAATCTGTAAATTCATTCCAATTGTTATTGACATTCTGAGAGAAGTATTGAAAATCAGTCCCTTTCTTCTTGTGATGCTTGATTAAAGTTTTACCTTGTCATCTCAAAGATCTAAGTTCAAAGAATTTTCTATAATAAATATCTCTAAATCCATTCAAAATCTTAAATGTTTCAATCAAAACATCTTGATTTATTCTATCTTCTAAGGATAAGAAATTACAATCTCTGATAGTATGTATACTTATGAAAACAGTGGCTCACCTCTGAACTGCTTCAATCTTTTGAATATCTTTAACAAACCAGGAATGTGTCTGGTGTGTATATTCTAGGACAGGTTTTACTGATTTGTATAGCATCAGGATATTTTTCATTGATTTGTTTAAGTAGGTACTGTTCATGACACTTAGAATTCTGCTTGCATTAATTACAACTATGTGACGAAAAGGCTTTAACACTGTGTATCCAGATTCCAAGTCTTGTTATATATTTCTGTCAACAATCATATTCTGGATTATGATTTCCAAAGTGCAGACATTTATAGTCTGTCTATATTTCTGAGATGAGGTATTATGTACATTATTTACATTATTTGGACTATTGTCCTCATCTTTGTCACTGTATTTATTACAACGTTTCAGCCGTTGTACGCTCCGGCCTTCTTCAGTTGGTTGGAATGTCGAACTGAACCCTTTATTTCGCTCAATGGGGTAGACTGTTCTAGTTCCACGTTTGATGGATGTCAGTTATCAGTTATCTCCTGTTAATTTCCCTCTGAAAGTTCTCCACTGCCTTAACCGGGTATTGAACTAACACTCTTTGGGTGAATCTAACCAACGCCTTTGAGTGAACCTAACCAATGCCTTTATCCACTGTGCCATGTGTCCTTGAGGACACATGGCACAGTGGATAATCCAGTGACAGGACCCAAAGAGTGTGAGTTCAATACCCGGTTAAGGCAGTGGAGAACTTTCAGAGAGAAATTAACAGGAGATAACTGATAACTGACATCCATGAAACATGGCACATGGAACTAGAACAGTCTACCCCAGTGTGCGAAATAAAGGGTTCAGTTCGACATTCCAACCGCCTGAAGAAGGCCGGAGCGTACAACAGCCGAAACATTGTAATAAATATGGCGACAAAGATGAGGACAATAGTCCGAATAATGTAAAGAATGTGCAGACATTTATATTTATCTCAAAATTCAACACCAACAATTGTCAATCTTTGCTCCATTCATCCAGAGAATGAAAAATCATTATGTCATATGAAGGCAAGAGCAACATCAGATATTGAACAAAACCAACTTGGATAGTACAATAACAATATGTGTGTCAATATTATTATGACAAACAGAATGGGGTCAAAGATATATAGACCTGGAGTACCCCAGATTTAATATATATCCAGGATGATCCTTTACCATCAATTACCAAATATTGTCTCCATGATTTTTTTAATCCAATTTCTAATTTTTTCAGATTCTATCAATTTTCAGTTGTACTCACAAAATCATTTATGGGGGAAATCAGTCAATGGTTTTAAAAATCAAGAAACTGCATAAATCTGTGCTGGATACTTAGTAGTATCAGTTTAGAGATTTCTTCATGTTTGCTATGACTGAGTCCAGTAACAGATTTCAAAGAATTGATGTCAATGAAATTAATTGAAGATTTTTTGTGTTTTTTCAATAAGTTCATTTTTTTATTTTTGGTCTAAAAAAAGTTTATCTTGATTTCACTTCAACGAAAAATTATAAAATAATTGATATAAAATCAAATTAACTTTCGATATTTCGAACATGTTGTTATACAAAAAAAAAAATAAATAAATAAAGATATTGAAAAAACAACTTTGGCAAAATTGGCTTCAATCAAATTTGATTGTTTACACATCATTTTTTTAAAAAATGATTAAAAAATCTTTTTCACATCTGATCAAAATTCTTACAATAATAAAAAATATTTTCAAAAATTTTTGAAAGAAAACTTTATTAATTAAATTAATTAAAAAAAATATATAAAGGTATTTCCACCAGGAATATTTGTGAAGAAATTGCCAAAAAAATGTACAGTACACTAAAATAGTTTTAAAAGTCAATAATTAAGGGAAATAAAAGTTAACAAAGACAGTATGTCTATCTATAATATTGTCATGATAATTGAGGAATTTCGAATTAATTAATTTAATTTAAAATCTAAAAAAATATTCCTATTCCTGAATTTCATCGAATTATTTACGCTAAAAAATTATAAAAATAAAATCTAAAATAGATAAGGAGACTAATTTTAGTTTAAAAATATTTTTTGTATATTTTAAAAACAGTTAATATTCGAATTTTAAGATATTTTTTTAATGCAAACGAAAACAAACGTGAAGCGATATTGAAAAAAAGAGCAGAAATATTTTAAACAATTTGTAAACAATAGAAATGGAGGTTTTGTTTCAATTTGAAAAACTGACAAACATATATAGAGAAATTTTAAATGATTTTATTATATATTTTAATTTAAAAACAATAATAATAACGATATTAAAAGAAAACTATGGACTTTTTAACAAACAGATTGGTTTCTCCTACCAATGCCATCCTATATTTTGGAGGTGTGTGTGAGTTACGATTCTGAAAAATCAACTTTTCAGACCATTGATAATATTTTACTTTTATCATCAGAGATTTTTACGAGCAAAAAAATGGGGTTGATAACGTGTGTGTAACTTCAATCTAAATAATAATAGTGTACACACACATTGAATTCTTTTACATTATTATTCGAAATACAAGTCACAATTGTTGCTTTATTTAAAGGACTGTTAAAGGACAATTTAATAATCTTTAAAAAAAATATAAAATAAATAAATTAGAAATTAAAATAAAAGTCGATCAAAATATTCATCGTTACTATAATAATTTAATTGATTTTTTTTAATTCTTTAAATTTATCACCAAATCGACTTTTGATTTTCAAAAATTAAAGAAAAGTAAATGGAGAAATTATATTTCTTCTTAGTCTTCTTAATTATATAAAACATATTACGAAAACAATTAAATAAATGTTTTTATGTTGATCGATATTATAAATAAAAACAAACGAAAGAATCGATTATTCCCGGGCGTGCGGGTGTTCCTAAATTCAAAAACAATAATGATCTTTTTCTTTCTTTTTCCATTCCAACAAAACAAAAAGCACAAAACAAATTTTCTTACCTGCTTGATGTACATTTTGGCGTGTGTATATATTTATTGCATATTATGAATGGTTTTTCGGTGGAAAAACAACCAAACCGCTGATAAAGCGACTCGGAAAATCGCAAAACACTACTCAGCGCAAATGGCGGTAAAACTGGTTGATAAGGCCGCTTATGTTCTTCAAGTTTAATATCATGGCGACGGTGTTGATGCGATGAACTGTATTTTTCCGGCTTTTTGCTCCTCAGTTATCGCCATCTCTTATGTACAAAATTATCTCCCTTCTATTAATGTATTGAGTTTATTTTTAATAAATAGTAGAACCTCATAAAAAGTTGTTTGATGTGCTTTCTGCTAAGTTATTTTTATAGATTTAAACTAGAGATCTATTTTATAATGATTAAAAATTTATCATGATTTTAAAATGACTAAATTAATATCATTATTATTATTGCTTAGTGCATTTCTGGTGCCACTTCACAAGTGTAAACATTGCTAATAATGTGAGTCATACATTTTCTTTTGGTCCCAGTAATTTTTTAACAATTCATTTATTTTTCATGAATCACTTACCACGCAACACAGTTACAAAATACGTTTCATTCAAAAAAAAAAAAAACAAATAACTGACAAAAATGAACACTACAGGAGTTAAAAGCTGAATTGAGAACTTCAAAAATTGAATTTTTTAAATTGCCAAGAAAAATGTCCTATTTCCTAATAATTCTTATTTTAATTTCATCTCTTATGAGTTTTATAAAAATTTATTTATATTTTCAGTATGCAGTAAGTTCATATTTAAATTCAACTTCAAGTAATTTGACTTTTTATATTTAATACTATTAGAATTACATTCTCTACAAAATTTAGTGTTCAAATGGAAAATGTTTTTTTTAACATGACTTGCTGATTTTTAACAGGAGGGAGCCTACAAAATTTAAATGCACAATTCAACTTTTGAGTCATTAAGCTTTTTATGCTGATGTCATGTGATATTTAAATATCAGTCATATATTATTCAATAATTAAATATTTTGTACTTGCTAAAATATTCACTTTACTCAGTAAAATATTTTATAATTTCAGAAATTGTTCTTGCTAAAAGTATGGGAAAATGTTTCTTTCTGATTATACAGAAAATGTTACATTTTAGATTTAGAACATAATTGCAGAATTCTTCTCTAATTTTAATAACATTAACAAATTCTGAAATAATTTTTACAGTCAAAAGAAAACAAACATTTCATTTAAAATGAAAAAATGTACAAAAATGATATAGTTTATCTTTTAGAAAACCATCAAATATTGTTAGAAATTTATTATTTATTTCACATATAAATCAGCCACAGGCAAGTATAATTTCCAGCTGTTGCAATGAAAACATCTCACTAGATATTTTGCTTTTTTTCTCATAGTATTTTTTAAAAAGTTATAACTGTTCCTAATAAAAACTAATTAGTTTATTTCTTCAAGTTAAAAAGAACTTATAGAGAAAGGAAAATTAATCTAAATATTCTGTTCATAAAATGCATCCCAGAAAAAGTATTTTCTGTGTATTCACTTATATGTTGCATGTGTAATTGTTTTCCAAAATTTATATGCAATCCCATTTTAAATTAAAAATATAATTCTGTAATTTAATAATGTCTGTCTATATTATTTAGAGGTTGGAGTCAGACCAGTTTAAAACATTATAGAAATCATAAGCTTTTTACTAGTGAGGACCTATAAATTCAAAATTCTTACAGCAGTTTGCACATATAAAAATACTATGTAAAATAAAACTGTAAGGAGGCAAAAAATATAAAAAATTCTAAAAGTATTTTTGTTGGCTTTTGACTTTCTGCTTAATTCATTTTCTTTGGTAGTTTTGCATCTATTTAAACAATATTTTTGATAATCAACTCTGAAAAGTAATTATTTACTGTACATCTCTTTCTATTTCCATGTAAAAGGCAGACATATCATCTACAAAAGAAAACATTAATATTTGGGTAACAACTACAACATAAATTTTTAAGCAATTAGAACAAATTCATAAGAGATTTACTTTTTCATCAAATACTTTAAAAGATATTAAAATGTGTGCATATTAATTTTGCTCATAATATATAATATATATATATGTGTGTGTATATGAATTTTGCTCATATATATATATATATATATATATATATACCTGTGTGTGTGCATATTAATATATTAATTTTGCGTATATATATTATATATATATATATATATATATATATGAAAAAATATACTCTTAAGGTGTGCTATATTTATGGGATAAAGTGCTCAATATCAGAAATAGAGTGTGTGTAAATATAAAATTGAACATTGAAGTCAACACTTAGAGGCAACAGGCTGTTTCATGCTAGAAATCATCAGGCCATTATCTATTTATCTACCTATCTATCTATATATATAAAATATATATTCATGATATGTCTGTTATAATTTAAGTGTATAAAATTTATTTGTTTTATCAAATTTAATTTTATATAGATTTCCATAATCATTCATGATGCACATGTAATAATCAGTATGAATTTTTCAGATCAACATATGATTTTGCCATATAGTTGAGTCAAACTTATAAAGTGTATGTCCAAAATTTATAATCATTGTAGTTCTTGTACATCATCGAATCCTCTTTAAGAGAAAATTAATGCTATCAGTTTGCAATATAGAAAAGTTCTGTTGCAGGATCTACAGCACCAATAAGAAAGAAACGGCTTTGTTTAAGTGTATTGCCTAGAGTATCATAACTCATGCTAACAGAAAAAGAATGAAAGATGATGCATAAAAATAGAGACAAGCCATTGTTGTTATACTCTGCTGCAATTAGATCTCCTTCTGATTCACTTTGCATGTTGGTTATATGTGAGTACCAAGAAAGCAAAACACAAAATAAAATAAAAAAAAGTCATCCTCCATGCAGGGGCTTCAAGCATCATATCTGGTCCATAAATCAAATCCCCATAAAAATCCAAAAATACAGTAGCCAATCACAAATGTTCCTGCCAGAAAAAAAAAAAAAAAAAAAAAAAAAAAAAAACATGTGGACTACCTTGGGACTACCAGATTTGCTTAAAAGAAAGCCCCTCATAATGACCAACACAGTTGTGAGCCAAATGGGTGCTGTCACCGATATGATCGCTACTCACTGTCACCATCCCTCAAGGCTTTAACTATCAACCCCAGATTGATTCTACATTCAATTAAAATCCAACAGAGACATTCCACTTGACCGACCCACCTTACAGCAGCTAAGTACTCATATACGAACAATTTTTGCCAAATTTCAAACAATTATAAATATATTATGTATATATGATGAATACACATTTTTGAAATCTTAATCTTTTTTTTGTTCCTTTCCTTTGCAACCAAATGCTCATTATAACATTGTTAAAATGAATTTATTCTTTTGTTTCATGTGATGTACAAAAAAAGAGAGTTCATGTCTGGATTCGGTTTCATACATAAATGTTGGTGTTGCATTGAAGTTATGTGAGGAAAATATACGCCTTAGCTTTATTGTATAATAGAACTAAAAGTTTTCATTGCATAGTGACTGTTGTAGCATAACTATGGATGATAAGGAGTATGTCCCCATTCACATAAATACAGTAGTAAATACTGTATGTTGGTCTGCAGTTGGAGATTCATTGTGGAATTCACTTGACTCACTTCTAGCAGTTGACTACTTCTTCTATGCACCACTGGTGAATCTTATATGTGTTGTTCTTGTCCTAAGTATTATTGCTGATTACCAACCTTCATGAGATTATTCTATTCAGTAACCTTCCCTAGGTTACAACAGTGGCCTTGGCTACTGTTGTTAACATCAGTCTCCTGGCTGTCCATTCATCAACATTGGGCTTCAATGGGTAAGTACTTGTAGTGAGTACCCAGCCAAAATTGATGATGGACAAACGGATGAGGCTTCTCCCGCAGAGTTGAATTAATGGTGGTTTATATAGTGTTGGAAAGGCTCAGAAATTAACTGTTAGTTGAAGCTGCATGGAACTTTTCTGATTGGTTAAAAAATATTTTTTTTCTGAAGTGGATGCACAAAGCTGGCCTAAAACTAAACAAGTTTGTGTTATTTGAACAGTGATTGTTCTGTAGAAGTAAGCACCTCCATTTTTATTGAAGAATGAGACTTCTGACAGACTTCTGATTCATATTGCCCCCTTTAAGAAATACTATAATTTAATTTTTATATGTACATGTTATTGTAAATTATGTCATGGAAAAATGGTTTGTGAGTATAAGGGAGAATAACAAAAAATTACATCATTCTAGAAACGATAAAATATTAATTTGGTATGATGGGCTAAGTTTTTTGCAACAATGCTAGGATGATATGAAATTCGATTATATTTATTCTAAAAGTAACTAATTTCTTAAAATATTCTTATTTCTCACCAAGAGTTTTGATCTTTTAATAAATTAAGTACACACACTCACACAAAAAAACATGCAAACATTTAAGTTTTTCTTTTTTAAACTGACAAATGAAACATGAATGAAAAATGAAGTTTGAAGGACTTAAATTTAGATATTTGTATTATTTATTTTTAAATATAAAAAATATTAGTAAATGTAAGAAATAATTTTGCTTTAATAAACAAAACAAGAAAATTATATTTTTTTCTATCAATTTTTGGTTGAAAAACTTCAATTAACCATTAACAAACAATATTAATTATGTCTTCAGCTTATCATAAACTAAATTGAAAATACGAGAGAGAATTTTAAAAAGGATAAACAAACACAGAAAATTTAATCATGACATGTGGCCGATAATTGCAAATAAAAATTTGGGGATAAACTTTAAACACTTAGTATGCACTAATATTTTTTATATACAGGGTGATTGAAAGGTGTTACGGTTATTTACGCACGCATGTATGGACTCTCCCAGCTATAAGTAGGAGCAAGTACTGCCTTTTTAGAGGAGGGTAGTTTCCAGCAGTCAGCTCTGATAGTCAAACCAAATATTCTTGCTGTAACACTCAATTTGTATTACTGTTTTTCTGTTATTTGTTTAACTCAATTCCTCTCTTATGTCTTTATCTCTGGCCCTAAAAGTAACTCCATATTTGATGTATGATGGATTTCTCCTGTCTAACTATAACTTTTTATAAGATGAGAGGATTCATTATGCATAAAATAGGCAGTTACGTTTCAGTCACCCTGTAGAAAATAATTGCAGAGTGCACTCTTAATTTAAATAATAATAAAAGTTACTTTGACTATGAAAATTAATTAATAAAGACATTTCTATGTAAAATTATTCAAGGGGATTTAACTGAAATGTTTAAATAAAAATAAAATTGTGATTTTTATAAAAAATTAAAGTAAAATTTAACTAATTTGTTTTTATATTTATTCATTTTTTAAATTTTAATTTACATTATATACATTATTCGGACTGTTATCCTCATCTTCATTGCCATATTCACAATGTTTCGGTAACTGTATGCTATGGTCTTCTTCAGGTGATTGGAATTTCTATCTATATACAGATGATTTGCCCCATATATATTCTGGATTATTCTAATATCTCTCCCAAATAAATCAAGTTTTCCTAGCAGTTCAAATAGATCTTTGTGTCATACCTTACAAAATGCTTTTGCATAGTGTATGAGACATAGGTATATGGCCTGCATTTGTATTCCTCTTTCTGATATCATCCTAATCATAAATATTGCATTTTTGTATTCCAATGTCTTTAACAAAGTCACACTTTTCTTGTCCTATTTCCAGTCAAATTCTGCTATGCACTCTGTTCATTAAAATTCAGATAAGCTTAGTTAACTTGATTCGTCTGATTGAGTTTGCATTCATTTTCACCTGGCTTCTTAGGAAGCACTACAACAATAGATCTACCAAGTGTCATAACTGTTGTATATTTCATTTATTATTTCTGTAATCTTTTGGTGCCAAAATTATCTAAGGCTGATAGCATCTCTATTACAATCCCATCTGGTCCTGTTGCTTTGTTTTTGTTCATCTTCTCTAATGGCAATCTTGCCTCAGACTTTGATATTCCAGGTCTTTCCATATTTTTGTGTACTGCCTATTTCCCTCTTTCATTGTAGAAGATTTCTCTAATATATTCATTCTATCTTTGAAGTATTTTTCTATTTCTAATATATACATCCCTTCAATGTCATTTGTTTTGTTAATTCTTTTATATATACCTTCCTTATTTCTGCACACTTTTTGTTGAGTCATGCCTATTTCGCCAGCATGCATTGATAAAAATTATATATAAATGATGAGTTTTTCAAGATGATTCCAGAATGATGTTGAAAAAAGTTAGTCTGAAGGCTTGGTAAAGGATATGCATTTTAAAAATTATTTTGTGAGGGATCACAGTGTAACAACATCCAAAATATTAAATATTTGAAATTTTAAACACATTTTAAATTCCATTTCTTATAGCAAAAGATATTGTCTTTAAAGTTGCTTGTTTCATTTTTATAAGAATAGTTTCAAGTATTTGAGTCTTTATAATTGATGCTATATAGCAGTGTTTCCCATGCTAGCACCCCCTTGTGGGCTCTCCTGTGTTGAAAGTGGTCACTATGTGTTTTTATTTCATTTGGTGGGAAGTGGATATACTGGGGGGGGGGTCATTTATGCATTTTTTTTTTTTTTCAAAAATTAATCAATATTGGTCACAAAAGGAAATTTCTGAATGGTATCTAAAGCTGATCTATCAAATGTTTCTTCATTGCTCTCCCAACTTTCTAAATGGCTGAATCTGGTTTCAACACAGTTACACAGCTTCTTACTAAACAAACTGCCTGCAAATTACAAAATGAGATCTATGATTACTTCTAAGCAGTATGGAACATAGAGTAAGAGCTTTAGCACCAAAGTCAACCATTGCAATGAAAAGCTAGCAAATAATTTTTTTTTTTTTTAGCATTTTAATCATTGGCACTTATATATTAGGTTGGTGCAAAAATAATGTCGGTTTTTTACGTTAAAAATACATCAAAAACCGACATTATTTTTGCCCCAACCTAATAATAGAAATGAAAACAATATTAAAATTATTTTTTCACTAATACCTAAGTTTTATCTTGCTATGAAAGATGAATTCAGTATAATATTCAAAATTTAATTTGACAGGGCGGGAGGAGTCGATGACAAAAACGTTTTGTGCCTAAAGGGAATACTCGTTGAAAAAAGGTTAGAAAATAACATTAGATATATATGCTATAGCATATTATCTGTCAAATGTTATTAATCACATTATGGTCTTATGTGATGTGTTGATCATTATGTGTACAAACAGCACTAAATTTTAACAAGTGCGATGTTAATCTATGAGAGGCTGTTGTGTGATCAATATAAGAATTTAATATTTTTTATTATTGTTGTGGGAGATGCAATCTTCCCAAGTATGCAATAATTCATAAATGACATTTTATAAAAGAGTGATTTTGGGAGATCCCAGAATCAGTTTTCATGTGGAGCTTGGGAGCTTTCTGTAAGTCTAGGCAATTTTCACTCATATTCAAGTCATAGCATTTTAGCACTATAAGTAACAAAAGGGTAAAATAAAAACACATCTACCACAGAACCAATAAAATATTTATAAATAAGACAAAAGCATCTGGTATTAAATGAAAAACAAAATATTTCTTTTTGTTTTTATGGTTCATTTAAATTTAATGGAGGTTTTTTTTTAAATAAAAAGAAGCAACAGAGTTGTGGTTTCTGGGCACTCCAAGCCTGTCTGTTGCTTTTGTGAATTAAAAATGAAGAAAGTTAATAAAAACTTAATGAAAGTACTTGAATCAAAATACAATAATTAAAAATCATTATGTTACAAGTTGAAATATGTATATTCACCTCTTCTTTGAGAGTCCAAATTTTATATGTTATGGCATTTCTAATGTTTTGTGATTTAAGAGTCAAAATTATGATACCAATATTTGAATATGAAAAACTTTAAAGATGAAAACTTATATCAGGCAGTTTTATTTTCCATGGATAAAAATAAAAATTGTTTTATATTTTTTAATTTATAAATCATATATGAAGGTAAATGAATCTGGTTTTAAAATGAAAAAAAAAAAAAACAAACAATTCTTTGATCAATATATTAATACGCCATCATATATATTTTGTTTTTTAAAAAAGGAAAGCTGATCTCTCATGTTGAAAGGAAACAAGAATGTTTCTGATTTTATTCTGACCTGGCTTTTTACCTAAAATTTCATCCTGCTTCCTCAAAATTGGAAATTATGCATAGAAAAGAAGAGAAATTGAAACTTTCTTTTATATATACACAAACATACAAGTAATAAGAAGTAAAACTCTGACAAACATGTTAGATATAACAACATTTATTCATTTGAGAGAAGAAACTTCATAATTTTAAAATACAAAAGAAATATTCGTTAACCAATCATGTAATGCTGACCAATGACAAAAGAAGAAAGCAGAACAAGGAGGTAGAATGTAAACTCAAATTAAACCCAAGAATTTAGTGCTGATCCATAATGCTTCAGTTGGATGAGTTACATTCATATCACAGTGGAAATTTGAGTCTGTTCTCATAATACATTTTCTCAGGAATCAATGCAGTTGATTTCTCTTTCCAAGAATGCAATTCAAGCCATTCTATCCTCATGTGTTATATCTGAACTTTCTCTCTCTCTCTCTCTCTGTCTCATAAAATAAAATTAACTCAAAGTCAGAATTCAGTTACGGTCTCATTCAAAATACATTTAATATTCATGCAAAAAAATCATGTGTTCTAATGAAAGGAATTTGAATTACTCTCAACATTCAGTTCAATTCACACCAAGTGTAAGCTATCTGAGCTCTGTCTCAAAACTAGCTAATGTTACATGAAGTCTTGAACTAATAGAATGTAATAACATCATATTCAAAATCTAAGTAAGTTTTGGTGTAATACAACTGAGCTCTGCAGAAAAAGGAGATTCTCAAATTTTTTTCAACAGGAATTAATCTCAGTATGCAAATGAATTGAACTCTATTGTTAAATATACTTAATATTTCTCCCAAAATACATTTGGACTATTTTCAGAAGTTAATGTTTTACTTTTGAATAATATAAAACTCATCTATTCATACTAGAATGTAATTTCTGAACAAAATAAAACTTTTAGAATGCATTTTTGTTGGGTTCTTTCCTGAATGTCTTAAAAATTGTAGGACACTTGAATTTACTTTTAAATGCATTTTAACTACCAAATAACATGCAAAAGTAAAATGATAAATGTGTGCCCTTTTAAGATTAAATCTAAACTTATTCTCATAAAGCAAAGGAGTTGAACTGTATTTTTTAAGTTTTACAATAAATATGTAGCCTAATAATAATTAGACAAGATTCATTTTAAACAAGAAATATTTTTGAACATTCTCTTTCCTTGTCAATGTACATAATCCAATACATCTGTATAAGTCACAGATTATCAAACATTTTACATTAAAAATATCAGATCAAAATTCTGTTAACAATTATGGCAGACTACAATCTTATTGATCCAACCTTGTAAATTATAATTGATCTTTAATTAAAGTGAACTTGATCTTTCTAGAATGTAATATGTTTTGTTTTGTTTTTTTCTGCCCGAGTTGTTTCCCAATGCAATGGAAAAGAAAAAATATTTGAACTTCACTTTGACTACAGTTTGGCATGAAATGCAATTTAACAGAACCCAGTCTCAGAATATACTTGAATCTTTTTTTGTAATATTGCTTCATTCTCAGAAAGTAATGAAATCAAGTTTTCCTTTCAAAAGCGACTGTTATGGTTTCTTTTCACATACAGTTCACCTCAAAACACAATGCAGCTGAGTGCTAATCTAGAATACATTTATTCTGAAGTTCAATGAACTTGAGCATCTCTAACTGATAGTGCAATATAATGTACACGAACATTATTTGTGTATACAGTTAAATTTTATTTTGAAAATAATGCAATTGAGCCCAAAATTTAAGTGCAATACATTGAAGCTGTCTTTCTCAAAATATGTAAAGCTGCCATATCTGAACTCAAAATTATTAAGCTTCTGGCTCAGACTATATTTCTAAAGTATATTTAAGCTTTAAAACACATACAGTTAAACTCTTCCAGAACTGAATGTAGATAAGCTTTATACACAAATAAACTCTCTTTTCAAGTATATATATAACTCCTAAAATGCCAGGTAATTCAAGTGGATATGTAAAGGAGCCTTTTTGGAAAAAAGTTTCTCCATAGATTGAAAAGAGACACAAAAGTTTGATTAAAAAAAAAAAAAAAAAAAAAAATAAAAAAAAAAATAAATAAATAATATATATATATTTTTAATCAATTTTTTTTCTCTTTGAATTATTCATCATTATCAATTTGTTTTTTTTGTATAATTGTTTCACCAAAAACCTATTTTGATAGGCAATGGTACTAGATAACAAGAAGCTTTACCATTCAGTGATCTTCAGTTTGATTTTATATAATCAATGTAAAATTATAAATAGCATTTACCAGAAGGCAACACTTTTCATGATAATGTTTATTTATTCCTATTAAAGTTAACACAACAAAAGTTACTACTTGTAGTAAATTCCATAGAATAGGGTTAACAATTATGCAAATATCAGAACAAGAATGATTCAAATGAACCAAAATTCAGGGCTGAAATCCCACATGGCTCTGTAAAGTGATATTTTTTGTAACTTTTGCAAAAACAAATATAAAAAGTAGTTTTGTTTTTATTTAAATATTTATAACAAATACTGCTTATGTCATTTTTGGATATATGAATTCATAAAGTAAAAAATTCAACAGTTCTCAAAGTTAAGATGGTACCACAAGATCCCAGTTAAATCCTGGTTTCGATATTAAGTAAAAATTTGATATCAATGTCCATAAAAGACAATAAATATTTAATTCTTTCTTTATGAACATTCAGATTACAATAATACAAAATGATGCAATTAAGAATTATTTAAATAACAGGAGAGTTTTAAAATAATACAGTGGAATATCCTGCTGCAACAAACGTTTATACTTGTGGGTAATTTCTTCAATGTTTTCATGTTTATTTATCTCATTATCTCCGCAATACGCCTCTAAGTGATTGTGTTTTGCTTTGTTAAATAAAATGAAGAATACAATGAGACAATAGATAAAGAAAGCATTTTTTTTCTTTTAAGTTAATTTCATCAAAAAAATAATCCTACAATGGCTTGGAAGTATAATAGAAATATTTATATTATATAATAACAAATTTTACAACCTTTTCTTGAAAAACTTATATTTTTCCAATCAAAAAATCATATTGTTAGAATTTCAAATTGGGTTGTGTTATGTTTTTCATTTGTATTACTGTCAGTAAATTAAGGTTTGTGATTCCTGTGACTAGAAGATACTAAAAAGTCAATATTGTCAAGAAGTAAATATTAAAATATGATGAGAATACAATATGCATCATGTAGGATATGAACTTATTGGGTGGATTTTCTATTATAAAGTTACAAATTACACAAAATTAATTTTATATTTGTTCTTAAATTAAAAAATGTAATTTCCGAATTAAGTGACTAAGTTAGTATTTTCTGTCTTTCTAAGAATAAAACTCCAACATAGCCAGTTTTTTTTAATGTCATTTTACAAGATTTTATTAAGAAAAATGAAAATTAGAAATTATGATATTGAACAAAATAAAATTATTAAACTTAAAAAATTTGGATTAGCCAAAAAGAAATATTGCATATTGATTCTTGGTTATCAGAAATAAAAACTTCAGAAACAGGATACTTTTCAGAACTTCTCTTTCCTTGTTAAATATGTTTATACTTTTCTATTTAATTATAAAATTATACAGAGATTAGACAAAATAAAAATTAGTAATAATCTTAGAAGTTATTTTACCTTAAGGAATGTTTGGTAAAACTGCTTGTAACGTATCCAAACGTATGACTAAACAAAATATTTTTTCTCATTTTTCTATATACTTGAATACAATAGATTTGATTGTAGATTTAATAAAGGAATCACAGCCAAATTTGTTTGTTCAAAACCATTTCCACAAATTGCGTACTAATTTATCTATTTATTTATAACTAAACTTAAGTCCCTATCAAGACAAAAAAAAAAAAAAAAAGAATTTGATGGCATATAAGACCCACTCACCATGTTTATTTTCAATATAATAGTATTATAGAGTTAGGTCATGTACAAATACTAATAGTCTATGGTATCTGGGTAAACATTAATCTATTAGCCTCAACTTTACATATAAGAACTAGGACCATTTTTAGGAGAGAGTGGGAATTTGGGAGAGGGGTTCCATATACCATTAAATATCATCAGTTATTTTAAACTTAATTTCACATTTTGAATAGGCTTTTTTTATAATCTTTACAAATCTGGATATAAAATAAAACAAATAGCACTGAAAAAAAATTTCCAGGAGAAAATGTGTTACATGCTTAATTCGAATACAATTTAGAAGGTTGTCACATGACCCAACACACCTTCTCAACTAATGAATAAATACATGCTTAATTTGAATACAATTAAGAAGGTTGTCACATGACCCAACACACCTTCTCAACTAATGAATAAACATTTATTATAAAAAAAAAAATTCTTCATATTTTCTGATCTTGTAAAACTGTTCACATGCTTTCTTTCATTGTTGAAAAATTATTTTTAAAGGCTATAATAACAGGTAAATTATATAACAGGGGTGTGCGTGTGTGTGTGTGTGTGTGTATATTTTCAAATGAGTGTCAGAACTTTGGAAATTATTCTACATATAGCTGCCCAAATAAAACTATCACATTTAATTTCCCCCCACATTTGATACCATAAGTGAACTACAAATCTCAATAATGTTAAAGAAGTATTATTCACAGAGAAAGAAACAAATTGTTACCACATGGAAAATCATTCTACATCCCAAAATATTAAAAAAAAAAAAAAAAAAATTTGATGCCTGAAATATTTTAGTTTGGAAATCTGATCTTCCTTAGGTCAACAGTTGTACATGGAAAATGCATTTATATGCACAGATAGGTTTCAAAATTCACTCGTTTATGTATATAAGTTTTGAGAAATTTTTAGTATCTTCATTATATATATTCCACTACAAAATACAGTAGATGTTTGCTTGAATTCTGTTTAACTTAAAGTGTTCTGGCAAATATAACTGTGTGATATTCCGATTCAATTTCTTTTGTTTTTTTCTGAGCCACCAAATCTGCAATGTTTACAGATTTGTTCACCAATTTGTATGGAAACATCAAATGGATAGGATCATTGTACTACCCTTTCAATTTAGTACTTGTGTTTTGCATAGAAATATATATGTAACCACAATTAAATGAGTGACCCAATCAAGAATAATGAAGTCAGATTATTTCAATTTATAATCTATTTCTTCTGGTATTTGAATTAGCAAAAACAAGAGATATTTATCTATAGACAAAAAATAAATAATAATTGGAAAAAAGATCATATAAGAAGTAAATATATCATCTTGTTAATATTAATTATATTTAAAATGGTTAGGATTGAGAATTTGAAATTCAACCTATATCATCAAAGTTGGCCATTACCTTTTTAATTTCTGGCATAAACTAATGATGTAAAATAAAATATTGAAATATATATTTTTTAAACTTGGTGTATAATCATCTTTGGGATGACATTCATTTTGTTTCAATAGTATTTATATGAACAGTGCAGCAACATATTTAAAGAAAAAAATTATCAAACAGAATAATGCATATAAACATATTATTTAAGAGAGATGTGCTGAAAATTCCCAGTCCAACCAAATATCCCTTAAAAAAAGAAAAAAAAAAAAAAGAAAAAGTGGATCAGGCCATTAACTTTTCAGCACTCTCTCATATATATATATATATATATATATATATACAGACAATGATATAGTATTTATAAATATGCAAGAAACTAATTTCTATAGAAGCAAAACATTTTATGATGACGCAAAATTTAAGATTCTTTTAGCTTTCTAAAATCAAAGAACTATGTGTGTGTTATAAACATACACACACACTCATCTATGTAAAGATAAAAATGATAACATGTCTCAATTCAGATTATTCTACAGATTGCGGTAGAAATATCTCTTGGATATACTTCCCAAATAATTGTTAGTAGCAATGGTGTTTTCACATAGCTAATGTTTTACCATTATGTGGGAGGTATAAGTTGGGTGATATTTTTGAAACACCCTGTACATTGAAAGTTCCCAATCACCAAAGGTAGGGTTCATTTATTTTCATTTTTTTTTAATGATTAATCTTTTTACTTAATCCCATGTAAATTACTGGAATGACTGATAAATTATTAAAATATATCACAGAAGTATTCTCAGTAACTACAAAATATTATTTAACAGTTTTCAAAATGTTTTTCTTTTTTTTGCCTAATATAAAAGTTAATTATTGATAAACAATCCTCAGTTTAAAGAGATAAAGTATATTATTTCAAATTACAGCAAATATATTAAAGCCAAAATTTGTTCTTGCATTAAATTATCAATACAATAATTCAAATACACATTTAAAATAATATCATGATAATCAAAATGTGCAATTTTCTTTGCTTTTCATAAAATAAAACAGATCATAAAAAACACCAAAGTACAGTAATTTTTTTTTTTCTTTATAACAATGAAGCCTGAAATTCTATTGAATTACAAAAATGTTTTAAGCTAAAAATAATTTAAAAAATAAGTGTTGGCTATATTTGCTTTTCATTTACAAAAAAAAAAAAAAAAAAAAAAAGAAAAAGAAAGTCACAATAATCTACAAAACATTATATAAGGGGAGGTGCTGAAAAGATTTTACCCCAGCCTACTTCCAGAAAACTATCCCAATAAACAAACAAAAAAAATAATTTTTTTGAAAATGTTTCTTAGTTGGACTGATAAATTTTTAGCACCCCATCATAAAGGCCATGTATAAAGTTAAAAGCTTATTATATATCAATATTTTTCTAAAAATAGCATAACATTATGTAAAGTGTTATAAACTTAGCAAAAGTAAAATCTTCTTAGAATAAGAAAACAGAAACATTACAATTAATTTTCAAACATTGACTTGGATTTTACAACTGTAGAAAAAAAAAAAAAAAAAAATCATTGATATTTTTTTTTTTTTAAATGTTCTTTGCATTTTGTTGTCTTTTGTCATTCTTAATTTGATAGCCCTTGCTATCAAAACACATTAAGCACAACCAAAGGTCTTTTATTTATTAGCACAGTAGCACAAATAGCTGTGTGCATGTGTGTATGACTGACCACTGCCTGAATTGCCATCCCGCACATAATACTTACCAGGCATTCTAGCGAGTTATATTTATTTTACAAAAAGATTAATAATGACAAATATCGAAAATATTTATTTGTAAAAGCTATTTTTGTACTTAACCATAGTGCATTTTGTGACCACATAGTCACAGGATAAAATACATGATAGACTTTTTTTAGGTTTTGTTGTAGTATTTAATTGTAATATAAGTATTGTTAAATTGTTTTCCAAATATTATTTCATTAGAATTTTTTACTATGCAGGCATTTTGTGCTACTTCAAAAGTTTTAGGCAGAAAGATGTTTTAAGATATACTAGCAATAAGTGATGCAAGAAAGCATCACTTAACCAAACGCCTCAGTCATCATTGCCAACACAAGACTTCATAACCACCTGATCCTCCTTGCAAAAATGTATAAAAAAGATTTGTCACTTGAAAATTAAAAAAAAAAAAAAAAATTGAAACAAGATTGTTCTTTCAAAATGTTTGTTGTTAATGTTATCACCTTTTTGCCAATTCTTTTCATAAAATTACTTCTATGCACAAGAAAATTTGTTCACATTTGTAATTTTTCTTACTTATTTTCATATTAAATACATTCCAGATTCTCAAGTGATTTCTTTTTATTCTAATATCTGACAGGTAAACAATTGTGTGGATGTTGATTAATATTTTTTTTAGATATTTTACATCTATGCTGACTTAATATTTTAAAATATGTCCTCACAAAATTTCAACCCTTCAAACTTGAAAATGTTTAACATATTAGTGATTATTGATATTTCTTTATTGAGATATGTTAGTTTGTCATATACTTAATTTCATCTTTTTATTTGCCAAACATTAATAAATACAAATTGTCCATAGAAAAAAAAACATGGGTGAATTACAAAAGTCATGTAGATTTAAAAAATGCAGATATGGCTGTTTTTTTTTTAATTTTTTTTTATTATGAACTAATTATGTATCACTTTCATTCAATATTAAGATTATGAACATGACAACATCTATCCTAAATCAAAAAGACAGATTTTATTTATAATCCCTTACTTTTCTTTATGTACACATAACAGTACCTAGCTGTAGTCAACTGCTACCAGTGTCAGATTTTCAAACAAATGATAGTCGACCTCCAGATGTTAATTAATCAGAGATTGTAAAGGGATTTGATTTCTGTCTTGGAAATGCAAGAGAAATAAAGCTCAACAAGTGGATTTTTTTTTATTTATTTCTGAAAATGTTTATAACAAGCTGAGCTTGATTCATTCATCAAAAATAGAAAATGAAAAACAATGCCAATTATAGAACTTATTCAAATATATTGGCAGATGATATTGTGGGATTATCCCGTCTTGTTTGCAAGAAAACTAATGCCTGCTAGCTAGTGTTGTTGTATAAGGCAATATAAAAGGAAAGAGCACAAACTCTTTGCTTCTCTCTTCAACTACAGGATGCTTTAGTGACAAGACATATCTCATTTACCCTCTAGAGATTAAGAAATCCACCAAACCATGTGTCATATAGCATACAATAACACAATAATATCACCAATACAATCTATCACAGACACACATTACATGTATCTCCAACACAAGTAACAAACAAGAAAATGCCACAACAAACTGATAACTCCTGTAACAAATTGATACCCTAATGCCATTATAAGTGTTTCAAAGAGATATTGTCTGTAACATTCTCACCCACAGTAGAAGGTAGTCTGTTATTAAAAAATAAACTTTTCTCTCCTTTTCTAAACTATGTTACACCTAGTTCTGTATATAATATATATATATATATATATATATATATATATTAAATCTAGCTATGTGCTGAATTCATAATTTTCTTAATTTTGTTAGGGAAACTCCTCACATAAATATTAACTTTGATCCCTTCAATGTCTTTTTTATTAATGCAGGATTACCAATATTTTGAAATACCATATAGATTTCCAAATGATACTACCCAGATTTTGTGGGGGGAGGCAGAGAGGAGCTCTAAAGTGAATTTTTGGTTTCTGAACATACAATTACAAAACATACTTTTGATATCCTCAAATTAGACAATTTAGCAGAAGTTATTTACAACAATAAAGACTTACAATGAGTCAATCAAATTCTTTTCATGATAAACACTTTCATGTCAAGATGGAAATTCATAGAAGTGTGCATGATAGTTTCATGCTTAAAACATTGACTAAAAAAAGTTATTTCCTGTCCAGAGAATTAGACATTTCAAAGCTCAACAGCCAGCTTCAATTTCTTTTGAACCTTCATTGATGTCACTGAAGTGGATCAACAGAGACATTAAAAGACATTTTACATTCATTTTAAAAAATAAAATAAAATAAAATAAAATAAGTAATCTATTTTTCTTTTATTGGCTTTCAAACATTAAATGGTAGACTCAAATTTATGGAAGAATTTGTGCTTCCAAACTCTGTAAACAGAAATGGTTAAAAAAGAAAAAAATTATGGAAATTTACGAAAACAAGATTATACATAAAAGAGATACAACAAAAAAAAAATGCATCTCCCCACCAATGGGCAAAATTTCAGAAATAACAAAGTGTTCAAATTTGTACAGACCTTGAATGAAATTTACAAATTGTATGATGACTTTTGAATCTCTTATCTGAAAAGTTGGGCTTTTAAAAAGGTCATGGATTATATAATTTATCAAAATCTTAGGATGCTTATTTATTGAAGCAGTGTTGTATCTGTTAAGTGGGCAATGAAAGATTATATCACCCAGTAGGTTAAGCAACATCTCCTTAGCTGCTTCCTGAATGGGTAAAATTTATAAGACAACCAGATACTATTTAGTGCATAAATTTTAACAAAAAAATGTTTAGCTCAACATTCAATTCTTATAGGAGCAAATAAAAAAACATTTTAAATTTTGAATAAGAAAAAGTTACAGTAATTATAGATATTCTTATGACTGCAAATTGTTTTAGCTTATAACATCTAAATGGGTCATACAAGTTCCATTTCTATTGAGAATGTGATGAAACCAAATATTCTTTATCACAGATGGAGCTTTCACAAACTAAAGAAACATTTTTAAACTGATAAAAAAAAATCTATAAATAAAGCTGTTTTTATCTCTTTCAAAATGTAGAAATATCTATATAAAACTCATAAGCTGTTGCTAATATACCTCAAACTTCAGAAAGTGTACATTTTGGATTTCTTTTCTGAAGACATTTGAAGTTTAATTTAAAATTCAAAGCTGCCACATATTTGGAAATTTCCAAGAATAAATATTAAGAGAGAAAAAAAAAAAAGACAAAAATGAAGATTTTGCAACCTAAAATTAAATTTTGCAGCAAATACAACAAGTCACTCAATAACTTATCTGTTAATTCCATGTTTAAACAATTGAATTTAAATTATTCAAATGAAAAGTGATTTAAATTATTAAAAAATATCCATAAACAAGATTTTGGATTTCATAAATGTTTGATTTTAATTTCAGATTAGTGATTCTCAAGGTCAATTTTTCAAAAGTAGTTTTTTAAAATTTCTTTTTAATCAGATTTCTTTTAAACTGGATTCATCACTTTTACAATCTCATCAAGTTTAAGCCCAACAAAGCGATTATTTGAGGGTATAGAAATATATTGTTAAATCCAATCTACATTCTCTCAACTATATATTTTGAAAATATTTTAAAATTCATGGTGGGCATGAGCAGATTTTTCAAGATTTTAAAAATATAAAATAAAATCATATACACAAATATTAATAAAGGATAAAAGCAAGTTTGAAAATGCAACCTTAAATTTTTCTAAAATCCAATCTTACCTTCTGTATAACTGGTCATGTGACCAAATATACTTCCTTATCCAATTCCTGAAATGTTTTTTTACTTGTACAATTTAAATTGATTTATTTTCAAAATTTGCTCTTTTCAGCTTGTTACATTTTATTTGTAATCTTGATAAATTGTAAAAAGAAATTCTAAACAATCTTTTTAATTCATCAATAATCGACCAATTTTGAACCTTTTATTTTTTTTTTTAGCATTCAAACCTTTCATGCCCCCAATTGACCAGTCTAGTAAGAGAATTAATTAAATGATAATTCACAATAGACAGTTCTTTTAATTAGCTTCTATGCCCTCAAAATTAATTCACTTGGCCTTATAAAAATAAAGGGATTACTTATATACATAGAGTAAATTTTTGCATAGAATAAAATAAGAATCAATAATTGATTGCTCGGATATAGAACCAATATATTTAATTGAATGTTTTTGATCAACTTATACAAAGTTTGTGGTTCAACTTTCAGTAATGGTATTATAAAAAGGTTTCATTAGATTGGAAGCAATAATTATGGTTTTCTGAGACAATGATGTGGTTGGGGTGATGAAGCTTCATTTCCTTAAATTTTTATAGTTTATGTCTTAAAAATACAATCATAGCAATAACAAGAGCTTGCTTTTTATTGTTAGTTTTAAAGGCAAATTGATTGCAGTTTTGCATAAAATATTCAAACCTTTTAGAATCTAAAATGAAAGTACCAATTACTTTTCTATCTCAACTAATACCTTGATTTTTTTTTAATTAAGAAAAAAGAATGAAGACTATGCAGTTAAAAGCATTAAACTCAGCAAGAATACTGAGGAAAGTACTGAAGAAACTTGCAGTCACATGATCTCCAGTGAAAGTTGCTATACACTATGACATGAAAGCTTTACTAATAATTTTAGTTTAGTCCTCAAAGATATATTTTCATATTCCAGTTACTTAATATTCTCTTCAATTTGTACCAATATTTATTGCACATTTTTAAATTTTAATTACTTTTATTTAATTCTTGGAAAAAGAAAGAAATAATAGAAAATCCAAAAAAAATAAACATTTTCTATTAGCAAAAGATAACATCAATAAATAAATCTTATATATTTTTAATATATTTCCACAAATTACTCAGCTAAAAATCATGTTAATGCTAAACAAAGTTAGTTTACCTAAACTATAGAGGTTAAACAACATTTTTAAAATTCAATCTTTAATAAAACTTTGTATTTTCCTTACAAAAAATTTTAAAAAATAAGCAAACAAAACATTTTAGGCAGAAATTCATATCTAATTTTGAGGAATTTTTAAATTTCTCTCACAAAATGATTCTGATTTTCTGAAAGTTTATTTAACTACAGGTAAACAAAAAAAGGTGAGAAAATATTGCAGGAAAGAAAAGGTGAGAGATTGAAGGTGCTGGTCTTACTTGTCTTGATAGAATTGACAACAAAAATCACAAGTTAACTTTTAAACAAGAAAACAATACAATGACCAAACTTTAACCTAAGTCTCAACCCTACATTGTGACTTCTTGCATTAGTGACATTTTTTTCTTTCATTCCATTTTTCTGTTTAAATAATTCATTTATTCTTTTGCATTCAAAGCATTTTAGCTGAGTAGAGAGTTAATCTGATTTTTATTTTAAATTCTTTCTAATGCTTTGAATTTGGTTTTCTTCCTTCTTTATCCTAAATGCCTTCCCGAATCACAAATTCTGCAGGGAACATTCCAGTTCTGCCCTCAAAGGAACCTCTACTCCATCCTGGAAGGTTAGGCACATCACCATGACAGGTAATTATGGCTCCACTCTAGAACAAAAAATAAAAACACCTTTAATCTCTAAGAATAAAAATAATAAATAATATATAATTTCACAGATACAAGTGCAAATATTTTTAATACTTCAAATAAAAGCATCATATCTGAGAGGTCATTCATTTATTCAGAAGATACTTTAAATGGTATAAATTTACTCTGTAGATTTTTATTAATCAGGACAAAAATATGAAATGTTTCAGGTATACAGAAAAGTTCTCAGTTTAACCTAGAAGCACTTCCAAAATAATTCTGTTATTTGGTCTTATGATCAAATAACATAATTATTTTTTAGAAAATAGGTTTATAGCCACCACCTTTTCATACATATGCATTTATATTGTTAATAACTTTTACTTTTCCATACATTTGTTCATATAATTTATTTAATAGCATTTATTTCTCCATCTGATTCATTATTAAATTAGGCAAGAAATAATTTCTTTTGGAGACACCCAATCATCAGTTTCTTAATATTTAAATTAATTTAATCTTTAATGAGATAAATGAAAAAACTTAATTTGTTATACCATCTGGTTCAACTGCTTTTAGCAAACTTTAAAATATCACAAGCTTAAGTGCATCTTTTCGATCTACTGAAAAACAAAATCACTTAAGTAAACTATAAAAATTAGGTAAATTAACAAAATATTATGTTTTAGTTATTAAAAAACAGTGATCTAAATAACTATTTTGTTTTTCTTTCTTTTTACACTTTCATTGGTTGCTCCAGTTACAAGTATTTACTTCAATTGAAGAAATTTGTTTCATGGCTTGCTGATCTGACTTGTTGAAACTAAAAGTCATGCCCAGTCAATTCGTATATTAAATAACAAATGGTGATTTTTTTTCTTCTTCAATATAACTTTACCTTAAAAGAGAGTTCATCATCTGCGGATGCAATGAAGTCATGTAGAGCCCGGACCTTCGTGGTTTCACAGGTGCAATTTTCTTCTGTAAAGCAAAAGGAAAGAATTAGAATTTGTAAGAAACAATTTGTTTTTCCTTTTGCATTAATAATTAAAATAAAATAAAAATTTGAATTCAAGATTAAGCAATTTTTTTTATATGTATTGCTATTAAAAAATAAAAATTATGAAAGTTATAATATTAAAAAAACTACAGTAACTATCTCCACACAAAAAAAACGAAACACTGCATAATTTTATGGCAGAACCAACAAATGTACCTATAAAGGATAACAACACAGTTCCCTGTATATGGCAGAAATAGTTTAAAGATGTTCTATATAGTCTTACAAAGTAACAAAACATGAAATAGAAAACAAGGTAGATCTCATTCAACAGATACTGATTGAGAATAAGAATTCAGAATATCACTGAAATATTTTAATATAAAGCTTATAATTTTTAGAAATATGTGGTGGTGGTGGTAGTTTGATTGGGGAGAGATAAGTTTTTGGGGTTTTTTTTTTTACTTTTATTTTAGTGGTATTAAAAAAATAATAAAGTATTATACAGTATTTTGAATAAATGGAGACATGTATGTAAGCCAAATATGAATGAGTAGAATCAAGATCAGAAAGATAGCTTTCCAATGTTTTTGTTTTTTTTTAACAAGAAAGAATCCATATTTGCTGGTTTCAATGCCTAAAGCTCTTATTCATGCTGCATATTCAGAATCAAAGAATTATTTTTAAACTAAAGAAAGGAAAACATATAGACTGTTGTTTTTGCAGTTTTTTAAATATTTAAATAAATACCTATGTTTCATAATTTTTTTTTTATGCGAGGGGAGGGACCACTTCTTATGTATAGCTTGAAAAGTATATAACATAATCCAAAGTTTTTTTTTAATATATTATTATAAAGGGTTCTAGCGTAAAAAATGTCTTCCTTTTTCCAGTTGTGGCAGGAGAATTATTTATTACATGTTTGCATCAAATTAAAAAAAAACCTTCTAATGAAAAATAATAATCAGCTTTTTTCTGAAAAATTTCCACAATAGCAACAATCTACTTACAATGTTTACTTGAAAAAAAAAATAAAAATAAAAGTCAAACATGTGTAATACCAACTTTGTGATGAACAGTATACAGATTTAATGGGTTTTTTTTGGGGGGGTGGGGTAGGAAACTAAATTATTTATAACTTCTATTTATACTCAAAGCAATAGTTTACATTTATTCTTCTCCCATGAAAAAATATAAATCAATTATTTTTCTTATTAAAAAGAATGTTTTGCAAGAGTATTTCTATTCAAGTACTAATAAAATTCATACTAAACCCTGGGTAGGGATATTAAGTGATTTTATGACTTTCTAAGAGTAAAGCACAAACATCATTTTTGTAAAAGAATAAAAAAAAAAAAACAAAAAAAAAAAACAAACTACAAACTGTTTGTTTTAAATATCCCATAATGCTTTGAAATATACACAAAAGAAATTCTGAAAAGTCTTCAACCTGACCAAAAACCCTTTAAAAAAAAAAACATCTGCTTAATTAAGGTCAGAATTTAAAAAATGGGTCAGGACAAAACCTTTTCAGGGCATTCTTAAAAAACAAATAAATACATACAAAACATAACTGATAAAGAATTTTAAAAATAATTTAAAAAAATAATAAAACATCTACAAAATATTTGGGAAGAGTAGAAAGAATCTGATTGAAAGAAAAGAAAGATAATGAAACACATGAATACAGAAGAGAAAAAAAAAAAAAAAAAAAAAAAAAAAAAAAAACAAGAATGAAAGATTCATGAAGGTGACATACCATCAGGTGAAAATTCTTCAACAGACACAAAAGCTGCTGGAAAGATTCCTTCCTTTTTATGGAGGGATCCTCTGATCCAGTCATTGTTCACAAATTCTAGAATTTCAATCCGGTCTCCATCTTTAAAGCTCAACTCATCATCGTCTCTGGCCTCAAAGTCGAAGCGGGCACAAGCAAAGCCCTTCAAGCGTTTGACGTGTTCTAGCTGAGCGGCGACATAAGTCAGTAGCTGGTCAGTTTTCTGACAGACAGACATAAATGGTTAGTGTGTCTAAAGGGTTAGTCCTTACAGGTCATTTGCCTAGGATGTCTGCCAAGCTTTGTTAGTTAGTTAGTAACTTTCTTGGGGGCAGCATGCAAAAATAGAAGAAATGTGTATAGGCCAATAGTTCCCAACTAGATGCCAGAGTTTGAAAATTAGGTTCACTTGATTTTTCTAGTTACTTGTGACATATATCTAATTGAGTTTTAGACAAAAGGAAAAAAAACCCAAAAAAACTGCAATTTTGCCAACAAAGGTTTGAAAAGTTCTTCCACTTATTTCTCTATTCCATACATCTGTATAGAAAACTCTTTTTATATATATATATATATATATATATATATATATATATATATATATATATATATATATATATATATTAGCAATAACCAACTAGTAATCATTTGAACTATTAAATGCAACAATCATACTTGTGTCTATAGACTTAGGATATCTTATAACAGTATAAATCCATCAAAGATAGAAAATGGATAAGAAAACATTATTAATAAATTAAATATTTTTTAGAATGTACTGTCAAATGTAAAACAAAGTTTTTGAAGAAAACATTAAGAATGAGGTTGCATAAAAAAATTCAAAAGAAATCTCTAGACATGAAAAATTGGGAACCATTTACAAGCAAATATGACAGACAAGTCCAGCTGGCAATTGAATATTAAAAGGAAACAAGTTTAAATTTTAAATAAAACTCAGAAATTTCTTTAGACTCATATTTTCTTTTTAGATAAAAGTCACATTTCAGCTAATGCATTGCCAATTATGAAGAATGCAGACAATGAAAAGTGTTCAATTATAATCATACCAGTGAAAGCTTAAACATGAAATTTCAAGTTTTCTTAAGAACATATTTTACTGAAGGAACTGGCACGAATGCTAATCCTTTTACCTATTTTGGTTTACACTTAAAATATATGTAATAATGATATTCACAAGGAAAAAGACATTGTTTCAACTATTTTTACATCTATTTTAATCAAACTTTTCACATTATCTTTAAATGAAGTACATTTTTACATATAAAGAATTCTGAAAGCACTTTTTAGATTCAGTCTGTTAATTATTGCAAGATAATGGTTGTCATATATGATAAATAGGGGACGATTCAAATGATTAAGGGATTCATTTTCTACAGCTTATCAACTTTTTGCATGTTATTTAAAGCTAGAAAATATTTTTAGATTGCAAGATCTTTTTTAAGATAATAATGATTTAGTGATACAAGTCTTATTAATTAACCAACAGCTGCAGGTAGAAGAGATAGATTCATACGTTTCCCATGAGTATCTGTGCATAAGTGAATATAATGAAACCAATTGGAATTGGAACTCAGCTCTCCAATTAACAATTCTGAATTATTATCCATTACACCATCTGCACATCCATGCTTACAGGATCTAGTATTCCTAAGCAGTCAACCACCTAGGTACTGATCAGACTCAACATTGCTTAACTTTGATGATCATATGGGAATCAGTGTTTCAAAGTGACATAGCCATAAGTCGGTATGATTAAAAATTATTGTTTATCTGTCCTTAGCCATGCAAACAGTAAAATTAGGATTTTATGCAAATGTCTCCAGATAATTTTTTTAAAATTTAAAAAAACTATTGGTGAAGGAGTAAAAAAAATATTTAACTACTTTCCATGATAAATAATCGTGCTACATCAAAATATAAATTTTATTACAAAGCTATTAAAGCCAACACGAAGAAGAGAGATCTTTAAGTCAGTGGTTATCTATTAACAATTACTCTCCACATACTGCAAGTCAAGAAACTAAGAAACAAGTATGTTATCTATCCAAAATCAGATTGACCTTTTATTATCATGTCTTTTTTTTAACAAATAGAAAACAATGAAAAGTCATTTGGAAATAAATCAATAATAGACAAATTTTTAAGGGACTTGAAAATGTGACCATGCAACAATATAAATTTTAATCTATATAAATTTTAAATTTTGTACATCGAAGAGGAGACAACTCTACAATTTCTGGATCTATGCTTCACTTGCAGATGAAATTGAAGAAATAACATTTTGGTTCAATTTCAACTACAAATATTAGAAAAAGGTGAAATAAATAACTGAATTTCTATTCCATCAATATAAAAAAAAAACTAACATTAAAATTATAATTCATTCTACAACTTTTGTTTTGAGTGACAGATATACCAATAAATTATAAATTCTTTAAGACTAAAGGAAGAAATGTTTTATTATCTTTTAATTTTATTCAATGAAAGATGTACAAATATTAATAAACCAACTAGTTAACAAGATACTGCCATATTATAACTAACAAAGTGATTATACCTAGACAATTAGTGATTGGCTGCCTACTTCTAAGCTGTGAGATATAGGATTAAATTTTGATGTGATTTTCATAGAAATTACCCCGAAGATCATATTTGTTATGTGTATATATCTGTGTAATTTCATTGTTGAATTATTCACTGGCTTTCTTAATATGTACAAAGTAAATTAAAAAAATTTGTACTTACTGAATTCTAAATGAATCTTCATTTATTTTACTTTATTAAATATTTAGTTAAAATCCCACAAATCTTAACCATACAGTATGCTGTAGAAAAACCTCCCACATATTGGGAAGACATTAGTGGCAATGGTGTCTTCATTTAAGTAATGTCTTGCTATTATGTCAGAGGTATATGTGGGATGTTCTTCTATCACACCCTGTATTAATACAGTCAACAAGGATAAATCATCAAATATCTTCTAAGAATTGAACTTTATTTGCTCAAAACATTTACAGAAAAACAATGTGTAAAATAATTACTAAATAATTGTAGACAACTGCTGTAGACAAATTGCACAGAGATTTATGCTAAATTTCTCTTCATTTGAAAATTGTTAGGATTTATTTTATGAGAGATAAAAAGATAATCAATACATATGACTATTACATTTTAGTAATTTTGGCTATTTTGGGGTCTTCATTGAAAGCAGAAAAATGTCAATATAAAAAATGTAATTAAATATTCTTGGAATTTTCTATTTTATATCTTTCAATTATTATTACTTTTTAGGTTACTGACTGACTTCTGACCACTTTATTTGTCTGATGTTTGTTTATACATTTGATTTATAAATTAAAATTTCAAAAATCTATTATAAAGTATTTTAGGTGTTAAGTTTTTTTTATTCATAACCTTTCATTTGATATGTTTTCAGCTAATTTCATTTAGATAATTCTCCTTTACACACAAACACACATTATATAATTACTTTTATTATTACAAAGGCAAGCAAGCATGGAGATGACAGATGTTTAATAATACAAGAGCCAATCAAAAATTGATAACTGTTCTAATTTAAAAAATATTAGTTAAAATCCCTAGATGCATTTTGGCTATAAACCATAAAGTAGAGAAAAATAGAGAAACTGACATTAATCACAGGCCTTACAGTGGCAGGCCAGCTTCTGCTGTAAATGAAAATATAGCCAAACAGGCTGATGCTCTCATTACAGCTAACAGAAGAATTCCTATTTCAAATCTGTGAAAGCCTTCAAGTGAGCCACAGTAGTGTCTGTAGTTTAGTGCAATTTCTTACATACACAATACTCTGAATAAAATAATTTCTCAAAATGCTAACAGACTCCATGATACCCTCTGACTTTTAGGTCTATCAAAATGGTAATCAAAGGACAGCATTTCTCCAATAGTGATAAGGTGAAAGAGGCAACTTGCACATAACTAAGAAAGTAGTCGAAAAGCTTCTATGAGTTAAGTATGCACACCTTTATTCAAAAATGGAATACCATGATTGCAAAAAAATGAAGATTATACTAAGGATTAGAATTTTGGCATCTATTAAATTTGTTATAACATGTATTACTTTTTGACTGGCTCTCATAGAATCCAATGCATCTTGATGCAGTTGAATGATTGCGCAGTTTAGCAGATGGGATTATTAATGTGAAATTAAGCAAGTGCAAGAAACATTTTACATAGGAAGAATTTAAATTTCTTTTTATCGGGAATAGATCTGACAAGTAACTGTGTGATTGAAAAATATACAAGCAAAATCTCAAGCAAAATAAACACATTATTTCATATAGAATTTGAAGTTAAACAGTATAAAAGATATTCCTAAAATATACTTGTATATATTCAGTGGATGAAACAATAAAGATAATGAATTACATACTTTTTTTCATATTAATAAAATTCTTAGGTTATAAAACAAAACAAAAAAAAAAAAAAAAATCAAGTCTCTTAAAAAAAAAATTTTAAAAAATGAATTTTTGCAAAACGACTTTAGGTCTGCAAGTTTTATTGAGTTTATGCCTAATAATTTTTTTTCTATAGATGCATAAATATGAATATCAACTGAAATCATTTTTCTTGTTAAACATATTTTCTAGAATAATTTTCATTTCTAAACAAATATATTTATAACATGTATATATTATATAAATATGCAAGTATATAGATATTTATAGATCCACACTACATTTACATATTTCCCAAATGTATATACAGATAAATAATGGTTACATACATCTATCCTTTATAAGCATACATAAATCATATATACAATATATGAATTTACATATATACACTTCATATATATGTGCATCTATTCAATAATATATATATATATATATATTTCTAAACATCTGGATATATAATATATAAACATCTATTTACTTGAATCATTCTCCAATATACAGTGAAAAAAAATGAAAATATTAACCATATTAATATTTACTAAAATTTTCAAGATCCTCCTTATATAATAACAAAGAGAGAAAGTTAACATTAGCAAATTTAGAAAGAATGAAAGTAACTTAGTCCTGACAAACAGATAATCTAGTTTTTGTATTAATGAACAAGAATATAAGCTTCTTAATATTTCACTGTTTCTTGATATTAGTCCTGATAACATTATGAAACACCACCGATTTTCCAGTAACTTATGCTCACATACCTCTTTTAATCTGGGCAAAACAAGAGCAAGCATTTGAATTTTATGAAATTGTCAGATTAATTCCCCAGGCAGCCATAGGTGACACTGTGTGTGTGTGGTACGAGTTTAATATATATGTTTCTAACAATGATGCTAGAGAGATACAAGAGATGAATCATTAGTGGCTCAGAGATGTATTCTTGTATTGTTATTATGTGACTTCTGTTGATCTGGCAAAACATATTACCCGGCATAGTCCTGGAACCAAGGAAGCTGGAAAATCAGTGAAGTACCTGTAATATTATCAGAATGTTTATAAAATTATTGTCTTTGTTACTAAAATGTTGAGAGCCTACAAAAGACTTTGAAACTATTTTTAATCCTCTGTCAGACAAGTTTTCAGAAAGTCTCTGAGAATGCAACATATGACAGTTTCACAAAGATGTATACATACAAAAATAAAAAAAAGTTCATATTTAAATAATTATGAAAGTCACCAATGTTAACAAACTGATGTCTTTCAAGATGGACTACAAAACAAATGAGTCAGTCCTGGAGAAGATAGGGACAGAGAGGTAGTTGATCACAACCATCAAGAAGCAAAAACTGAAATATTTTGGTCATGTTATTAGACTCAGAACCTCCACACCTAAATCCTGAAGGAATGCATTCTTCCCAGGAGATCAAGGGGAAAATGTAAGTGACACTAGATGATGACATCAGAAACTGGACGTGGAAAATGTTGGCAGAATACAAAATGGCAAATGAGAGAAGATACTGGAAAGCATTGGTGCAATGCGAAGAAGCAAATACTTATGTAAGTATTAAATAAATATTTTGGAAAAAAATGAAAAAAAAGAGATAATTGTTCAAGAATTTCTGAAATGATTATTTTTTATTTATTGCTTTATACTTATATCGGTGAGTTAGTAAGCCTGTCGCTTGACACGATTATTAACCAAATATCTATCTAAAATTTTCACTATATAATATTTGATGTACATAATTGTCTATACTGCTTAGGAAATCATTAACATATATAACATTATTTAGATGTTCAAATATTTTCTTTGTATATTTATTGATGCTAACACAATGTTAATACAGATTCCTCAATGAACAATTTTTGTCATTTCCTGGTTACTGGCGAAAATTACCCTAATGAAGGCTGAAGATGGGATCAGCCAAAACGTTGTGTTAACAACAATAAATATACAAAGAGATATTAGCATTCAAATAGTGTTGGGTAGATGATTAATATTCGTTAATAAATCCAAATTAAACATATTTGGAAAGGCGGGGCGGAGGGTAAAGAGATTTGTAAAATTTTAAATTTTGGTTATAATCTGTTATTTAGTCTCAGTTTAAAAATTTGGAGATAACATGTAAGAAAGTTAATTATAACAAAAATCCTAAAGAGATATACCAAAATTTATAACTGGAATCACTATGGCTATAAACAATGCTTTTTAAATTTCAGTATCATTTTTATTATTAGATATATATGAAAGATTGATTTCACTTCTCTAGGTCAACTGCTGATGTATTAATAATTATTGATGAAAGAGTCTATCAAGCTTTATAAGAATGGAGAAGATCAGGCTATTGCTTTGGATATCTCAAAGGGCAGCTGACAGGGTTTGGCATTCTGGTCTTCTTCACAGGTTGAAAGGCTATGGTATTTCTGAACTAATTTTTGAACCATTCAATTTTTCTTATCAAATTGCGAAATGAAAGTTGTCTTGAATGGCCACTCTTCTAGATCTTTTTGCATTAATGCAGGTGCCCCCCAGGTCTCTATCCTTGGACCTACATTGTTCCTAATTTTCATCAACAACTTTCCTGATGTCATTAATTCTCAACTTGGTATCTATGCTGATGACCTATCTACTCCTGTCTTAATAGTAAGTCTGACCAGTTTGATAAGGTGAAATTGTTAACTGAGGCAAGGAATAGCTTATTAATTTTAATGCCTCCAAAATGAAACTGCTCTCTTTTAATCATCTGAGAGAACCCTTTTTGCCTTCTATCAGTATGGTTGATACTAACCTCCAGGAGAATGACTCATTGAAGTTTCTTGGATTAATGTTTTCCACTGACATGAAGTGGAAAGATTATATCAATTGCTAAGTCTGCTTCTAGGAAAGTTGATTCACTGTGTCATGGTAGACAATTTTTCTCACGAGAATCTATCTTACACATTTATAAGTTTACCATTCATCCATGTGCTGAATATTACTGCATATCTGGTCTTCTGGTGCTTCTGTTATGTATTTAGATAAACTACAAAGAAGAATTTGAAATGTTATCAGTCCTGAACTGGTATTTTGGCTTCAGTCACTTTCTCACCACTGTAATGTAGCTTCCTTGTGCCTTTTCTATAAATATTCTCATGGTAATTGTTCTGATGAACTTTCCTCTTTGGTACCTAGACTTTGCAAATTTAAACACCATACCAAATTGGCAGTTAGGTATCATCATTTTACAGTTGAAATGGCTAGATGTAACTATAAGTTCTATGTTAACAGTTTATTCTATTACACTTCTTGCTTGTGGAACTCTCTTTTAGCTTCTAGCTTTCCTGTCAAATTTGATCTTCAAAAATTTAGATGCAATGTTAATCATTATCTTCTGTCTTAATTCTTGTTTTTTTTTTTTATTATTCTCATTCTTTAATAATGTTTTTTTTCCCTCATATTCTTTCACACTCAGTAACCCATTGTGTCTTAGTGACTTTATTGCCTCACTTGGGGTGAAATGATTAAAAAAAAAATTTAAAAAAAACAATAATAGAGCAATAAATAATAACAACACTGTAAAGTCTAAAGCTTCAAAAAAAAATAATCGTTAATCACATATCTGAAAAGTTTCAAAGATTTTCATTCATTTGTTCTATTATTTTCTTAATGTATTTTTTAAAATGATACTTTAATAGTTTTTCTCTCAGCTGAACACATAAGTTCATATGACTGGCTTTATTTCCACTTTAAAAAAAAAAAAAAAAATGTTCTTTAAAGTTGAAAATAATTTTTTCACTTGCATTGGGAAAAATCGTTTTTTTTTTATACACACACACACAAACACTAATGTAACAGTTATGAATATGGAAAGAGAAATTGGCAAGCAAAGTTTAAATTCCAACTGAGTCTGTGGCATTCTTTTACACAAATGACCAGATGAGTTAAATATTAGGTTGGTGCAAAAATAATGTCGTTTTCTGAAAAAAACGACATTATTTTTGCACCAACCTAATAGAATGGCAAAGTGGCTGGCAGCCAGTCTAGGAGAACTACTTTGAATTCAAAACCACTACATTATCTATTCCAAGAAGTTATGTCAATTCACTGATAATAAGGAAAAGGCATTTGTGAAGAGCCATGACTGCCTACATTCTGAAGGGACATGATATTACAAAACATTAATATATTTGTTTATATCTGCATAGTGTGTAGCATTTCATAAAAAATACACTGATTCTATTGTTATGAGTTATCAAGGATTTCATTTTGATGGAAGAGCCAAACTTTATCATTTTAGAAGATAGTTTGCAATTATTATTATTCTTAGTCATAAATAAATGTCATATTGTTTTTCCATGGGCTATTGCAAAATTAAACCTTAAAGTAATATGGTCAAGCAAAGGAGAACAGCAGGATAAAAGAGGAGAAATATTTTTCACAAAAAAAGTCCTGTCTTTTGTAAAGTTCTTTATAAGGAAAAACCAAAAATCAATGTTTTATACAGATTCTAAGTTCATAACTGTAAAAGCCACAATTGAAAAATTAATTAATGATTTCTTTTATTCATGTATTATTAATATTAGGTTGGTGCAAAAATAATGACGTAATAATGTCGTTTTTTGACGTTAAAAATACGTCAAAAAACGACATTATTACATCGTTATTTTTGCACCAACCTAATATATGTGAGTGATTTCTTAATTCCATAATTGCAATGTATTGTAAAAATTTCCAGTAGTTCAACTTCATTTGAAATAGTTTAATTTTCTTTAACCAAGGTTGTAACTTCCGTGTTGAACTAAATAGAGCTCTTAAAATGCCAGTAATATCTTTTATCATTAATTCATTCAGACTATTTTTCTGTAAGGCATAAACAAATTGAAAAATCAAGAAAACAAATGAACTATTACAGTGACAGATTAATTTTGTTATAATATGTCATAAGAAGTTTAAAACTTTAGAGTAAAATTATTTCTACTCATAAGCAAAAAAATGAGCTTTGGGGGAATAAATAATGAAAAATATTGAAAATCAGTCTTTTGTACTTGACATTAGTGATTTGTATTCTTTGAAAATAATAGAAGTGGGTTGTCTATTAAACAATATTCTGAATTTAGCTCACTAAAAGAAAAGAATATTGTCTTTTTTAAAATCACAATCTATTGAAGGTTTTATTTTAAACAGTTAATATATTATAAAGTGTGTGCAAAAGTTTATGAGCTTTTACTTAAACCAATTTTCTCATGTATATACAGTTTCTAGTTTATAAAAAAAAAAAGAAAAAAAAACTGACCATTGGAAATTTTTGCACACATTTTATAAATTTATAATTAAATAAGGAAAAGTAGAGAAATCTTAATAAATTTAACAGGTTTCATTATTTATTTAGATTCAGAAATTTTTGAAAGTGAAATAAAAGAATTATTTCATTTACAAAAATTTTTTATGAAGATAATGAAACCTGTTAGATTTATAAAGATTCTCCAATTTATTCTTTATTCAAATCATTCCCATTTAATCCATAGTTTCATATATATATATATATATATATATGAGACATGCCATCTAGGTAGACAGGGTAGGCAGCTATATTCCTTCTGTGGTACAATATGCACCTAATCCAAGAAAATTATGAAGTTTACCCTGATTATTATGCATAAAATGTGAAATATTTGATTTTTTTGCAGATTTACTACATAAAGGTTTCCTGCCTTGAGTAATTACTGATGGCATGTTCCTTATATATATATATATATATATATATATATATATATATATATATATATATGATGTGCATTACTACTCAGCCATGTAGGACTTATGGCCAAAGCATGTCCATATAGTGCCTTTTGAACACACACACACTTCTCTACCGATTCTCGAAACATCCATATCTGCTCTGTATCATATCCTGATGTAAACGCAATTTATTTCTAGGAAATGGATTAAATCTGACATAGTTATTTTTAATTTATTTTGTTTAAATGTTATTTTTGATGAATACTCATATTCAAGTAGATATTGAACATATAAAAAAGTGACTCTCAAAAGAGTATACTAAACTAACACATAGAAACAAAGTGCTCAATACCAAATTGACAGTGTATTATATTTACTACAATAAAGTTAGATATACATATGACTGGTTACAACTGCCAGTTTTGTGCATGTTATTACACTCTAGGCTGGTCATATGCAAGTTAACTTTATTGTAGAATATAATGTAATAGAGAATGTGTGCTTCTAACAAAATGTAAATATAGTAGTCTAATGAAAAAAAAGTCCCAAAAAAGAAAGTATATTATTATAATTTATTATACGTTATTAAGCTAGAACACACAGTAGAAACAAGAAAAAAAGTTTAAAATCAAAATTTTTACACATACCTATGTCCTTTTTCAATGAAAAATGAACTGAAGTTGAACTTTTTAAAAAATTTATGTTTAAAAAAGTTTGTATTATGCATGTGTAGATATGTTGTCAGACTTTTAACAATTATTGGGAGATATGTATAGAAAATGTAGGTAAACTCAACAAGTCTTTAAAAAAGAAAATTGCTAGGTGTTCTTTTTATGCATTTTTTCCTGAATGAGATAACCAAAAAGTAAATGAGAAAAGAAGCTAAAGAACTACATTTTTCTTTTATTCTTTATCAAAAAAATGTCAACAGGAAAAGAAGAGATTTTATGAATCTATTTATTATTTAAAACCAGATATTTTTATCTGTCTATATTTCTGAGATGAGGTATTGTAGTTATTTACATCCGGGCAGATATTTTTATATGATTAAAATTATAAACAAATTTTTTTAACATTTATCTTGGATATACATTGGGAAAGTTTAAAACATGCAAAAACAAGAAAGCATGTGTTGATAAACTTACCACATCTGGTTGTAGAGGGGGTGGTGGTTCTTTTGGTTCTGGGGGACCCTCTGTATAAACAAGGTCCAATTCATCAGTACTGTCTCCCATAAAATCAACAAAATTTGCTGGCAAATTACCAACCAGTTCATCTTTTTTACCAAGGAGCCAGTCCTCATTGACCCATTTCAAAATTGTAATTGCATCTCCTTCCTGAAGATATAATTAAGAATTCATTTAAAGAAATTATTCAATTTTACAAACATTGTTTTCAAGGTCAAAAGTAAAAGAAAATGTGTGAAGCAACCAATCAATAAAAATATACAAAGATAAAAAAATGTTTTTGACATATATGTAAATTTTTAATATCAGTTAGATTTTCGTAGACTAAATACAGAATCTGAGACCTTTAGATAAATCAAAGAAAATATTTATCTAAACATAAAAGAAAATATGTATGAATATTATATACTGTTGATAAAAAGAGTAGAAACAACAATAAATGTCATTTTGTTATCTTTTACAAAGGAATTCATCTATCCTATATTCTTCATCATCAAAATATATAATGTACAAAAAATAGTTGAATGAAAGTAGTTACCAACAATGTTTTGTTTTTCAAATGAGAACTTGTATGTCTCACCTTAAAACTTAATTCTCCGTCTTCACCAACAAAATCATAGAGAGCATATGCAATTGTTTCTTCACCACCCATAGGAATGCTGATCTTATCAAGCTGATCAGAATCAGTTAATTCATCCTCTTCAGCATCATCTTTAGCTGCTCCTTCAGAAACATCTTTTGCCGAAATTTTAACAGCTTCGGTTTCTATTATGGACTCTGGGGCAGAACCTGTTCTGACTTCAGACAGACTCTGATAGGCATCATCCATTACCTGGGTGGAGTTTCCTTGGAAAACATTTGTCACTTTAGTAGCATCATCCTCCATTTCTGCTTTCTGACTGACATCAGTGATTACTGTGTTACCATTGGTGTCAGATGGAGTCTGAAAATGAGAAGAATACAAAATCTTTAAATGTTCAGAAAAAAAAAAAAAAAAATGTTGCTTGAACAGGAGAATAATATTCAAAGTTTGCAAGTTACAAGTTGATTAACTTAGCTATCTAGTTGGGGGTTTAAACAATATAAAAAGAGATTTTAGATGAATTTCAAAATAAAATTATACATTTTATATATTTGGTAATAGATTTAGACTATTTTTTATTAAATATGTAATGACAAAAGATGATTCAAGCAGGTATTAACAGACCTTGAAACAGTAAAAACAATGCAAAATTATTCACATAAGATTGAAAGATTGATTTTGATTGATTTAATTTGTTTTTTTTTACAGATTATCAACTCTTTGTAGATTTTTTAAAGTTGAAATGTATTTTGGATTGTAAGAGTAATTTTTTTGTGAGTGAATACTGCATTAGCAATTTTCTAAGAAAAACAATGATTTTTCCAGATACAACTACTATTTAACCCATAGCTGGGAGGATGAGATGAATTCAAGTGTATTTTTGCATAAATGAAGGTAACAAAGCCGACTGAAATTCAAACTCAGCTCTCTGATTTCACATTCCTAGCCATTATCCATTACACTACCTGCACATTCATTCAACAAGAAAGAAACAACAAGCAAACTGAAATGGATTCAAAAGCAGCAAAGACAAGCCTAAAATATATGAAGATTTCATTAAGGCACCATTTTTTTATTTAATTTCATAGATATCACACTTTCATCTTGTGGTATAAGAGGATTTCTAAGTTAAGAATTCTTTCCATGCAAGTGAAATTATATGATGTAATCAGTAAACTATTCAAAGAAGGGAAGACATTTCTTTTGATGTGGACTTAATGTAACTTACTGTAACATCTAATGATCCAATTTTTGTGGGTATGCTTGTTAAATTAACATAGCAAAAATTGTACATTATAGCAAGATTGTTATTAAAATGATACTGATAAAATTCTCAAATAATAAATTAATTTCCAGTGCAATTTCCAACATATGAGGTGTAGTATCTTTATTAGCGCTCATATTTGTGTGTGTGTGTATATATGTGTGTGAAAATATATAGAAAATAGGAAAGAACTGGTTAGGTAAATAATCCAAAGTTCTTTAGTATTTTTGTTATTATTTTTAAAAAATAGTGCTCGATACAAAAGTAGAGCATAAATATAATTATTTATTTAAAAATATGATTCCAACACGCTACATAAGAGTTCTCATGTTTCAAAACAAGAGCCAAAAACTTCAATATAATTATTTGAATTAAATTGAATTAAAGTAAGCTCTGTTCCATCTTCAAGCGAAATTTTTTTTTGGGAATAACTTATTTCTGAAATTTACGTGTTTTAATAGCATATTCATAATTGAAATCAAAATTTCCATGGTAACAGCCAGGGCGAATTGTTTAAATAGGGAGGGGTGTTGGGTGTTAATAATTTGTATCAGTATAGAGTTACTTACAGTTCTACTAGTTTTAAAATAGAGAAAATCAGAAAAATTATATTTAGTGAATTTAAAAATCTAAACTTAAACTGCACTAAATTGAAAAGGGTAAACTTCCTAGATGTAACTCTAGATTTAGCAAGCAACACATACCAACCTTATAGAAAACCAAATACTAACCCCTTATATATACACCCGAAGTCAAACCACCCTCCATCCATAATTAAACATATACCCTCATCAATAGGAAATAGAATTAGCATTAACTCCGCTAACAAAGAAATATCCCAACAACACAATAGTTTCTATAACGCTGCCCTAAAAAATAGTGGTTACAAAAATGCAAACATTAACTATAGAAACAATTGCACTAGCCAGAAGAAGAAAAAACAGGAAAAGAAAAATCATTTGGTATACCCCTCCGTTCAACCAAATGGTTAGTATTAAACTAGGACAGAAATTCTTAGCTTTAATTGAAAAACACTCCCCTACCAATAGTAGACTTAGTAATATATTTAATAAGAACACCCTAAAATTGAGTTACAGTTGCACTGAAAATCTAGAAAGTATAATAAAAAAACACAATAATAAAATCCTGAACAAACCCCCATGCCTGAATAGTATTAATAAAAACCCTACACTTAAATCAGACAATAACAGTGAAAAATCGTGTGATCGTAGAAATCCAGAAGACTGCCCATTAGAAAATAAATGCTGCATCAAATCTGTGGTATACCAATGTACTATCTCATCCACTGAGAGTCCTAATACTAATATGATATACATTGGGTCCACGAAGAATGAATTTAAAGCCAGATGGAGGCAGCATAAGTGCTCTTTCAACAATATAAATAAAAGAAATCAGACTTCTCTATATAAATATTTTTGGCATCTGAAGGAAATAAATAGGACACCTAAAGTAAAATGGAAAATTATAAACAGGACTAGAACTTGTAAAACTTGGGATGACCCATGCCCTTTGTGCCTCCATGAGAAACTTCACATTAAGTTTCTAAATAATAAAAATCTATTAAACAATAGACATAAGTTAACAGTTTTTTGCCAACATCAAATTTATGCATTGAATAATTAGCTTAAAAACAAACATACAATAAAATAACTTTTATAATCCATAGCCCCAATAAATAGTTTAAATACCCTACAAGAAAAGATAACCCTTTATGAAGTCATCAAAAAACAAATGTTACGGCAGTTTTTATATACACAAAACCCTTTCATAAAGAAATAAAATAAAAAAATAAATAAATCTCCATAGACACGTAAACCAGACTAGGCGAAAATATCTTCCATTTTAAATTTAGACACCCCCACCTTACCCTGACTTGACATCTATGAAAGTAACTCTACACTGATACAAATTATTAACACCCAACACCCCTCCCTATTTAAACAATTCACCATGGAAATTTTGATTTCAATTATGAATATGCTATTAAAACACGTAAATTTCAGAAATAAGTTATTCCAAAAAAAATTTCGCTTGAAGATGGAACAGAGCTTACTTTAATTCAAATAATTATATTGAAGTTTTTGGCTCTTGTTTTGAAATAGGAGACCTCTTATGCAGCGTGTTGGAATCATATTTTTAAATAAATAATTATATATATATATATATATATATATATATATATATACACATGCATACTAAAGCTGTGGAAATAATGAAATATTTCGCAAATAAATTATGTAGCATGCACCAATTTTTATAGAGAAATAAATAAACATGTTTTGTAAAATAAATGCAATAAATAATGATATTCATTATTTTAGAAAATAATTGATATCCTTATTATTTATACAAAAAATAAATAATCTTTTCATTCAACAATTTATTACAAAAATTAATTATTTCAAAATTGTAAGCATGTATGTCCAAAAATGGTTTAATGCTAAACTCTTACTGATTAGGGATTAACTGTACAATACTAGCTTTAAATTTTAAATGTAATTGGACTTGGTTAATTACAGAATAGGCTCCCCTTACTTATTTGCCAATAATAATGTAAATTCTATAAATAATAAACGACTTGACATCAATCTTAATGGCAGCCTCTTGTAACCAGTAAGTGAATAACAAGCAAAAACTATACGAGATAATTCTCAAAATTTATAGAGAAAAACAAAAACTAATTATTTAAGCAAAAGGTCATCATTAAGCGCTAACATGCCTTATTTCTACCATTTATTACAATCTTTAACAAGATTATTTAGTGTCTTCCACTCATTAGTTGGTGAATAGAGAATTATGTTATCCATACTTTTTCCAGCACTGTCAAGACAATTTAAGATTTAGTTACTGTCACTTTGTCTATCAACTTTTGATCTGTGATGATACAAATTATATGGTTTTAGAATGTTTCAATTTGAGCTGAACGTTTTTGAGTTCATGCTACACAATCTACATCATGCAAAAAATTAAAGAATATCTTTGTTTTTGATATGGATTGGTATGCTTGTTGATATCAGCATAGTTTGTTTTCCAAAAGCATTCCACCCAGGGCTTGTTTGGTGTTTTAATACAACTTCTTTGTTGTTCTTGCAAAATAGCTTCTGATCAAGATATACAAAAATCAGTCACTTCATCAATTTTTTTCTGTTTATGTGAATGTTAAGTTGTGATTGTGTTTTGTCTGTCATCAGTCTTCTTGAGGGTATAATTCAAGGCCTATTTCTTTTGTGTTATGAAAAAGACAGTTCAAAAATATTTAGAGTTCATTTAGATTACCTTTTTATCAAGGTTTTATCATTTGCATATGATATTATTTCACTCCAAATAAAGAAATTTCTCACTAGAGTCCTATTCAATTTCAAACATTACAGCTGACAATGCAACACCAAAGACACGATGCCTTATTAACAGTTTTAGATTGAAATGAAACAGCTAACACCAAAATCAGTTTTTATAACAATCCAAGAATCATCATTTACAGTTTGAAGATTTATGCAATTTTTGATGATAGAGTCACTTTTGATTTTTGCCCAAAATTTATCCAGTTTAATGTTGTCAAAAAAATTTGGTAAAATTAATGAAGACCATATGAATTAGTTTATTGAAGTTAAAAATGGAAGTATTTACACATAGGTTGAGTAGAGACTGTGTTTGTGATTGTTATATATAAAACTGATCAAATGAAAATGGATAATAATAATCTCTTAAATTAAAATTCTACATTTATTATGCAAACAACAATTTAATCACATCTGAACATAATTTTTTTTTCCTTCTTTCTATCTGCTGTCCCTCTAATTTGTTAACAATAGCATTATATTCATGATTAAATATGATTTCTCCATTAAGAAATGAATAAACCAATTTCAGTGATAGTATACCTTATGGTTCAATTACACAGACTTACCTGAGGCAAAGGTTCTATGATGTGAACAAATGCCAAAGGGAAGATTCCAGTTTTGCCATGGCAAATGCCGTACAGCCAACTGGTATCAACCCATGATAGCAGCTGCACCATGTCATCTTTCTGAGAAGGAGAAAAGAGAAAGAGAGAGGACGGAAAAGGGGTCAGCACATGCAATGAAATTTAAGCAGGCAGCAGTCAAAGAATTTCGGTCTTTTTTATAAGGAAGATGTTTTAGGCTCTGATTGAATAAAATTAACCAGCCACACTTGAGATCTCTTTGAATATTAAAAGATGCTACATTGATCCAAAGTTTAAAACAAATGTCTAGTACTATTAATAGATTAGAAAACTAGTGTGGATTTTATTACTATTGAAATATTCATAGAAGACAATAAGGAAGAAAAGAAACATTAAAATTAGACCAAACTTTGCTTTGGTTTACGGCATGTCAACCTCAATGGGTTAATTTAATGCCAACAATTTTTATTGCTGGTAATGTTTTTTTCCAAACAGTATTGCTGGTAGTATTTTTTTTTCCTTCAAAAATCTATTTCTGATAATATTTTTTCCCCCCCCAAAAAAAAAAAAAAAAAAAAAAAAGCTGGTAATATTTTTATTTTTTTTTCAAAACTGTATAATTGATAATATATTTTTTTAAAGTATTACTGGTAATAATTTTTTTCCAAAGTATTTCTGGTATTAAAACCTATTTTTACACTTTCATAGTATTTTGACACTATTTTCCTATAGCTGGGACCCTAACAGGTGCTACTACTCTGTGTCAGGGTGGTACTGGAAACACCAGTAATTAAGGTGGTTCCATGATCCTCAAAACTTCCTGATCAGAAGCATTGCTGTTGGGCGTAGTTTTTATCATCTTACCCGGGATGCGGATGTAGTTTATCGTCATACCGAGGACAGTTATAGCAAATCATTTAGTGGATTTCAATTGAGCTAGTAAGAGAGTATAAACATTGAATTCTTATTGAAAGTTAATTTGAATGAAACAATATTTGAACAAATGCTGTTAACTGGCAAACTCTTCACTCAGCATTAACTGAAAAAGAATTATTTTTAAAACTGGAACGATATCCATCTGATATGCTCAACCAATTTTAGGTATAAGCAAAAATCTCTGGGAATCAATTTTATTTTAAAAGCTCTTAAATGAATTTGGTAACTGTGGAGTTTGTTGTACACTTTTTGGTTTGAGCTCTACACTTTTTTAATGAAATAATTTATCTTCTTGCAAATACAAAATGGATGCTTAATGTAGCTATAAAATGCTACAAGCAGTTCTAACAAATTGATTTCCTGCTTTTACAAAGTGTTTGTTGTTAGTTTACTGAAATGGTTTCCAAATTCAAATGTTTCATATTCAGATATCTAAAACTAATCAACAAGCTATACACCTAAAGTACATTGATGGTAATTGCTCATTTCATAACATTATGCAGCTTCAATCTAAAAATAGATCTATGACCTTAAACTCACAATAAATATGAGATTTAGTCTTCATATAAAATCTTACGGATGAAAAATTTGATGGCAATTAAAAAGATCAATAAATAACTTTCAAATTTAAGAAAATAATTTAATTTTCTGATAATATAAATTCTGACAGATGCTAGTAAAACAGAAATATATTCATTAATTGAACAGATTCGTATAAATATATATCATTAAAAACAAATATTAAATTATCATAAAATAACAATGGCTGAATATTTGTTTTCTTGATCACAAATGACAATCAGCTTCATGTTGGAGTCAATCAATCGCCTAATTTCATAGAACATGGATGAAATGTTTAAGTCCCCCCCCCAAAAAAAAAGTTTTGGTGACAGGTTTGATTGTTAATTAACTACAACAAAGATGTAAAATTATTTTCATATTTATTTACAATGTTTAAGAATATGTAAGTGGCTGTGTAGGAGGCACAAGGTGAAAGATGACACAAAAATAAGGCAAAGCTGCAGGTGAAAAAGAGACCATTGACAAGGAGTAAGGGAAGGAGTAAATTAATTTAAAGGCACAAACCCAAAGAAGGTATAGGAATGCAGAACCCAAAATAACATGGGCTTGGCACAAAAGGGGGCATAAAGGTCTATAGAGGATGAAATAATAAGCAGTTATGGTAATGAAATGGTTAGGGTGCTGATCTTGCATGCTGTTGAGAGTAATATTTTCCTTGCCAAGTGCTCAAGGAACATAGCAGTGTCCAACAACAGGACATGAAAATTAAACTAGAGGAAGGCCAAAAGCAGTAAGCAAAATATGTTTGTTGCTAAATAAATGCATTACTTGCAAAAAAAAGAAAAAGAAAAAGAAAGAAAGACAATATTTTGAGCCATGCTGAACAGTTACACTAAAATATAGTGTAGTCACATGGCTAAAATGGCAAAGACAATTGACAAAGAATAGTTTTAGTTCTAGCCACAATTTATTTTAAACCAACTGGGAATATAAGAGGGAGAAGTGAAGAATACCACAGACAGGTTTCAGAAAGACAAGAATCTAATAGTTGCTAAAACACAGGAACTTGCATTGTTTAAGTCTTATATAAAAAAAAAAAAAAAGAAAATTCATAAATCAAAAGATGGTAGAAACTAAAATCAAAAATTGTAAGAAATATGGTAAAGAGGAGAGCAATTGAATATAAAGAACAAACAATGTCAAGAATAATTTAAATAGGGATGCAAACACAATAATAACTTTTGTATCAAAATATAAATGAACTTAAAGAGTATGTAAATTAAAAATCAAACAAATATAATTTTAAAGGGAGAAATGTCTAAACCATAATCATTACAAGAACAATACAATTTCAGAAGATAAAGTATATGACAATATATTTGTATCATAAATTGAGGGCTAAGGATAAAAACCTATCTTTTTTTTTTTTTGTCCAAAACAAATCATTGATACAGTAAATGTTGGGCATGTTTTTACTTTTATCTTTTTAGTCCCTCTGCCCATTTCTGAAATTTAAATACATGTTCTGACATTTTATCAAATTGATATTTTGTTTGTCAGCAAAAAGTCCCTCCACATTTTAACCATATAATGATATGCAGACATGAATCTGAAGATTAGTCTTTACCCAATAAGAAAGATGTTATTGACCTCCTACAACGTATACTGATAACAACATTATGGATTCACACGTGATGAAAACTACAGAAAATAAACGCAAAAGAACAAAAACATGGGGTTAAATAGAATGTATTTGCAACGATGAACCCAGTCTTGGCTGACAAATGATACCAGTACTTTGTAAAAGATTATTTAGATAATTTAGTTAATAAAACCATTGAATCAAAAATAACTTGAAGATAAAAAAAAAAATCCTAGCTAAAACAAGATAAAAAACAGAAAAACAGCTTAGAGTAAAAAATAATTTAAATTTTGATGAAAAATAAAACACAAATAAACTTAGTGACTGCAAGAGAAGCAAATTGTGTAGAAGGCAAAAAACACAGCATCGGGCTAACATATTATCAAACAAAGGAAGATAATTGTTAGTGACACTTCATTTCAATTTACAGAGCAATGCCAGAAATTTTATTTTGATTTGGTGTGCTCAGTATTATATTTCTCTAATGATATAACAGTGTTGGGCAGAACCAGTGCAACTGCAGTAATGCTTTTAATAATAACTGATAGTGAATAATGTTTTACATTATCACTTTAAAACGTTAAACGAGTTTCAAGATGTTTTTTTTTTTTAACAATAACTTACCTTCAATGTTATTTCATCTTCTTCCTGAGCATCGAAATCAAAATTAACAATGGCTCTGGGTCCAGTTAATTCAGAGGTACTTGAGGACTTGGGAGATTCCTTATGACCTTGGGTTTTAAAAAAAATTAAGTACATAAATTAAAGCATCTTTATTTTTACATACTAAGTTTGATTCATGTACTCACAGTGACAGAATCCATTAAAAGTAGAGAAAGCAGTCTGATAAATGAAACATTCTAATAGTGATCAATTATTAAGCAACAAAGTTTAAGGCAATTTACCTATTTAGATAGGATTCTTTTAAATTAGTCTTAATATTAAAGACAGTTTTCCCCAGTTTTTAATTACTTTCTTAGATAGAATGTAATGTAGGTAACAGTGGGATACTGGGCCAAAACCAACAAAGGTTATGAAGCCTATTATCAAACATCAAAATGAGATCAGTCTTCTTGTAAACAGCTTACATGAGATAGTTTAAGTCAGCCCCAAAACAGTCTTTCTTTTTTTTTTTTTGTAAAAGGATTGCCAAGTCAGGAAAAAAAGCAAATATTTTTGCCTACCAGAATCTTTAGAATCCAGATCTATGACAAGTGTCGATATTTCCAGAGAAGGTGCACATAAATTTGTATCACTCTCTACTTTGGACTCAAGTTGACTGAAAACGAAGGAAAAGAGAAAAGTTAATAAATCAGTACATTTTACTTGATTGAAAATAAGATAAAATATCCTTGTAAAAATGTCTCAGATAAAAAGGAGTAATAAGATAAATGCAATACTGAAATGAGAAAAGAGAAAGACTGAAAGAGAGAAATGTTAAAAGAAGAATAGGCTAAAAACAGAAAGAGGAAAAGATAACAAGATGATAAGTAGAGAAAGGGAATAGAAATAGAAGATAACCTTGTAGAGTCATCTTGAGAGATTTTCTCTGACATTTCTGTTGAATCAGGCTCAAGGGAAAGATGATCAGAAGATTTCTCTTCAGAACTTTCAGGTTCAACTTTTTCATCCAATTCTTTCTCTTCAGTTTCTGTTTTAAAAGAAAAATGAAAAATCCACATGGTGTCAAAAATATCTTGACATCCGTCTTTTTAGCTGGAAAGTAAAATACATAACTCTTTAATTGCTAATCTAAAAATAACAAAAGAGCTAGTTTGGATCTTTAATGATAAGTAAAAATAGTAATTAAGTAATATCCTCTACAGATCAATTTGTACATTTATCCCAATAGTTTAAAAATTGATCGACATGATTGCCAAGGTTTAAATCTGAAATCTTCCTTTAAAAATTCAGCAATATAGTAAATGAACAACCAACAATTATTTTACACTTTACAAATGGTGGAATTTTTTCAGTGCTAGCAAGAATGATAGCAGAATAATGTAGCGGATACAGGATGCAAATATAGAAATTATCTTCATTGCATTTTCTGTCACTCTGGTTTGTATCATTCTTTACATTGATAAGACATACCCTCCTTCTGGTGAAATAAATTTTTCTTTTTAAAAGATAATATTGAAAAAAAAATTGTATTTAATAAAAAAACTGTCCATCCTTGAATTATCTTTAATGGGTAATTATTATTACAAACATTGATGACGAGTATTAAAGAAAAATTCTACATTCATTAATTATAAATAAAAATGACAAATGATATATATAATAATTCTTTTAACAAAAAATATTGATAGAAATAAAAATGACTTGCATTGTCTGAATTTAGGGTTGAAAATAAAAATTTATACTTAATTAGAATTCATATATTATCATATGTTCCAATATTTTCAATATCAATTATCTTTTTCCAATGATTTACAAAACCATATTATGAAGCTTCATAATACAGTTTTAGAGAAGCATGTATTTTCCATCTTTTCATTTAAGAACTAGTTCTTCAAGATGGTTCTGTAAAAAGAATAGAACACTACCTCAATGATAAAATATTCAAGTGTGATCTTTGCTATATGGCATCATTCCACCATCATGGACAACCAAACCTTTGGGATTGATAAAAATTTGGCCTCTTTTTCTCCAAAGCTGTATAATACTAATTGGTAGCAACATTAACTGCACCAATGCAATATCACTAAGCACTAGCCACTCAGATGGTAGGAATCAATTTGGATTTTGATTTAGTCAGTTTACTTCCACTAAAATATTCTTTAAATCATTTTATATTCTTGTAAAATATTTATTTTTCATCACTAGTAAAAAAGAAAAATGACGAAATGCATTTGCATTCACAAGAATGCATTGAAGTCAAGATGATGTCCATTTTTGCTTGTGTCAAATCATGTGGTATCTATTTCCAAGTTTAGATACCATTCCAAATTGTTGCATATAACAGTGAATGACTTGAATTTAGTTAGTGAATTAATTCCACAACAGGACTATTCCTAAAAAGCTCAAACAAAATTAAGAGGTACCCAACCCACTCCCTGAAATTTGGCCATAAATTAAATTTTCTTTTTAGAAATGCTTCTTGCTTGTGGCAAGAGCTTTTCAACACCCCTAAATAAAAATTATTTAAATATTTGGAAGGCTAAAATGAAACTATTTCACAAAACATTAAAGTTAAGAAAAATATGAATTGCTGCATATATTTGCATTTAATTGACTATATCTTCTAAGATTATTAAAGAAAAAAGAAGTAAATAAAAAATACCTAATAATAAAGATGAATTTCCCCTAAAAAAAAAAAAAAAAAAAAAAAAAAAGAAAGAAAGAAAGAAAATGCTCCCCTTTCAAAAAAATTCATTAATTTTAATTTAATTTTTTTTAGGTAGTAATTTTTTTACTGAGCTTAAAATTAATATCATATACAGTATGTGGTATACATTTAAGAACATATATTTAGCAGGCCTTAAAGAAAGACGACCTAATGTTATGCAGTATGTAGCAAATTGTACCATTTCTCTTTCAGACACATTAAGAGCTTCCAATCTGACACAGGAAGTGAAAAGACACACCATTCTCATGACACTAATTGCCAACTAACATAAGCAGGTACCACCTGATGTAAGCATGTAGTTACTTCCAAGGTCATATTGAGGCTGTCCACTAAACTGAGCATGGTTTTAATGAAAAACATTTTTCTAAATTAAACATGTATAAATCTTTTGAAAAGGTTTTCTTTTTCTATTAAATACATCTATTTTCCAATGTTAAAATTTGTTCACAATTACCAAGCACACCTTGTATAATAACAGCGTGACTTTTTTTCTCTGTTTCTTGGTTTTGCCTTAACATTCCTCTCGCTCATGCAAGTACATATAAAAAATGGTGATCTTGCCCCGATTTGAACATCTGATCTGGAGATAAGCAGGCAAGAGATATATCCACTATGCCAAGGTTCTGCTGCTTAAACAAGAGAGTAAAATTAACTTGCAAATACTACCTTAGAAAGAGTGCACAGATACTACACTGATCCTTGGCAAAAATGAAAATCTGGAAATATTACTGTCAGTTTTTTTTATAGATGTGTTTTTTTAGTATTCATGTAAATTTTTACCTTTTGTCAAAATTGACATTGAACACTACCTATCAGTAGAGTTACCATCATTTTTCACTCAGTATAATAAAAGTTACATAATAAAATTTAAATATTTCTATTTACATATGAACCGATATCCTCATCTTTGATATTGTCACTTGTTATTTTTGGATGTTGTGACCTCTGGGTTTCTTCAAGTGTCTATCAATCCAAATAACTATTAAGTAATTTCAAGTTGAACTATGTCTAAAGATATCTAGTTCTGTTACTGCTCACCATGTTTCCCCTGCACAGTTCAGAGATTGAACTTACAAATTACTAGGTCACCAAATTCACAATCCTTTAATCTTCTAGACTATTATCCTGTGGGACAATCCTGAACCTAGAACTTGAAGTCTTTAATCTAATGTTCTTATAGCCTACATGCTGCTAATGTCATGCTTGATAGGCATCTGAACAAGGCTGAGGATATAATGGCCCAAAATATTATGATAATAACAAAGATGAGGACATTAGTCTGAATGTAAATAAAAATCATTCTGCATCCCAGAAGTTAAAATATTTCTGTTCTCTATTTTATAGAACCAGTGAAAAATATTTTCTGTGAGTGGCTATCACATAATTATTTTTTAATATTACAAAAATATTTTAATATTATAGAAAAGACTGAGTTTTATAATTATATTTTAATTAATATATTCCATTAATTAAGAGCAATCAAAATAATTTTAAAGTTGAAAGGGATTAGTTTCCATATTTTATCTCAAAGTCTTATAAAGTTTCAATAGTAATTCTTTAAGAATTTCGTTTAAGTGACTAATTGAGAAAAAGTCTCGATTTTACAATTCACTGCCTTCAAAATTACAAGCTAGCATTGATAGTTTTATGTTTGCAAAAGAAAAATCTCAGCAACCGTGGTTGCAAAATTATTAGAAAAAAAAACAATTTAAAATATGAGAATCTATTTAAAGATTTTCATAAATTTAAAAGAAGCGTTTCTTTAAAAACTGAACAGTGTAAAATTTATAACTAGATTTTTAAGAGTAGCTTCGATTATCTCCCTTTATTTTGCTAATTCATGTATCTTGGAAAATTTGTGATATCTAGATCGGAGTTGGATTTTTTTGTTTTTTTTTGGGAGATTTTTTTAAAGATTCTTTGGACAAAGTCAATCACCGATGATCACTTTAAATTATTCAGACAATATTTTAATTGTTAGAATAAAAATAATAGCTTGCCTGATTAAGATATAATATCAGTCCCATAATAGTTTTATTTAGTACTTGAAATATACATGAAAATATAACAACTACAACAGTACATTTTCCTGAAAATAACTTTCTTATTGGACTCTTTATTTAGAGTTTGTAAGGTTGGTAGCTAGTGATGTAATAGTTTGTCTAACAAAGCAATAAGGTAACCAGTGATTCAAATAAGACTTAAACCTCATCTTAGTGCAATGGAAAAGTGGATTCTCAAAATTCTTTAATAATCAAATCTCATTATTTTTGAGTGAGAAGTGATCAGAGATTGGTACTGTTCATCGTTTTATTTGAATCTATTATTGCCAGACATAAAACCTGGTGCTAATTATAAAAATTAAAATAAATATTTGTCATTAACTATAGGTTTCTAAAAACAAAAATAATCCAATATTAATTACAGTGCCACTTATACTATTTAGTAACACTTATTACTATCAATAACCAAAAAATGGGATGTTGATTGTTAATGGCTTAAAGTTGACTTTTTATTAAATGATAATATTCTGTTAAATGATTCCTTGTAAAAGTATTTTTAACATATTTAGTATTATTTTTTTACAAACGTTTCAACTTTTACAAAAATGAAACTATTGCAAAAACTTGTGTTTTAAAACAAATACACGTCTGAGTATATAACAAACATAAATAAATGTACAAATGCATATAATATATTATTATTTTTAAATTATTTTTAAATACAAATTTGTGTTGCTATTTGTAAAGCAAGAAATTTTTTATTTTTAAAATGAAAAGATACTTTGATGAATTTAACAGCCTAATGATTAGAACTTTTAACCACAAGATTTATTGGAAAAATCACAATTATTTGGCTATAATGGATTGTTATAAAACAGAAAATATGACTTACAAACATGTGATTTTTCTTACAAATATTTTCTCAAAGATTTTAATTAGGAAGCCTGGTGCAAACAAATGTAAACTCCATTGGACAATCAACCTAATGAACCGCATAACAAAACTTATCCAAATTCTGGTGAACAGAGCATGCAGCAGAAATGGGAAATAGGGCAAGAACAATGCAGTTTCATTAAAGATGCTGGAACAAGGAATGCAATATTTATGATCAGAATATCAGAAAGAACAGTAAATTTGCGAAAGGATGTGTGCCTATATTTTATAGATTATGCAAAAGTGCTTGATAAAGTACATCACAAAGAACTGTTGGAATTGAAAGGTAGCTTTGATATATTTGAGAAGGATTTTAGAATAATCCAAAACCCTCTTCATATGGATAGAAAATGAATTCAGTAAATACACAAAAAAAAAGTGGGGGTAAGAGAAGAATGTGTCTTCTCGCTGAACTTATTCAAACAATACAATGAGATGATTCTACCAGGATTCATTATTGGTGGCCACAATCTTAACATAAGATATACAGATGATACAGTGTTGATAGCAGGCACGGAAAGGAAACTACAAGAACTTCTACAGAAGATAGTGAAGGAAAGTGAGAAGAAAGCACTAAATATCATTGCAAGAAAACAGAATGCATGGATGTCAATAAAAAGAGCAGCCCAACATGCAAATTACAAATTGAAGATACCAAAATCAAACAAGTACAAAAATTTAAATATCTGGGAAGAATAACAGAAGATGAAAAGTGTAACACTGAAATCCAAAGACACATTGGGATAGCAAAAGACGTCTTCCAAAATTGTTAGAAACAAAGAAAAGACTACTGAACTGTTATGTAATCCTATATGGTAGTGAATGCTGAACAATTTCTTCACAGAGACTTGAAGCAACAGAAATGTGGTTCTACCAAAGGATGGTAAGAATGCCATAGATTGAATATGTATCAACACCAAAGTTTTAGAGAAAATGGAAACAAAAAAATAGCATAACTAATCTAATGAGCTTGATTCAGGATAGAAGGCATATTTTACTAAGAGTTGCAAAGGATAGGAAATTATGAAGAGCCATAATTGCCAATGATCTGAAAGAAGTTTGTTCATTTTAAACAGTTTCTTTAAATAAATTTAAATTGATTTTTGTTATAAGCCATGAATCATTCTTCAATTAAGAATTTTGACTGGTGATAGAGAGATGATTCAAGTCATGGAACCCAGAGGTAAAATAATCATTATATTTATTTTTTATATGTTTATATTTGATTTATAACCTGTAGTCGATATTAATTTTGTCAAATTTTCTTAATTACACTGCGGCCCTTTTATAAGTGCCCTTCGGTTTTAGTTCCTCCCACCCCATCTCACTCCCCCACCCCTTTTTCTTTTCTTTTCCTCTCCCTCCCTCTTCTTCTGATTTTTAAGATTAGATCGTCTATTGTGTGTGTATGTCACCATGAAATGTATCCTTTCTGGTTACATCTTTAATGTATTAGACATCCGACAACATTCATATTTCTCTCACTTAAACCGCCTTTAACTCACCTCTCTAAAACTTCTCTCTGTTAAATTTTAATCCCCCCACTTCATCTTTAGACCTTCCTGCTCTTCTCTCATCTGTTACCCCTCTCTTTAGCTCTAACATTCATCCCACACTCTCATACTTGCACTCTCTCTAAATTTTATTTTTTATTCCCGGAGTTGTTTTTCCGTTTTCTTTTTGAATTTGTAGGTCTGATGAATTGGATCGTATTTACGATTCCAATGGAATAAATTATGACCATGGAATATTAGTGTTTAAGCCTTTTTATTATATCCTTACTCTGTCCTGGACATTGACTTCTACCTGGATTCTATCCTCTCTGAATTATTTTTATACAAAAAATATATATGTATGTGTATTTATGTATGTATATATATTTATATATTTTGCATATGTATGTGTATATTTATCACTAATATTATCTATATATATATATATATATATATATATATATATATATATATATATATATATATATATATATGATCGACTCTCCCGTCGAGATTCGACGTATGAGGGTCAAGCAGATCAGTTTCCAGGAAACCGACAGCCCGACACCGGCACATGAGATTTGATTGGAAACCGACAGCCCGACACCGGCACATGAGATTTGATTATAGTGGTGAAGGCCTCGTGCAGGACCATCCACACTTTTTGGAGAGACGAATACAGAGACCTGGTGCACCGAATGCCACAAGGTTCCCAAACGACCCTCCACAGGTTTTGAATTCAGAGTTGTCTTTCTCCTAGACCAGTTGCCATCCAAGGCTATAGAACCCAGTCTGTCCTGCTATTTTACCCATAGCTGATGGAGGGAGAAGAGGATTCATACCTTTCCCAAGGGTATTAGCACGTAAGTGAATGTAATGGATTCGACTGGAATTCAAACTCGGCTCTCCGATTCCTCAATCCAAGCTGATATTCATTACTCCACCGTGCCTCCTATATATATATAGAAAAATATACGGAAAAAACAAACAAAAATCCTTATATGCAATTATGCTGTTTTAATGTTAATATAATGTCAACGTCGGACGTTTCAGTCTAATAAACCATCTTCAGGACATATTCATAAAATATAATTAACATTATCAATTCAACATGACAAAGATGATGGACATAAGAACAAGACTTATCCAAACAGATAACTGAAATGCTCGACAAGCGTACATATAAATTTTAGATCAAAATAGAATTCTTTTCATTTTTCATTCAAAATACTCAAATTTTAGGAATACGTTTTCACAGCATCGCCCACATGACGACAACGTGACCATGTTTAAACGGAACGCTGATCATATAAAACATTCATACTGTCCGATCTATATCCATATATTTGCTTATATATATATATATATATATATATAGATAACATTACATTCAAGCCCAGCATCAAATTTATTTTTTATTTAACAACAACAGTAATGTGTTGGTAGTAAAAAGACACCTTAACATGGAGTCATGGTCACACCTCTCACGCAGCCTAAGATTATTACTACTTCCACACAATACACCTTAGAACATAAACATTGAAAAACATTACATCACTTGAAAATGGCTAATGAATTCGTAAAAAACACTTGAGACATTCATTATAGAGTTTCTGCACTCCCATTGAAAAAAAAAAACGAAAAAAAACTAACAGAAAAACTCATATTTTCCTTGTCTGCCACATTCAATAAAACCTACACACACACCCATGTGTGTGTATGAGAGAGAGAGAGAGAGAGAGAAAGATATATAATGAGATGAGAAAACAAAATTCCTCACCTTCATTTGAATTGGAGTCTTGCATCTTTTCAGGGTTTACATCAAGTTGGTGTAATGATTCACCACTAGGCTGAACCACTTCCTTGAATTTATCATCAACGTCATCTTTGTCCAGATTTTCGAAATGAGTTTTCAGGTCATTCATGAGACTATTGCAGCGCTGGTTGAAACTGTCAGTGTATCCCACCTTGTGGTTCAAACTTGATTTAGTCTCAGTTACAGTCGTCTCTTCAGTTGCTAACTCTTCATTAACATTTGTAACAGTTTTTGTTTCTTTAATCTTTCCCTGCTCATCTTTTGCTTCTTCATTGGCATTCTCATCAACTGAACTGTTGGCAGTCAGATTGGATGTCAGACTTTCCTCTGTTCCTCCGATATTTTCACTAACCTCAGCAGCATTGATCGACAGATTTTCATTTTCATCTGGTTGAATGCTGCTGTCATCGCCAATATTTGATGGCATACTTGTTATCTCTGTCTTTGTATCAGCATCTTCAGCTGTTTCCTTATTTTGAGAGGACAGTTGTTGCTCTTGATTGTCTGTCAAGTTACTTGTCACTATTTTGAGTTTATTGGCAGGTTGAGCTGGCCTTGGTGGTGGCAAGGTTTTCTTACACAACTCTTCTTCAAATTTTCCAATCAGATTTTCAATACTTGGTGTTCGCTCTCTAGATTTGTTTACACTTTTCAAATTGGAATCAGAGTCACTAATTATGTTCTGATTGTCTGAAACAGTTGGCTTTACGGAGACCACTGGTTTAGGTCTTGGGGGTGGAGGACGCACAGCAGGACCATCAGGTTTAGTCAAAACCTGGGTTATTGATGCTGGAACAGGTGGTCTTTTCGGAGGTACAGCAGGTACATTTGGTTTCACTTGAGGTGGGGCACTGGGTTTGAGGGGGCGAGATTCAACTTTTGGTGGGATGGGTGGTTTTTGCTTAGGTGGCTCTGGTTTTACAGGTTTTATTATATCAGGTGCTGGCCCTTCCTTTTCTTCATTTATGTCATCATCTATCAATGAAGAAGAATTTTTCCTTAACTGGATACCAACAGCTTCTTCAATCGTTCGTCTCATGTAACTGTGGTACTTCTGAAAAGCACTGATTTCTGTTGGGCTAGGTTCTTCTGCTGGTTGGCTTGATTTGTTGTCTACGTCTTTCAGCTTTTGCACCTTATCTTTAGTAAATGATTGTTTTTCAGGTTTCTTAGATTTGTCTGTTTGCAAAGCAGATTTTTGGGGAAAAGTAGTTTTTTTAGCATCAGTTTCTTCTTCAGGAACTGCATCTACATACCATATGGACGGATTCTCTTTTTTCTTATCTAAAGAACTTACTTTTTCTTCTGGCTCATCCGACTTGTCTGTATACCACACAGTGGTTGGTTCCTCAGCTATAAGAAAAAAACAAAAGGAATATGAATGACTGCATGTCATATCAACATCTAAATGGATTTCTCTTGGACAGACATACTGGAAAATACAACCAAGATATTCAATAGGAATCAGCCATAATAAATAAACAGGAATAAATCTAAAATGATTAATACAAATAAAAATGGATTAAAAAGGATGCTATAAAAGAAAATAATTTTATAGCACATCAATATCTAAATTGATTATACTAAATCATACACTGCTTTTAATAGATAATTATGAATAAAACTTAACCTTTGATAGCTTTTATAAAATTTTCAAAAGAAAAAAAAGTTAATTACGTTATTACTGTACTAATGGAGGAACGGTGGAGTAATGGATAGCAGCTCGGATTGAGAAATCAGAGAGCTGAGTTTGAATTCCATTACATTCACTTACATGCTTGGGAAAGGTATGAATCCTCTTCTTCTCTCCCCAGCTATGGGTAAATATTAGGTTGGTGCAAAAATAATGACGTAATAATGTTGTTTTCTGACGTTAAAAAATACGTCAAAAAAACAACATTATTACATCATTATTTTTGCACCAACCTAATAGCAGGACAGACTGGGTTCTATAGACTTGGATGGCAACCAGCCTACCGCAGAAAGAAATGGCAACCTACTGCAGGAAAAAATCTGCCTCGTCAGTCATGTATCAAAAGATACAGGGTTGCCTAAGCATTTATCACGCATAGCACATAACTGACTGACTGTACACTCATACAAATTTGACTATTGCAATACATTTTGACAGGCAAATTTCCAGTGATACCAAAAGGTCATTTGAATATAAAGAAACAGTTAAATAGAGAGCAAGAAATTAAAATTTAACCCGCACTTACTGAGATGACTTTCATCAAAATTGATGATACTAGAGTCTCCAAATTTTGACTTACCTGCAGTGAATCCAAGTGATTGCGTAATACGTCTTGTGTAATCCTTCGTGGTCTGCAACATGTCTGTAGCCTTACGAGATTTTACAGTTGAAGGCTTTTTCAGATCTGTAGAAGATGACGATGGACTACCAGACTTCTTGGAGAAAATCAAATTCTTGATTAAGTTACTGCCACTGCCACTACTACAGCTGCCATCCACTTTTGCTTCTGACTCTTTCAGCAGATTCTGTTTATTTTTCACTGGCATTTGACCAACTGCAGGAGGACATGGCTTGGGAGGCTTTTTAGGGATTGGAGGTTGGGAAACAGTCTTAGTGCTATTACCATTTGGAATATTTCTATCACAGATATTAGCAGAAATTGGATTCTTTTTGGGAATTGGAGGAGGAACTTTACTTTTTCTGACCTCTGGATCCTTAGGATGGATGTTTGCAGTTTTCTCCTCCAAGGGAAGTTTTTCAGAAGACACTGATAAGTTCGGTTGCTTCTCAGCAGAATCTGAAACCAAAATTGATGAAACTGGTGTTGCTTTTGGTTCTTGGAGACTTTCAATGGACTTACTGGCTCTGATTATTGTTGGTTTGTTTACAGTTGTCGTAGGAGGGACAAGAATTTCTGTTGCTGATGGCAGTATAAAATCTTTTGGTTCATCACTCACAATGAGAGCTGGATCTGGATTAATTGGTGTTGATGCTGGAGTATCACTTGCAATGGGAGTTGGATCTGGATTAATTGGTGTTGATGTTGGAGTATCAGTCACAATGGGGGCTGGATCTGGATTAATTGATGTCGATGCTGGAGTTTCACTCACAATGGTGGCTGCATCTGAATTAATTAGTGTCGATGCTGGAGTTTCACTCACAATGGTGGCTGCATCTGAATTAATTGGTGTCGATGCCGGTGTGTCACTCACAACGGGGGCTGGATCTGAATTAACTAGTGTTGATGCAGGTGTGTCACAAACAATGGGTCCTGGATCATTATTAATAGGTGTCAATACTGATGTATCTGCCTTTGATGAGCGTTTTATTCGAGGAGAAGGAACTACAAAAAAAAAATAAATAAAATAAAATAAAATTGATAAACTCTTTCTCTCTCTCTCTTTGATAAAGAACTAATTAATTCTGAAATACAAACAAAAATACAACTGGACAAATGACAAGGTGAAAAATAAAAATAAAGAAAAAAGATTCTGAGATGAGAAAGAAAAGACAAAGAAAAATAAGTAACATTCAAAAGAGTATAATGATATATATTTATTATAAATATTATACTTTGTGGGTACATGCATTTAAGTAGATATCGGTTTTATTGCAGGTGAAATTAATGTTAACTGGCTGAGAGACTGAGAAGTTCATCTAAAGAAAATAGGCTTCCCAAGAGTGTTCCAACTTGTATTCCCTTTTTTCCATCAAGGAAACTATTCTTAAATCAAATGTACCTTACCAATTAGATCATGAGAAGCCATAATGACAAAGCAATTAAAGAAATGCATATTACTCATTAGGCCATTTCAAAGTCTAAATCTGCTAACTTCATACTCAAAATAATTTTAAAACAATTGGTTTTTAATCTAACATTATGTTAGTGTATATACACACACACACATATATATATATATATATATATATATATATATATATATATGTGTGTGTGTGTGTGTGTGTGTGTGTGTGAGAGAGAGGTCAGTCTGAAAGTAATAGGCCTGGTGTTACAAACAATTTAGTTCAATTCCAAGAAACATGGTTTTCCCCTTCAAAGTATTAGGTTGGTGCAAAAATAATGACGCAATAATGTTGTTTTTTGACGTTACGTCAAAAAACGACATTATTGCGTCATTATTTTTGCACCAACCTAATATTTCCCCTTGAGTCTAATGCACTCGTTTGCCATGCTTCTGTACACTGCTGGAAGGATTCTTCTTGGATGCCTCTCAGCTCCAACATTACAGCCCTTTTGTTAGCCTCCACAATTTCAAAATGGGTCCCCTTGAGCTTGGGGAAAAGAAAAAAGTCACACAGTGCAAGATCAGATGAATAGGGAGATTGTTCCGGTATGGCAATGTTCTTCTCAGCCAGGAACTACCGGATACTCAGGGCGTTGTGTGCAGGTGCATTGTCATGGTGACACACTCACATGTAAATAAATATGCAATGGTTGCAGAAAGTTAGGATTACAGTTATAAACTCCCAAGTTATCATGTTAGATGATAACTGAATCTGCTTATGCCTCTTTCGCCCATAGCTCATGGCATACCTACTGTCATTACTTTTCAAACAGACCTCATATGAATTAACAATATATATTTATATATCAAGAACAATATTGGGGAAATTGAATGACAAATTGGAAAAAGTTTATTTGTGATGCATTTCATCCTTCAAGTCTTCATTGGACTAAATTTGTTATGTTGGTAAGACTACACATGCACACAAGTTCAGGGGGTACTGGAAATTTTAGAATTTTTATACTTTTTTTTTATGGTAAAATTTTATTAGATATTAATTCTCTATCTATTACTTAAGTTCAAATTGATAAGTTTGCCTGATGCATTTTTTATATTTTTTTTTAAATGCCATGTCCCTTCAGGATGCAGGCAGTCAAGGCTCTTCACTGCTTTAACATTTGTGATGTCATGACTTCTTGGGAAAGATAGTGAAGTGGTTTCTCTTTGCCTTCACCATAATTTTGGATTGTGTTGTCCTCTTAAATTAGCTGTCACTCAAGGCTTGAGATCTATGTCTACACTGCTATTAAATCCAGTACTGGGTTTCCATAATTAACAATTAATATAAAAAAATAGACAACTATAAAGAAATTGGATTCTTGTTTGTGCAAAAAATTTAACATTCTAACTTCTTTTTCTGTGGTTAATTTTTTTAGTCAGCATAATAGATATATCTTAATTTTAGCAGTTTCAACTTAATTAAAAATAATTTTAATCCACTGAACATTGAAACTTGTCTACTTTGCTGATACAAGATTCCTGGATATTTTGGATAAATTTCACTATTTCAGAAATGCCTGTGTAACAGAACAAATTAGAAGAGCAGCAAATGGTCGGTACAAAGTTGCTCATGTGAACAACTTTATTCTACTTACATGTATGCTAATCAGTATATTTTTTGTTTTACATAATAATTGTGACAATATCCACATTTGTCAGAACTTAATCATTTTGAATTATTCACAGAAATATATAAACAAAATGTGCAGTAATTAAGACCTAGCCAGTTTCTAGGGCTACAAAACAGGACAACACTGCTTCAAACTATTTTATGGATTCTAAAATTGAGGCCCATGCTTTAGATTATTTAGCATTGGTAAACTGGTAATATAAGTTCAATGGATTAAAATCCAGAAATACTTTAAAATGTAGTTAATTTGTAATAAAAATTCCAATAGGTCTGTGTATAAAATTACTGATAAATATTCTATGTTTTTCAAGAATGAACAAAAAAAATATTAATTTAAGAGGTTGGTTTTATTTTTAAAAATAGAAATCTTCACATGCTATACGGACTGAAATAGTTACATTTTCCCTTGGTTCCAGAGATCAATGTTTTAGACTGAACAGGAGATCAAATACTGTTTTTTAAAGGTGTCAGGTCATCCCTACGTCCTTGGCACAATAGTCTTCCTATCTCCTGTTTGGTTTTTATTTAAGCTAAACTCAATTTTAACATTTATGATATTTATTAAGTTTAAAATATCACAACACAATGGTTGGACAGGTAAGATTCAGATTTAATAAAACAGATTTAATTTTTTACATCTCCACTTCTTTTGTAACAAAAATAAAATCACCCAATGACTGTTAATTATGTTCCCTTACTGGAAATGTCATTGTGACTGTTATCAATAATTCTATCACTTGAATATTGCATTTTTATAAACATACAATACAATGGATACAAAGCTATTTCAACTATCAAAAAAAAAAAGAATCTTAGATTCAAAATCACAAACAAGTAGTGGTAGTGGCTATTGTTTTTATTTTGTTTTTAGGGCGATAGAGGCACAAGTTGTTAGTCCTAATCCAAATGGTCACAATGTATGATCATAAGCTTAGGAAATAACAAATATCACCAAGTGCTTGCTTCACTCAAACAGGAAGTTGCCATGTTGATGTTGCTTGTGAACTTATCAAAGTGTGAACAATCGACTTGGTTCCAAATATCAGATGACAGGAACAGTTTAGACCATAATGAAAATCAGTACAATTAAACCTACGTTCTGCACCATCAATGCATAACATCAAATCAGTTTCAAATGTATCTGAGAGACAAGTATTCTGTCAGACAAGATGCAGCTGGTTTCACTGTTTTGGATTGTATGGTAGGCAGTTATTGCATGTGATGCCAGAAACAGACAATCACCAACAAACATGACTGTAGTGAGCCTGAGCTTATTCGAGGTGGATATGGACAACATTAGTCAACAATGTTGAGTGCAGCATCACTATACAAAAATAATCAAAGAGTATGCAAACTCAGAGGTGAGGGTTATACAATGGTTAACCTAGTTCCAAACCATCAAGCTGGAGGTGGTATCATAAAATTCTGGAAAAAACAGAACCAGCAACTGGAAAATTATTCTGGTTATTGTTAATGAAACCATCACTGGTATTCTGACCCCATTATCACTCCTCAGTAGCATTACCATGGGACCAACTTCCATTATCTTCATTGATGATAATGTAATTCCTTGTTGTGCTCACATCATTAGTAATCATCTCCAAGAGACTGATGTGGACAGCCATATTGCCAGATTTCAAATGAATAGAACACTCTTGGAGTCAGTTAAAATGATATTTTTATGCTCAGGATTCCTTACCTTGTATCATCTGAGAATTGCATGTTAATGTGGTTAAGGAGGGGGGAATGCCATACCACAAAATAATATCCTGTAACTGATGAGAATCATTGTGCAAAAATGATATGCAGTTATGAATGTCAATAGTAGAAAAACACATTTACAATGTTGCCATTAAAGCAACACTAGATTAGCTAATAAAACTTGTAATCCAATCATGCGCCCATTTTTTTTATGAAAAATAAACATCTATATTATACATAATAAAATTTAGAAACATGATAAAACAGCAAAAGAATACCCATGATATTCACAATCTCTCTAACTTATTGTGAATACTGTACAATGCTGCTTTAAGAATTAAGGCATAATAGGACTATTCACATTTTTCCCTTGAAGTATTCATTAAATACAGATGTGTCAAACCTTAGTTATTAGCAAGATGATAATAAGAGTTACATTCTTTTAAATTGTTTAAATATAAAAGGTATTTTCTGATAGATCTGAAAGAGTGCATCATTTTTTTTTTACCTGGAGCATCTTCCTCAGAAGAGCATTTGATGGAAGATTGCGAAATTACTAGAGAATTCTTCTTAGGAGGAAGAGGGCATGGAGCAGTTTTCTCTGTGCTGGAAGATCTTTTTTCTACTTTGAAAGACTCAGGTGCTTCTGTGCTTTCTGATGATGAGGGATCTGTTTGGTTAGTAGGTGTGGTTTCCTCAGTGGAAGGAGGAACTGTATCTAAAACTTCTTCCTCAGTGGTGGAAGCTTTAGCTGAGGATAAAGCTGAGATAGATTTGGAAGAAGTTTCTTGAGACTGTGATGGAGGAGAAGAGCAAGTACGAGTACTGAGGTGGATTGGTGAAGTGGTGTTTCGAAAGCTTTGATGTCGGGTTGGTTTAGGAGGAGGAGTAACTTCAGCAATAGGTTCGTCTACTGTGCAAGCTTTTAAAGAATCAGACTCTACAATGAAGGAAGTTCCAAGTTTCCGAGGCAGTGGCTGTGGGGGAATCCCATTTTTTGTAAGCTTGTAGGCAGAGACTGAGCGCTGAACTATGACTGGTTTGTGGGTCTTTGAGGAACTGTCAATGAAAGTGCGGGGTCGTGGTTTTGGTGGAATCAGAGATTTGCCAGTTGAATTTAGCTGTATCAATTGTTCTTTTGCCAAATGAGGTGATATATCTGTCAGGTTAGGATGAGGTTGGGAATTTTCTAACTGAGAACACGCAGGTGGTCTGGGAGGAGGGAAAGATTCTGTGGATGCAGATAATGTTGACTTTAGTGGTGCGGGACGTTGTGGGGGTACTTTGGTTAGATCTTTTCTTGTAACTGCTGCTGGAGGCAGATGAGGTCGTGGAGGTAAAGTGTCTGATTTGCTGCGAACATCTGTTGTAGAGTGCCGTATATGTTTTGAAGAGTTTGTAGAAAGTGCAACACTAGTGGAGTTGATGCTTAGGGTAGATGAGGCCTCACCCTGGTCTTTCAACTTTTGAGGACGGGGAGGCACTGGAATCTCTGGTTTCTTATCACGGAAGCATATTTCACTCATAGGACGGGCACTCACTATTGTAATCTCAGATTTTCTGTAAATAAAAATGAAAACAATTTACCATATAAAATATACATGTGCACCAATGAGGTTATGTAATATTGCTCAAGTTAATAATAATAATAATATCAACAACAGATAAGCAGGTTTATCTTTTTGAATGTATGGAATCATAAAATCTTCGACTTATCTTGAACCACCTCCTAATGTCAGTTAATCATTTTTTTTCTTTTTGAGTCAATCTGCTCCCTACCTACTATCATATTATAATTCTGCTTGTTCTGCTATTAAGATATAAGTTAGCATGTGTGTTAAATTTAGACATTACTTCAGATAAATAATCGACCTTTCCATTTTGATTACAATGAAAGATGGAAAAAAACAATATAGCAAGTATGTTGTTCGGTTTTAGTGAGAGAAAGAAAACATAAAATAATAATAATGAGCAATAAAGGGAAGATAGAGGAGGCTATAACGAACTTCTTTAAATAATAAATATTTGTGATTGCTATTTCAATATTTCGTTAAAGTTGTTTGGCTCAAATATTTATGATACAATAGGGGAACTGGTATTTTGTAGTCGGTGATCTCACAAGGAGCTTATTCAATTAAGAATTGTAATTCATCAAAAAATTAAAATAGTAAAATCATACTGCTAATTATAGTACAAGAATTCACTGATAACAAAAAAAAAAAAAAAATGACAAAACCCTCTTCTACAATTTTGGAGAGAGAAAGATTGATTTTTATATTGGAAATAAAAAAATCTTATATTCTTTGAAGTTGATTTTAAAATTTATGAAACTTTATATGATACAAATGTTTCAAATCTATTAGGTCGATTCAAAAGTTTCTAGTGGCATCTTTTGCTCAATATTAGAAAAATCAAATGTCTAGTCAAAAAATTTGTTTCAAAGAAAATTAGTAAATTGAAAAAATTTTTTTGTTTAAAATATAGTGGAAAATCCATTTGTTTACAATTATTGAGTTTCCATTGTTAATTATACTGATTAGAAAATTTAGTTTTTATCTTTATTTTGTTAGATGAAACAAAATAATTTCTTTTAACACAGGGATATTTTTTGCAAGTGGGCTGAGGGGAAACTAAAAGACAAAAAGTATTAGGTTGGTGCAAAAATAATGACGTAATAATGTCGGTTTTTGACGTTAAAAAATACGTCAAAAAACGACATTGTTACGTCATTATTTTTGCACCAACCTAATAAAACTAAAAATACAAATATCAATTTAAAATTGGAGACAATCAATGAATCGTAATTTTTCAGAATTATTTTCTTTTAGTATTAATGAATTGTTGCAGTTTTGTGTGTATATGTTATGTACTAGTGAGTTAGCCCAAATGACTTGACTCACTTTATAGTCCACCAATAGAAGGTTAACCAATCAGAAGACATAGAATATACAATCTGTCGTGTATAATGTCCAGTCCAGCTTATCAGGCGAAGAGAAACAGAACGACGAACTACGCTCTGCTACTTTTACCAAAATATCCACTGCTAACCTGAACAACACTTTCCTACTATCTCCAAAATATTCACTGCTAACCTCTGGATTCTATACTCGAAGACAACCGGCATCATGAACATGAATTCTATCAAATTTACACTGCATTACTAAAATTGAAAAACAATCCCCTGTTCAGTGAGTAAATAAACAATGATTCTCAATTCCAGATAAAGCAAGAGTTATTTAAAGAAAGACTTAAAAAATAATTTTTACAGGGCTTGAAAATTGTTCCTTAAAAAAAAATAAAAAAAAAACTTTCTTTACTAGTTAAAATGATATTGTACAGGCAAAATGGGGGTATTTTTTAAAATAATTTAAAATAAAATTTTCTCCTTTCATCATATAATTTTCTATTTCAGATAGCTGACACAAGCTCTTACAATTTGGAAGGGAATGGAGTGACAAGACTTTCGGACCACCCAGTATGAAAACTAAAAAAAAAAAAAAAAGGTCAATTTATCATCAATTCTCCTAGCTAAATTTAATCTTTATTGGTATGGTGTAGGAAGTCTAAAAGAGATTTCTGACGGCTATGAAATCAATGCAGGTGTCTCCCAAGGTTTGCTTTTCATTCCAACCCTCTTCCTAATCTATATTAATGATCTGCCTAAGAGCATCTTGTAAAAATATCTATGCAGATGATACAACGGTATATGGGTGTACCTCCAAAAATCTAGATGACCAGAGCTCTCTTTTAACATAGCTTTAACATCTTGATAAGGGAAAAAAAACTGGCTGGTTAGATTCAATACCTGAAAAACGAAACTTGTAATGTTCAATCATCACTGAGTAGCCTTGAATTTCCATCTATCACAATGAACGGGTGTTCTCTTGCCTTGAACTTTTATTGGGACTTAAGCATTCCCCAGACCTCAGGTGGAACTGATATCTATGACCCATCACTAAAGATGCTGGAAAAATGGTCAGTTCCCTGTACCATTCTAGTAAATACCTGATTCTTCCTGCTATGCCCTACTTTTATACACCTTTATTTCTTTCTACATCATTAATAATGGTTGTGTTGTGTATTTTAACACAAAGCAGAAATTTTCAGACTAACCACGCTGCATACAATAAGGTGAACTACTCTCATTCTTTTAGTAAAGAGTAAGTTCCACGAACTGTTGCTTTGTGGAACAGAATCCCAGAAGAATGCTTTCCTAACCATCTTAAATTCTTCAAGTCTAGGGCTAACCATTATCTTTCACATATCCACATAAACTGTGCCCCCATAATCTTACAATTCACACAACAACCACCTTCAGTAACTCTCTACATTGAGTGGATCTTGGACTTTGTATAGGGTGAACTTTAGAAAAAAAAAAAATTGAGCTCAAGTACAAAGAATGAGCTGGAAAATTTCACAACTTAAAAGCTAATTGAAGGAACTTCTGAAGAAATATGCAAGATTAACAATATGAGTACTTAGAGAAAAATTGTAGGTGAATCAGTCAACTGTATTACCAAGTTTACAAGCCATTAGAAAAATTTAGAAGCTTGGAAAATGAATTCTACATAAATTAAAAAAAGAAAAAATGATATTGCTCAATACAGGAAAAGACATTTTGAAACAAGATATTTACCGGCACTGAAAAATGAATTCATTAAAAAATCTTGAATGAGAAAATGTCTGTCTACATAACAGTCTACAATATTTTACCTTAAATGGGACCCTATTGGGAAAAGACTTTCTTGTCTTTGGATTGAAACTAAATTATTTATTATGACTTGCTGGAACGTGGACAAACTCCTACTGCAATGTTACAGTGAACAATTGGTTTGTTTCAATGAACCAGACCTTTTTCTGGACGAGAAATTTGACAGTAATGTTGCAACTGATTATATAAATGGGATAGGAAGTTCTACATGCAACGGAGATTTGTCAGACTTGTCACTTTCAGACTGGTTCACTGTCTGGACAGCAGTTCCAGAATATCAGAAAACATTTGGAAGAATTCATCAAGTTAAAACTGAAATCATTTTTTTAGGATGGCAAATACAATTTTTTTTAAATGGTGCTGATGATTAAATACTGAAGGCTATGCATTTAAATTAAAAAAAAAAAATATTTTTATACGCATGTTTAGTGTCAAAAGATGTTAACATTTTTACTAATTTACCTGATGAATAATGATTTTAATTATATAATATGCCCTTTTTGAAATGTGTGCCTTGTCTTCATTTTGTCCCCCAAACTCTGCTGTAATCCACTTTCCAGTGATGCTATTTAGTCTCAAGAGAATCTCCACCATTTTATTCTTTATCTACACATGTCAACAAAAAACAATACTGAATAAGTAAATGGAAATACTTACTTTTTCTTTTTGTCACCTTCAGATGACTTCTGTGCCACAGCTTGCTTTGCAAGAGTAGCAGGAGGACCTGGTCTTGGGGGTGGAGGTCTGGGAGGAACTTTGGGCACTTCCTTGGATTTTGATTCATCAGTGTTTTCTGAAAGGAAGAAAAACAAATTTAAATGATTAAACGAATCTCTAGAAAACAATAAAATTTATTATAACCTTGAATTTGACTGCAGAAAAATATGTTAACATTTTTTTTGTATATAAAGTATTAAACAAGTATGATAGAGACATGTTTTTCTTGTAGTATATGCCAAAAGTACCTATTTGTTTCTATGTGATAAAAAGTTCAAATATTTATTTCAACAAAGACATTAGGAAAAAATAGACAAACTGAGAGCAATACCAATGGCTACAAAATTAAAATAAAATCTTTTGAAACTGGTGTTAACAGTGATTTGACATTTTTTAAAAACTGTTACTACACTTCAATTTATCCTTTTTATAGAAGGTGTGTCAGAAAAGAAACAGGACTGAAATCACAAAAAATTTATGTTAAATCCGAACTACCATCATATCTAATACACTTTTCCCTGACTTTTTTCCAAATACTCCACCATTCCTGAATTAGTTTGCTTGTGTGAAAATTTTCTAAGTATTTCTGGGGGTAGGAGAATAACAAAAAATAAAAGGATAATGCATGAAATTTTGCAATTTTTGATCTAAAATTCATTTTGGCAATTTTCATCACTCAATTCACATCAAACAAAAAAAAAAACAACAACAAAAAAAAAAAACAATCATTACTTGCTCAGAAGATAATGTAACCATTACTAACAATAAAACTATTAGACGTAAAGTTTAAAGATCAAATTCTCTTTTATATTAAACTCTAAAGAAGTATTTTGAAAATGTTTTCAAACTTAATGTGTATCTCCCAAGCAGGCAAAAATTTAGATGATTATTTTTAAGAATCCTGTCAGTTTCTAAAACAACTGATTTTTTGTTAATTTTAAAATGTTATTAAACACTTAATAGTTTAATTCTAGTTGTAAACAAATAAACAAAAACTATTATAAAAGTTTACCTTTTTCTAAATACAGGTCATCAAATCAAAAAAATCATTCTTTTGAGCTATTCAATTTTTGACACCAGAATTTTGTTTATTATATTTAAATGAATTTTTATATAAAAAAATTATCAACAATACCTATTTATAGTAAAACAATACCTATTTATAGCAGAATTACTAACAATACATTTTATCTCTAGTTGGAGCCATAAAATTCTGCTCAAAATATTCAGATTTTGGCATTAAATAACACAGAGGCTGATATGCTGCTAAACAAAATCAACCAACCAACATTGCCAAAGGGTTTTCATTGTGTCAGAGGAAGCAATGGATTTCTACAAAGGGATTTACTTCATTCAACAGACTCAAACACAGATTTAAAAGATCGAACACAGATTTTAAAGCTGAAGAAAGAAAACATTAAAACCTCACATCAGAAACTGATTTTAAATCCGAGTCACAAAAAGCAAAATATATATTTTTAGTATAAATCAAAATTATACATGGTTTTAAAAAAAATGACAACATCCAATAGCATTACAGAATATGATAAAACTTTTATAGAAATATTGACTGAAAAAGAATCATAGATTCTGAAAGTGAAATTGAGGATTTTTTTTCAACCCATTAAAACCCACCGTTCCAAACGTAGCATAGAAATTTTAAAAAATTATTATTATGTTGGTGTCACACTTAATGAGTGTCAGTGGAAATTCTGTGTAGTCATTAAATTAATGTGTAGTCAGTGGAAATTCTGTGTAGTCATTAAATTAATGTGTAGTCAGTGGAAATTCTGTTCATGAGGCATGGTGTCAAAAAGATAGCTCACAACTAAAGAACTTTTCAGAGAATCCTTGCAGAGTAAATGATAGCTGTTATCTGAAGGTCTGCAATCTTGGTCTCAATTCCAATTCCTGCAAAGTGTTTTTTCAATTTTCTAGGTTGTGATCCAGGTGCACCCATTATTAAAGGAATTACTTTTACATTCATGTCCCAGAGCTTCTTCAGCTACCAAGCCAGATTCCTGGTATTTTTTAGTCTTTTTAGTTTCTTAAGAGTCTTGTATCACTTGGAACATCAAAGTCAATAATTTGAAATTTGAAGCTGGGTCTTCATTATTATTATTATTATTATATCCTTTACTATTTTTTTTTTAAATCAAGTTCACCCCATGCAAGGCAGTAAAGGCACTAAGACACAAGAAGCTACTGGGTGCGGAAGAATTAGAAAAAGAAACATTATTAATGACCAAGAACAAAAAGAGTAATCAGGCGGACAGTAGATAGTGATTGCATTTAAATTTTTTGAAGATTAAAGTTGGCTGGAAAGCATGGAGTTGGAATGGAGTTCCACAAGCAAGAAGTGCGAGAAAAGAAAGTGTTAACATAGAATTTGGAATTACATCTAACCAACTAGACTGTAAATTGATGAGATCTCGATGACAGTCCAGTACTGCACTTAAGTTCAAAATGTGTAGACGCCATAGAACAATTTAAACCAGCATGCTGATCTCAGTGGTTATGCACACAATGTTTTGGCTATTGTCCTCTCCAGCTGTCAACATAGAAAGATTCACTTTTTATTGACTGAAAAATGTCTAATGTCAGCAAAGATGAAGCCTTTCCTTAATATTCATGGCATTATCAATGAATTTTTCCCTGCTGATGTGGCAGATGGCACCTTATATTCCTAGTCGCATCAATTATGCAAGGGGTCATTGAAAAGTTTTTGGTATGATCCACCTCCAGAAATCTGACCAAACTAGAATTTTTATTTGCAAGAGATTCAACCATTGAAAACTGGTGATGACTGATGTGACTGAAAAATTCAGGAAAAATTTCTGCACATTCCATCAATCCCCACATCGGATGTTTGAAAACTACGATAACTTGACGCTCCAAATCAGTACGTTGTTTTGCCATTTGAGAAGGGCAGAACAAAAGATAAAAGTTGTCTGCAAATAACCTTTAAATGACAAGCCACAAGATCAAGCAGTAAATGATCAATGATAGATGAACCAATCAGATTTAAGTAATTACATGAGTCGAATGATTATTCAAGGTCATGAATATTCAAGAATTCTATTCAAGGTCAATTATTCCTGAAAGATAAAACAGTGATAATAGATTTGCCACGTTTTTACTGGGCAACCTGTAGAACAGTTTTCACTTTCTAGTCTTGATTCAAAAGCATTTTCGTGCCCTTGTGAGTAATAAATTATTTTCCACCATACAACCCTTTTCCCATCAGATGAAACATAGTGAGCGACTTGCTGCTCTATTGCTATTTCCATGAATAACATTCAGATGAAGTACATTCCTTATTTCTACCAGTTCTAATCTTCATGGTTAAGACCTGCCATTCCATGTACATTATAGCAAACCACTTTCATTCTTTTTGTATTCCATTGGTGAGATTAAGTTCCAATCCAGCAGCTTCTTCCCATGAACCATTGTTTTGTGAAACCAACTCCAAAGAGAATCTTTTCCTGATCACTACAATCTTAAACTGTTTAAGTCTAGAGTTAACCATTATCTTCCCTACATATCCCCATAAACTTTGCCTCTTATTCTGTAACACTCTACCTTGAGTGGTTCTTAAACCTTGTACAGAGTGAACATCATTGTCATAAAATAACTGCAAAAAGGTTTCTCTTTAAAGTGTCAGTTTTTGATTAGCTACGTTGTAACATGTTTCTCATGAACAACTTATTTGGTAACAAAGTATTATTTTTTTTAAACGTTTTTTTTATTTTATTTGGTAAAAATATTTTAGGGCTATTATTGAATTCAAATATACATGCACAAAATTTGAATAAAATGTTCCAGTTTGTCCCATTAGACAATTTCCCTGTCTGGCAACAACCACTGGGCAACAGGAAACGCATATAAACAGAAATGCGTAGTATTTTGAAGTCATTTTTATGACTCCTTCTCTATTTAAACTGAATATATTCCTAATAAATGTAAATGTTCTGTATTTATTACATTGTTTTTATTCTTCTTAGTCATTCACTTTTAGTATAGGTACACTTTAGGTAGTTACCATTTTGATCATTTCTTTAACCCTTAGAAACCTCATAAGCTTAACGCAAATGGTCCCCACTTTTTCTATCCTCCAAATTCTAACCCCAAATGATAGCATTACTGTTTCACTGTACTGGCTGCTGATTCACATTTGTTCTTGTGTACATGCGTACCTCTGACAGTCAAATAAATGCCTTGCAACAATCAAGACTGTGAAGACAAAGTTCTGTTCATCTATAGGTTTACTGTAAGCCAAAAAGAGTTAAAAAGTAGCGGCTATCTGTATTTTGTTGAAATTCTGTACAAAATCTCGTTCTTTTACAAAATGGCTCCATCTTCAGAAGATTTACATATTCCTTGTGAGTTCACAATGGGTGAACTTTCTGTTTAACACATATATATATATATATATATATATATATATATATATATATATATATATAAACATACACAGAATAACATAAGAGAGTGCTTTCTTTTTATACTGCTTATTACCACACCATATAGTGGGTGTTAAGAGAAGTCCCTTGGCAGACAAGATGAGGTAATCCCACAATAGTAATATTTTAAATGGACAAACAATTTGGAGTGGAAATTTGATTTGGCAAAGTGACAAGTATGGAATTAGTATTATTAAATCTCATTATGTATTTTGAATATAAAATCTGGATACCAGTATTTCTATAAGAGAGAGGATTTCAGAATTTGCTCCAACTCAAAGTTTTGCCATTTCTACATGAAATATTCAAATTTTTTCATCAACCTGAAACTAAAGAATGAAGAGAATTATTTTGGACAGAACATATTTACTTAGCTAATTGCATCCAGATAAGTAGAAAACTCAACAAAGCTTGCTTTGCCTATGAAAGTTTTGTTTTGCTATGTTTGATTAATTAGAATGCTTTTTTTTTTTTTTTAGTAAGACTACCACATCAGAGAAAGCAACTCCAGAAAACAATGTTTAGCATAGGGGAAAACAAATTAGTCATATCTAATCAATTTAAAACCCAATTAGTGTAATCCTATACCGAGTGTCACATATTCATCAGATTACAAGCTGACACAAGAGTCTAATATATTTTGCATAATACAATTTCATACTAGCAAAAGATCCTAACTACTTTTCATTATCATTCCATCTTCTAGTGTCACATTCCTTTTTCCATTAACTTTCTTTTCTTCATTTCTAATTATTTTCTTTTACTCCCATACTTATGAAATCTGTTATAAACAAATCATAAATATCTCTATTTTCTTGTCTATTTTATTTTATCCTCATACCATATTTAATTTTTTTTTCAATTACTTTTGATTTCATCATTTCATATTTTTTCCTCCTTATCTCTACTTGGTAATTTCCACCTCATCAATACTCTATCTCTTATACCTGTACACATGACCTTTTATAGATTCCCAACATTATAATCTATTTACCTGCCTGAAAGGCAGATTTAACACTAAAAACATTCATTGTCAATTTCTCCGTCTAAATAAGTTTTTCCCTTGCCTACAAGTTGATCGGCCCAAACACTCACTAATTCAGTAAAACATATCTAATCTCTTTTGTATAACCAAATCTTGGTTGGGTGACACTGCAGATCAATGTCATCTTTTGTAGGGAAGAAAAAACAACCACAAAATGTATCTTTACTGAAAAATTGATACATTTGTTGATCATACAATCTACTTATGTTGCATACTTGCATATTAGACCAAAAGCTGAATATTGCAAGTAATGTTTTGCAGATGATGACTCTTAAATCAAGTATTTTTTTTTTTTTTTTGATTAGCAATATTTTTTCTCCATTTTACTTTTCAAAATATTACTTTGATATTTTACCAATTTGCTGCTTTTTCTGTCAATTTTGTCCTAATATAAATTTACTTCATTAAGTTAGAAATCAAATCAAGACTCACAGAAAATAGCATAAATATGTTTAGTAAATCTGGCAATTGTAGTTAAATTTACACCCGCCTCCTTAAATCGTATTGCATTTCTGTCTGTTTAATAGAATTTAAATATACCTTTACTAGTTTGGAATTTATCATTAAGAAATTGTTTGAAAGACAATTTTTGTAAGGGAGTTACATTTTTACTTTTATAAAAATTAAAGAAGATTAAGTCTAGATATCGATTTACAAGAATATTCTTTTGTTTCAATGGAGATCCCTGAAAAAGAAAAAAAAAAAAAAAAAAAAAAGGCAAGTATTTGATACATTAAAAGAGAGTTTTAATTACATTTTAAAAACCTAGTTATGAATAATATAGATAAGTTTTTTTTTTTTTGCAAATGAACAACTTGGTATAATAGAAGAGAGAACATTCCAGATCAGATTTTCAATGTTAAAGTTATAAACAGACTATACTGCTTAAATGTGTGTGTGTTTGGTATATTCTGTAAATATCAAGTGAGCAGGTTTCTGTGCTAAATATAAACCAGCAAATAGTTAAAGTTAGGCTGACAGATGCTTTCTCTATTATATCAAAAAGCATAGATAATAAAATCTAACCAAGATAAATTAATTCTTTCTCATTAGAAAATTAGATTAGGACTTTACACAATGTCCAGTTAATATGGCAAAATATCAATATCCATAAATCAGATTTATATAATTGCTTTAAGTCCATAATTACTATGTTGCTAATTTCATTGACAAACAATATCAAACAATCAATAGCAGATGGAAACATCTATCAAACCCCTGATGCATTATATGACATCTTGTTCTCAGTAGGAACAAGCGCAACACAATTCATACACAGTGTTTTCCTTTACAGCATTTATATATATATATATATATATATATATATATATATATATATATATATACACACACACTGAAATTTATTACAGAAGCTTCTCATGTCTCCAAATCTTTGTTGACATTTGTTAGATCTAGGTGGCTGCTTGTGAAGTACTTACAGACCTAAAAAAAAGCAACTGGATACCAGATTTCCTGCTACTGGTGTGTAATACATTCCTATAATTTGGCAAGGAATATTAAAAAAAAAAAAAAAAATATTAAAAAAAAAATATTCAAATGATTATTCATCCATACTTGCATATCAAATTTTTGCTTTTATATTTTAACATTATTTTAATTTATAATCATACATATATATTCTGTTATCATATTTAGGTGTTGATCTATAAGTTTATTTTGAAGAAATGCTCCTTATATAGGAAAAAAAATACAGTAATTTTATACTCAAATTTACTGACCCATATTTTTCGCTCAATTTAACAAATAAAAATATTAAAGATTTTTGGTAATATTTTTTGCTTTAAAATAGATTTTTAAATATAGGTTTTAATTAAATTAATGTCAACAAAAATGACCAAAAAAATTTGCTAAATATTACAAACTTTTTTAATAAAGACTTATTACATTTTCTCATTCATATAACATTTTTTCAGCTTATAAAAACATAACCACTGTAATTCTATGACCTTAAAATCTGAAAAATCCCATTAAAACAACATTATTAATTCATAGACAATGCTAGTGCATTACTATATTTAGTTTGCAGACCTATTTACATATTTGTCATAATTTGGAGTTATGATATAACAGCAATAATTATAATGCAGGCTGTGTGGGAAAGCTACTGAAACTGTGCAACACTTTGTCAGTGGTTGTATGCAGTTGGTATGAAAAGAGTACAGATGATGCCATGACAAATTAGCCCTCAGAATACTTTGGGAATTATGCAGGAAATATGCATTCACTACCGACAGTAGCCGAGAATGAAGACTTGACTGACAAATGCTTAGAGAACACTTGCCCAGACATAACACTTGCTCACAATAGCAGCTATGAATGAACTCTAATAGATGTTACAGTATCTTCAGATAAGAGCATCATGATGGCAGAGCAGGTAAAAACACAGAAGTAGAAATCACTGGCAGTGTAAATCAGCGAAATGTACCATGAAGCATCTTGAACTGTCTCTTGTGATTGGCATACTGGGGACTATTTGCAGGAATCTTTGTCAAACAAGACACCTTAGGACTACCAGATATTATTATTTTTTTTAGCACACAAGTGACAGCAATATTTGGAAAAATTTATGTGATGAGGAAAGCTTATGTGCTTCTTAGCTGTGGGTAGAAGCTGAGATATCACCTGACCAAAACATATAAAGAAAGGTTTTTTAAATTAAATAATTAAAAATCTCTCATTCTTCAGATCTATATTTGGAAATATCTTTTCACATTATATTTTATTTTATTTAAGAGAAAAATAGTCAGTTATGTGCCATGCATTATACACGCTTAGGTGATCATCTTGTTCTCAGTAGGAACAAGCACAACATGATACATGACTGACTTAACCGGGTATTGAACTCACACTCTTTGGGTCTGTTAAGGCAGTGGAGAACTTTCAGAGGGAAAATTAGCAGGAGATAACTGATAACTGACATCCATCAAACATGGCACGTGGAACTAGAACAGTCTACCCCAGTGATCGAAATAAAGGGTTCAGTTCGACATTCCAACCACCTGAAGAAGGCCGGAGCGTACAACGGCCGAAATGTTGTGACAAATATGGCGACAAAGATGAGGACAATAGTTAGCTCCCTTTGTCTAAATAATGGCAGCTATTCAACCAAGCATAGAGTCTACAAAGAGCTGGTGTCACTGAAATGTATAATCCATACATGTTCAAGAGTTGTCAATAACTAAGTTGTCCTTATTGAATGTAGCTGCAAAGAATTTAGCAAAGTCAGTAATATGTCTGACACATGTTCAATAGTAAGTGCAGTGACCAATAAAGAATTTGGAAGTTGGCCAAGTGTTCTTGGAGCAAGCACATAAGAGGCTGCATTATCTTGCTGCAACACTCTATGACCACTGGGAAATATGGCAGACATAAAGTGGTGCAAATGGTCTACAACAAGACCCATACATGTTGTACTCCAGTTTCACTATTGGTTCTTGTGAAGTATCATAGAATATACACTATACGATTACAGAATCACCAGCAAGCAATAGTCTACTAACAGGTTGAATTCATTGTTTCATGTAATCTCTTTCATATACAAATTCAATTGTCTGCTTGAGCTAGAAGCATAGCTCATTTGATCAGGAGCAATCTTCTACAGCACAATGGCAACATCCTCTAGCCCAGATGAAGTACAATAGTCTTTTTGGTTGATGGCTACAAAATACCATAGAACATTGTGTAAACTATACATTGGTAACAGCATTGAATTAGGGTGGAATCTGATGAAATGTTCCCTTCTTTTGTATAGTTACTATCCTTGTCAGCCCTATTCTTGCATGAATCAGTTTTTAAGTGCTGTTCATTTCTTTTCAGAATTCACAAATTCCTTCTATAAGCTCAACACTATTTACTGATAAAAACAGAGCAGTTGCCACCTTAGAAGTAGAATACCCCTGTTTTTCTGGCTTACAAAAATCACTCTGCAGTGAAACTATATTAAATCCTATCCTCATCCTATGACTGCCACAGATACATTATCTCTTTACCATCACACACAGGTTAGCCAGTTGTGTTCATTTCTACAAGTGAGGGTAGGCAAAATATATTCAGTGGATTGCAGTCTCTAAATTTTTGGTACTTCAGTTCATAAACTAACATGTGAATAAGTCACTATTTAAATATGTAAATGTGATTTCATTTTCTTCTGCATTAAAAAGCACCATTGACTTGTCAAGTATAAATAAGAAAAACTCATTTTTCATGAAATGTTAGATTTAGATTGAATGGGACAATTTATTATGATGGCAGCTAATTTTTCTTAATTTGGAGGGTTTTCAGGACCTAAGAATAAAATTTAAAGTTCCCTTAAATTAGACTATTTTAAAATAAACGTGCTATGAGAAGATTAGAACAAACTATTTATAGTCATGTGTAAACAAAAGGATTTCAATAGCAAACTTAGATAAAATGATTCTTTTTTATCAGTTTATTATCTTTAAGTGCTCTTTTCTGACATTCATTCAGATTTTTTTCAAAACAGTATCTTAATATTCTAATTAAAAAGGATTCAATTTTCAGGAGATAAACTTATATAATGAAATTTTAACTAAATTTAATTTTCAAATTGTATGAAATACAAAGGAATTAGATATTTAATTTAAGTTAAAATAGAAATCCACTTTTTATTACATTCTGAGATATTGTGAGATTCTTGACAGTTGATATTATAATTATGCAAATTCAGCATTTTCACTATCAAATCTGTAAACTTGATCAAATGTTAGGGTGACACCAAGAATAAACTTTTCATAATGTCTGGAATTTTTGCATAGTCAAAATTCTTGCAAATTTAGGCATAACCATGCAAGAAAAGAAAAAAAGAAAAGGATTTTTCATGAAGATTCAAATACTTACACATTGCAGCAACAGATTTGGTTCAACACAGCATGAAACACACACACACACACACACACACACACACACACACACACACACACAAGGGGTTACTTAAAAGTTCTCAGCCAATCAAAAGGGGATTTTTTTAAAGAATTTGATGTTTGGTTATTTGGGCATATTTCAGGAAGTGGGTTGGGCCATGAACTTTTTAAAACTCCCTTGTATAACATTTATAACAAAATATTACTTGGTAACAAAAATACACTTTTATGTGATACACAACCAAGATATACACAACAACATAAAAAAATAAAAGCATGCAGAAAAAGAGGAAGAACAATTTAGAAATAGTAAAACATGTATCATACAATAATTTACTTTTTCTAAAAGACATACCAACCAAGGAATATTTGAATATGCACAGTACTGAAAACACAAGAATGTATAAATATGTAATAGAAATGAAAGAATCTTTGGTAACACTACATCCAAACAAGCCAAGGAATATTTTAATATAAGTTCATTTTTAAAGTAAAATTTTTAAAATCTTTAATAAAACAGGGTAATGTATACTAATTTTTTTTTTCAAGATGAATCAGCATTTTTTTTAAAATCAGAAACAACCAATTAAAAAAAAAAAATGTAGGGAAATGAAAGAAAAAATAAAATCAGAGTAGCACTAATAAAAAATGCATATTTAACAAAATAAGTAAAATAATAAAAACAACAAAAATATTTAATAAATACTGTACTGAAAACAAAAAATCTACTATTGAGTAAATACTTAAGAGTTACACATTATCATATTACACTACAAATATAATGTACACATAATGCCATGTATAAAGACTAATAAAATATATATGTATTAGTTAATATTTACATTCTATTGATATTTGGCTAAAAAGGTTTTTAGAAATATTTTTACAATATAAAAAAAAATTATAGCAGATCTTAAAATGATTCATTAGAAGCAAAAACGATATTTCAAATCCTAAAAATAATTTATTGTGGCTTTAAAAAGAAATCTTTAAATCTAAAATGCCCCCCAAATTTTTAAACTTCTACTACATATTAACAACTATTTGCTGATTAACAAACCATCTATACTCAGCTAATGCTTCCTTCAAGACTATTGCTGAGAAATTTGATAGTACTGCTTTTGTGTTTTAATTTGAATCAGTTTTTATAATTTACTTGGTTTTCATTTAAATAAATCAAATGATGTCAATTATTTTTTGAAGGATGAATACCTGCAAACTGCAACTGACTTGAAATGAACTTCATTACTGTGTTTGTGTACAATGGCACCTTCACGTACAATTCAAGACTCAAGTTTTATATGTGAAACACATTTTACTTACATGTATATGGCAATCCCCAATTTACTATGTATAGAAGGTGTGAAACAGTAAGTTTTCAGTTTTCACAATCTTATCATTAAGATATTTTTAGAAGGGTAAAACCAGGACATATCTTTGGCTGTTTAAGTAAAAGCAATGATAAATATTTCTGTTACAAAAAATATCCATTAGTCTATGGCAGTGTTACAAAATTGCCAAAACATCAGTGTAGGACTTGAATAGGACATTTTTTCTTTTGATTTTCAGATAAAACTTTACACATTGTATACAAATAAATATGGGATATTAGGAACTAGGTAAATAAACTTGTCCACTTGTAAAAAAAAAAAAAATACAGAAATATTTTTTGTGAAATAATTTTTGTAGATTAACATTCATTAGACCTTTCTGAATCAAAAAATACTTTTTACCATTTTAGAAGGAGGTTCATGTTCATAATATTGATATTGTGTAAAATTGATCCTTGACTTTTGCAGAGTTATTAGATTTGGTTGTTATTTACAAATGTAAAGTTTGAAAGTGTGGTAACATCATTATCTTCATTTTTTTTTTTTAATTTCTGAATTTTTAACCATTTTAAAAAGGTTTTTAAAAGGAATTTTAAAAACTTTTCTGTAAGGGTTTTTTCTGGAAGCACATGCACAAACATTTGAAATTAATACTTAGGTATCTGAAATGAATAAATGGTTACATACTTTTAAGTTATTTAAATTTTTGTTCTTTAATTAAAAATCTATATATCTGTTTATTCTTTATTTCAAATAAATCCTTTTGGAACCCCATCCACTCAAAAATGTTCGTTTTGTACTTAAACAGCTGTCCAATAACTCTGTAAAAGTCAAGGATTGATTTGACATTATAAGCAGGACTCCTAAATTGTTTAAAAAAGTCTGTATTTTTTAATTCTGAAATGTTGTAGTCTAAGGAGTATGTCTAAATTAATGCTAATGTACAAAAATCATTTTGAAAAAAAAAAAAAAGACCCTATTTTTTTTTTTTTTTTTTAAATAAAGGAGTCAATCTATTTAAGTATTGCGATATATTTAATGCTTATAGGTGACTTCAAAAATCCAACTTTGCCCCTATGTGCAAAAGTCTCACATTCAATGATCTGCATATAAAGGTACCCACAAAAGGAGACTTATAACAACCTGTATAGTATAACCAATTCATTACACTATTCATTAGTTCAAGTAAAAAAGAAAATGAAGATTTTTTTTTGATTTTTTTTACAATACTTAGACATTTGCTACTGTCCTTTTCTCTTACTAAATGTTTTATGACTGTGCAGCTGACATATGATTAACTCAGCCATATCACTGGAATTTCACTGGAATTTCAGCTGAGATTTCTTTTGATTTCTTCAACAGGGGATATGAAGAGAAAAACTTAAAGGACTAAATAGAATAGCAATGCAGTAAGTAATATACTAAATTTTAGTGACATCAGATAGATGAGAAGATACAAATATTTGTAGAGAAGATATGATTAAGTGACGATGCCAAAATCATACATTATACATGATGCATAATATGTACATTTAAAATAATTGAATTGTAGAACACACATATCACCGATGAAACAAAACGAAAAAGTACTTTTTAAAACTAAGGCCAGGCAGCAAAAATTAAAAATCAAGTTATAGAAAATGCTAAAATAAAATACCCAAATATGAAATATTCAACAACTTGTAGAAATCACATCTGAAAAAGATAATGATACAGTAAAATTAAAATTTAGTAAAAAAAAAAAAAAAATAAAAATCATTTATCTGTTTATCCATTTTGTTTTGTTGAATAAAAAAAGCTGAAAAAAAATAGCACTTGATTCAACATAATTTATTATACACTTTTAATATTACTAAGTAATGAAATAGCAGCTATTAGGTCGGTGCAAAAATAATATTGGTCTTTGACGTATTTTTAACGTCAAAAACCGACATTATTTTTACACCTACCTAATACTTTTTAACAGATGAACAAAAATAAAAAAAAATACAAGTTATGATTAAAATCAAATGAGTTCAGTAGATTTATGATTAAAAAAAATAATTTTGCAATTTGATTATTGAAACAATTAAGTAACATGTAAAAATAATTTTCATTCTTTTCATCATATTAATTTGCAGTGTCTATAAAAAATGAATAAGTACCAATGCCATTGCTGAAATATTAAGTTTTTTCTCCCATTCAGGATCAAAGTATAATATTTGTTTTAGATCACTGGAAAAGAAATCAATTTTATTTACATCTGCAGACAGATTTATACAGAAAAACTGAAGACAGAACTTAATGGAATCTCATCAAAATGAATTTACTTTGGGCTTTATTCTTTCACAGAAATGCATATATAATGAACTTTAATGGCTATGCAAAATGATATACGAGTAATGCGTATACATACAACTCACCCTACCCCACCCACAAATAAAGATACTGAAGCCCAACTATAACATTTCACATCTGATAAGTTTACTGATGAGCAATAAATTTAAATAGTTACAAAGTCAATATACACAGACATCATAATCAATAAGTAGCATTTTTCATCTTTCAAATATTTCTTATAATGTTAAAACAAAGGAAATGTCAGCAGTGGACTTAAACCTTATGCAGATCATTGTGACCTTTAGTTGACAATTTAGATGCAGCTATTTAGTAAGTTGTGCTCAAATTAGGGATGTTCAAGAAGAAAACATTTTAACTGTTTTTCTTCATCTATACATATATATAATATGGAAACAGTATAAATGAAATTGTTAGTTTTATTAATAGAAGTAGTCAGGTTTTGAGAGAAAGGAATTTAGAATTGACTGGATAAGAGGAAACAAAATGGATACATTTGAAAGAATGAAAAAGAAGGATAGGAAAAAAACAGTCAGTTGGAAATGCAAATAGAGAAAGAAGGAAGGGAAAAACAGAGTAGAAAGAATCCTAATGTTGAAAATAAATTTAACAGATTACTAAGAAAATGAGTAGACTTTGTTGAAATTCTTGTCAGCACTTCACAGACAAAGCAAAATACAAAGATCCTATTTCCTGTGTAATTTTATCACATGATAAAACAAATAAAAAAAACAATAGATACATAATGAAGTTGTTCTTATCAATGTGGAATGTGAGGAAGGGTCTTTGTAAATAAAAAATGACATCTTTGTTAGTCAATGATGATAAATAAAGACCAAACAAAACATCACTGAATGATTTTGTTTTTGAAAGGGATTCAATACAAGTTATATCACATCCTAAATAAGAAATGAAGATAAGTAAAACAGCTGATAATATTTGTATTAATTATTGCTGTGATATATTTTATGTATTTAGTACATTACGTATCTATTTATGTATTTAGTATAGTACTTACTGCATTGCTATTCTATTTGATCCTTTAAGTTTTTCTCTTCATATCCTGCGTTTTAAGAGGTATTTTCAAAGATTATTTGTTCCAGAAGTCAAGATAATGATTTGTAAATCCAAGATTGCTTTAGATTTATTTATGCCAATATAAAGGATTCATTGAAGACTTTGAGATAAATGTAAAAACCTGACAAACAACAATTGTTCATCTATTTATTTATCCAAGTTCTGTTTATTACTTATCAATAACTTAAAAACAAAAATTTTCAAAATAATATGTAATATACAGTTTTTAATTTTTTTTTTTTTTTTTTTTTTTGGACATAACTGGACAGTTTATCATGTATGAATGCAATACATATAGAGTGAAATCCTACCGACATCCCATAAGACGTGCGTAAGATTTCATACTATTTTGACCATAGAATGATAATTGAGGCCAGGGGAATGGAGCACGATTTCCAAGGTGGCAACAGATCTAAGTTTTTTCTCTGGCAACAGTAGCAGGTGCATACCAGAAATATATTTAAATTCTGGACAGACATCAGTGACACATGAAAATTGCAGGTGTTGCCCACAGCTGATACATGAATGGGGTTACCAGTAACTCTCAAGAATGCTATTCAAATTAAAGAGGAATATTACATTAAATTAATTTAATACTGTTGCCACCCAACCAATAAGTCAATACACTGTACAGTGTTCTCTGCATTCTATAGGATTGCATAACTGGCCAAGAGGAACATTATTGACATTTCACCCAAGACAAAGGACATTGCCAGTAGACAAACAAGTTACATTACTAATTCTATTTTTTCTTTTTTTTTTTTTTAAAATTCATATCACCCCATGAAGGGTAGTAAAGCCACTAAGACACAAGGGGTGTGAAAGAATTATGAACAGAAGCATTAATAATGAGCAGGAAAAGAAGAGTAATCAGGAAGACAGTAGATAGTGATTGACATCGCATTTAAATTTTTGCAGATTCTTTTTTATCCCCAGTGTCCTGTAGGGTCATAGGGGCACCATGTGTACTGCAGCCACAGTAGAAGTGGTGTTTCTTGGGCAAGATAGCGCCCAACCCTCTCCGGGCCGGTTTTGAATTCAGAGATTTTCCTTCTCCTAGCCACCCAAGAACCCAGTCTGTCCTGCTATTTACCCATAGCTGGGGGGAGAAGAGGATTTGTACCTTTTCCAAGGGTATTAGCATGTAAGTAAATGTAATGGATCCAAACGGAATTCAAACTCGACTCTCGGATTCCGCAATCTGAGCAGCTATCCATTACTCCACTGTGCCTCCTTTTTTGTGACGATTAAATTATTGCAGATTAAAGTTAGCTAAAAAACATGGAGCCAAAAGGGAGTTACACAAGTGAGAAGTGTGAGAAAAAAGACTGTTTGCATAGAACTTACAGCTACATCTAGCCAGCTGTAAATTGATGAGATCTCAATGTCAGTCTAGTACTGTACTTAAATTCAAAAAGTCTACATACTCATCCAAACACTTATCATGAAAGTATTTATAGAAAAGGCAGAGAAAGTCAACCTTACAGCAATGGGAAAGTGATTGAAGCCGAGCTGCCAGATCAGAACCAATAATGTTGCTGATTCTTTGAATTTTATCAACGAACTCTCAGTGAACCAACTTTCTTAGCAGCTGACCTAGCAACAAATTCAATACAGTCTTTCTACTTCATGCTAGCCTGAGAAGGTGCAACAAGTCACTTTCCTGCAATGTGGAAATGAAAGAAAGCAACACAGGCTCCTATCAGCAGGATTTTGTGCAAGCCAAAAGTGGTTCTGTAACAGTGTTTGCTGCATTCTATTGGACTTCAAAAAGACTACCTATTGAAAGTGAAATTTGTCTTGACATCTGAGATATACACAGATCTTGTAAACTATTTTCACCCCTTTATGGATTCCAGATGTCCTAGTAGTGAGGATTCATTCCAGAAAGATAAAGTGATTCTGGTTCCAGAAACACTCAGCTAACTTCTTGATACTCCATTTTAAAATTCATGCAAAAAAAGTCAGGTGTTGTATTCATATGCAAATCTCCACAATATAAATAGCGGTTGATACAACTGGACACTAAACTAATCCTGATGAAACTACTAGAGAAATAGTGAATACTTTAACTAATTATAGTTTACAACATTCTATTCATTACTAACTTTTGCTTCCGATATCAACACAGAGTACTAAAACCTAAAATTCTAGAACCTAAAATGGATTGAGATAGTATGACTCCCGGAGCAGAGAAAATATGAAATCATTGGTACTAAACATTTTTAAACTTCCTCAAGCATATTGAAGGTGAGTAGTTGGATATTTTTATAAATTATGTGTCATTTGATGTATACAAACTATTTAGCAAACATACAAACTTTGAAGAAGCTATTAACATTCTAAAGAGAGCTTTTGTTCACGAAAAAAAGTGAGATATATGCCAGGCAGGCACTTGCAACCAGAAACAGAACAGGCTGGAGAAAACTTTGATCAACATCTTCAAGCATTGCATGTTCTGGTGAAGCAGTCTTGTGGTGATGCAATGGTGAAGTTTCACTACTGTTGTTGGATCCCAAACTATTCACTAAAAATTCACACGCTAAATAACAAAATATTTCCCTTACTTGCTAAAATAAAAGATTCCTTCGAATATTTGAAAAGGGAATTAGAAAGAGTTGAAGTACACATTCTAGATGATATAGTGTTTTTTAATTTCATTTACATAAAGTCTAAAATAACCAGTAATGTTAAACTCTGCATAATGAATGATTTTCAAATATTTCGCAAAATGTATTTGTCTTGAATTAAATGTTAAAGTTGCAAAATCTTACTCTAACATCCCACAATCAACATAATTTTTTTTAAATTCTGTAAACTAAAGGCTTAAAATACTTATGTCATCTACTTAAACCATCTCCAAAACAGGAAAACATTTTGACCAAAATTGAGCTTTACATCATTTTTTTTTCCAAGAACCAATAAACTATCTTTCACAATCTAGTGAGTGTTAAATAAAGGACAATCAGCTTTTGTCTTTTTTTTTCAAGTTCGGTGTGCAAATATGTGAATGACTTGTTGCTGGATTACAATTCTTGACTTTATGCCATTTCCTTGCAATTACAGAAACTTTAATGAAGACATATACATGTATGCCATGTTACTTAGATTTAAAAAATAAAATCTAATATATATTTATAAACTTTTTATAAAACAATACTAGAAGTAAAAAGATATGATTCCTTCTTAAATCTAACAAAAACTACACAATTAAAATTTTTTAAAAAAGATTCTAAGCCCTCAAAATTCTAAATAAAACATGTTCTTCCTTTGCATAAAATTTCATTAAGATAACCTTATAATCTAAGTTCATAAAATTTACATATGACAAGAATTTGAAAATGTGAAGTAATATTTTCAGGCAACAAAAAATTACTGATAGAAATGACAGAAAAAAAATTAAACTTAAATTTGGACAGCTGGTTACACAAAGTCAATTATTTAACAGTTTTCAACTGAACGGGATATGAGAGTTGACGGCTATAAGTAATTTTCCTGAAATCTATTTGATTCAAGGTCATGACTAGTAGCTAAAATATGGTACAGGGATAGGCAGACTTAACAATTTCTAGCTTGTCACAACTTGAAAATCACCAACACTCAAGATTTGGAGTAGTTTCTATCCTATGCTTCTAGAAATATTCATATAAAACTTTACATGCACACATTTCTAAGCAAAATCACTTTCATTTATCAACAACAAAATAATTGATCTAACCAACACTCAAAGTAATCCTTTTGTCCATATATATATATATATATTACACACACACAGGATTATTTTTTTCTTTTGATGCTGCAGTGTATATTTTCTTTTACAAAGATCTAAGTATAACACTATATTATAGGCAATTATCCCAATGAAATTTAAACTATAAAGTACACTGGTATATTTTTATGGAAGTCAGTTTTACATGGCAATTAGATTACAAATATATTTAGTCAATCAATAAATATTTGATTTAATCCACCAACTGCCAATACAAATGCAGAATTCATACAAAAAAAATTCAGTAACCAGAAAATTGCAAGAGGCAACATCTTCTCAAAATTGTATACTCAAATTTTGTAGAGTTTGTTCATTTAACCAAGCAATGTATAACACTAATATAAATGCAAATTCACAATATATCAACTTTAATTTATTGTTCCTTTCAATACTTTGAACTTAAACACCTGTAGTACTATATAAAAACACATTACCTATTCTTTACATGTCAACAAAACAGTAATGTGTAATGGATACACTTTCATTCTATTATGTGGAAATACTGAACTGGTCTCACTCCAACAAACAAACTGAACATGGGTCATTTGATCAGATTTTAGGAAATTGGTCAGAGCAAGGAACCTTTCTGAACCCCTTTGTACAAGATTATTATAAACGTTCATTCAACTTCTGTTGCTTGTAAATATTATAAATAAAACTATATTCTTATTTTTATCATTGCTTTATACATCATTTTTTTCAGTTACCCCAGATTATATCAGTTGGTGTCTATTGACTAGACAAATTTCTACACTTGATGATACAAGTCTACCCTTGGGGATAATACAAACTTCTGTAATTTAATCTTATCTTTTTTTTCTTTTATCTCTCCTGAATCAATAAAACCAAATGGCACTGGTCAAATTCTTTTTGGAGATTTGCATTGGAAATTGTATAATAATTTGTATAATTGTATAATTCTGGAATTGTATAATAATTTCTTAGATGTAAATAATTAAGAAAGAAATGTGACGTTACAAGCAATCCCAATTTAAAATTGGGTTTTCAAATGAAATCAGTCCCAATAAGACACTAATCAAATTTTATATCAAAATAATCCAGGCATTTTTTTTTGTGCACATGTTTGTATATAGATAAAATATGACAAATAAAATTTGGAAACTGTAGTAATGAAATCCTACCAAAGCTTTTAAAGAAGACATACAATTAAAAGGATCATAAACTATAACAATCATTCTAAAAATCACTGATCAAAGAAACAACATGATGAAACTTATTTAAATTATTGGAGCAAAAAGGTAAAAAATATTAAAAAATAAGCTATAATAAAAAAAATGTTCAAGTATAATGTTAGAAATGGCTAAATATGTAGTAACTATGATAGTACAGTGGTCAGTGTGATGGTTTTAAAAGCTATCAAAAAAATCAGCATAATTCTTTAGATATGGAACCATGTGCTGAAATTGGTTTCAACCAACAAAAAACTAATAGCATATTTTGTAAAAGAATAGTCTTGTAAAACATTTCTTGCACGTTTGTTTCTCAAAATGGACTTCAGCCAAAATTGGATTCAATGTTCAAGATAGTTTGAAGAAAATCCAGAAAGGTTCTCAAATTAATCTGTTAAAGTAAACTGGTTAAATAAAATGATTTTGTGGATATTTTGATAACATTGATTATAACAATGGAAATGATGTGTAGAAAATGAAAGGAAAAAAAAAAAAAAAAAAAAAATTCACTGGAAGAAGACATTTTGAAAAATATGTGGATATAGAGAGTGAGATTTACTTGATTTATTAATAGCAAATTTTTAAAATAACAATTACATACATTGAAAATTCTACTGACATGAATATTTATGTAATTTCATAAAATTAATTTAAAAATTATAATAAAGAAATGAGAATACAAAAATGGGGGTGAATCAATAAAGCTTTGCAGTTTGATAAATTTTCATTCACTGTAAATGCGATCTATGTGATTAATCTTAACACTGAATTAAGTGCATTGACAAAAATCATGTTGAAATATAAAAATTTGTTCTGTAAAATTCTTTTTTTCCTCATTAAAGTATGAAAATGTAACATTAAAAATCTGCACATGAATTTGTCCCATAATTAATTTTACATAGTTCATCATCCTAATCAAAAATGATGTCCAAAAGGGCAGTTTCAAATTATTCTAGATTTTATTTAGGTTAACAAAGTCAACAGCCATTGTATTTACTAAAATATCAAGCAAGAAGAGATATTTATTGGCCTAAAAACATATTCAAGAGAAACACACTGTTAATTGCTTGGATGACAATGACAATAATTTGGAATAAAAGCAAATGTAATAAAGAAATAATAAAACAAAACCTGGTTGTTTTAAGTAAAGAACAAAATTATATCAAAATATAACAGCAATCCCTATTTACCTAGTTGGCCATTTGGTAGTCTATGGTCTTATTTATACAAATAGGTACCAATGTAAGTTTCTTTCTTAGATGTTTAAGTTGTACAATTTGACAAAGTCAGAGTCTTTCATAGAGAAAAGTGTTTTGCTTTACAACATCTAATTTCAGTTTAAAGATATTTTTGTAAGTATTTTATCATAATTCTGTTTGACCCTCTCTTATTAAGCATAATCATTACATCCTGCCAATACCTCATAGATATGTGATGGAAAGACAGAAAAGACATATCAGAGATGCTACTTGGTTTCAGTAACAAAATGAAAGAATGGAAGATAGAAGTGATTAATATGCTTCAATGAAACAGAAAATGTTGTCAGTTGTCTTCATTTGTATCCTCTTACTTTTTAAAATAACAACCAGCATTCGTATTTATAATTGTTATTGCAATAATTTGTTAAATTTGTTAAACTCAATAGTTAACTTAAAAATTAAGATTTACCAGAAAACCAAAATGGGAAAACCATGAAATTTTTATGAGTATTTCTAGTGAAAATAATTTTTTTTAAATTTAATAGGCATATCCCATATTTTCTCTCTCTAACACACACACACACACATTGGTTACACTTTCACATTAGGTCGAATTTAAAAAAAATAATTTGACAATGATTAGGTGAAGAATTCTTTATTTAACAAGAAACATGTTCTTAGGGCAGACTGGGTTCTTTAGAATTAGTAAGGCAACTAGTCTAGGAAAGGGACAACTGAATTCAAAAGCAGCTTGAAGAGGAATAGGTTTTCATCAGTTTAACTTAGACATACCTATTATTACTACAGTACATGTAGTGTACCTACAAGCCTAATGGGTACAGATGCCATGATATTGATCATAATGTCATTTAACCTCTAAAGGAAAGTTTAGCTTTTCTGTTAAAAAAGTAAAAAGCCTCAATAAATTATCATTTTAATTTCAACTTCTTATAAAACACAGTAAATCAGACAAGTCAAAATGATATGACAGATAGTCGATCATGTCTCCTAATACAGTTCATATAAGTGGTAGCCTGTGAATTAAAAACATATAATTCCATGTCACCTATCTTAAAATTATCATGACTAAGTGACTGCCAAAAACAATTTTGCAGACTGAAGAAAGTTCTTTTATTGAAAAAAAAAAAAAATCTGATTAAATTAATCTAGCAAATATTAATTGCGTGAATTGACCATGAAACCTGTTTTTGATCCAGTCAGTTTACTGTTGCAAAAATTATTTTTATAAACCTGAAAATATTTTTTTAAAATTGTGCGTTTGAAGACTTGTCCTTGTAATATTTCCATGAATAGTGGTTGGCTATTTAGTCAATCAAGGATAAAAAAAAAAGAAAATTATCTTTTTAGAACACAGAATATTGGGTATTATTAATAAGCAGCATATTCATTAATATAGAAAAAAATACAGATAAAATTTTAGAAGAAGAAAGTAAGCCAGAAAAATAAACATGGCATGAACTATTTAACTGCAATGTTATACAAAGAAAAAAATGATTTGCTGCACATAAAAAGCAAGAGTTGACAAAGAAAGAGATTATGTTAAAAAAATAACTATCTGCTGTGTAAAATTTTTCTTTTTTCAACATTTAACTAAAAAACCTTATTGATGCACCTATGTACATTATACATCTAGAATATAGGCATAAATTATTCTAGTAATTATTTCTATTCTAAAATTTATGTAAGCAAAAACAGAATTAAAAAAAAGAAAAAAGTACTAATCATAGTACTTAGTTACCTATCTAAAAGCTTAATCACATTTGTTCTGCTTTGTTTGAATGTGAGTCAGTCTTACAATTCTAAGCATTGACCAATAGGTCATGACCTAAACTGACAAACATCCATCTCCAGAAGAGAAAAGGCAGAACCCCACTCAACTTTGAACTCATGCCACTTATGACTAAACTCAAGACTCCCTATGCCCCTTAAGTAAGTAAATATTACGAGGTGTATACATCCTAGTATTTCATGATGTCAAAACAGATTTCAAAAGATACTTAGAATATCCGACAGTTAAACTTAAAGATTGACTGGAATACTAAAATAAATAAATGAAAAAAATATTGTTTATGTTTATTTAGTTTAAGTCTTTCTTTTTTAAGTATGATTTTCATGTTCCATTAATTTACTTGAAAAATTAAATGAAAAAGAAATAAGCACAGGATATTGTTTTCTCTAAGGATTTTATTATACTGCAGAGTAGAATCTTCAATGGTGCATTATTTTTTTTTTTTATCTGTGATAACATCTATTCAACAAATACAAAACACATCCATTTGAAGCTTGCTTCAGAATTTCCATTCATTCTAATATAAAGTGATCTCCATTTACTGTTAATGTAATTTCTTCTTGTACAAATATAATTTATGCAAAACAGACATAATGGTGGAAATAACTTTGAAATTTACAGAAATTAAGTTTAATATGAAAACATAATGGTAGGCAAGTTAACAATATGTTGAAAAGGTTCAAAAGTTCCCCTAAATAGATAAGCAAATGTAATAATATATTTCAGAAACATTTAAATGTAGTTTTCATCTTCAATCAACATTATACTATTATAAGTTTATGTATTATGTTTTTGTTTTGCATATCTCTGGTGTTGAAGGTGTAACACAACTGCCCACAGTTCATATTAGATCATGTCAAGTTTGCAAGCTTTTAACTGGCATCAGTCATTATCAAGAAAGAAAAAAAAAATAAATAAAATTCAAAAGTCTGTGTAGTATATTGTGTCTTTAGAGTGATTTTGAATGTTTGTATTGTCACATGGACATGATGCTATTCTGTGGAAACCAATGTGTGAATTGAGTATTTAAACATATTTTAAAATTCCAGAAGCATCAGTGATTTTTTTATTTTAGTCATTTTGACTTATTATACAGAGATTCTCAAATTTGTAATCTTTGTTTACAGTTTGTTTTATTGAGTATTATTCTATTATTAACAAGGATCTGTCTTATAAGAATTTTTATATTTCTGCATCAGGTTAGAATTATAAAGAGAGACAATTAGAGCTTAACTTTGGCAACAGAATTCTGCAATTCATTTTCAGCTCTTTAACATTAACCATTTCCCCAAATTTACAAATTATTATTACTTGCAGCCCAAACATGAATAAAGTTCAATTATCTACATCTTTTTCTTGAAACTCAATATGGAGTGCAGTTTGTAAATAATGGCACAAAAATGTTTAGGATTAACATGTAATTTGCTTGTCATGAACATAATCTCTTCTTTTACCACCATGAGAGTAATAGTGATTTCAAGGCTACAAGCAATTTTGCAAAGTGATTGGCTATGTCAGTTACATGAAAACATTAGTTAATTCACTAGGGAAAAATATTAATGAAGATAGAAATAAAATGACTTTAAAGTCAAGGTAAAGTTCCCTTAGAAAATAGTCAACAGTGAAAAGAAAAATACAGCCACATGAAAAGTTTTATCTTAAAATAAGATATAAACAGGGTTGAGGCCAAAAAGTTGTTGAACACTTTCATTACATTAAAAATTAATAAACAAGTACATATTTGCACCAGAAAATACTTTACATAAAGTAAATATTTCAACATTCTGATGAAAGTCATATCTGAAATTCCAAAACAAATCATTGTTTTTACTCCATTCCTTGATGGCACATCTTTAAATAATGTTTGACATAAATAATCAAAATTGCAATAGGTGACATCCCAAATGTCAACCTTGAATAGGATATCTGATTATCAGTTTTTCAATAGGGAAAATAACAAGTACAATTCACTTTCTATATACATATATATATATATATATATATATATATATATATATATATATATATATATATATATATATAAAGAGAAAAATGGGGGTGCCAAAAAGTTGCTTTTTTTTTTTAATAAAATCCAACCAAATAAGCAAACACAAAAGTACATCTTGATCCAGTCAAGAACTTTTCATCATACTCTTGTATGTATTTCATATATATTCAAACATGCTACATTAAATAATATAGACATATTGTGTCTACTTATTTTTATACTGATTGTTTCCAGTTGTCTACTCAGTTTCTTGATATTAAGATGAAATTATTATGAATAGAGCAAATAACATATTAAAATGCATACAAAATTTAAAGCCATTTTACATTTCTACCAATTCCCAGCTATACTGAAGGTCTTGTTTTGCAAAAAATCCATAGCTACAACAAATAAATTTATAATAATTACAGACCACATTCATACATGTTTTTCAAAAAATCACCATCACAACAGAATGCAAATTTTATCAAAGTTACAATAAGTTTGTCTTTGTAATTTACTACTGATGATCTTGGGAAAGGCCTAAACTTCTTGGGTTAACAAAACATACAATGCCTTCCTTGAGGAATTTTATCTTGTCAAGAAACTGATTAGACAACTGGAAGATCAGTATAAGAATAAGTAGACACAAAATATCTATATTATTCAATGAAACATGTTTGAATGAAGATATGCTGCCTATATATATATATATATATATATATATATATATATATACACACACACACAAGTAAATTTTGAAAGTAATCATACACAAAATAAACAATCCCACATTTTTATTATATTGCCACAATCTAACCAAATCTAACATTCAGACAAAAATTAAAAAAATGAATTTGAGAATAAAATGTCAGTATACAAGAAGACTGTACAAGTAAAATCTCCAAAACAAATGTCCTTCTTCAGACTGACAAGTTACAGACACAATATTTAATGGACATTGTGGAAGCTCTTTTGTTGTTCTGAATCTCGGGCCAGCCATTTCTTCTATCGTCATTATTGCAATATACAAACCATAGACAGCTACACATTTAATACCGTATGTACTTAAAGTAATTTAGTTTCTAATTATAGAATTACCCAGATTCACTCAGAAAGTAGTATATTTGGTGAGAATTAGAGATAGACAATTACTTAAGATGATTCAATATCACAACAGGAAAATTGCATTAAATCAATATCTAGGTCTGTCTGGATCAAAATGAAATACTGACACATTAGAAGTAAATTTTAAAACCAAGCTTATCTCAAAAAGGAAGCTTATTGGTAATGAAAATGAGATTAATAAAGGAAGTCAAATACAAATATTTTAATATATTATTTTTGCATAATTTTAAATAAACAATTAAAGAAAACACCATTGATCACTGTATTTTAAGTTTAAGAAAAAGAAGAAATTTAACAATTCCAAACAAAATGTTTGTCAAATCAAAATGAAGTTTCTTATAAATCTTTAAATGCTAATTTACAAGATACAACCAACAATTCAGCAATTATGAAATAAATGGAGATATCAAAAATCCTACCTGAAATTACTTTTAAAGCAGTATGAATAAACTCTGCAATTGCAAAGAAAGAAATTACCATATATTTCTAAGGCTACCTTTAGATGAGGTAAAAAAGAATATAGCAAATTTTCATGAATTTATCCTATACCTGTAGTATAAGACAACTGCTTATTGATTATGTAAATATGATATTATTGGAAATGTTGTTACTTACTGTATCCTTAAAAATTCAAAATAAACAGAACCAATATCATGCTTTTCTTACACACGTCCCCTAAAGGCTAAAAGGGAAACCATTGTTTTGTTTACATTTCATCACATGATCTCTTGTGAATACTGATTCAGCCTGGTGTACTAATGGCCATTTACTTATACTTCATTGACAATTACAAAATACCACTAATAACAGTACGATAATAGTACATTCCACTTTTTTTGACAGTTTCACTCAAGATAAAGGTTGCTGTGAATGCAATCATGACTCGATATTTACATTTTCTCATCTGAGCTTCCATGTATACAAGTTGACTTCATATGGAATTCTTCAAATTTTATTATGAAATTATGTCAGTAATATGTAAGGTAGAAATGGTTTTATTACTTTTATTAATCAGTTTATTTGATAATGTTAATCTTTTCCTTACATTATTGGTTACCACACCAAGGCCAAGCTTAGCCTACCAATAAACATCACTTAGAATTTAAGGTTTTTTTTAGAATTGTAGTATAAGATGACTCTCAATTTCTAAAGGTGATTTTGGGGGATTTAAAGGTTGTCTTATATGCAGAAATATACAGTAATTGTAATTCTTTTTAAATCAAATACTGATTTTCTACAATAATGTTTTAACTTTCATTTTTCAGTAGGCATTATTCCAATTTTATTTAGTTTATTGTAGATTTTGATAGAATTACATTTATTTTGTATCTTCAGTTTATGACTTTTTTTTTTTAAATCTAGTTTTCTCTTCTTTTTCATTTCCAGAGAAAAATGTAAAAGTAATTGACCAAAATATTTCACTTTTCTTGTTATTCTTACAGTGAGCAAATAGAATTTAGTCACTGAAACAAATGTTTGTTCTCCAAGAAAATGGCCAGCAATTGGTTTTAAAAAATTTTTGGAAATAATTGTAAGTTATTTTTCAATATTTTTAATTTTAGTAAAGTGAACATTGCTTGTCAGTAGAACTCTTGACTGACATCATTTTATTGGGACTAATTAGCCAAAAGATTACTGATGTCATTAGAGAAGTACAACTTTATAAGGTAATTTCTGGCCAAGACAATTACCACTGATTTTAATTGATTTCAGAATCTGTGGCCAGACGAAAATTACTGACTTCTAAAATTACTGCAGTTGAAGTTAAAAAAGAAATCATTGTCTTAATTGCCTGCCACACCATGCTGTGTAAAAAAGAAAAAAGTCAAATAAAAACTAAAGATTTTATGTTTGTGCATGTGTTCTTACACTCCCCACACCCACCTCATATAGCACAAGGTCAAATAATTACTAGTTTCATTTTCTTGTCCACCTGGTCAGGTAATCTGCAATTTAGAATGGTAAATTTTTGTAGTGTACTCAAATAGGGATTTTTTGCTTTTTAAGGATGACAATGTCAATAATAATAATGGAGCTATGCCTCTTACCTCTTAGATAATTATTCAGGTGATGTGTAAGAAAGATAACTATGCGAAGACCTTTATAATTTGTACTGCATATATTTTTACAATCTATTCAATAGCCCAAAAAATTTGTCCTGTTGTTGCTACTTCTCTCTATGGTGGGGGGGGGGGGTCTTACTCGGGAGAGATATCTGCAAAGTGTCGTCAAGTGGCGACCCAGAGACATTAGATAAAGAATTGGTCAGTACAAGTACCCTACAACGTAACAACTACCCTGGGTACATGGCAGCAGCCACCAAAAACTGGGATAGGCGGGTACAAGAGGAGGAGGACAACAACACTCAGAAAACAGTCTGCCTGCCTTATGTGAAGGGGTTATCAGAGAAAATACAAAGGAACTGCGGTCCATATAACATCAGGACAACCTTCAAAAGCTTGACAACACTTCGCAGATATCTCTCCCGAGTAAGACCCCCCCCCCATAGAGGAGAACATGACTAAAGACTGTGTGTACGCAATCCCATATAGCTGTGGAAAGAAATATAAAGGAGAGACAGGCCGCCCCTTCAAGGTAAGGCTTCAAGAACACCAGAAAGCTGTAACACGAGGGGAAGTAGAAAAATCAGCAGTGGCTGACCACATATGGAGAGAAAAGGGAGATCAGCGCCCTCTGTGGGATCATGTTGAGATCATAGACAAGGAACACCATTGGAAAATTCGTAAACTTAAGGAATCAGCACATATGCTAGGCCACAAAAATCTCCTGAGCCGACCAAGCATAGAAATAAATACAATATGGGAACCAGTAATAAGGAGTGCCAGAGAAAAGCAATGATAACAACAAAAGTTGCAATATGAGCTCTGGTAAATACATGAAAGGATAACAGCAAAATTGCAATATGAACGCTGGTAAAAAAAGTTGCTGAAAACATTAGGTTTATAATACCCAGAATGTCATACCCAGATGTCCTCAAGGACACAGTGGATAAAGTCGTTGGTTAGATCCAGTGACAGGACCCAAAGAGTGTGAGTTCAATACCCGGTTAAGTCAGTGGAGAACTTTCAGAGGGGAATTAACAGGAGATAACTGACATCCATTAGACATGGCACGTGGAACTAGAACAGTCTACCCCAGTGAGTGAAATAAAGGGTTCAGTTCAACATTCCAACCACCTAAAGAAGGCCGGAGCATACAACGGCCGAAACGTTGTGATAAATATGGCGACAAAGATGAGGACAATAGTCCAAATAATGTAAATAAAGATAATTATCTTTAATGGAATTGTTTAAAATTAATAAGACTACTTTTATTTAATTGATCAGAAATCTCTGAATCATCCATGAAATTTTATTTCTCTCTATATAAAATATATTGTTTTAAACCAAAATTGAAAAAGATGGCTAATGACTTGTCCACTAGTCCTGCAAGTAAAAATGAATAATACAATAATACTTTTTTTCTACTTCTTTTAGGTTTCTATCATGTTCAAATAAAAATGGTTAATTATAAGATAAACATTCTAACATTGTAGATAGCCTGACAAGAAAATGAAAATATCACAAAAATATAAACTGTATTGTTAGTAAAAAAAAAAAAATTTTTTTTTAACTCTACCAATACCGAAGAGTCATCACCTCTTCCATGTGAATTGATTCAAGAAGCCATTTTCAGTAGCATTTGAAATTGATATAACCTTGCAGTATTTATGTTAAAAAAAGTGCCCCAAACGATAGGATTTGTATGAATTCTTTTTCTATAATTAACCATATCAATATTTTTATTCATTTGTATATATCTCATTAATATATATTTCTACAGGATTGATTTTTATTTAATAATCCAACATTTTTATTACTTTGAATATTATTTTTAGTGGATACTCATATTTGAGTAGATGCACCATTTATTTCAAACAGTACTTTATTTTGTCTACCAGCCTGAGGCACAGTGGAGTAATGGATAGCAGACTATATCAAGGAATCGGGAAGCTGAGTTTGAATTTCAATTGAATCCATTACATTCACTTACATACTATTAGGTTGGTGCAAAAATAACGACATTACGTCATTATTTTTGCACCAACCTAATAATACCCTTGGGAAAGGTATGAATCTCCTCCTTCTCCCCACCAGCTATGGGTAAATAGCAGGATGGACCAGGTTCTATAAGCCTTGGATGGTAGCTGGTCTACCACAGAAAGAAATGGCAACTTACTGCAGGATAAAAACAATCTGCCTCATCAGCCATGTATTGAAAGATACATGATCGCCTATGCATGTATCATGCATGGTACATAACTGACTGACCAGCCTGAACATTCAAGAAATCTTATTTAAGAGAAATTTACTTTCCAGGAGAAACTGTTGTTTGAGCCAATGTGCTTTTGCCTACTTAGTTATGATGATCTTTAAGATAAACAGAGCATCTACTCCAATATGGCTATCCATTAAAAATAACATTTGAAGTAATAAAAATATTAGATTAATAAATAAAAATTCATCCTTTAGAAATTGCTTTGTTTACATTTAGGATATGAAACTGAGCAGTTATAACTTTCAAAGAAATCTGAATGAGTAAAGTGTGTTTTAAAGGCAGATAGAACCTTGCTTGATCAGGAGAAAAAAAAAAAACAGAAATCCATCTCATGTTAAATTCTTTGAAATTTTCATATCTGCTCAGTTTTGTATCTAAACATAAACAAAGTAATTTTCTCAGGAAATGGATTTCTCTATTTATCAGTCTGAGCGATTTTGCTTAAAAGGTACTTGATCAACAATCCTGCTCCGTAGCTAGCTAAGTCAATGTATATCAGAGCTAACGATGGTTTCCCTCTGCCCAGAGTGATTCAGGTTAGAATCGTAATGAAGAATGCATATCTTTTTAAAAATTTCTGAAATATTCAGGCACGTAGATGAAGATAGATAAACTGTTTAATAAATAAATATAAGTATCCACTAAAAATAACATTTAAAATTATATATATATATTTCAGTTCAGAGTGAATCTGTAAAAGAACAAAATGAATAAAGAGACAAGAGGAAAAACTATTCTTAATTGATGTGTTTCATCCTTTGAGGGACTTTATCAAGACATATTTTGCCTTGATAAAGCTCCTCAGAGGATGAAATGTATTGGCTAAGAATAGTTTTTCCTTGTCTTTTTATTATATATATATATATATATATATATATGAAGTGTATGTGTATATAAATATATATATATATATGTGTGTGCAATATATTATACGTGTGGTACTTATTGGGAAGCGCTCAATATCAGAGATAGAACTTTTATATATATATATATATATATATATACACATGAATGAGATGGAGGTCTGGCCAAGAAAGGATTAATAGAAAAAATTTCAGATGCCTAGACATTTTATCAAATTTTGAGAAGTGGGTTGAATCAAGAACTTTTCAACACCCCATTGTGTTTGTATAACATAGATAATACATCTGGAGCAAGTGAATTCCTAGGATATCAAACCTATGGAACTTATGTCCTGAAAAATATGAGAAAATTTTGCATGGATCAAGGAGAAGAGCTAGAACAACATTTGAACAGAGAGAAACCATTTCTTTATGGAAATTTAGTTAAAAGGTCTTGTACCAAATTTATATCAAAAAGCAACAGATGCATAACAAGAGAGAAAATCTACAATATGCAGCCATTTATTTAGGAAATTTGTGAATTGAAAAGAATCACAATACTTTTCTGGGAAACATTTTACAAAAATGTCAAAACATTTAAGAAAAAAAAAAATGTAGGATTTTATTTCAAGTTAAAAAAAAAAAATCTACAAAATATCATTCTGTAGAAACATAAAAATATCTCCGCCCTGCACTTTAAAATGCTAAGTAAAAATCTAAAGCAATGTTAGTATTATTCTAATTAGTCATCATTATTATAACTGTTCTTCATATAAAGTTTATCTGATGAACATAAAATTACACAATTGACAGGTTGCATTAATTCACAAAGAGGATGACGTCAACAAACAAAAGAGATTTTATGAATGATAAAAGCAAAATATTGATTTCTTGCTAATGTTCATTATATATATATATATATATATATATATAGTATCTGTAATACTGTAATCAATATTTATTTATATTTCTTTTAAAAATGTACAAAAATCCCTGAAGAATTTTCCAGATTCTGATACCTGAATATATTGAACATTTACCAAAATTATTCACTAACAAATTCTATGTGTCAAAATTGTGGTTACTGCAGGATAACTATAGGAATTAATTGAACTTAACTACAACCAACTTCAACAACAATTAAAGAAATTAAGAACATTTTTATTCAAGCTCGTCAGGATTTTAACAGATAATTACAAATAGTTAGTAATTATTTGCTAATTTAATCAATTTTTGTCATTAGTTGTTGAAGTGTTTTAAGAGAATGATGCGACCCAGATAATTTTGATCTTACATTTTGAGCCATTAGGAAATGTCCTGACTTTCCTATATTTTACTGCAATTTGTTGGCACTTTTTGAAGTATGGAACTCTATTTTAAACTGAGCTTTAATCAAAAAAAGAAAATTGTCTTATTTCATACAATAAATGCAAATGTTTTCAGAGAAAAACAGTTTCCAATTTCTCTTGCTCTCTTTCATATATATATATATATATATATATATATATATATGAGAGAAAGAGAAAAAAAAAAAACAGTGTTTTGTGTACCTTATATATCATTAATAACACAATTTATTCATTGCAAATGAATCCTGTTTCATTAAATCTTTTCAAGAATACCTAGAGAGAAAATCTTGTAAATAGAAAAATAAATTTACAACATATGGAAGGTTTTTTTTTAATTATTATTGACCAAAGTAACTTCAAAAAGTAATTCCTTTAAAATTTTAAATATTGCACATTTTCAGAAATTAAAATCTTGAAGAGAACATTTACATGCAAACAGACTCCTTTTATTTTACAGAAATGATACATATTAACTAAGTTATTTACATGTAAATTATTGTCCTAATCTTTGTGGTTGTTATCAGGTTTCAACCATTCTTCAGTCTTCATCAGGTGTATACTGATCAGGGAATTCTGAATTGAATCCTTTATTTAATCCACAAGTGTAGACCTTGTTCCACTGTCCAGGGATATCTCGTTTAGTCCTTATTTTTAGCACTGCTCAGCCCAGGTACTGAACTCAAAGTTACTAAATCATCAAATACATTAACCAACATTTTAATCCTCTAGACTATTGTTCTCTGTAGGGAACTTGGAACCTTAACCTGCCTTCTAATGAGTGCACCCAGAAATTCAGATAGAAATGTTGTTCAGAGTACAAGACCTGTAAGTTTTTTTGTTAAGACTATCAATTACAGAGACCAACTCTTGATTAGATCAAATGTTAAAACCTAACAAAATATATGACAGATGTATAAATGCTCAAGTAAAAATACAGCTATACATTTTTAACACTCAGAGAAGAGTGAATAACTTGTCTGGTCACTTTGCTTATTCTAAAAATGAATAGGTTATCTAAGATATTGTAATTGAGACAGTGAATTTAAGAAAGAATTCAGTGCAAATTCTTACAGGGAGCATAAATTTGTATGGTTTAAGTAAAACTAAAAACTGAATAGAGAGCAGAAAACCTGTTTTTAATAAAAAAAAAAAAAATTAATAAAGTCTGAAACCTTTTTATAATAGTTTCTTTAGAAAAATCAATATGCATGCAAGTATACTTTTTATCCCAAACAATGATTGAATTTAATCAGATTTTACTAACACACCTTAGCTTAAGTGAAGTCTCTCCAATAATTTATTAATTTAGGAAGCTTATCTTTTTCATGAATTTAGTACTTATTCATCTACATATACACATTAAGCGTCCACGCTGAAAAGTTCTCGGCCTGACCTACTTAACCAAATTTGATCAAACAGAATTTTGGAGTGAAGAATTTCATGGTGAGATTGAGAACTTCTCAACAAACTCTCGTCCTTTTTTTGAGTTGATATATCCACATATTATTCAAAAAATACTATATAAAAATTCTTAAAGTTTTTTTTCTCTTGGATTTTGGTAAGTTCTTCAAAATATTGTATTCTTTTTTTTTGTATTGAATATTTTTCATTGCCTTAAAAATAGTCTTGCTAGAGTTGAAAGACGAAAAATCCTCAATTTAAACCTCAATTTTTACAATAAATTTCTCCCTTAAAACACGGAAAACCTTAAAAATTCCTTTGATTCCAGGAACCGTTTTTTTGGTACGTATTTTTGTGGTATTGAAAAAATTTCTAAAAGTAAAAAGTATGTATTTGTTTAAAAAAGCTTCAACAAGAAATCGACAAACTGTGGGGGAAAATGACAACCTAAACATATTTTTAAAAATTAATTCAAAAATTTACATTTTTAAATTTTAAAGCTCGTTTGTAATTGGAGTTTGAATAATTCTGTTTTGCAGCGGATATTTTTAATTTTAAAATGTAATTTTTTGTGTGTTAATTTAAAGATTATTCAAGTAGAGAGTGAATAAAGGAAAAAAGTAAAAGCAAAATACTTTTTTCTACCAATTTTTGACATTTAAATCATTTTATTTTTAAAGTTGTTTTTCTTAAGTATTTATTTTCTACTAAAAATTTTAGTCTTTAAACACGCAATCCGAGTCAAATGTTGCTAAGTTTTTTGTTAATCATAAGTAAAACTACGACAAATAAATTTCATTTAGGAAAATCAAAACATAATTTGTTTTTTTTTATCATATTTATTATATAAAAAAACAAAACAGTGTTCACTCTTCTGTAGGTAATAAATAGGGAATTTGACAAATTTCAAATAGGAAGCTAATTAACAACTATCGACAACTTCCCTATTCAGAATTCTATCCTGAAGACAACAAATTTTAATGAGAAGATAGTGAAAAGTTTTCGGCTCAACAATCAAAAAGCCCTTCAATAAATAATAATTCTGAGGATGTTTGGTCAGATTTATTTCCAGAAGTGGGTCGGACTGTGAACTTTTCAGCACCACTCGTGTGTGTGTGTGTGTGTGTGTGTGTATCAAACAGTAATGAAATTGTTTCTCCTATCTATACTAGTTGCATTAAAAACCGAAAAAAAGAGGATTAATTAATCGATTGTTCAGGAGCTTTGATTTATCGATTCAAATGGTGCCCCTCCTCTTGAGGTGATCATTCATTCATTAGTTAACATTTCAAAGACTGACTCAACAACTACAGCTAAAATCAAAAATACAATAATTGTATTTTTAATGATTTTATTTTTATTTAAATTTTAACATCAGGATTCGTAATGTGTCCACTTATTATTCAATTTATTCGTAATCTCAGATTAAATCTGATCATAAATTCAGTGGCCGACTTTCAAATACCGAGTTAAAACAAAATATTTTCTTAAAAAAAAAAAAAACACAGTAATAAATTCTGTTTCTTTAAAGTTTAAAAAATGCAAATTACTATTAATTTTCTCTCTGTTGAAAACAATTTTTTTAAAACTAAGTGACTGTTTTAGTACAGTCGGGTACACTATTATTTCTTTTAGTTTTTACTGTTTAGGCAGCAATTTTTTTTTTTTTTTTTTTTACAATATTTTCAGTTTTTACGTCCATTCAAAACCTGATCATTCATCAAAAATAAAATAAAGAAAAAAAACTGATTTCTTAGTAGGATATTAATTTTAAAAAATGATTGAATTGAAATTAATGTTGTCTTTTTGTGTAGAGAATTAAATAAACTAAACAACTTAAAAATAATAAAAAAACCAATGAGACAATTGGATTGGATTTGGAACCTTTTTAAATTTTAAGTTTGGCTTTTTGACTATTTTTAAAGTTTAAAAATAGTCAGAGACAAACTTTGTTTTTAACAAATTTAAAATGAAATATTATGCAAAGACTTTTGTTTAAGATGTTAAAAAAATAAAAAAAAATAACGTGCCGGAGTGGGAGAGGAAAAAAAAAAAAGAAAAAGAGTTCAAGTACTTCGCGGTCATTTTTTTGTTTTTGTTTTGCACACCCACAATATACCAAATCAGGAACTTCTTTCATTTACTTTTCTCAGTCTTAATTTTAAATTTAAACAGATCTGTTGCATAAAACAAAAGAATTGCATTTAGGATCTGTTTTATTTATTTATTTTCGTCATATAAACCCACTCAATACAACAAAATCGAGTGCTTCTCTTAGTAAAACAAGTGCACGTTACTAGAACTTAGAGTTTTTTTTCCTCCTTCGAGCTTTTAGTTTTACAAAATAAAACTTTAAACTTACCTTGAACATTTTGTTTGTCCACTCTAATTATCGTCGGTCTTTTAGGTATTGCAGGGATGCCAGCCTTGATAATGGGGGTACTCACGGAGTTTGTATCTTGCAGTTCCGTAGATGTAGCAGAAGTTGTCATCGTGTTATTATCAGAGATAGAGACGGACATGGTCGATCCATCAAGACAGATTCCCTAAACCACAGGGAGACAGGAAACATTTAAAACGAAAACAAGTGTCAGTGACTAAGGTTTTAAAAAAAAAAACAAAAAAACTCAATGCTCGTCTCTCACTGACGTTGGTACTTATTTTCGATGTATAACTTTATATCACATATATACACTATCATGCGAGTGTTTTAAAAATCTATCTGTGTGTGTGTGGGCGCCCTGTTAAGAAACCCTTTACTGTTATGTTTACATGTCAGATGCGGTTGCTTTGTTTCTTTCGATGATTCTTCAGCCGCTGCTGCTGTTGTTGTTGTTGTTCCTCCTCTTCTTCTTCTTCTCGTTGTGTGCGTAACTACTTGTCACCGAAGCTGAGGCCGGTGTTTTTATTTTTAACATCCTCGTTGCTCCTTGGGAAGTTAATTTGCGGAGAATGAGAAGCTAAAAATGGAAAAAGAGGCTATGAAGAAGAATAATTGAGCCATAGACCGGACGATGAAAACATATACTATACATATATAAATATCTCAACACTTCCGGTCCGGTCTCGTGCATGATTTTTTTTTTTACATAGTATTAGGTTGGTGCAAAAATAATGACGTAATAATGTCGTTTTTTGACGTTAAAAAATACGTCAAAAAACGACATTATTACGTCATTATTTTTGCACCAACCTAATATTTATCACTCGTTTATATTTAGTTTGCCACTGTAACAGCAAAGTTCGCGCTAACGATTTGGGCAAAAACAGTTTGAGGCGTGTTGACAATTTAGAGATTTTTCTTTCACTTTTCAGACTTGAACCAAAAACAAGATTTTTTTAAACTTTAAAGAAACAGAATTTAAATTAAACCACTTCTTACATTTGGTTGTTGTATATACTAATACAAAATTTTAAAATAGATTGCAAACTTAGTTAAACATGAAATAAAAATAATGAATCTTTTGAGATTCTGTGAACAGTTACTTTTTAAGTTTCAGGCGAGTCTTTTGCAAAAACTAAACTAAATCTGTCTCTCTTCTCCGTGTTGTAAAGTAAAAACCATTTCACATTTCTTCAGTGAATTTAGGATCTTTCTCAAAAATTCATGACAGTTCCCAGATAAAGAATAGGAATTTATGGAGAATCCTAATCACCTATGTTCTGAAATGACATGACATCATAAGACAAAAAATAATTTGAGTTATTTAATAAGCTTTTTCCTTTTTTTAACTTTAGCACAAGAGAACTAGTTGGATAGCCAATTCAGTCCAAACTCACAAATGTCGAACCTACATGCTAATCATTGTGTTATATTAGGCACCCAAGACTTAATTAGTCTTTCATAACTTCTCCATGAAATGTTAAAGTCTAGTTGTTTTAATAATTTCATTATATTTTTAATTATTAAAGAGGCAGACCAGCAACATTAGGTTTAAGGCTCTAAGTTTCCACCACTGAATTGTCATCTGGAATATGTGATTTTATTGGATAAAAATCATCAAATCATTGAACAATTCCTGCCTATGAAGAATTCTTGGGTTACATTGGCAGGATAAAGTACTGTCAAAATTTGGAAGCATTCACAGTCAATTACATGTAGAATTTTTCTTCTGCTATCATCCCAAATCTTTTCATATATGATACTTGTGGAAAAGTGGGCCATTTTCATGTTAGTCAAACCAGTCACACAAGAACCCATCCACCATGAAGAGAATTGGATGACTGTCTGAAAAGATGGTTTACAAACACAAGTGCATAAAAGCATTAAATGGATTAAGTTACCTAGTGGTTGTGACTTCAACTACTACATTGGTTAATACAAAGTTATATTCTTGTTTACTAGAAGAGACAAGTGACATCACAAGTACAAATTAACTGATATAAAATATCTTTTTATCATAGACAGTAGAATTAGAACAATCTACTTCCATCAATTGAATAATTTACTTTGGTCCAAAATGAACATCTAAAACATATATAAAACAATGTACTAATGTGACAAACTCATGAATCAAATAACTTCTTTTTCTCATCAATACAATTAGTCATAATGTCTTTCTGCTTTCACGACATATGAATGAGAAAATGAAACAAATGTCTTATAAAATAACAATCTAAAATAGAGCTTAATTTAATTTGTGTATTATTAAGTGCCTAATAGGGGACATTTTTAGGACACCACCCCTAGCTTTTTTTTTTTTTTTTTTTCTACTAATTTGGCACTTTTGACGATTTTCTGAAACATTTATATTAATGCTCCTACTTGTTTATTGCATACTGAGAAAAATTCCAACCTCCACCAATTATTACCCTTCCATAGTAAGCACCTATGAGTATTGAATTCGTCATCAAATTTTTTGCATTGTCTTTATTGTAGAAAGGTCATAAAAAAGATGATCTGCACTAAAAACATTCTATAACTGTTCTCAAATATACATGGCAAAGTGAAGCAAAAAGTAGTTGTGTATTTTAATTACAACTTGTGCTTAGTATTCAAGGATACTAAATGCTGATTTTCAAGGCAGACAGCCCTCCCCACTTAACTTCCAACACCAATGTCATGAAACCAAAGTAGCAAATGGCCGAATTGTAAAACTATTGGTACTCTTTTGCTATGTATTTAAATAAATTTTACATTTAAAATTTAAATTTGATTTTTTATATAAAAAGCGAGTCTTGGCAAAAAAAGAGACTATAAGGTCTAGAAAAAATAGTTTTTAATTTTCTTCTTTTGTGCACAAACAAGAAATATAAAATGATTCATTTCTTTAAAATAATCTTAAAATTTGTTATTATAAGAAAGGGGAGATAAGAACTTTAGTTTCTTAGTAAAAAAAACAAAAAACCCAAGAACCTTGTCTTTGTATTATGAAAGTAAGCTATCTTTTGAATTGTATTAGAACAAATGATAATGACTAACTATAGTGAATGCACCAATAATCTAAAAATCTCAGACAATTGAGCTATTTTTAAAATGTCTAACTTATGTACATATATAGAAATTAAGAAACAGATTGATGATAAAATATCTCAGGTTATTTTTTAAATGCAAATTTATGAGAATAAATAATTTTCAAGCAAACCTTGACAACATATTAAAACTTGTAGCTATGGTTATCTCATAAGATTTCATATTGTAGCCATAGAAGCATACAACTTGATTCCATCCATTTTCTTTATTCTTCACTCCTTCTTGAACTTCATTTTACACATTACTTTCTTATTTTGCCTTTTTGTGTATAGATGACTTTTTTTATAGTATAAAAGAAGGCTCCACACAAACAATATCTATCAATAATTCAACTTTCTAAAACTATTTACTTGGAACATTAAAGCAATACACTAATCTTGCATTAATTATACAAATTCGTTATAAAAAACATTCATAAATATTGTTTTCCTTTAATGAATTTAATCTATTTTGGTAAATTTTGATAGCTCAAGGAAGGTAATATAGACACACTGCAAAACCAATTTCTTTTCGTTAATGCTTTTGGTATACAAATTATTTAAAATTTTCTGATTCTTCATTGGTTATATAGAAAATTTCCTCAATCACTACAAACTTTCTTGTTACTGCTCTTAATAGGTATTCATAACTGGCCAATAACAAAGTCTTGAACTTGAGAGATGACTATTCAATCATTCATAGCCCCACAAAAAAATAGGGGGTGGGGGCTAAATCACATGGAAATGATTGGGGAGGGGACTAAATCAGATGTTAAATTTTAAGAGCTTCACATTTTTTTTTTTTTTAGATGTGTTATCCTACTGCATTTTTTGTTTTGACTTTAAATACAATTTATTTTTGCCTGTTTTTATTTTCTAGAATGCAGACTTTTTTATGCCCATAAAACATAAGTTTTAGAAGCTAATGCTTTGAAAAAAACCAAAACCAACAATAGTAATGATTTTGGACAGATTATACAGCTCCAATAACATTATCAGAAGACAAATTTAATCTTGTTTAATTCTCAGTTTCAGGAAAAAGAGAGGAGTGTTGAAGTCATCTAACCATTTGTCACCAGTATTGTAGATGCTATTGAAGCAAAACTTTATCAACTGTATAAAGGATTTTCACCTTCAAAATATATGTTTATGATTTGAGAAGTGCTGATGCAAACTATGCTATATAATCTTTAATTTTTCAACATAAGTAATGAAATATCTATTTAAAGCAGATGAGATACTGTTTGTATACATTGGTTCAATTTTTAAAAATACATATTGTTGAGATTTGTTACATATTCTTATTAATTGTAAAAATAATTGATTTCATAAAAAATGTGTAATATTATTAAACATTAATTATCTATTACCAAATGTAAATTTCCCTCAAATAAAAAGTGAACAAATTCAAAGACTACTTTTACTCTAATGTGTTTGTAAATTATTCATTGATAACATTTCCTAATTGTTTTACATGCTTTACTCTTAGTAAAAATTATTTGCTAAGCTGAGGCACAGTATGAGAAATCTGAGAGGTGAGTTCAAATTCTAGTTGGTTTGTTACCATTATTTACATGTAAATACCCTTGGAAAAGGTATGAATCCATCTTCATTACTTTGCTATGTGTTAAATAGTAAAACTGCCATTTGGAAAAAAAAATCATTGTTATTCTGTAAGAAATTGTTAATGCAATATTCACTTGCAAAAAGAATTTTTATTACAATCCAAAATATTTTCCAGCTCCAAATAACCCAGAGGGTTGATAAGCCATAAAAATAAATCAGTCAATCAGTAGGCTAGAATATATTAAAGTTTCAATACAATATAAGCATAAGGGCCAATTTCATAGTTCTCAATGAAGCAGCTCTTTGTTGCTTGAACCCAGATAAAAGCCAATATTTCAAATGCTTACTTTATAAGCTAATATGTCCTAGTCACTTGAAAGACTGATGAAATACAAGCTTTCTAATGTATCACCTAATTATTGCATATATTCCAATATAACCATATTGTATTTTGCCCAGGCTATTTCTGTAATTATTTTGCAATCAAGTCAAGAGTGGATGTAATGTCCATCAAACTCAGTCGACAAATGAAGTGAATATTTAATTTAATTATATTCATATATGTAATAATAATAAATTATCATTATAATATGCCTTTTCAGACTAGCATGCTCAGTATGATTTTTATACTCACAATACTTCAGCCATTGCATCCTCTGGCCTTCTTCAAATGTCCTTGTACTCAGTAAACTTCACAGAAGTTTGAACTAAACCCTTCACTGGGTACATTGTTCTAAGTTTGTTTTCCATACTTAGGGGAGATAACTCACATCAGTTAATGCTCACCTTATTCACCTTCGTGTCCTTTGCAAGATTCTTCTACTTTTCGGCATTCAGTCTCAGGCATTGAACTTATAACTGTCAGATATTTGTTTTAATAAACACTTTAATGCACTAGGACAGTCAAGTAGTGTAAAACTAATACAGTTTAACCCGGATATAAGAGAGTTGTCGGGACCGGAGAAGAAGTCTCTTATATCCGGGTTTGGCCTATTTTGTTTACATTAACACAGGCTCTAATTTGGGACCAGAGAAAATCTCTCTTATATCCGGGTTACACTGTATATGTATTCAGATGGTGGAACTGGATGAGTGTCCTGACTCTGTGAAATGTTTTTAAGTGATTTTTTTTTTTCTTTCCTGATTTAACAGATGATGATCAGCACTAGAAAAACAATTTTTTTTTTTTTTTTTTTTTTTTTTAAAGCATTTCACCCCAAGAAAGGCGGGATGCCACTAGTAGGCAGGGGGTTAGAGTGGGAGCAAAAGTAAAGAGGTGTGATGGAGGAAAGGATGAAGAGAAGGGCAGGGGATAGTTCAGGGCACCTGGAGATGTCGATTGACATTACATTTGAATAGTTGGAGATTATAGCTATCAGGGAAACAAGTAATAAGAAGGGAATTCCACAGATGAGATGCAAGCCATGAAGCTGTTGGAGTAGAAGAGATGGCCACATACTGTGATGCCAGCCTAGTAGCACACTTAAATTCATGCAGTCTGGGAACTAGCAATAGTAGTTCGTCGGAGCAGTTATCATGAAAGTATTTGTAGAAAAAACAGGGGGAGGCGACAGCACGTCTGTGAGAGAGTGGCTAAAGACAAGATGCCAGATCAGGACCAATCACATTGCTTATCCGTCTCTGGATCTTGCTGAGGACCTTAAGGCGAACAGCGGGGACACCAGACCATATATGGCAGCAGTATTCCATGCAAGGGAAAATGGTTGATTTGTAGATTTGAAGGATGGACTCAGGCGAGAAAAACTTTTTGGCACAACACAGGGAACGAAAACGTTTTTCTCGTCGAGTCCATACTTTAAATCTACAAATCAACCATTCAGCCTTCAAGATAAAATCCACTCTGCAAACAAAATATAAGGTAAATATACAAAACCTGTCCGAGATATACAGGGGGAGGGGGGCAAAAGTAGGTATACAATAAAAAAAAAAAAAGAGAAAAGATAAAAACCACAAAAATAAACGTTTATAATGCATTGTATTAATTATACAAACATTATTATCAATAATGGTATTATTTACTGCAGCCCCCTGTATCTCTACAAAACCAAAAACTGTGTGCATTCAATCCCATAGAGTTGTAAGGATGAATGAATATCAAAAAGTTGCAGTCTGCTAGCTGATTATATATGAAAAGGAAATGGTGGTCATCAACTATTGTGCTATGAAATTAAGATAAGAAAACAACATTGTAGAATAAGAGAGCAAAAAAAAAAAAAAAAAAAAATCAGCACACATGTATCAGTTTTATGCACTGATAATCTCTTTGCTAGACCCAGCATAATGATGAATATTAACTGGGAGGCACTGATTAAGATTATATTTACTCTCACAAATGGTAGGGTGAATGAACTTAAATTCAACTTCAAAAGAACACCAGAAGCCGTGGAAGGGGAGCTAACTTAGGTTGTGCTGACCTCCGGGCTATTAGAGGTTAATTTTGAATGAAAATAGCTTTTCTTCAGCCAAATGAAAAGAAACCAAAAAGGCTAAAATTTTCTTGATTTATTTCTAAAACATCTTGCACCCCAGAAAAATGCTTTCAAATAAAAACTTTTTATTGGTTTTAAGCATAAAAACAAACTACTAATGGTTCTGTAAACAATGCATTTTTGCTCCAAAGAATTAAACTCAAAGTTATTGCAACAAATTCCTGTTGGTATAGTTCTGGTCAGAATCCAACTGACTTTTTTTTTCTTTTAACTTTCTTGAGATGCCTGGCGTTCCTCTTCATAGGCTTCAAGTGAAACTTGAAGTGTCCATTGGGTTTTTCTGAAACCATGACCCTCCAAAGAGAATGCATGTTTTGCTGTTTTATGTTGTATTCACAAAAAATAACATACATCATAATATATAAACAGTAAGAACCAAGTTTAAGAAATATGAAAAAACAAATAACACCCATTATTATGCACCGATATAGTCAAGCTAGTATTTTCATGTTTGTTAGTCTCAATTTTTCAGCCTTTGGACCTTCTGACCTGCTTCAGGTAATTGTAAAAATTGGTAACCATACCCACCCACACACTTTCAGAGGTGCATGTGGTTTAATGCATAATTCAAACTTATTGAGGTTTGTGTTTACTTTGAATTCATAGCCTTCGGAAACATGAATTCTAGCATCTACCACCACTGCTATGGGTAAATAGCAAGACAGCTTTACAAGTGATTCGTATTTGGCATCTGATAATAGGTCGTGGACCATTTTCTGCTGTCGGTACTCTACAAGCCATTATAACATGTTATATCACTTACAGGTACTATAGCCTCCATTGCAGTGAAAACGAAAATATGCCATAAAGAGAGAATTACTCAGCATGTCATGGAAAACAATCAGATCCTCAATATTTTTAAAATAGCTAGCATGATTAAAACAGGAGAATATACAATATATTTAACACTTGTGAATGTGAAGTCCTCTTTCAGGAAACTTGGAAAATGATTCCAGATATCATGAAGCTCATTCATTTGTTTTTTGTTTTTTTTACTTATTACAATTTAGCCAATCCTTTGAATGTACAATTCATATGGAAAAAGAAATGAAAATGGGTAGACAGTACATCGATAATTTCAATAACAGTCCAAGAATGTCTGGTAAGTGCAAATAGATTAAAGTATTAGCATTTTCTAAGTAATAAAAAGTAATTGGTTTCTGCATCATACAGCAGATAAAATTTATTTGTAGTAATGGATGTTTAAATTTTGATAACTTGAAACCTTTCTATTTTATTGAGCAAACCACTATTATATTTACCCTTGGTGACAATGATTTGTGACTTTGTGCTAGCAGGACTATGACTTTCAAACTGATCCACCATTCCAATTTCATGCACCTTTTGGGTAAGGTTTTCAGGTAATTTCTAAAAGGTGTCACATGTTGAGATAACTTCTTCATTTTAACAGTCTGGTGAAGTTATCTTCCTGACAAATCAACCTATGTCAAGATTCAAACCCAGGTCTCATGATCAGAAAGCAAACATTCAAACCACTGGGCCACTCATTTATTCATTTTGTTTAAAAATTATTTGGATATCAACTGCATACGAATATTTAATAAGTCAAGGCATCCATCAAATATTGAACTGATATGATGAGATTAGCTTACTAAGTATACCAAATTTAAAGACTATATACATCTCACACAATATGACTGCTGCTTCCTAGAAATATTTTAAAAAATGATTTCGTAATTATGATTTTGCATTCTCTGCAGATCACAATGAGCAAACCCCCCCAAAATTAAAAGGGTTCTTAATGTGTGTGCTTAAAAATACAAATAAAATCTACAGGTATAAATTTATTTTTAAATTCACTAAATGAAAAAAAAAAAAAAAAAAAGAAAAAAAATTCACTGCAATCTAATGTAGTCATAAGTGAAAACTACTATGCAAGTCATTTGTATAAATTATTGACAAAGAATTATTGTGCAATATAAACAAATCAACATCAAAATGATTCAATGCCAAAAAGATAAAAAAAAAAAAAAAAAAAAAAAAAAAAAATACACTTCTGAGAGCTAGTGAATAAAAACAAAATCAAAAAGCACAATGATGGCTGTCTATGTAGGATATTTATTACAACACAAAATACAATCTGCAATGTATACGTGGAGAGGGAAGAGGAGTGGGTTGCAGGGCAGGGGTTATATGCCTGAATGAGGGCTACAGTCATCACCTGTGTATATTGCTTTTAACATACACATGGTTTCATTTAGAAACAGGTTAAAGACAGAACCTTTTTTTAATATCTTCTTGATGAGGAATAAAGCAGGATGTTTCTTGAATTTGGAACCTGGCTTCTGAGACAAAAATAAAATTCAAGTAAATCCAGATTACAGAAAGTAAATAACAGTATTACATTTAACAGGAGACAGTCTACAAGGAGACAAAAACAAAAGTTATAAAAAGAAAAAATCTTTTACATAGAAACACCACGTAAACCCCAGCTTCACAAGAGGGCAGGGGCCGGGGGGGGGGGTAAAGAAGAGTGGAAATCAATTAAAATGGACTGTTGGGGGAAAGAAAAAAGTGAATCTGAGGAGGGGGGCAATTTTTTTTTTTTTTTTTTAAACCAAGGCATTTCTGAAGAATTGACCATTGTCAATAATGCATTCTTAAAATAAATAAATAAATAATATTGTAAAAACCTGTCACAACTTATATGTACAGAAAATGAGAAAGGCCAATAAGCAATGACTGGTCTTTAACATCTCTTGAAATGACATTTACAACTTAAATTTTTTTTTTTTTTTTTCTTTTTATTACAGAATTACATTAGGGTAATCAGGATGTGGAAAACATTGTAGAAAAAAATCTGATCCTTGCACTTGGTTGGCTTTTCCTTAAAAAAAATAAAAATAAAATCATTTTTCTAATTTCATATTGTGAACAGACATTTGTAAAGAAATGAATCAGATCCATAGAAAATAAATATGAAATAATTCCACTATTTAATACGCTGATTAAAAACCAAGTTTAAAGAGAGTATCTGTGGACCGCAGATTAAGCAACAATATCTAACCCATCTTGAACCTTTTTTCAAATTCTACATTTTCCCAGGCCAAATTGTTTCATGAAATGATTTTGCTATATCAGACTTAATGTCAAAAAACTCCCAAAACAATTTCATGAAAGCTAGCAACCAAAGAAACAATTTATGGTAATAATGATTGCAGCTGCTAAGCAAAACCATCTATATTGCTGCAAACCCCATTTATTTTAGTAATTAAATTTGATGATGTTATTTATCTAAAGTTTGCTTAAAATAAAATTATAATGGGACCAAATGAAAACTCATACTGGTATTTATATCATAATAATAAAAAAAGAAACATTTCTACCTAACAAGAGAATCTGGAAGATATGCCCAGATCAAACAGTCTAGAGTAATGGTGGGTAAACTAAATCTCACAGACTATAGCAGCATTGCTCTTCACTTGAGATTTCACATTTGTGGCCTTGGACCAGACTAATCTTAACCAAGAATTTTCATATGTACAAATTTTACTTACATGTGGATCATTTAAAATTTCAATCAGGTGGCTTTCTTCAAACAGAAAACCCAACAGAACCAATTTCTAATGTCTTTCTTTCTCCAAAGTAATTTTTAAACTCAATAACCAATTTTATATTGGCATATTTTTGTTATCTCCTATGTAATACATAATTATATACTAGTTGCCCATATATTTTGAAATACTGCTTGGCTATCTATCACAACTATACCATTTTAAAATGTTATCGAGCACTAATTAAATCAATTTCCCCAAACTAAATTCAGGACCTTCATTTTGTCTAGGCTACATTTAACACAGAATTCAATTGTATTAGAATATACAGAAAGAAATACAAAATAAATTTTTTGCTAATACAGTCACTTTTCATATAAGTTCAAATTCATTTAAGATCTAATAAAAATAAATCCTCTGAAGTTTCATAATGTAAGCATATCATGTAATGTATCTTTTTGTATAATTTGTGCTTTTCAGATACAATGAGTGAAAGTTGTTTTGTTTTCTCAATCGATTAATATCGCCAATTGATTATATGCAAATTACGATAATTGGATGATTCATTAAGATTGTTAAAGTCAAGAGATATCTGGAAAATAAAACTCAAGTAAAATAAACAGAGGAAATGAAAAATGATTCAAAGGAGAGCCAACCAATGCAAAGTTTAATTTGTTAAACAAAATCCATGCTATAAAAAAAAAAAAATCAGTAGTTATTTGAATTTGCTTTTCTGTAAAAATGCCATGATTAAATTTTTAATATATATTTAAAAAAAATATTTATTCTGGATAAGACAAGTTTGTGCATAATGGTTTGATTAAAAAAAAAAAAAAAAAAAAAAAAAAATTAAAAATTAGTACCTTCAATTAAACTAAGCCCCTTATTCACTACAATCAATCTTATCAAGGCAATAATCTGTGAATTTTTTTGATATGTTCAGAATGGGTTTTTAAAAATACTATGCAATACTGTCTTCAGAAGACTCATAAAATAACACGCAATCAAACCGGTATATATTTTCTCAATTCTTCACTTTTACATAATAGATAATATTGCACAATAAAATTACACAGTATGAAAGACTTCAGTGTAAATTGTGCAAAAATAGATTTTCAGAGAACAACCTTTTACAAAGAAATCTTTTACTGCCAGCAGAGGACCAAAAACAGCTGAGCCTTCAATGTCTCTAACCCAGCCATTCCTCCGTAGAGAGGTAAAGTAGACAGCTTCAACCAATACATGATGTCTACAAAGAGGAAGAACATGTTAGCCACTGTCCACTCAATCACTATGGACACTGATAAAGGCCTACTGGAAGAAGTACTAGAAATAATTTAAGAAATCCTACCTGCCAACAGTCAGGAGCTTTCTATCAAAGATTGTGCAATGATCTGAAGGATTGTATATTTAATATTAAAGAATATCAGGTGCTACAATAATGTAAGATAATGATATTGACTGTTAGGTGGGGACTCAGTAATGTAACTTCACAGAAGGAAAATGAAGGTAATTAAAGCATGAATGATAGATAGAGTAAAAAAAAGGTGGGAATACAAACCAATATCATCCGAGTAAACAAAAATACATTGTGTTCAACATTACAAAATGGAACAAAGGTAAAAACTCTTCATGAAAACAAAGTGTTCCTCTCTTTCTTATCTTCACTGCTTTAAAAAGCTCAAAAGCTATCTAAATATTTTTTGTAAAATTGTTTTTTGTTTGATTTTTTGTTCAATTTGAAATGTCAGTGAAGATTTATATGGCTAACAGAGACAAAAACTGATGTACAAATACACCAAGTTTGACAATGATTATTAATGTTCATTCTCCCTCTTTTGTTTATGCAGTTTTTGTTTTTTTAAATCACTTTATCAAGTAGAGCATTTTACTTTTCTCTAAATGTAACATTAAGAGATTTGCTAGCTTGAATATTCTCTTAGATTTAATATTTCACTATTTAATGTAATGTTTTTTTTTTGTTTTTTTTTGGTATTTGGTAGAACATGAAATTTTTTTTTTTTTTCAATTTCATATATTTGGTAGGTATTTTCAGTTTATGAATGAACAGTTTGTAAAATAAAAAATAAGTGAAGCTGAGACAAAAAAAGGGAATATACAAGCTAGGGATAAACTAGTTTAAATAGATGATCAATGTACTTACATATATGATGAACCAACAAAACAGGTGGGGAAGGAAAAACAATATTTTTTTTTTAAAAAGTTTTTGCATTTGCACATTTATAAAACAATTGTTTCTTTAATTGTGCAACAATACATCATTCTCACCGCAAATATGATTTTCTTTTAGATTAAAAAGAAAAACTTTTAAAAATCCTGAACGAAGCCTTTAGAAAATTTCAAAGTTTTAAGTAATATCCTCATTTTTCTTCCTAGGCTAGCTTTGCTATAACAATGGGTCGAGGAAGAAAATGGATGAAGATGTTGTGGGATCAAGGGAGATGAAGCATTAAATGTGTATGTGTTGGCTGACACACACAGTTGACAAGAACAAGTTATGTACAAACACACAAAATAATTTCAAGTTTGCACAAATCAGCAGCTTCTATAGTTAATTGTTATGTAGGAGGTGAAATCCAGAATAAGTGAGGTGTGTTTAAACACATCCAAATATCCTTTTTCATTCAGAACCTAACAGCAACTTTTTTATCATAAATACAATAATAAAAACCCTTGATACCAATACAAGAGAAACCAGCACTGATTAGCAACAATTCCAACTGATATTTATTACATCCTTGCACAAGGACTTGCTTCTAACCCATTTTTTCTTCTTTTTAAAGTGAGATTTTCTAAAAGGAAAAAAAAAAAGTCACTATATTAATGTGTATGTAAATCATGAATACATGAACAATATGGTAGGCCACATTACAGAAAGATATGTTTAAAAAGCGGTGTGTGTATTTTTGTCAATGACTTGCCTATCTTAATGACAATAGTAATCAGTTTTGAACATATCTGCATACTTTATATGTATACAAGCATATAAATGATTTTATAATGTAGGGTTCAAAATGCTTGCCCTCAATACTTGATCATACTGGAGGTGCCATAGCTTGAGCCATACTGGAAAATTTATAAAACAAGAAATTTACCCAAGACATCTAGTCTAGAAAAATGTCAAAACTTGACATGGCCTGATTTTTTTTTCTTTTTTGGAAAAGCTACAAGGCTTGAGGTTCTTTATACATATTAAAATTTACTTTTTCTTTTCCAAGTAGAAAATTTTGTTTTTACATTAATATAATACAGACAGGGACATAAATTTGCCCAACACCATAAAAAATAATTTTTAAAAGTGTACCCCATCAAAACTAGAATGACCAGCTCTTTACTGGAAAAACTAGAACATCAGTGGATTTTTATATATATATATATATATATATATATATATATATATACACACACACACACACACGTCTACTTACATGTATTGTGATTGAACTCTTTACAATATAAAAAAATGCGAATAATAAATGGGAGAAATGAACACTATAATAGATAATGAGGCATGAGAAATTTGCCCAAGAATTTATTCACTAAGTTGAGCCATATGGCAAGTTTCTTATTGAAAAAGCTACACAAAAAAAAAAAAAAAAAAAAAAAAAAAAAAAAAATATCCTTAAAAATTATGGAAAAATTGATTATGTGTGTGTGTGTGTGTGTTGCACATGTTAGATTTTTCTAAGGTTTTAATATTTCATTTCTTTCTTTAAATTCCACTGGGGCCGGGCATGAGAAATAAAATACTATGGATGAATTGTCAAGACTGAACCATATTAAAGCTCATATGGTCAGGCAGATATTGAACAAACTTTAGAATTTTGAATGTTAGCCCAAATTATATGAGTGTTTGGAAATGTTTATACTTGAGCCCATGAAATAGATACAGAAAATTAATCAGGAAATTATTTTTGGCAACTGTCATGTTATTTCACAGTTAATTTTTCCATTGTATTTTTTTTCTCATCATAATCTTGACTTGCGCACAGAAGATTGAAGAGTGTGGATGGGTGGGTGGTCAAAGCTCGAATTCACTCTCTCTGTCTGCCCTGGGTGACATCATTCCATCCAGGCGTCCAGGGAGTCGTCAGAGCCGACGCAGCTGCAGAACCGGATGTCCAGTTGCCGTAGTTGGAACTCGTGGCCGCCGCCGCCGGTCGCCAGGTAGGGAGATTGGCTGGCACAGGAGATGGCTGTTGTGGAGGTGGAGGTGGAGGTGGTGGTGCTGTTGCAGTCGAAGTATGATGTTGGTGTTGCTGGGGTTGTTGCTGCTGTTGTTGTTGTTGTTGTTGTGGCTGCTGCTGTGGTTGCTGTTGTGGTTGTTGCTGCTGCTGTGGTGGTGGTGGCGGTGGTGGTGGTGGTGGCGGTGGTTGCGACTGGGGTTGTGGTTGAGGCTGGGGCGGTGGCTGGTGCTGATGGTGATGATCATGTTGGTGATGATGGTCATGCTGACGGTGGTGTTCATGCTGGTGATGCTCGTGTGGTCGATGATGTTCATGCTGATGATGGTGGTGATGGTTGCCACTGTTATGGTGTTGGTGGTGCTGATGATGGTGTTGGTGGTGCTGATGATGGTGATGCGATGAGGTTCCACCACCGCCCTTACATGTAGGCTTGTGGTGGGCATTCCCATGACCACAGTTAGATGGTGTGTTTTGGTTGTGACACTGTGGCTGGTGATGGTGATGCTGGTGCTGGTGATGGTGATGGGGTTGTTGGTCATGGTGGTGGTGATGGTGGTGATTGTGATGGTTGTGGCCATGATTGTGGCCATGATTGTGGTTGTGGTTATGGTGGTTGTGATGATGGTGGTGGTGGTGGTGGTGCGGGTGGCCAGGTGTTGTAGACTTGCAAGAATCTTGGTGGCAGTTCCCACTGCTGCCACTGCCATTGTTGTTGTTGTTGTTGTTGTTGGTAGTAGTGGTGTTGATGCTGGTGTTACTACTGTTTCCAATGGCCGGAATACCACCCCCTGGGGACGACAGGTGGGCCTGGCTGTGCTTCTTCAGGTGCGCACGCTGCGAAAACGACTTCTGGCAAATCACGCAGAGAAATGGTTTCTCACCACTGTGGGTACGGCTGTGGTTGACCAGGTGGTCCTTTTGGCTGAACCGTTTGGGGCACTGACTGCAAGCGTACGGGCGGATTCCGGTGTGGATGCGCGAATGAGTAGTCAGATGAGTACGTTGACCAAATGACTTTCCACAAACATTACACGTGAATGGTCTGACCCCCGAATGCGTGCGGAGATGGTTGGTCAGTTTCTCACGTTGGCTAAAAGCTTTGTGGCACTGGTTGCAATAAAAGTGTTTCTCTTCATCCGCCATCAACTCATGCTTGTGTAGGTTCGCCTTCACCGAGAAGCCTTTCCGGCACACATTACAGCGATACGGCTTGCGGCTGCTGTAGCCCGTATAAATGCCATAACTGACGGCACCCCCAAGGGGTGTTGACATGCGTGGCTGGGTGTGCTCCGTATCAGGATTGCTGCTACTACTGCCGTCCCCACCACTATTGTTCCCAGCAGTATTATCACTACCATTGCTACTGTTTCCGCTTCCAGATGGTATATTCTGGTGATTGTGACCAGTGGCACCATCACCATTATTAGTGTCATTGCCATGCAGCTTTGGCCGGCCTGGAGAAGGTCCATTTTGAGCAGGGCTCTGTGAGTACATTTTGCCACAATTATTGTACTGGAATTGCTGCTGCTGATCAGCAGTACCTACTGATTGATAGACATTAGACTGTGTGGGGTACATAGCTGGGGATTGGGTGGGCTACAACAAGCTCTTCAGGCTACAAGAACTCTGCATCGATGTTGGCTTTTTAATGTACAACCAACAACCACAAATGTTCGAGGAAAAAATCTGTCAAGCAACTGCAAATTCTTCAGTTTCTATTTTTGTAAAAAAAAAAAAAAAAAAAAAAAATTCTCTTAAAGTCTTTTTGCATCAACCAAGTTATTTTGTATTTATTTTCCCCACTATTTTTTGTCAGTATTTTTCCTTCAAAATATTTTAAGTTTTTTCACCAAACTTCACTTGTCTTCTTCCTTAGATATGCCAGATTTTAATTTTTTCCAGAATTTTCAGTTTTTAAAATAAAACTATCATGAATAAGAAAATCTTCAAAAGATGAATTTCAAAATGTTTTTCCCTTTTCTAAAATATAGCAAAATAAATGAAAATTAAAAAAAAAAAATTATCAAATATATATAATTTATAGATTCTTCCAAGATTTGTGTCCTAGCATTCAGACTTGTTATTAAACAATATTTTAGTATTAATTGTTTTTTTCAGCAGACTTTTCACTACAATCATATGTATATCAGATATTAAAGGAAATTCAATTAATGTAGAACGTTAAAGTTAATGCCACTCTCTTCCAATGTTTTTGGTAACTGAATAAACAAGTATGACAAGTCTTTAAAAAAAAAAAAAAAAAAAAATTGGCAAAGTGTTTTTTCCCAAGAGTAAAGACAGTTTTGTCTAAAAGATAATAAAATCTCTTCAAAATGTTCTTCTCAGATGTTTTTTACTCAAGGAATGAAATCAAATTCTTTTAGCTCAAGAACAGATCTTGGCATACACACTTACTGTCAGTAATTCTAATTCCAGGAGTAATTTACCTTGACTTGTCGAAAAAGTCTGAATCACTCACAAGGTCAACGGATCATCCAGAATTCAAATACAAGCATTTCACTTTTTGAAGTTTATACAGACTATTCTGATATTTGCACTGGTCAAGTGGCAAAACCAAGGCCTTGGTAAGATTACTGGTAACTTCCTTTGTTCAACATCATGTCAATATTGTCATAAGAAAAAGGCCAGACGAGGCATGTAGAGTAAGATGACACACGAATGAAGATGACAAAATAATCCGTAAACTCCAAGATCAGAAGGACCTGGAAGATAAAATTAAAATATGAATACACCCACTATATTTTTAACACAGAAAACTACAATTGAATATAACAGGTGTCAAAGGATTACAGCATATTTCTTACAATATAATGAACACTTTTCAGTATTTTGAAGAAGAAAAAAAAAAGCACCATGATCACAGAGGTCAAGATTTAAGGTGACTGATCATACCTTTGATCACCAAAAAACAGCCTCCAGAATAAAATTTTACGTGTAGATTATAGAATATCTACTTTATCTAGATGACATTTAACATAAAAATTATAATCTTCTCTCTGAATAACTCAATATACAAAGTATCCAATCATTTGCATGTGTATTTTTGTTTGAAAACTCACAAAATTTAAAAATTATTTCACCATCCTTTATTCAGTTATATAAGTCATTAATCTAGAAGTCAGTCCTTTTACAAAAGTAATTGGTTTACATGAACTGTTTTCTATTAAATCAACAAAAAAAAAAAAAAAAAAAAAAAAAAAAAAAAAAATTAAATGGACAATCATAATAGATATCAATTGAATTTGGCCAATTTTTCCATTAGTTTACATCTTTGGAAGTTGTATATTGATGTCTTTGTAATCCAAATAAAAAAATTTTTCATTATAAAATTGGCCTTGAGATTCTGGATTGAACTAAATAAAACATTATTAAAATGAGAGAAATGATTTACTCATGAACACAACAAATATTGAACCAAAACATGGAGGCAGCAACATCCTATGGATTTTAATTGTGTAAAACAAACTATAATTAATGATTGCTCATGCAAGAAAAATGAGCTTTTGGTAAATATCTGCAAATTGATGAGGCTATGCATCTTTTGGTATTCAAACATCTGTGAATATCATCAAAACGTAAGATTTGAAAGTTACGTCATAACCAGCATAAAAATATCAAAATTTTACTTAATATGTAAATATGCCATTAAAAACATTTTTATAATATAAATTAGTTCATGTTTTTTTTTTTTTTTTATAATTTTATTTTTTAAATTATTTTGTTAAAAATGTTAGATCAGTTTCAATTTATAAGAAACTAGGAAAATATTAAGTTTTTTGAAAGTGCAATTAAATAGAAGAAAAAACAAGATCAGTATAAATGAAGAATGAAGATTCCCACTCATCTCTACAACCAGAGTAAGAGGAATTTTAAAATCCAAATTCAATCTGTTTTGAGACAAATGTAGAATTAAAATGAGTGTCCTCTCTTATTTGTATTCTGTACAGGTTTGATCATTTAATCCAGTTTTTAAAGGAAAATCAGTTGTAAATAGAAATTGACTAAAGTATTTTATTATTTGCTAGATGATGTTTGTTATGTGACGTAGGCATCACATATGAGCAATATATATATATATATATATATATATATATATATATATATATATAAATAAATAATATAAATATTGTTTTCATAATTATTTTTATTTTCAAGAGCCTATCATGATATTTTATTCTCTTTACACAAGACAAATAAGGAAAAGTAACAATGCCATAAAATTGATATCACTTCATTACTTAACAATAACAACCTACCACTTTGTGTACAGCTATGCAATACAAATGTGCTTATTGGTCATCATTTATATGTTAATATATGATCAGCTAATAAACATCATATAGGTTGGTTTGTTAATTACAACACTGTCACTCCTGAACTTACCTATGCATGAATATCAAGTCTTGAATAATTTAACTTGCTTGATCAAGAAGATTCTTGCTACATTTAAGTTTTAAATCAACAAAATATTCTAGAAATAATTCATAAAGAAATTTGAGGAAAGATTTTTAGTCAAATTCTTTGATTATTTTTACGCATTGTCTCGTTTCTAATTTCATAGAAATATTCCTCAAAAAATAAAATCATGAAAACTTATTTACATGCAGACTATTGTTCTCATTTTTGTTGTTATTATGTTTTAACAATTGTATACTCCAGCCTTCAACAGTTACTTTTCAATCCAAGTAAACTTCAGGGAATTTTGAACTAAACCCTTTATTAGATCTTATACCGTTTAGATTTTTCACATTCCATCAAACCATATCTAGGAATATCTCATTTAGTTCCTATTTCACATAGCCTAGAAGGTTAAAGCGTTGGTTCATGAATTTGGTGAATTATTAAATTGTAAGTTCAATCCCTGGGCTGGGGAGTGTCAGGACTCAATGAAAAATCAGGTGAGCAATAACCAAGTAGCATGTACTAAATAAAGAACTAAACAAGATGGGTACCTAGATATGGTCAGCAGAACAAGAACAATGTCCATAAATTAAATAACGGGTTCAATTCAAAATTCCCTGAAGGTTACCCAGATCAACAAGCACCTGATGATGGCCAACAGCCAAAATATTGTGATAACAACAAAGATGAGGACAATAGAGCATATGTAAATAATGTACATAATGATAACTTGTCATCCAAGAAATTCAGACAGAAAATGAAAACTTATATGCAAATATATACAGCAACATGACATCAAAATCACAATATCTGCTCTCACAACCCTTAAAAGTGTCTTTTGTCCAGAGAAATGCAATATAACTATGTATAACGAACTAATGAATGTATATCACAAAGAATATATACCACTAAAGATGAAGAACTTAAAAATTTATTTATAAATGGAACAAGTGGACCAAAACATTGAACTACATGAAATACACACATACAAAATGAAAACAATGAGTTCTGATACCTGAAAAAGTGATAGTACCAAAAATGATATATATATATCATAAAAATTAACCATTTGCTGAAATAATTTTTTTCTAAAAACATTATTTCAGCAAATGGTTAATTTTTTCTAGCAAAAAGTTCATTTTTTATTATCATCGTTTATAATATTATATCATTACTTTTCCAGATTTTATAGATGTCAGTAAAACTGTAAAAATTGTCAGATTTGAAGATGAACTCAATTCAGTTGTTATAGTTTTAACAGCTTCAATTTCAGGAAAAACATTAGTCAGAATGAAATTTACAGTTAATTATAACAATTGAGTTCAGATTTAAAATTTCTGAAACTGAAATATATTTGTAAACTCATGAATAAAATTGATACTTCTGCTCTCTATGTTCCCTAAACTGAAACAATTTTAAGAAAGGTTTATGTCTATTGAAATAGGTCATAGATAAAATAGTCACCAAGGTAATCATATTTTATATATGGCCTATTTTAACATAAAACAAAAGCAAAATAGGACCAAATTTGATCCTATTTTGTTTTTAAATACAATAAACTAACAATATTTTTTTCGTATATGAATATTTAATTTTATTCTGAAGTAATTCCACCTTTTGTAAAAAATGAATCAAATCTAGGATCCTTAGGAGAAACGAACGTTCTGAAGCTTTCAAGTTTTGGGTTTTTTTTTTTTTTTCTTTTAATCTCCTTTTATGAGAGGCTATAATGATAAAATTACAATGCCAATCTTGTCTTTAATATTGGTCATCGAGGGAAAGACTTCAAAGGAAGATTAAGCAATTTTGAAATCTTTGCATGACAAATTTACTTGTTTACAAAAAATCTAATCAGAATAAATATTGTCAATAAATATCACCTTCTGTCCACAAAGCTCCTTCCTGCCTTAAGTAGTGCAAAACAGTTTTAGAGCGATATTTTAACTTAAGAGAGCCAAATAGTCTTTTCTAGATGCTTTGTTTGTAAAATTAAAAATTACTCTCTAAGCAAATGCTTATTCTCAACACAATTTTTAAATTATTTTTTAAAATATTCATAAAAAGAATTGTTTTCAAATTCTTGAAATTTAGTGAAAAATAAAATTCATCTTCAAAAACAAATTTAAAATTTATCTATTCCTAAAATAATTAACCTTGGTTGTTATTACTTTTTGTTTTTAAAATTGATTCTTTTTAATCAAAGTTCTGAAAGAAGTAAGTCTATTGATTGATTTTTTTTTTTTTTTTAATTTATTTTAAATCATAACTTCATAATCAGCATTACCTTCTTTTGGTCATAATTTTTATACCTTTTAGAAACTAAGTACTATTATTAATTAAAAAAAAAAAAAAAACTTTAAAAAAGATTAAATTGTTAATTAATAGGATATTTTATGCGTCAAAAAATAAATTGAAATGTTGGTTTCAAAAATGCATTTTTTCCAAAAAAGAAACGTGTCATTTTTTTTTCTAAAAAAGTAAATTTTGAACACAAATTACTCAATTGATCAATTACGACAATTCTAAAAACCTTCAATTCATAAGGAAATGAAATGTTATAGTAGACATTTGAATTATTTCAAAATATTCCTGAATTTTCTTAATAGTACTATTTTAAAAAAATCTGTTTAAATTTGAAGATTACTATTTAAAAAGCAAACATTCAACAAATAAGTTAAAAAAAAAAAAAAGCTTCTCTTTTCCCAACTTCACCGGTAAAAAAAAATCTGCAAAGTGTTCTTCAAACTATGACAATTTATATTAGGTTCAAAATTGAATAATTAAGCATGTACAAACGAAATAGTGAAATTTTATATAATGCTAGGGAAAAAAAGAAAGCTTTACAGAATATTAAAAACTAAAATTAAAAAATAAATAAATTCTTGTCTTCCCCGACCACCGAATCCAACACAAAATAACCAACACACATCAAAAGTATGATTAAACCTAACGAAGAAATATAGGCGGCATACAAGCGAGTTTATTTTAAGATTTTCTCAAAATAGTTATGAACACAATGAATGTCAATGAAGGAAAGATGATAAACAAAATTATAATGTTCGACAACTAAAGTTTATTTAATAAAAAATAAAAATAAGTTTTTCGCCACTCTTTGAAAAACAACTTTTAAAAATCTGGTTTTTATGGCAAATTATTATTAATTGGGGAAAATTTAATTTCCTGATACACTTGATCACTTACACTTCATAATGAAAATAGTAAATTTAAAAATAGATGTAGGATTTAAATTTTAAAAACATCAATCTAAAAAACATCTTAAATTTTAAGAAAAACAAATAATCAAATGTCCTGTTTTCCCTAGTGCGTAAAAATATCCATGTATATTGTAACATTTTAAAAACTAAAAGCAAGATTCATGAGTATAGTCCAAGTGAGTGAGAACTTACAAAGAAAAACAATACTGATCCTAAAATAATCACATGGTAAGAATAGAATTTTAAAAAAAAGTAAAGCAAAAAAGGGCTAAAAGATTAAATATTAAAATATCACAGCTTTTTGGGATTTGAAGAAAAAAAAAAAAAAACTGATCAAACAAAATTATTGTGCTACTCCTCTTGGCAGTTCTGTTCACCCATGTGGGTTTAATATTGTTTGTGGATGACAAATTAGTTTTGTTTCAAGTTTATGAAAAAAGTTAAACACCAACTGATAAGTATATATTAGAACATTTAAATATTAGAAATTTAGATCTGCTTTATTAAAGCACAGGACAGAAAAAATATGAAGATGTCAACGTAAAAGAGAAATAGTAAAAAAAAAAAAAAAAAAAAAAAGTATTGAGTTCAAAGTAATCAAGTAAAAGTGTAAGTCTATTTTACATTCCGTGCAATAAACACAGAGATTGTTATATTTCTGTACTGTGTTAGATTTTGACAATTTTGTCTTGTAAATAATTTCAGAAAAGGATAAAAACAAAAATTAAGAGAAAAGAGGATTTTTTTTAAATTTCGTATGTGGAAGGAGTCATTAAAAAGATGCAAAAAGTTACTCTTTTTTATTAGAGATAAGGCTAGATGTAATACAAATATATACGGATTTATTTATGGTTAGGTCCTCGTCGAACAATTATATAGAAGAAAAATGATTTAGGAGTTTAAAAGAACTAAAAACAAGTGGGGGTTTTGTAAAAAATGAACCGAGAGCGAAAAATGAACTACAACGGTTTCCTTTTATCTTCCTTAAAATTTACAGTCCAGTTCTTTTTTTAAAAAAAGATCATCGTTTTAAGTCTAATGAAACGACAAAGGATACTAATAATAAAACGCATATTGTTATTAGGACTTTTAACACATTTTTTTCTTCTAAAATTACTGATGCCTTGAAAAAAAATGACCGACAATAATAAAAGGAATTAAAAAAAATAGGCGCGATGAGTGATTTCATTTTGTTGATGACGATAGTAATGTCGCTGATGCTGATAGAACTCTAAAAGGGTCTCGGGCCTTTAAAAAAAAAAAGAAAAAGAGTCTACCTAGTAAATTTCACACATCCTACAGTTTCTAAACCTTGTCTGTGGTTCCTAGAAAGCATATTAGCTATGTTTTTTTGTCTAATTTAGAGTGAAAAATAACGAAACTTACCTTTTTTTTTTTTTTTTTTTTTTTAAACAATCGAGAGGGAAAGAAGAAGAGAAATGTACGACCTGGCCGGGAATTGAGCGACAGATAAAATTTTCTAAGGGAGGTAATCGCCTAAACACTTGTCTTTCAACTTTAAAATTCTTCAAACACGTTTAATAATTATACATTTTATTTTTTTATTATTAAGAAAAAAAACATTAATTTTTCAACTTGAAACGCTCAATAATTTTCATGGAACTGCCAAAATAAAAATACTAGTTGAATATTATAAACAGCACTCCAACATAAGATATCTATATGCCTGTAAGGAAAAAGGTGGACTATTTCACCACAAAGCAATTGTACACCGTTGACACCGTTTTATTCATTGTTCTTTACTAAACAAAGAAAAAACTGAGCTGAAAAGCTAACAGGCCTAAATGAATCTATCCTGTAGAAAAATTAATCCTGAAATTATTTATTTATATTTTACATTTTTATGGAATAGAATCGGTTTTCCGACTTCAAAATACTTAGACACAAATGTTAATGATTAAAATGAAAAGTATTACTTAGAACCTTTTTTCAACTTCAAATATTTTGAAAAGTGTCTGTAACATTCAAAGTAGAAAACGAAACTCTTTTTACTCTTCTTCATATTGCAATAACTTAAAACTTCTACACTATTAAACATTTTTAGAATTCGCAAAAAAAAACAAAAAACTAATGAAAAACTCTTAGATACATTTTATTTTTATTAATCATCATAAATAAGCGAAAATGCATGGAGAAAAATTCCTGTCTACCTTTGGTTTTTTTAAGTTTCTGTACAGTTATTTACCTAAAATCAGCAATTTTAATTTTTAAATTAATTACTTTTAACTGACTACTGAAGAAAAGGTCCTATTTTTACCCTGATTTGAAATTCAGAAAATATATGCGAAAAAAATTCCTAGCGCTCTCTTTTTAAAACTAGAAATTGAATATAGAATAATTTCTTTAAATTAAAAATAAATGCTTGAAACTTGCACACACGTGACACACCTGATGTTATTATTTGTAAAGAATGTTTTGGAAAAAAAAAGTTTTCAACATAAGATGCTCATAATCAAATACATGACAAAAACCATCATGGATACAGGTGACTTAAACTCAAAATTATTGTCCCTTAGCTGCCACAATGAACTGATTATTTTCAAGTAAAAGACTGGCCTTTAGGAGAAAGGCCTCTACTTAAGTTTGAAATTAGTGTCACATACATAAAAAAAATGTGTAGCTGCAAGTATAATTTGCCAAGAAGCAAAGTCAGAATGCTATTATAAAATTTTCTTCCGAAAATGTCTGGAACTTTTGTTTTTTGTCAAACATTTTTAAAAAATCAGAAACAGCAATTTATAAAAGTGTACACTTTATTAAAAGGATAAAAGTGGATTTATTTTTCTTATACTTAATTTAAGAATGGCTCCATCTATGTATAACATGCTGAAAATTAGGATTTAAATAATTTATAGGATTTGTAATTATGTCTTCAATAATTATACCTTTTAAAATTAGATGACATTATTTTTTTTTTAATTTTATATTGGAATTTTAATTCTCACGTACAGTTGAACAGAATTATGCTTTCCTGGGAATTGATAGCTAGAAGTATTTCAAGATTTTTTCAAAATGAAAGGCAAAGTGTACTACAACTGACTTCAGATTATAATGTCTCTGTGGCATACTGAAAACAATTAGCCAAGAGATAAAATATTTCATGAGTCTCACTTAACTTTAACTCTGATTTGTATAGTAAGATAATCTCTAGAACCCCAGCAATAACATCTGCATCTCTTTGCAAAAAAGTGAATGCAAACAGTTTATTTTTTACATTGAAAAAATAATGTGTCAGAATAATTTTTATCTCTTCAATTATCAATAAGTGATTTTAGACCATAAAATTATACAGTAAACAAATTTATATGAAAAAAAGCAGAGTAGTTACTTGTTTTCTGAAAAAAATGTCATTTAAATGAATTTAAATTTTTATGAATAGACTTTTAAAATTCAAAACAGATGAGCCAAATGTAATTTCATCATGTTTCTTTTCATAAAATTATTATTCCGTTTACATTTGCTCTTTTGAAACAAAAATAAATTTCAGCTGCATAGAAAATTCATGAGATGCTATCTAAAACTTCAGGTTACTTGAATATATATGAATTGAGTGTATATACAATGAGTGTTGTATCACTGTGCAAACAACAGGCAAGGGCATTATTTCAAAGACTTTCATATTTATATACATACAAATATGTTAGAAAGTCAAACGTATAACTTGCTTACATAACAAACATACAGAAAAAATATTTATGTTCTATGCTAATAGTTTCTTCTATAGCATTTCTAGCTTGTGAAACTCTCTTCCGACTCCATGCATCCCAGGCAACTTTGATCTTCAAAAGTTTAAATGCAATGTCAATCGTTATCTTCTGTCTTCTTGCTCTTTTTTTTTTTTTTTTTTAAATGGTGTTTTTTTACTAATATTCTCTAACACTCAGTAATCCCTTTATTGCCTTGCTTGGGATGACATGATTAAAAGAAATGTTCAACAATGTCAGATTCAACAAGACAGAAAACAAATGATAAAAACATATGGCAGACAGATAAAGATTTGGTATCAATTTTCTTTTCAGGATATTTTAATATTAGAAAGATTAAAGATTTTTAACAAATATAAAATTGAATTTATTAATCTCATTCATTAAACTATTAAGTTTAGCATCATAAACATGATAAAACTACAATTGAGTTTTTATAACAATTGCATTTTAACACACATGCATTCCATAGAATGTTTTTCAATTAATTTGAAAATTGATATACTAAGGCTTTAACTTAAAAATATTTTTGGTATTCCATTTTCTTGTGATCTTAATAGTGCTAATCTTTTCCACATAAATGTTTGCCATACTTACAGTTGGTTTTTTTCCAGAGAAACTGCCTGCAACCAAATCAATATCTCAAATAAAATTGTTTCAACCAATATTTTTATTGACTATTTAATCTTAAACATTTTTAATCATTTCTTCTTATTCAAATTTTATCTGTGCATAACATGAATACTATTAATTTGTCATTTCACGATACTCCAGAGTCATGAGATTGATAGCATTTATGACATTACTTGCAAATAATCAATGATACAATGCATGAAAAGCAAATGATTGATTTGAACAAGTACATCTCCTAATTAGACCAGCTGAAGGCAGCAATTGAAGAAAAACATCTAAAAGGTATACTTTGTTCATCATGCTAATATACATTTCTATGCTAATCAGGTCAAAATTGGATGAGAAGTTTTCACTCAACTCCCATATTCACCAGATAATTACAATTTATTCCAGTCTTTATAGAATTATATTAATGAAAAAAATCCATTTTGCTGGAAAATTGCAAAAACAACTGAAAGCAGTTGTTTTCTGAGAAAGATAAAACTATAATAATAGAATTATTTCCTACACGCAAGCCGCTAGTAATCCGCTGGTGGGCTGCTGATGGCAATGCCAGAAGTCCTTCTATGGCAGCTACCAGTGGGCCTCTAGCGGTCCACTAGTGATAACATTGCCAAGAGGAACATGCTGTGTAGCATGCCAACCAGCAGCAGATTGATGGCTTGTGTGTAGGGTAAAAGATAGCAGAAAATAGTGAAAGAAAATGGTAAATACGTATATGTTATTGAAAATAAAAAAAATGTTTTATTGGTTAATAAATCATACAATTCTTTTGACAAATCCATTAAAAATAGACAGCTAGAGATGTCCAACAAATTGTTTGTTTGAAAGTCTATAGTTTTGTTGATAAAATTCATTGCTAGACATCATATCAAAATGCATATTTTTTTTACTAAAAACTGCAAGTAAATACTATTTCAATTTATGAAATTTTACAAAGTAAAAATAAAATTTAAACCAATATTAACAAATATTAATAACAATTGTTAAAAGAATGCTAAATCATCTTAATTCAATGCTACTCTGGTAAGCACACAAATGTTTTAACTCAAATATCATAAATCTTATGTCTGTTATTGTCTCTACAAATATGAATCATATACTAAAACACTGGCTTATAGCTACTTTTGAGTTATAATAAAATACACAAAATTCTTCCAACTTCATTTGTATGTATATAGTTATTCTTTGGTATCTGTGAGGGACTGATTCCAAGACTCCCCTACCATGGATGCTCAAGTCTTTTATATAAACGAATGTAGTATATATCTATATATATATAGATAGATAGATAGATAGATAGATAGATAGATAGATAGATAGATAGATAGATAGATAGATAGATAGATAGATAGATAGATAGATAGATATATATAGAGATATATATAGATATATATAGATATAGAGATAGATATAGAGATATATAGAGATATAGATAGATAGATATAGATAGATAGATAGATAGATATATATAGATAGATATAGATAGATAGATAGATATAGATAGATAGATAGATATAGATAGATAGATAGATATAGATATAGATAGATATAGATATAGATAGATATAGATAGATATAGATATAGATAGATATAGATATAGATAGATATAGATATAGATAGATATAGATATAGATAGATATAGATATAGATAGATATAGATATAGATAATTTTTTTATTATATATATATATTCTTACCTCTCATCATTAGCACAGTGTAATTATCAGGCGATTCAGCATCTGAAGATTACATTATGAATGAAACTCAGAGTTGTGCTAACAGTGAGGAAAATATACATTTATTATTACTATATATTATTAGATCAAACACTATTTTATTAGCACCATCATTCAATGTGCAATATTCTATATTCATTTATATATATATATATATATATATATATATATAGATATGTTAATGCAATATAAAATTGCCAAACTTTAAATATGTTTTGATTTACACAATATTAAACATATAGGTAATATAACTGGATTATAGTAAATGATGACATATATAGTTCAATATATGAACAAATTAAAAAGTAATGTCTGTATAAACAGTACTCAGACTTCTTATTAATATACTATATAATTTCCTTGAACATTAACACAGGCCTACAATATCACATGCATATAATTGTAAAGATGCCATATGCTATCTTGCAATACATTATTCCATGTGCAGTGATTGAAGCAAAACATGAAAAGACATAGTTGGGCTTACTGAACAAGAAAGAACCATTCCATTATGTCCTATTCATTTTGTCCCACAACATTTTATCTTTCTGAACAAAAATCTTTTTAAGGTATCTTTTGTAAGTCCAGTGAATTGACCCATAAGAGGGTTAATTCAAAGGTACAATATTTGGTGAATATGACAGACAAGAAATTTTCAGCTAAGTTTTAAGAAGACAGTCTAAATCAAGATATGCAGTCAAAAAGCACACAGAATTTTTTTTTTTGTTTTTTTTTTTTTTTATCATGTCTCTACTTTTGGTTATCACTGTCTGTTAATTTCTAGTAACTCATGAGGCAAGATTTATGGAACTTTGCAATGAACATCGCCTCTTGCCAAAATAGCTTATGGTTTGAAAAAAAAAAAAAAAAAAAAAAAAATGTATCAGAGTGAAATGCATATACTTAGCAACTCCAGCCAGAGAAGAGAGCTGGAGGGAAATTGATCTTTTCTTTTCAACTTACCAGCAGTAGAACTATTAGAATTTTGACCAATCCAACCAAATAATATTCCTGGATTTCTGTCTTTTTTTCTTCTAACTTCCACTGCTACTGCTTGGTACAACAAAAACAAAAAAAAGTTCTCTCCCACTACCTGGAGGGATTTATATGTCCCCCCCCTCCTCATTCACTCAATTTCTCTACAGGCACTAGGTAGGTAAACCTCTGCTCATTCATTCAAACCACATGCCTCCACCCCCGATAATTTTTACATGATATAATGTTATGGGACCTTACCCATAAGAACATAATGGACTATTCCATACGTAATGAATACTGCGCCTCAAGAGGAAGCAGGGAGTTCAGCCCGAAGTTGGGCGACTGGCTGATCGGCTGAAATCTTTGCCTGCGGGCGGGGAGGAACCCGAAGGAGGCTACGCCGAAGGGCGGGGGTCTCTTTCGGGGTGGTAGACCGACCCTGAACCCGTTTATACGGGTTCAAAGGGCATATTTTTGCCCGAGTCCATGGGCTCGGAAACCCCACGTTAAACCAGCCTTGTGCCACATTATGCCCTCGTTGGGGGGGGGGGAGACTAAATACCGTTCAGCCTGAAGTCGGGCGACCGGCTGAACTCTCTGCCTTTGGGCGGGGAGGAACCTAAACGAGGCTACGCCGAAGGGCGGAGTCTCTTTCGGGGAGGTAAACTGACCGTGAACACGTGTATACGGATTCAAAGGGCATATCTTTGGCCAAGCCCATGAGCTCAGAGATCCCACATTAAACCGGCCTTGTGCTACATGATCGGTTGAACTCTCTGCCTTCGGGCGGCGAGGAACCCAAACGAGGATACGTCGAAGCGCGGAGTCTCTTCCGGGGAGGTAAACTGACCCTGAACATGTTTATAGGGGTTCAAAGGGCATATTTTTGGCTGAGCCCATGGGCTCAGAGACCCCCACGTTAAACTGGCCTTGTGCTACATGATGCCCTCGTGGGGGGGGGGGACTAAACACTGTTCAGTCTGAAGTGAAGTCCGTCAGGAGTCTGTCAGTCAGTCCAGTCAGAGGCAGTCCGAAACAGAGTCGCATTCAGACAATTACTACTAAGCCTGATTGTTTGTACTAACACTTTCTACCTCTCTGTATATATTCCTATTTGTAATATATCTGTGTTATTCCATATATGTGTTTGAGTTCTTCTTTATTGGTTCTACCTTGGACTATCACCATGGTACAAGGAACCGGACCATAACATAATCACATATCCAATATGGCACACAGTACTCATCACATTATAATTCCTTAAACTTTCAAAGCTAGCTGTGTCAGATCAACTGGATGCTTTATATCCAAAACATGCATTGACTCACCATCTTCTATTATATTATTTGGTTAGATTGGTCAAAGGGGTCAGAATTCTGCTGGTAAATTAAAAAGAAAGGAACCAAGGCCCAATGTCACCGGTATCAACAACCCGTGTCAAAGAAGAGAGCTGGAGGGAAATTAAGTCCATGCTTTTCACTCTGGTTTATTTTCTTTTTCTAAACCACAGAATTAACAGATTTTTGATGTTTCTCAAATTATTCAGTTATTCAGTCTGACAAAATGAAATGAACACTTTGAAACCATCTTGAATACAGCAGCAATAGACACATGTTGTAGATATGCAAGGTAATGTCTAAGCTTGTCTGGCGTGGGATGGAAAATCAGATTTTCCATTGTTTTAAGTGAATTCTATAACTAAAAATTGAACATTGAGAAAAAAACTTATACAGAATCAGAACATTATCTTTTATGCAGATTATGACACCACTTTGAGATAAAAACTAAAATTATAGAAAATCTCTTGAAGGAATTCACTCTCAACAATTTGTAAGAACAGTTTAACTTGAATGTGCTGTGAATGATTGTTTTTTAAATATAATACGCCTTTCTATTCAGTTCAGTATGCTCAACGTCCTGGGTATGATAATAAACTAGATCCACATCCTGGGTAAGACGATAAACTACATCCAACAGCAAGGCGTCTGATCAGGAGGTTTTGAGGAGTGTGGAACCATCTCTTAATTGCTCCTGTTCTCAGGTCCACCCTGACCCAGGGCGGTAGCACCTGTTAGGGTCCCAGCTATGGGCAAATAGTTAATTCCCAAACTAGAGTCAAAATACTATGAAAGTGTAAAAATAGGTTTTAATACCAGAAATACTTTGTAAAAAAAATTATTACCAGCAATACATTTTTGAAAAAACAAATATTACGGGCAATACATTTTTTGAAAAAAATATTACCAGCGAAGGAAAATTCTTACCAGAAATAGATTTTTGGAAAAAAAATATTACCAGAAATAGATTTTTGGAAAAAAAAAATATTACCAACAATGAAAATTTTGACGGCATTAAATAACCCATTGAGGTTGATATACCATAAAACAACCAAACCATACCAAACAGTATGCTTATCTTAGATCTTGCACAATTCTACTCTCTGGTCTTATTCAGGTATCTGTTATACTTGGAAACACTGGAATTTAAAATCAAACCCTTTATTCAATCCACATGATAAATTGTTCTCATTCTATTTTTCTTGCTTAGTAGATATCTCATATCAGTTCTTTAGTCTATTTGGTTTTGTGTCATGTGTCTATCTCTTTCACTGAGCCAGAGTATACAACTTTTCCACACTACCCAATCTAGTGATTGAACTCACATCTGCCAGGGAACCAGATATGTTTTAACCAAAAGTGAAAATAAGAACAAAAAAATAAATAATGACAATTCATTATCTCAAAAACTTTGACAGATTTTTTTTTAAATGTTTCAATGTCAACCAGAAAAGTGGCTGAATATGCATACTTGTCTTCAATTGATAACTGAAAATTGATCAGGAAATGGCATTTTTATAATCCTCACAAGGATAGCTTATTAACTTGGATTCCCAAGATATAAAAGCATTAAATTATACATGTTCATGGCTCCCCCATCAAATGCTAAATCTGAGTTATTAAATTTTATAAATTTACTCCTAAGATCATTTTATTTTCCATCACCCATGTACTACAGGATTACTGATGATGCAACTAAGGGTCAGAACTGAAGGCCTATTTCACAATGTTTGAATATCAGAAAAGTTAAAACATTTCTTAATGAATGACTTTTCACAAATTTTTTATTATAAAATATTGCATTTGCTACTATATTATGTTTTTAATGGTAAAGTAGACTAAAATTCAACTTAAAAAAATATCCTTTAGAAAGAAAAAAAATTACTCAAGAAAAAAAAAAAAAAAAAAAAAAAAAAAATTAAATTTTACCCTCAATATATTTGTCACAAATAATTTCACAGAGAAAAATATTAAATTAACTTTATTTGACAAATAATGTCATTTTAAAATAAATTTTAGTGTAAAATGATTCAAAGAGAAGACTTCAGAACAAAAGTCTGTTAAAAATTAAACATAAAACATTGACTATCCTTAAAATCTTTGTAACGTTTGTAAAAAAAACTAGAAAAAAATCTGATTAATAAGTTATTGTTTTATAGCAAAGCATACTGCCTTGTATAGATCTTCATTTTTTTTTCTTTAATTTTGCAATGTAAAAAGTTATATTACAGTATAAGAACTATGGTAAAATTTAAGCCAGTTAGACACAGAAATACAGCTTACATAAAAAAACTGAACTTTATCATTAGTGTATTTGTTTTAATGAATAAAAATGTCATAAAGAATATTAAATTAACTTTAGTGAAAAATGTTAACTTTGAAATTTGTTAAACTTCAAAGTTACAAGACTAAATTTTCTAGTGTGAATGTCACACATAAAAATGTCTGTTTTTGCAATAAACATAAAAAATAGTAAGCAGCATTAACAGCTGATCTCAAATCTGTTTTTAACTGGGGCAATGAATGGCTTTTTTTAATATTAACATCTCCAAAATGAAACTGCTCTCTTTTAATCATCTGATGCTAGCCTCCAGAAGACTGACTCATTGCACCTTCTCAGACTTGTTTTCCACTGACATGAAGTAAAAAGATTATATTGAATCAATTGCTAGGAGAGTTGGTTCACTGTGTCATGCTAAACAGTTTTTCTGCCAGAATTTATCTTGAATATTAGTAGCGTACTGTTTGTCTTTGCTTTAAATATTGCTGCAACATCTTGTCTGGTGCCACTGCTATATATTTAGAGTTTCTTGATAAAATCCAAAGAAGAATCTGCAATGTTATTGGTCCTAATCTGTCATCTCAGATTCAGTCACTTTCCCACCTCCATAACGTAGCTTCCCTATAATTTTTCTATAAATACTTTCATGGTAATTGTTCTGATGAACTTTCTGCTATGGTACCTAGACTTTATGAATTTAAGCGCAGTACTAGATTGGCAGGTAGGTCTCATCCTTTTACAGTTGAAATTGTTAGATGTAACCATAAATTCTATGCTAACAGTTTCTTCTATTGCACTTCTTGCTTGTGAAACTCTTCCAGCTTCTCAGTTAACAGATTTTCAAAAATTAAAATACAATGTCAATCGTTATCTTCTGTCTTCTTAATACCTGTTCTTTCATTGTTCTCTCTCTCTTTAAGTGTTTTTTCTTGTTCTCTAAAATTTATTAAGCTCTATGTCTTAGTGGCTTTATTACTTGTTTGGGGAGAAAGGATTAAAAATAAAATAAAAAGTCTGAAGTAAATTAAATAAATCTTATACTTCAATTAAATAAGCTAAAGTTATTCCACTCAAAACTATAAAGTGATTAGAACTTTACAACAAATACATTTTCTAATTGTATTAGGCAAGTCAATGTTTTCACAATAAACTGGGATTAACCAACCAATATTAGTAACATTTTTGAATATTCATATAAATAGACAATATATATTTTTATAAGAAATATTTACAATAACTTATTTGGTGATATAAGATCTTATAATCCAACTTAAAAGTTGTTCATAATATTGTCAATAAACATATATTAGTATAATTATAAAGATTGCTATGTTCTGTAATACAGATATAACTTCAAAAAGGGAACAAGGTAAAGGAAATTTATTGAGTAATATGAGTACAACACTTGAAATGGTAATAAAATTGAAGAGAGATCATAGGACAACCAAAAAGGAAACTGAAAACATTAGCCTTTAATGTTTAAGAAAAATGAAAAGGGTAATAAGAAAAGTGGATTGACCAGCAAGAAAATATTTGTAGAAGCTGGTGTTGCAAATGCAAACAGAAAGATGCAGAATATTAAGAACATTTTAGTTGGTTTTATATCTTTAGCCAAATTAATCTGCTTTAAATAAACATTATGAGTAACATAAATTGGGCAAAAAAAAAAAAAAAAAAAAAAAGAAGACAAAGAAAAAAGGCACATGAAAACTGATTTCTCAACAGCTACAATGAATGGACATGGTGACAGGGATAAAGAATGGGTCCTTCATGGAAATAGTCAACCAACAGGAATTAAGTTTTGGGCTAGCACAATAGGCAGCAACATTAGTCCTTCCTAAGATATTATAAGCTGAAACTATGATATACTGCTCAAACAAATAGGTATATTCTGAAACTTTTAACTACATTGTTTAGTCAATACCATTTCTTTTGTGAAAAACATTGGTTTACATAATAAAATTTGACATAGCATAAATAAATCTATTAACACAATGTTAATTGTTTTCTAAAAAGTAAAAGAGAGAAGAAAAGGTTTCCACACTGGTACATAATCATTTTCTGGTAGGTGCACAGCAGAATAATCATGGTTAATTCAATGACCAGTTCTATAAGGAAAAGAGAAGTGAAAAAGTAATGAAAAAAAAAACAAATGCTTTTCACATCAGTTGGTTATTGACTATTTAGATCAGGGGTTCTCAACTAGTGTCCACAATGAAAGCTTACTCAGAATGGTTTTTATTATTAAAAATTAAATTTCTACTGTAATTTACATTATATTGAAATAATATATATATATGATTCTTTTTTTTTTTCTTTTATATAGGTACCTCCACTGAATTTTCAATACCTAAGGTTTAAAATTAATTTTTAAAAATGGAAAATCATTCTTGAAGATTTCATTTTAACTTTAATTGAAAGCTAATGATTAAATTTAATATTTCCAATAAGTAAAATATCCTGGTGTATTTCAGACAGAAATTATATAGGTCGGAATGTCAAATAATTGCTTGATTTTTAAAAAATTCTTAAAAGTGGCCAGTTTCTTAATTTTAAGAAATTTGTAAAAACATTGATTTTTAAAATCTTTCAAAATTAAATTATATAATTATAACACGTAATTTTAGTAAAATTAAAAAATTTTAAGTTAAATTAATCTGATTTGAAAGAAATGGTACTTACTTATTGTTGTGATAAACCCTCCTACAGTAGAACAAATTCTTCCTCCGCTTATAAATACAAACTGCGAGAGTCGGATAGAATGAAGTGAAGTGGAGTAGTAGACACAGTGCTAATCTACTTGTTTTGTATATATTTTCAATATACTTTTTCAACCTACCTTCGTCTTCCATGTCTTTCTTTCTGGCCCCTAAACAGGCCACAACAACTTGGCAATGAGGATTCCCACTTCACGGGGACTCAAAAAAAAAAAATTTACATTGCCAGTGTTTTGGCGACGAAGATTTACAAGGATTTTGCGTGGACCACCATTATTAAAAGGAACTCTCAAAATACGGAAAATCGAGTTTTTTTGTAAAAGACACACTTATCATGGAGGATTTCAAAAGTATTTTATTAGTACTTGTAAAATACCAGAATGCACAGCAATTACAACTACAAGAAAGAATGGAAGAGAAGTGGCAAAAACAATTGCTCGCTCAACAGGAAAAAATATATTACTGCAAACCCAGAAGGAAACTCAAGAGAGACAGCTTGAATTTCAAAAGCAAGTGTTAGAATTGACAAACCGTAGTAAACGAATTTTCTTTTTCACAAAACACCATTTGGAGTGCAATAGAGAATTTTTCATACAATCCTGAGGAAGACATAACCTTTGCGTCATACTTTAGGAGGACTTGTATACATCAGATTGTGCAAATTGTAGTGACTTGAAAAAAGTATGTCTTCTTCTGAGGAAGCTTGGCACATCTGACCACACAAAATTCTTTAACTACATTCTGCCCCGTAAAACTAGCGAATTGACATTCACCGAAGCAGTGGAATTACTAACAGAGCTCTTCAGCTCAAAGACATCTTTTTTTCATAAGAGATGCAAATGTCTTAATCTAACTAGGAAAGAATGGGAAGACTACACCACTTTTGCGTCAATTGTAAACAAGCACTCTGATGATTTTAGACTGGCGGAGCTAAGTGCGAATAACTTCAAATGCTTGATATTCGTGCAAGGACTAGTTTCAGCAAAGGATACAGAAATTAGGCGAAGAATACTAAACAAATTGGAGAATGAGCCGAATATAACTCTACAGCAGATCACTGAAGAATGTCAGAGGTACGTCAGTTTAAAGCAGGATTCGAAAAATATCGACGAATCTGGTATTGCTCATGTCAAAAAAGTACGCTACAAACAGAAACAAAGTCTCCTAAAACTGAAACAAAGAAAAAACCAAATAAGTTGCCCCCTAACCCATGCTATGGATGTGGGGCCCCTACATTGGTACAAAGATTGTATGTTCCAGAATAAAAAATGTTGCATTTGTAACTGAGTCAGACACAAAAGTTCGCACTGCCGATCTAAAAATAAAACCAATAGCTGCATAAAAAATACAAGGTCGAACGAGACAGTGCTAATATCAGCAAATTCGTGCACGTAAAAATGTTAAACAAAAGTGTGGAATTTCAACTAGACTTGGGTTCTGATTTAACTTGCAAACATGTTAAAGTTTGGGTAAGCCAACCATGATAAAATCTAGCAAGATTGCAAGATCAGTAACAGGAGAAAAAATTAAATTTGAGGGAGAATTGATTACAAATATAACGCTCAATGGGAAGACTCTTAAATTAAAATTGTTCGTACTGAAAAATACTAACAACCTATTTGGCACTGATTGGATGGCACAATTCCAGTTTTGGGACTTGCCTATAAATTCATATTGCCAAAAAATTAAACTACAAGACAAAGTCCAGCCAGTGTTCAAAAAGAAGCGAAATGTGCCTTTTGCCTCGTTGGAACAAATTAACGAGGAACTTACAACAGAAGTAAGAACTGGAGATCTACCGAAGATAGAAACAAAGAACAGTTTATCTAAAACGCTAAAAAATTAGCTGCTAAGAAAGTGAAACTAAAGAAATTAACAAAGGTAAAGACTAAAGTGTTTCATGTTGACAAGACGAAAAAGAAGAAAGTTCTTGTCAGAGGCAAAGTAGCCAAAGCAAAGAAACTCGCTCAAGGAACACAGGCCTCTATCCCTAAACAGAGCAAGAAAGTTGCATCAGTTTCAACAAACTCTGATCAGAAAAATGTTGTGTTAGATTTAAAAAAACCTGGACCAGTGAAAGGGAGTAAGCATTTTGTGCAAAAGGTTTCAGTTTCTGGAGAAAAAAAAAAAAAAAGACCACAAACAGAAGTTCACAAGCTTGTTCTATGTTGAACTTGGCAAAACAAGTCAGCCAAGTTTTAAATTCTCAGCCAGATGTAAAAAGGAAACGTTTTTTTTTGTTTTTTTTCGATAATGTAAAACCACTAAAAAGTTGGTAAACTTTCTTTTTTACAGGTACATGAGAAAAAAAATTTTTTTATTTCTTCAGACTCCTGTGGAGTTAAGATTTTTTTTTGGGGGGGGGGGGTATTGTGGTAAACCCTCCAGTAGAATGCACTCCTCCTTCTCTCATAAATATAAGCTGCGAGAGTCGGATAGAGAGAAGTGGAGTGGAGTAATAGACACAGTGCTAATCTACTTATCACTAACACTATTGTTTTGTATATATCTTCAATATACTTTTTCAGCCTACCTTCATCTTCTGTGTCTTTCTTTCTGGCCCCTAAACAGGCCACAACACTTATAAAAAAAAAAAAAAAAAAATATGCAAGATCTTCTTAACAATGGCTCCATCTTTCTTTGATCTTTATTGATGTATCAAGTAGATCTCAAGGTGATGACAGCTCTTATAAAGAAATAAAGAAACTGCATCAACCGCAGGGATCTCATTAAATAAATATGCCTTTCTTCTGTTTTCTAATCACACACTTAAATTGGTTTATTAAATTTGTTAACCAGTGTGCATAAAGAAATGTTGCAGTGAATTCAACTGCCTTACGAGCTCTGCTCCTCATGGCCTTGAACATGGAAGAAACATTGGAATAAAGATATTGGTCAATAATATTATAATTGTAGAATAATTTATTTGTATTACATTAGTTTTCATTTAAAAATAAAGCTTAATTATATTTCTTTGATTATTAAAACATCAAAATTTTTATTAGTGAAAAATAGAATATTGTTGCCTTATGTCAAATACCTATTAAGGGGTCCACCAAGAAAAAAAAAAAAAAAAAGGTTGAGAACCAATGATGTAGATGCAAGGTTTTCTATCAACTTTGTCAGGTTTAGGTGACCTAATAAAAAACTAATCAATGAAAAGAAAGGAAATATATAGATGACAAATGCACTCATCTTTAGAATATACAACAAAAAAAAAAAAACGACAAATGCTTTCCAGGTAATATAATAATATGATGTTTTAATTGTTTTGTGAAATTTTATCAGCAGTACAGAAACAAAAAATGAAAGACTAGTTTATAGCATATAGCAATAAACACAGTAACACTCCAAATAAGGAAGTAAAAATGGTTAATTTTTATTTCTTTTAGCAAATGGATATAAAAATGAAAAGGAGCAAATATTAATGAATTCTAAATATCAGATATTTTAAATTGTAAAAGGAGTAAAAATAAAAGGTTTGAGGTGTCAAAATGAAATACACAACCCAAAATTTGTTTACATGCTCAATAGTCAAAATCAATATCAGTTTTGTATGTTTTATTGAAATCAATTATTTTTCTTTCAAGCCTCTTTTCAACTGTTTTGTTTCATTTCTAAGGAAAAATTGTAAATCCATCTGCCAGAATTATGAGTATTTCAGATGTCAAAATATTTTCTAGGTCATTTTTCTGTCATAATAGGCTTTAAAAGAATTTTGAAATTAGATGATTTTTTATTTTGTATAATCTTTAGCTCCTGTTAAGAAATGAAAAAAAGACAATAATGTTATTGTAATATTCACCTACACATTTCATTTTCCTTAGGAAAATGAAAGAAGGAGCTTATGAAGAAAAAAATAGATTTAAAATCCTGACTACTGACCACTGGTGTCATATCATGTGAATGCCTTTGGAAATCATATGTTCTAGTCTTTTTCTTAGAAACAAATTAAGCCTGGGAAGAGAAACAAAGACTTGACTGTCTTTAATATCCCTATTAATTACTTAGGCAAAAACCACAAAAAAAAAACAAAAAAAAAAAACACAACAACACCCTAAGAATTCCTTTTTAGTCTCTTAATAACAAAACAGGTGATAATATCCTTAATCCATTGTATAAGAGATTTATTAAAACCTCCCAGTCCAAAATCAATATTCTGAAGTTTGATCATAGAAATACTGATTTTGGAAAATGGGCTAAGCCAAGAACTTTTCAGCATTTTATATATATATATATATATATATATATATATATATATATATATATATTATATATAGAGAGATATATAAGAAATAAAATAAAATTAAATATTTTCTGATTTGTAGAAAAAAAAAAAAAATAAATAAATAAATAAATGCATATATATGTATGTACAGATTTCCTTTTATCTATTCGTCATTAAAAAATTACCTGTTATTGGTATCTGACTGAGTCTACTTAAAGTCTATAGTTATAGGCTAATTTGATGTTTTTTAATGCTCAATGAAATTAATCTCCTGTGCTTGTAAGTGAAACAAAAAACTGTTAAGCTATATAAGTTTTCTGGTAGTGATGTCAGGAAAACTTTCATGTATAATTTTGATGTGTTAAAATATTATGTACACATTAACTGCAGAACTAAATTAGACAAAAGTTTGCAGGCTTATGTAATGTGATCCTGCAGTCATAAAAAAAAAAAAAAAAAAAAACCCTATAACAAAGGTCTATTTTGGCATTGTACATTTATACTACAAATCAAACTTCAAAATTAAAGCCAATTCACTCACTTCCAATTTAAAGGTTAACCTTTCTCCAATATCAATAGACAACAGTCAAGGTTACATTAAGTAATTGACTTCAATACACAATGGGTGCTCAATAAGTTTGGTTTTGAATCCGACTTAATTTGCTTTAAGTAAATTACAGTAGTCCACCACTATTAGGCAAACCAGTTTACTACGGTAGCCAGTGTACCATGGGTGGGTAGTGCACCCTAAGATTTTGCTCTTGTACCCTCAATATCACTCACTTTTTAGAAATTCCACCCTATTTTATCAATTTCTGGGCCATCATCTTAACGACAGAACAGCAATCATCATATGGATCCTAATTTGTTTTAATAATTAGGCTCTTTTTCACATTTTACCTTGATTTTGATGATCAACAGCCCAAATTTTGTGAAATTTTAACACCTCGGCCATTTCACACCTAATCAAATTGTATTGGTTATAATTACACATGATTACTTTATATTTCTATTTCATGCATGATCAAAGAGTTCCTATAATATCGGACTAATTAACAGGAATTCAATCACTGCAATTAGATACCACACTTAAGTTGAAAATAACAAAGAAATTTTGATAAAATCTACCTTTTTGGAGTTATTGACAAAAGTTTGGATTCAGTCGTGTTGTGGCAGCCATTACAGGCATTGTTTGCATATATATGTTGCAGAATAGGCATTCACTTGTCTCAATTATTGAGCACACACTGATGCAAACTAATAGCTACCATGCCATAGCCAACGATACAAATGAGTCGTAACTTTTATTGTTGATAACCCCAAAACTGTAGATTTTATAAAAATTTCTTTGTTATTTTCTAATTAGGCATGTAAATTTAGAATAAAAAATAACTGTTTGGAAAATTTTAATCAGATACTTAATGCAGCGCTTAAAAAGCAAATTATCTGAAATTTCTTATGTAATCATTGGCATAAATTAGTATAATTTTTTGAGGTTCTTTTCAAGCCATTATCTACAGTATATATTGTGAAATAGGGCCAAAAATCAGGTAGATGTTCAACACCAGGACACAAGGGGGACACACACACACACACACACCAGAGCTATCGTGATTCACTTGCAGTGCAGGTCAGCCATCTTGGACACCAAGGTCTGCGCTATAGTGGTGGACTACTTTATAAGCTTGTGAAAGCTTCTTTACAATGTAACTAGCAGGGAGTTTGCAGGCTAAGGCCCTTCTTTTTCTTTGTTCAGATGCAATTGAATCTTTGTTTAAAAGTTTGCATATGCCATAAAGTGATATTGGGATAATTGTTATAATTAAAGCAGTTTATAAGCTCAAAATTTTTTGAGTTAATTGTTTTATTCTCAAAACATACTAATAATGTAAACACTGATTATTTCCCCTTACTCCCAAGCTGTTATCTAAATGCTAAGGTAGTTACCACTTTATGGTATTATTTAAATAACTAAGCAATTTTATCATAAGCCATCAACAAAATGATCATTTATGTCTAAATTCATTTCCATGTCCTTAAATAAAACATGGAAATTTGTTAGTTTTATGCATTTGTAAAATCTCTCTCTCTCTCACACACACACAGGTATACAAACAACTTTATGTTTCATTTTCAGTCTTTCAAGTGGGCACATACAAACATTTAGCTTTATATATATATTAGATGTACCGGAAAATGAATCCATGAAATCTGATATACATTTCAAAGTAAAAAATTTAAGTAGTTATGAGACTATTTAAGTAGTTATTTAGCAGCACTAATTGCACAGAAAAACCATTGTTTTTAAATGTAACTTTTCACATCTGCATTAAAATGGAAATATATTACTTCCTTAATTTTAGGTTATTCTGGACAAAAAGAAAAATGTATGGTTATTTTTGTTTTATTTACTAAAGTAAAAATAATTAATTCTATTATAAATAAAATTGTATAAGATTGAAATAAAAAATAAATAGTAAAAAGTAAAAATCAAAGTTATAATTTTGAAAGTATAATCAAAATACCCTACACAGGGGGTGCTGAAAAGTTTTCATTCCAATCCACTTCCCAAAATATGATCAAATAATAAAACATCAGAATACTTTTTAATCAACTCTTTATTGGCCAAGTTTTCAGTATAACTGTATACACATATTTTAATACTGAACTATTTAGTGTATGTAATTCAGTTTGAAGTTTCCAAATCAAATTATCAGAATCTACCATTTTATGAATTCATGTTATTATGATAGCAAAATGATTCAATTCATTGACAGTAAGGACAAAATGAAATTAGCCAATTTATTTCTGCTCATTCAAGACTTAAAAAATCAAAAAATGATTTCCAGCCATCTCATTCATCTAAGATGCATGCTTGAAAATTCCCACACAAGTTTTGTATAAAATAAACAAAACAATGAACATTTACAAGTGTAAATGAAAATTTCAATTATCTCAATTTTTTTTTTTTTTTTAATATTTAAAAAATTTCTTCAGTACATTATTTTACAAAAAATCTTCAAATACAAACCAGATTTAAAAATAGCTGTTTCCACCTTGTTTTCTAATTAAAAAAATAAAATACATTATTCCATCTATTTGTATTCAAATACAATTATATAGTGAAATTATCTTTTTACTCATAATTCTGAGATATTTTTGTTTTATTAAAAAAACGTATTTAACTCAAAGATATTACTTTTTTTTCTCCTATGGATAATTTTACTTTTTCAAAAATATATTAAATAAATACTTGCAAAAATAAATTATATTCACAAAGAAAAATAACATTTAAAGCTCTACTATTTAAATTTATTTCTTATTTATCCAGAAGCAGAAGACAGAATATTATTTTGGAATGATCACTAGTACATGTGGTGAATGTGGATGCAAAAAACGCTATTGCTATGCACAAGACTAGAATTCATGGCTAAAACATTTGTGTATTGTGCCAGTGGTCAGTGATTATGCTAAGGTAAAAACACACATTTTGAATATTGATATTTTTTTGGTCATTTTAGGTAGGATCTCAACCATTGGGAAGATTGAAGTAACACAACACTAGATTAAATACTGTCATTATTTTTGTTAAAAAAACAATTCATTTTAGAAAAAAAGAAAAATTATTTTCTAAAATAATATCTTTAAGCTTATTAAAATAAATTACTTTTTATTAGAAGTTGCTTAGGTTAACTAATTCTTTTGTTTTTACTTAAAGTCAAACAAGTTAGATACAGAAAAATCTTACTCATTTTGTAACATATATATGGGCTGAAGGCAGATTTAACTGTGGAGGATTGGCATACATTTGTAAAGTGGGGAATATGTGAGCAGTAGCAGGAGACATTTGGATTGTTGTAGGAAATACAGGCATCATGTGTGACATCTGGTGTCCACTGCTGGTCGTTGTAATAAGGCTAGGAAACTGAGACATCTTCATGGCCAGTTCCTCAGCACTGACCACCTGATCAACTTGTGAAGATACGAGATGAGGATGTGATGTGGGCGATATATTAAGTTCAGAATTCTCTTCTTGGTGATGTCCATGTATTTGAGCATTGTCAGGTTTTTCATTTTCAATAGAGGCCTTTTTCTGGGATTTGGGGGACAACTGAACTTTAATATCTTCACCAATATTGGGATCAGGGTGATGGAGTTGATGTGATGAAAGATTGGATCCATTTGTAAGGTCAAGATTCATTTGCTCTTGTGATTGCTGAAGATTGTTTCCATCTCCATTGCTACAAACTGATGCAGCAAAACTGGGGGGAACACAGCTCAACTTCCTTCGACCCTTATTCAACTGATTATGTTTTACCAGTCGGTCTCGACGACTAAAAGCAAACCCACAGATCTGGCATTTAAATGGACGTTCCCCAGTATGGATTCTACGATGCACTTTTAAATGGTCACTACGAGAGAGCCCTTTACCACATATATCACACTTATAACGCTTTTCACTCATGTGTGATCCCATGTGACGCACCAGATGGTGGTTACGTGAAAAAGTTACCCCACATGTATCACAACGATATGGTCGAAGCCCAGTGTGGATAGTTGTATGAAGCTTGAGGTGATCTCTTCGAGACAATGTCTTTCCACAAATGTCACAGGTAAATGGTTTAGGAGCCTCTGACTGTTGCTGAGAATGATGGTAACCATGGCTCTGTTGGTGATGGTGATCTTGGTTACTGAGGCCTACATCACCTGTGTGGGAATCCTCAACTGGCAACTCTAAAGAATTTGCACCTTTGCACTGTTGATGGGCTGTCTCCTTGATAATATTATCTCCACCACCACCGCCATGATAAGGATGCAGGTGGTGGTGGTGATGATGATGATGATGATGATGTTGCTGTTGATGGTTAATCTCTTGCTGTGGGCGGCGTTCAATCAGTTGGATGTTACTAGCAATTGGAAAGGTTGTCCGGCCAATATTACAAGTAGGTTTCTCCAGTGAGAAATGCTCACTTTTAGGAGAGTTTATAGAATTTTGAGGATCATTTGCAGACATCTTGTTAATTTATTTCATCTCTTCCCTAGATAAAGCCTGAAAAATAAATTAAAACAAGAAATAATTTACTTTTGGTGTTTTAGCCTCAAAACTGCACCAACCAAAAAGATGTTTTCTTTTAATAAATAATTTTATCAAAATGTTTGGCCAACATTGACAAAGATATAGTAACGAGACATGGCGAAAATCAGAGAGACAAAAAGTACTGGAAGAGAATTTAAAAACCAATCTATGGGTTGCTTGTGAAGATAGATTGCCAGCCTCCATGATCAGATGTCAAAATAAATCTTCCTCTAACAATCATTTGGATTCTATTCCTACTAAATCATATACAGATAGCTTGAAAGTTACCAGGTGATTGTCTAGAAGCTTTACAACTTATTGGAAACCTTATCAGAAGGGACTGCTTTTGCATATTTTTCTGATATTATAATTCCTTATGATACTATAAATTTAAATAGCTAATTGATAAATTTGTTTTCTTTACGGTTTAGTTATTTAAAATCAAGATATTTGTGTTTTGTAAGTAAGTGAATGAATATTGCATTAACAATTTTGAGAATAACAATTTATTGTAAATACGAATCCTACTATTTAAACCATAGTTGGGGGAAGGAAATGGATTCATACTATTTGCGTATAAGTGAATATAGCAATAAAGAGAAAAAAAAAATGATTAATTTAAATGAAGCTGCATTTAACATCTATTTCACAGATGAATAAAAATACAAGTATCTTATTATATCAGTATTTTGTGTATGATTTCTAGTTAAGCTAAATAAAAATCAACTATCTACAATAAAAAGGAACTAAATATGCAAGAATGGGATTCAATAAATGTTTGTTACTTCTTATTACACATACATAATATTCATCCTCAAATGATGTAATAATTTCATAAAATCAAAGGAACTCAAACTTGATTCTTTTCTTCCTATTTTATCATTATTCAATATTTACCTAAAAACTAACAAAATACAAATAAAAAATTTTGCAGTTTTATTGCCTTATTTTTGTAGAATGAAAGGGATTGAAAAAAAAAAAAAAAAAAAAAAAAAAAAAAAAAAAAAAAGGAACAAGATATTTAAAAAGAAACTCTAGGAAAGTAAAAATGTTTTTTAATGATGAAAAAAAAGCTAAATTTAAAATAGACATGCTTTTAATGCATAATTTAATATACTCCAGACAAATTAGGCTTTATTAAATAATTAAAAAAAAACAAATTGCTTTGGATTGATTTTTGGATGTTTTGTCTTCTTTTAAGTTCTAAATTTAATGTAACTTTATTCTACTCACCCACCCTTGAGGGAAAAAAAAAAAAAAAAAGGGAAACATTTTTTTTTCTCTCCTTAAGAAACCTGATTTAAACGAGTTCTTGAACCCTGAAAAACATTAATTCACCTGGGGAAAAATATTAAGGCCTGTAATAAGCAAATGTAAGGTGTTTTAATTAGACAAAAATGTTTTCTAACAAAGTTATGCCAAAAGTAAAATTTTAAATTTTAAGGGTATCCAAGTGTTTCCAAAATTAAAGTGGAGAAAGTAGTTTTAAAAAGTGAAAATATATTCAATTTATTTTTTCAAAGATGATTTTAAAGAATCAGGAAAAAAAAGTAAGATATTATTGTACAATACAATTTTTGAAAAATATATTTTAAAATTCTTCAAAAAATAAATCACAAAATAAATTGTGCTAAGTGCTTTAATCAAAATTAGGTAGTAATAGGTATCACGTAAATTTGAGCAAAAGAAATGTAAAAATTTAAAGACCTCCTTTTTAGAAAAATTTTGGTTCTTTTTGAAAAGTATTTTAAAGCTAATCGACAAAATTAAGAAAAGAGAAAGAAAAATAATCATACGTATTTCAATAAGACATTTTTAAAACATTCTTACAGTCAATTTATCATCAATCTGCCATTTTATTTGAAGAACGACAACAGACAATTTAAGATACTTTAAAAATCTCTTAAAATATCATATATCTATCCTAAATATTAGTTTCAAAGAAATTAAGGATTAATTAGCAGAAATTTGGAAAAGTATTAGTTATTCTACACTTAAAATATATTGGAAAACACCTTTGAACACAGGAAGATATGTTCCAAATGCCAACAACATCAAACAAGTTACCTCCAACAACTCCCAATTTTACAAAAAACTGGTTTAAAATTTAATTAAATAGGAAATCCCAAACCTGCCAAAATACAAAAACTGGTTTCATTGAAGTTTTAAAAATAATAATTTTTAACTTTCTTATCTAATGTTCCTACCTATATTATTTTTTATTCTATAAATAAAATATTTCTTTATGAAACTTAGAAAATTTTTTATATTATTATGAATATGAAGATATTTTCTAAATAATAAAATGAAGTAATATTTTTATCCACTGCATTTAATCCTTTTTTTTTTTCTTTCCTTTTTAAACTATCTCACATCATGAAATATTTAACTTCACCAAATCAGGTCTTTCTAATATTTTAAGAAAATTTATTAAAGAAAATCCTGCAATAAAAAAAATAAAAATAACTAGAGAAAACTGATAAAGACTCATTGATTTCTTTCACTTTCCTTTTATTCAATTACTAATCTCAAAATATTCTAGACACCTCCAGATTATATATACAGAAGGTCCTCGGGTTACATCAGACCTGATGTACGGCATTTCATAGTTATGGTGCAATCTCTCATAATATGTGTCATTTCTTCACCAGCTGTATCCCATATTGGATTGTGCGACATTTGCTATCTCTCATTTGTGTTGTTTATTTTTTTTTGGGGGGGGGTGATTTTTGCCCTTCATAATGGCTCCAAAGCATAAGGCAGACTTGTGGGTGCTTACATAGGTGAATTCTGGCCTACGTTGAAAATCAGTTTACGTTGTGTTGTAGGACACCCTGTAATTAGTTTTAACCTTATATAACCAATAGAGAGGTAAGTCAGAACTGTTCAAGTATTTCCTGTTTGATCTTCCATACCAAAAATAATCTAAGTTGCGAAAATAAATACAATTCTTTTAAAAATATTTCTGATGCAAAAATGGCATCAAACTTTATATTTTTCAATTCTTCAAATACATCTTTAATAGAAAAAAAAAAAAATCTGTCATTTAGCTACTGGAAGAATTTAAAAATCACACAGAAAAATTACAAGTAAATTTTTCAAAAATAAATATTAATTGTAGATTTTTTTCAGTATCAAATCTGAAAGAAAGTATGTGTTTTCTTAAATTATGCAAGCACTAACTCTCAACAAAATTATTTTTGGAGTTTCATTGAATTATTTTTATAAGGCTTCAGGACAAATTTTAAAGATTTTCCGATTTCATATTGTAAACATTTTTTATTAAAAAAAATAATATCTTGAGGAATTTCATTAAAAACTATAAAAAAATATGTCATCACCCACCACCTCAATTAAGAAAAAAAACTTTCATGATGTATCGAAATGGGGGTTGAGGTACACAATTTCTACAAAGTTTTCTAATAAAATGACCTATTCAATATACAATTCACTTAATAAATTCAGAAAATGTCACTTGAATCAGATAATTCCCTGATTTTTTTTAAAAAGCTGGATAGCATTTTGAGAAAACAACAACAAAAAAAAAAAACATGTATCCATTTTGGCGGTACTTAAAAGTACACGGTACAGTTAATCTGTTCAGTTGTAGAAACTCGAACTATTTTAGTATTAAGAACGTCTTTACTATCAAAAGAATAGAAAAATAGTCCAGAATAAACAACAAAAATTATTATCAAGTTTAAAACTAAACACTTTAAAAAAATGATAAAATTGTAGTAATTAAAAATCCATCACTAACTTAGAAATCAGTTTTAATCGCTACAAAATGCCAGTCAACAAACAAAATTAAATTCGAATAATAATAGTCACAAATCACTAGTGTAGTTTAAAATAAAAACAAAAGGAAAAAAGAAATCAAGTCTTCTAAATTTCAGTAGTAATTCAAACCATGTTGTAGTTCGTTTTAAAACTGTTAGTTATATTGACACTAAAAATTTGTTTACAGAACAAAAACATTCCATATATTTGCATTCTTGGATACTCTGGAAGAATAACATTGAGAAATGTTACCAAAAGCTCCATTTTTTACGAAATAATCAAGGTTAGAAGACTTCTTTTTTTTTTGTCAACATTCATTTATCGACTTTTGTTTTCCAAATTGTAATGTAAACACATTTTTATTTCAGACAAGGGAGATAAAAAAAAATGGCTAACAATTGCTAAGAAGAAAGGCAAAAAATTCATTTATTCAGGCTAAATGACATAATGAGAGAAGGCAGTCTTACTTTATTTTATAACATAATGTGTTTTAAAAAAAGACACAAAAGTAAATCTTAAAATCAAAAGCTACGAGTTTTCTTCTTAAATATCTTCGTAATTTTTATGAAAAAAGAAAAAAAAAAAAACTTTCATGATGGGCGGGATTTTAAAAACAGGTTTCCGTTTCGGTTTACGACTCTAATTTTTTTTCAGCTCGCCTCATAATGCAAGTGCGCTTTATTTAAATGTTTTGAGAATTATGGAGAGCGAATATTAAAAAAGGTGAAAGTTTAACATCCCAAATAATTCATTGTGGGAGTACTTGGTCAGTAAGAACAAAAAAAAATCTAGTTGAACAAAATCATTTTTTTTTTTTTTGTATACAATTGAATTTAAAACACTGACTAACAATTGAAGAAGTGTGTACTGTTTTTAGTCACTCTGATAGTCAAGCTCTCGAAACTTAAATGTGACTCCCAACTTTGGCAAAGTACACGAGTAATTATATTGTAATTATAATTAAAAATTAGTTGAAGTGTTTATTTTAATTTTTGAATTTATATTTTTATTACATCTGACATTTGCTTAAAAATTAGTAATTAAATGGATAGTCACTGAGTATTAAAAAAAACAATTGTGGTAGACACTGCTAATAAAAAGTAAAAATACTTTTTAAAGGCTAATTTAATTTACAATACAACTTTCGACAAAAAAATGATAATCATGTCTCTATTTTTAACGTAGTTTTTGATTTTCAGACAGTTCATGAAGCGATTTGAAAACATTCAATAAGACATTGATTGAAAGAATCACTTTTTGTTTTATTTTCAAAACAAAATATTAATTAAAAAATCATGAACTTTCGCTTTCGTTACAACACCAATAACTTTAAAGTTTAATTGATTGAATTATTTAAAAAATGTTGAAGAAAACAATTTTCCATCATTAATTTATAAAAAACTAGATTAATATAATTTATATATTTCACTCCTTTAATATGAATTTTATTCGGAAAACTAAAATATTTAATAAATAATAAAACTATTCAATGTTACAATAAAAATAAACCTAAGTGTTTTAAAACGTGACTCACTTGACTAAATTAAAAAAACCTGCAAGCGATTTTTTTTACTCGACGAACAGTGCCTAGCTTTTCTTAAATAATTTGAGTTTTGCTGATTAAAATAACAAAATAGTTAACATTTTTCAGTTTTAAAAAGGCTGCCGTACTTTTTAAAACTGATCGATAAATTAAATAAACACAATACCCACCTCTCTCTGTATCTTTTGATGCCTGACATAACTGCTGCTACTGGTCTGTCAATTTTGGCGGGAAATAAATCCCACCAACATTTCAGAGATCACTTTATCTTACAGTACACTGAAGTGTTTAAAAAAGAGGGGGGGGGGTAATTACTAAGTTTAAATATTTAAGTAAGTAGTTAAGATTTTGTTCATAGTTGTTTTAAATGAAAAAAAAAAACAATCAGTTGTGTTGAGATTAGCATTGATTGTAACAGAAGATTATTTATTCTCTTATTGCTTTTTAGTGCAATGAAATTGAAATATATACTTTATTTTTTTTTAGTTATGATGTCTTCCTTTTTTATGGCAAGTATAGCATTAACCTTTGCAAATAGACAAATTTTGAACAAGTATTTTTTATAATTTTATAAACAATTCTAAAGAAATGAATCCTTTTATGTTACAAAAAAAAAGTATATTTACATTTTTTTAATCAACAATTTAAAAAAAACCGCTGCCTCCACATTTATTAATATTTCATGCCAAAATTATTTTCTAAAAACATTCAATCACTTAATTTAACAACAATAAAAATTACGTTTTTTTTCATTTGTTTTTAATTTTTCAAGTTCCTAAATAAAAGAATCAAACAATGCAATGTTTAGTTTAAAAAAAAAATGATATTTTTTGTTGAAACTACTTTTCTTTTTCTTCCATAAACTTACTCGGCATTGCTAAGGGTTCAAAATTATACGTAGTCCAGCAATAAAAACAAAAACTGACCTTTTTTTCGATGTATAAATACGAGCAATAGCTTCGGGATTATTGCTAAAAGAAAAGTTGAATGTCGCTAATACTTTTACGGGATTTTATTTTATTTATTATTCAAGTGTCCATATTTTTCTCTTGTCTTTGTAAAGTTAAGCCCTAGAGTTAACTCCCCCTGTTTACATTCAAAGATCTACTAAAAATGCACATTTTTTACGGTTTGCAAAATGTTTTTGGAAACCTTTTGCTTAAAAAAAAAAGTCTTTCTTATCTTTAAGGACTTGTAAATATACCTAGACTCGAGATTATTTCTGTCAGGTAATTCTTTCAGAAAACGATAAATACATTCCTATTTCTTCCATTTTTAAATTTCAAAAAGCTTGCCCTACATGAGAAAAAGGAATCAATTTTTCAAGGTGAGAGAAAATAATATATTTTTAGTAATTTATTTACACATGAGACTTGCTTTCCTGTTTAAATTAATTTTTACAAAATTTAATCTTAAGCTATAGCCACATTTTTTCATAACAGAGAGATATTAAGTTTAAAAATTAAGTTTCGTCGTGATTTCGAGCGGTCTGTTTAAAAGGAAATGAAAAAAAAAATTCTTAACTCGGTGACCACGTAGGTAAAAAAATATGTGCCAAGAGAGTAAGACACATAACCACGTTTATAATTGAAAAAAAAAACGATTAATTAATAAAACTATATTGAAATCATTTTTTTTGTTTACTTTAAAAAACTATGTTGAACTAATATCGCTTTTTTAGACAATCATAGCTACAAAAATACTTTTACAATTTTTTTGTCTAGCATGTGCAATTAAATAAATTAAATTAAAAAAAAAGCCTTTTACGTAGACATATGTTCGAAAAATGAAGACTCCTGTTCACTGTAGTTAGATTTTATTTTTCTAAAAAAGTAAAAGTTAATTTTAATAATTATGATAAAATTAGCTAACCCTTTTTTCATTATAAGTTAAGTCTTATTTAAAGGAATTAAATTAAATTAAAATGGATATTTTAATAAGAGATTTTGGTAATTACACATACAATGAGTAAAGTTTTCCAATCATCTCCCTATCACGTCAAAGTTTTAATTTAAAACTTTTTAAATGAATCATTATCAGCACTTCTATTCATTCTGCAAAAAAAGCAAAACTTTTTCCTCCATTTAAGTTTTTCTCTGATATTTAATGTGGCTTGTAAATGTTTATTATTTTCTCTGCATGAAATTTTATTAAAATAGGTTGTTATTTATTTCTATTTACTCACGTTTTAGGGCAGTTTGGGTCTACTGAACAAAATTACTATGACTCGAAAAAATACAGAATCTCTATTCAATTCAAATAAAAAAAAGACAAACTTTGTTGAAACTTTGTATTCAATACAAAGTTTGTTATCAAAACTTTTATTTTGTTCTGCTGCTTTGTTTAAAGATGACTAAGAAGGAATTTTTTCATTTATTTAACGTTTTAATTTTTGTAACCTTATTCATTCGTAAAATTTGAGATATGATTGTTAAATCAACCAAGCATTTTCTCCTGGACTTGCTGCCCCCTCATCTATATCTGATGACATGGTGAAGAAATGTTTTTTATTATTATTATTATTATTATTATTAACACTGGTGAATTGATCTGTTCAAAGTATAACATTTCTTCACAGCCACCCAGGACACTTGATCATTTTGAAAATAACTAACTGGGATATCTTTGATTAGTGTCTATTGAATGGCCTTGCCGTGTCATTTGCATTGTTGATCTTTTTACAATTACGGTAGTCTGGATGATTATTTTTGTGTTTGATACCATTTTCTTTGGAATAGTGACAAGTCGACCTGCTAAACAGTGTGCCCCATCAACATGAAATTCCCACTTCTTTACCATTCAGAAAGACAATAAGTGTACTGTGTAGACATTTTTTTAAAACTATTTACTATTGATAGTTTTTTTTACAGTTATTTTTAAATTGACCAACCGGGGTGTTTGACAATAAAAAATGATCACTTTGATCTTCATGATGAATTATGAATTTTCTATCTGTTGTCCATGATAAACCGTTTTTCTTTAGTTTTACGTTGTATTGAACTTTAAAATAATTTTTTAACAATATTTATTATTTTTGCCATTATTTTCAAAATCATTTTTTTTTTTTTTTTAGCAATTCTAATTTTATTATCATTGTTTTATTATTTATTAGTCGAGGGGATTGTTATTAGTACTGATTATTCACTTTAGAGTGAATTAGACAAAAAACCAATAATCTTTCAGAAATTATTTTTAAAATCCCAACTTTTCTTATAAAGAAATTTTTTTTTTTTTTTTTTTTTTTTTTTAACAGAGTGATCTTATGTTGCTTTGAAGAAGATTGCCAGAAGAATGGCCCAACCAATCATAGACTCTGTGGAAATGGTAGATTTGTGTTCAAGTTTTTCACAAACTACTCAGAATGGTAATATGTTGTCTGTAAATATTATTCCCCAAACTCTTGTAGCCCAATTGGTACCAGGCATGAATTTGACTTCTAAAATTTATGGTAATGCAACAGAGCTGCCTGTACAAAAATCTCCACCCAAGAAAGAGAAGAAATTTAAATGCAGTTTTTGTGGCTTTGCCTTTTCCCTAAGTGGTGACCTCAAACGCCACGAGATAACACACACTGATCTGAAACAGTTCAAGTGTGATATCTGTAATAATGCTTTTACACGAGCAGCCACACTCAAGATCCACAAAATGCGACACAGTGGAGCAAAGCCATTTCCTTGTGATATATGTGGAGCAGCATTTGCACTTAACAGCAGACTGAAGCGACATAAAATGTCACATACTGGTGAGCGTCCATTCAGGTGTGACATCTGTAGTCATACATTCATTGTGAGTCGGGACCTCAAAGTTCACCAGATGACGCACACTGAACGGGAAAACAAGAATTACTCCTGTGACCAGTGTGGAACCAAGTTTTCTCACAAGAGCACTGTAAAAGCACATAAAAAGACCGCGCATGTTGATACAACTCCATTTAAGTGCAAGATCTGTGAGTCAGCTTTTAAGGTGCGTAAGGAACTGAAAGATCACAAAAAACTCCATATTGGAGAGAAGATTTTTAAGTGTGACATCTGTGGAAATAGTTTTGCACGCAAACTCACTCTCAGACGCCATGAACTAACTCATTCTGGAGTGAAGAATTATCACTGTGATATCTGTGGGTCATCATTCTCTCGAGGAAACACGTTAAAGATTCACCAAATGACACACACAGGGGATAAGCCATTCAAATGTGACGTATGTGGAGCTTCATTTGCACTCAATGTCAGGTTGAAAAGACACATGATGACTCATTCTGGTGAGAGACCATTTAAATGTGATGTTTGTGGAGCTGCTTTTACTTTCATTAATCGATTGAAGAGACACAAAACAACTCACATTGAAAAATCCCACAAAAATAATTATAGTGAAAAATTAGATAGTGTTAATTCAAGAAATTCTGTTGTCCCAAATTTATCTAAAAGTAATAACAAGCAACACTCTAAATCACCTCAGAAAACAGTGAAAAATTCTGCTACGAAAAGAGTAAAACCAGTTAGATCAAAAAATAAAAATAAATTGTTTCTTAGTAGGTGGAAATGAATTTCTTCAGGAAACATCTTTCAAGAAGCATGTTGTGGGACGTGTTAAACGTGGAAAAAGGTAATACTTCAAAGATGAAGGGATCACATTTAGCACATACCTTGCAGGTAACTCAGAAAAAAATGCTCACAGGAAAAAGAGAAAAATATTGTTTTGCAACCAGTGCGAGTTTTCTGCTCTGTCCAATTCTAAGTTTGAACAGCACAAAAAATATACATGAAAGGAAAGCAAATGGCATAAAATCCCGTAATTATGATGCACACCATTCAACTGGATTGTCAAGGAAGATGTCCATTACAAATGGGGATGTCACTCTTTGGAAAAATCCAAGAAAACAGTGAAATATTAAAGATAGTGTTTCCTTTGGCGAAAAACTGCCTTGTAAAGACACCCAACAAAAAATCAAACACAAAAGCAATAAGAGCCATATATCTCAAGATATTTTGACTGACCATCAAATGATCTATATATCCAGTGAAAACAAAGAATGTCAGGACAATGATGATGCAAATGATAATATCCTTGCACATGTAGAAATGCATAAAGAAATATTTATGGCACTTAAGTGTGACTCTCTTTTTTTATTCTGAAGCAGAGATGATCTCTCATGTAAAAACTCACATAGACACTAACCCTGTCACAGTTACCAAATAAAAACTTGTGATCTCATCTTGCCAAAAAGTTTAGATCTAAAATTTGGAAAAAACAAAAACACAGCAAAGCTTAAAAATAATTGTAAATGTTAGTGTAACCTGGAAAATATTGTGAGTAATCATATTTGACTAAGAAAGAAGATTGAATTTTGTTAATATTTCAGTGTTACTCATGTTTGTTATAGGATTTCATTATTTGTGTTTAAAATGGCCAAATGAACAAGGTTTTTAAATCTAATAAGGACTATAAAGATTTTTTAATCTCAAGAGTTAGCAGATATATTTTGTAAACCATTTAAGTCATTTATTTAAAAATGTTTACATTGTTCAATAGCTTTATTTTTGGATTATTGCCTTTAATTGTTTTTGATAGCTCCTTACAAGATCACTACACACACTGATAGGTATTTTGCTCCATTTTTCCTTAGCAATAGCTTCTAGTTCCTCCACATTTAAAGGACCTATGCCCATAAATTTTCAATGGGATTTATGTCAGGACTTTGTGCAGAGTATGCTAGTACTTAATTTTGCTGTCATCTAAGTATTTGTAACAATTTGTGCCATGTGTTTTGGTTCATTGTCATATTAGAATGTCCAGTGATGCCCCAAAGACAGATTTCATGTTTCATATTATTTTTAAGAATCGTCAAATACTGCTCTTTATCCATGATACCCTGTACTTTTACTATTTCTCCTGGTTCAGAAATAGCAAAACATTCCCAGAACAGAATTCTCATACCACCGTGCTTAATTGTAGGGAGGGTATTTTTTGGTTTGTGAGTTTCATTCACTTTCCGCCATACATAATGGGAGTTCATTTGACCAAATAATTCTAATTTGGTTTCATGGTTGCAGAACAAATGAGTTACCATAGTACATGGCACTCACATAGTCTTCTTCATTACCTTTTAGAATGTTATATAAAATCGGGTCAATACTATTTCATTTTCAAATGGTGCTTGTATTAAATGTCAAATTAAGGGAAAAAAACATAATTGCCATAAAGCAATGTTATTTTATAATTTCAATAAGGGAGCGGGGTGAATAATTTTGAACTGCACCAATTTTTATAAAAATCTATAACTATGAACATAATAGATTGAAACTTCTAATGATTTCAGTAAGTACTTATAAATATTCATGCTGAAATGAGAAATCTGTACATCACCAAGTTCTACTGCTGTAACCTGGAACCTAACAGTTCTGCTTTACTCTTAGGAAATTTTAAATCCCTGAATAACTCCTTTAGTTTATTGCACAGGTATTACAGCATATGTGTGTTGTCTGCTTCTTGTCTTGGTGTTCAATTTTGCATCCAAAATATAGTTGGTAAGCTTTTCTCACAACAGGTGTCATCTTTTACTTTTGAGATGTAAAAGTCACTTTGCCACATACATAGAAGTAATTGGCTTTGTTCAGATATTTACAGGGCATTTTTCACAGGTCAAATGTTTGAAAACCTGAGTGCGGAAAGGAGAATAATAATTAGTTTATTAGGAGAATAATTGTATATTATGTTATTAGGAAAATAATATTTAATCTAGCAACGACAACAATTTTGATGAATTTTGATTACCATATCTTAAAATCTAAAGCCAATCAACAATTTTGGATATCATTTTTATTTCTAACACTCTAAAATTAGCTAAGATTGGCTATCCTTGTTTTTGAAATTTTTAGTTGTAGACCAGTGTTATTGTTCCCTGAGTTTTATGAAAAATGACAATGCAGCAAGAGAAAGTGCAATATATATATCCTGGTTCATAGAGACCAAATCAGACACTCTGGTCCAGCAGAATTACAGTACAAAGTATTAAAAAAAAAAAAAAAAAACACCAAGTCATGTTAGCATCTGTGTCTGGCACAAGAAGTTTATGGAAACAGGAAGTATCTTATAGAAAACAGAAATTGGTTACATACAACCAATTGAGATAATTTTTAAGTATTTTTAAATAAAACTATTTGTTTACTTATGTTTTCTAATAAACCCTGTAGAGATATCTTGAATTTATTTAATTTTGTAAGAATTTTAAAAATTGTACAGATAATTTATGGACACTCTGTATTTATAATATAACTGCTGTTTTACTTGTTTGGCATTTTATCCTTGTTTTAACAATTTTTCCCTTGTAAATTTGAAATTCCCTTTTCCAGCCCCAAATTTATTTATTCATCTTGTTACCGTGCAATGCACAATTAAATTGAACAGCAGTCCCCCAGTACACTGGCACAAAAAAAAAAGATACATATATGAGGTGTATTCAAAAAGTATCCGACCTTTGGGCATAAAAAAAACAAAAATCCAACAGGTATGCACTACTCATATGTACTCTAGGCATAATAGCCGGGAACTGGTGGCCTACCAGTGTGAAAATTGTCACATATATGCAAGAAGGGGGTAGCATCACCTCTCACCCCAAAATTTTTGCCCATGCAGTATTAGTTTTGATGGGAAAATAAAGTCAGTACTTTTTGAACACACCTTGTATACACATGCACAAAGCACACATAAAATAAACACGCAGAGCATTGAATAAAGAAAAGTAATGACATTTAAAATTTGTTTAAAATTGTCAGCATGTGGCAGTGTTCATTTTGCATAGGGCTTTCTTGTCCATTGCTGTGCAGCTGGCCTACCAGTGATGTAGTACACGAGCACATTCTCAGTAGACCAATGATAAAAGATTATCAGCAGCTATTGTTGTAAATTATTTTTTCCTGAGAATTCTCAGTAAAGAAATGTTTTCTTGACTCGTATGATGATGATATTGCTAGTCCAGCAGAGATTCTCTGGAATGCACATGCTCAGAAACTTAATTTTATCCACCTTCTCCACACAAACTTCACTGATAACAAAAGGAGCAGGTTTTGTAGCATTCTTCCAAAAGTCTATCACCAGCTCCTTAGCCTTTAAGGTGTTTAAGTAAAGGTAATTCTTTGAGCTCCATACCACCAATCTTTCTATTTCACTTCTGTAGTCCACCTCATCACTCACCAAAATGAGTCTAAGCACAATAGTGTTGCCTGCAAACTTAATGATTGTGTTGGTAGGATAGATACTGATGCATTTGGGGTACCAGTATTGAGTCAGGGAGGGGGTACGGGCCTATTCTGACAGTTGATGATTTGTCAGAAAGTCCTTAATCTAACAATGGATGTGCTGAGATAGTCCTAGTTATGTGAACATTGTAACCAGTTTTCTTGGGATGGTGGTGTTAAAAAGCAGCAAAAAGCATTCTTATATAACTCCCTCTTTACGGTAGGTGGTTCAGTGCAGTATGGTAGGCAGTGGCATCTTTTGTTGATCTATTTGCTCTGTATGTAAACTGGTGTTGATGAAAAGTAGACAGCAGACTTGCCTTGATATGCAGCTGGATCAGTTTCTCAAAGTACTTCATAACAATCAGCAAGGAGATCATTGTGGTTGATTTCAGGCAGGATGGTATCAAAGATTTTGACAAAGGCATGTTAACTATTTTGTAAAGATCCCAGAGAGTTAGCACATTCTTTCAGGATCCTTCCTGTCACCCCCATCAGACTCATCAGCTTTCTTCAGATTCACTCCTCTGAACACACACCTCACATCAAGCTCATGAACTGTGAAACAGATTTATGGCATGTCAGGTTATGTTAGGCTCCACCTCAAAGTGAGCAAAGAAACAATTAGGTTCTGTCATCATTGAATCACAGTCCATAATTTTGCTGTTTCTAGATTGCTGTTAATATGTTGGATACACACTGTTGATCATTGTTATTGAAGTGGCTGTCTTTTTTATGGATGTTATTTTTGCTTTCCTAATGCCTCTCTTCGGGATAACTTTAGCAGCCTATGTAAGGCTGTGTTGCCAGACATAAAAGCAGTAATGAGAGATTGGACTTGCTTCATCATCCATAGTTTCTGGTTGGAATATATCCGGACATGTTTATTGACAATGATAGTGCCGATGCAATACTTTAACAAAGCAGAGCTGAAGTATATGTTTCCAAGTCTGGTTCCTCAAAAATGTTCCAATTGGTCTTTCCAAAGCAATTCTATCACACAGAAGCTTCCCCTGGCCACCCTCTTGATATTCCTGATTGTAGGTTGACTTTTTCTCCTGAGGAGGTATGTTTTGATGTTAGTAATATGGATAACATAGTCTTACTAGCCTTGTGTGGCAATGGTATTGATTTAAAATTAATATTTGAATAGGCCTTGTCCAAAACATTCCCCTTCCTTGTAAATTTTATGTGTTTGGCAGAGATGATTTCAAATCAGCTTGAATAAAATCACAAGCTATGATATTATCAACTTTGGAATAATTGTTTATTGATGGCACTGTGTAGATATCATAAAGTTGTATTAACATTCATATCCAATGATACATACAGAACTAGTTATTATGATGGAAAACTTGCAAATAAGGTAAAAAGGCCTATATTTAACAGGTAGAACAATGATTAACTAGTATGCTACTGTAGACATACCTGCTGCTATTCATGTAAATACATAGACACCTGCCACTCCTATCCAGGGGCTTTGTTTCTACCCCAAATACTGCGCAGCCTGCCAATTCAATAAATTCATTTACAACAGATGAATGCAACTATGTCTCCACTAGTAACAAAATACAACAATCTTTGACTAACCTGTTGGTATAAATCAGTAAATCCAACTCATCTCATTTGTTGATAGATCTTGCATTTGTGATAAATGTACCTGGAAACTAGTTGTCTCCTTAGACTGACCCACAACCATGTTTCTGTTTTCTATATCTTTGATGCTTGCCAAAGTTGAGAAAAACTGTCCACAGAGAGCTGGGTGTCTTGACTATATCCAGTGTTTTTGTTTGTGTGCATAAAATCCCTTGTAGCTGCTTGTTCACATTGAATTCCAATGGACAGAAGGTCTGGGTGACCGTAGGTAGACCTTGCATCATTAAACAGATATACAAACAAAAACACACATAAAAAGCACTGAATAGGAGACTGCTGTGTGTATGCATGTCATTTTCTTTTTTTTTTTAAATATTAGCAAAATGTTGGCCTGCATTTACATTTTTATCCTATATTTCATTGGTTAGATTGATGTAAATGACTAATTAAATCTTCATTCACTATTATATTTTAGGGAAGGTTTTTATTATTTTTTTTCTTTATATAAATTTACAAGTTCAATATCAAAGAGAAGAAATAAAAAAAAAATCAAAATTGAGCAATGAAAATTTTTGTTGTTGTATAAAATATATTTGTTCTAAAAGAAATTCACTGAAAAAGGTTATTTTTCAGTGAATTTCTTTTAGAACAAATATATTTTATTCATATTTTTAAAATTATATGGTTAATTTCACTCAGTACCTGTTAGGATTCAATCCATTCTGATATTCTTATCTACCAGTTTGAAAATTTAATGAATAAAAGTAGTTAAAAAAAAAAATGTAGATTGATTATCAAATGCAATTTCCACTAGTCAAAATTAAAATGAAAATTGCTATGAAGAAATATTCAAGTATGTAAAGAAATCAACCCTCACTCATTTGTCCTTCAAATTGATTACAAGCAATTTTTTCAGTTACTTTGATCCATAAAATGAAAAAAAATTTTTATGTAAATTTCATTATAATCATTCAAGGTTCTATAAATGTCTTTCAGTTCACTATAGATACACAGGTGATTTAAAGATATTTTTGTGCTAAGAAGTATTAAAATTTATTCAATTTTTTGTCCAATTGTTCATTTTATGAAATGATGTTTCATTTTAGTTTTCATTCTCATATCTTTGATTCTTTATCAATGCAGACTTGATGTTTTTCTGTGACAGAAGCAAATTATTTTGAAACCTGCAATTGCCAGTTATATAATCTGACAATTTTAGGATATGATATTGTTTATGTGACTTTTGGTACATACATATCTTTATCTTTGCAACCTATTTTGAATAACAAATATACAAGGTAGTTGTTTAATTATATACAAAGCTCCTGAAAAATGATTGGGCATATTATGGCAGACTTACCAACATCAATTTACCAATTTTTAAAAAATTTCAAAATTTTATCAACATTTTAATTTTCATTTGTAAGAAAATTATGAGTAAGACTTTACAAATGCAGTCTCTCTGATATAATAAAACAATTTTCTTTTTAATTGATATCTCAATACAATGTGTCTTGGTGTGGAGTAATGGTTAATGAGGCTAGTCTAATTGACAATTACTAATGAATAGCAAGTTCGATCTTTACTGGGTGATCCATACAAAATTTGACAATAAGGGCTGATATGTCATAAAATGAACTAACTTAACCATATACCTTAGTACAATTAACACCTCCATATTGTGATTATCAATTATTACTGATGTCTACCTACTTACAATATATTAACTATAAAGAAAATCTGTGTTTGTATTCTGTTATTTATAATGCAAAGAAATTTTATTTTAATTTATCATTAAAAGTCGAAAATCTGGTAAAAAGTATGAGTGAGTTTTAAGAGGAGTTATAGCCCTTGAACTGGTAGTTAAGCAGTTTTGGTGTGTGAGTGTGGTGTATATAAACAGAGAAACGGAACTTCTATGGCAGTGTATACAGTATATACTACAGCAAACCAATTAAACGTTGATAAAGATGAATTTGAACATTGGTAGCAGTCTGCAACTATTAAAAAAATAAAGGAACAACTAAACTTACATTACAATCTGAATTTGTAAATTACCTATCAATTTTCATGGTCATATTTAGAGTTAGAGATGCATATGGTTAAAAAATGACTTTAAAATATTTAGTACCACCTCTACTGAAAAGAGATAGCTACCAGTCATAGAAAAAGAAATGAAATTATGGGAAATGACTAAATGTTGAAGCAAAAAAAAAAAAAAAACGGCTACTGTTTTTATTTTTTCCACTTTGGAGTGATGTTGGAGAGGGTATTTAAAGATGTGAATGCAGGTAAAATGAAAAAAAATTTATAATTAAGTAGAGACCAATCTGTATATGTAGCCTTTGTAAAATGTCAGAGATCTGAAGCTGTGTCAGTTTGTGAGCACTTGATGGCTTTGTAGCAAAGCTGAGAGACCATAATGTTGAATTAGTAGAACCTGTTTGAGTATTCACAGCTTTGAAAAGGGCTAACCTATCCCAAGAAAATGAAAAGCTCATTGACAGTAAACTAAACCTTAAAGCTCTGTTGGGACAAAAAAAGTCTAATGTTACTTCATTACTGATAAGGTCCCATCAATTTAGGAGAAATAGATGTACACTTAAATTACAAGTTTTAGAAAATAGAACAAATCTGAATTATGATATACATTTTTTTTTTTTTTTTTTTTAATATTTCAAGCATGGCAATTAAACCACTAAGATGCAAGGAGTTACTGATTTATGAGAAAAAATATTATTAAGGAAAGACAACACTAAAAGAACAAGAATTAAGAAGATAGAAAATGATTGATATTGGAATTATGTTTTAAAAACAAAGTTTACTGGGAAGAAGAAACTGTCAGCATAGAGCTTACAGTTACACCTAGCTATTTCAAATATAAAATAATGAGACCTTGCCACCAATCTAGTACTGCACTTAAATTCATAAAGTCTAGGTACCATAGAGGAAAGTTCATTAGAACAATTACCTTGAAAGTATAGAAAAGGTACACAGAAGCTACATTACAGCAATGGGAAAGTGGCTGAAGCTGAGGTGCCAGGTTAGTACCATTAACATTGCAAATTCTTTGGATTTTATCAAGAATCTCTAAATATATAGCCGGAGCACCAGACCAGATGTGGCAGCAATATTCAAAACCTAACTGAATGGTAGATTTATAAATATGTGCAATAGATTCTGGCAAGAAAAATTGTCTAGCATGAAACAGGGAACCAACATTTCTAGCAGCAGACTGAGCAATTGATTCAATATAATCTTTCTACTTCATGTCAGCAGAAAACATTAATCTGAGGAGGAGCAATGATTCACCCTCCTGAAGGTTAGCATCTGCCATGCTGATGGTAGGTAAAAAGGGTTCTCTCAAACAATTAAAAGAGAGCTGTTTTGTTTTGGAGGTGTTAAAATTAACAAGTCATTTCTTACCCCAGTTAACAACAGAATATAGTTAATTTTTTAGATCATGTGTCAATTTTACCTTACCAAACTGCTCGGAGTTAAGACAGAAATAAATGGTTGTGTTGTCATCATAGATTATTGAGTTAACTGATGACATTAGGGAATGTCATTGATGAAAATTAAACACAACTTTCATTTTGTGATTCAATAAGAAAAGATTGAATCAATTCAAAATCTCTTCCAGAAATATCATAACCTTTCAACTTACGAAAAAGACCAATATGCCAAACCCTGTCAAATCCCTGAAATATCCAAAGCAACAGCCCGAGCTTTACCATTTTTATTTAAAGCTTGATAGACTCTTTCAGCAATAACTATTAACACATCAGCAGTTGACCTAGAGAAGTGAAAGTCATATTGCTTATTTGAAAGAAGATCCTGCAAGGTGAGATATTTAACCAATTCAGTGTTGATTAGAGCCTCTAGTATCTTGCCAAAAAGAGGTAGAAAAGTAATAGACCAATACAAGGATCAAATAGTTTGCCCAAGTTCTTACTAACAGGAGCTATGGATGAGGAGTTCCAACATGTAGGAAGCAACCAAGCATTTATTGTACAATTTAGAGATAACGGGAGCCAGTTCAGGTTCACATGCTTTGAGAGGATCTAGTTTAAAGATGATAGCAGAAACCATGGATGGAGTTATATGCATATCAATCAATAGGGACTGATTTCTCATTAGAAAGTCAAAGATACTCCAGTTGAGTCAAGTAGAATTTGAGGAGAATTTATGAGCAAAACATTCTGCTTTATCAACAGAAGTTAACACGTCAAATTGAGTGAAGAGAAGAGGGATAGAAAACTTAAACTCTTATTTAAGACACTATTACAAAGCCACGAGTTGTCTCATTCTATCTACAAAGACTTAGCTTCTTTGATGATGCATTTACAATTGTTACAAGCTTTGCACAAATAGGCTTCTGTTGTGATCAGAACTATTATATTGGAACACCCAGAAGTGATTCCTGTAGATTATAGTGGCAGAACTGGCCGGTATTAACCAAGAAGATTGTGGTTTCATCTGGTATTTCTGAGATGGAACTAAATGTTGCTTTTGTCCCAGGAAGAAAGCTCTGTGGCACAATTCTCAATAGGAAGGTTAAGAATCTCATTCCAAGAGGCATCTCAAAGAAAGTCATGAAATGAGTCCCAGTTGGTACACTGGTAGCAGAAAGAAAGTCTTGTATAGAGGAGGTTTCTTTCTAATAGATCATGCAAACAAAATATCAACATGAACTGGATTCACTATTTACATTGTTCGGACTGTTGTCCTCGTATTTGTTGCTATATTCATCCATTATATTTCATCCATTAATACACTCTGGCCTTCTTCAGGTGATTGGAATTTCACACTGAACCATTTATTACCTCCACTAGGGTAGATTGTTCTAGTTCCACATGCCATGCCTCTTCCGAATGTCTCAGTATCAGTTATCTCCCTTTAATTCAACTCCCCAAGTTTTTGTTCATCTCTGCTGTAGCCAATGTAAATAATTACAATACCTCATCTCAGAAATCTAGACAGAACTGGATTCAGTATTGAAGCGGGAAAAAGCAAGTCAATAAATCTAAGATTAAAAGAGAAAAATTTAATTTTTGATTTTGTTAACCTTATACTTTAGCCTCCAAAAGAGGACACAAGCTTTACATATCGTGAATCTTCCTTTGCAGAAGAGCACTTTTAATGATTATTGATTTACAAATTGATCTATTTAAGGATATTCCCATATCAATCAGATCTTCTTTGAAACAAATGGGGGAATCACTTTTAATGTCTGCGAGACTCATGAAAATCTGTGGCTACTATTTTTCCATTAGATTCTTATATAAACATATCAATGTCCACTCCTCTGCATGCAAAAATACATGCATCTTCATTAGAGTAAATTATATTAATATTTATGAAAACCACATTTTCCCAGTTAAAATTATGATCACAAAGGTTTTGGTAGCACACAAGTGTACTGAGTGTGTTCTTCAATTTTATGTTTGTATATTCTTTGTTCTTTTTAAGTTTTGGGATGTTTCTTTGCTGATGAATTTTTTGGGGGTAAAAGCATCTCTAAATTAAACATGTCAAATTGAATGATGATTTAAAGACCAAATGCAGATTAAATATGGATTGGAATCCAACAGGATGATAAAATAAAGAACAAATAGGAAACATTTATCAATCTAACATGGTTCACTTTTATTATTTTTGTCAGAGATTGAGAGAAAACAGACAAAAAAAACAGAACTTTGGTATTTTCAATTTTGTTTGAATTGATTCCCATTGGTCAGTCATGAAAACAGTATGATATAATTCTATATGTATGTTTTCTCTTAATCTCTGACAAAGCTGTAAATAAAATGAAATATGTTAGATTGATAAATGTTTCCTAGTTGTTCTTTATCTTATATATATGTGTATGTGCAGAATCAGGTAGACAAAAGGAAACCCATCAGCACATTCTAATTGCATTTCTCCTTGAGTAGAGTCCAATCAATTTTGTTTTATAACATTTTCATGAGATATACCTTATTCGTACACAAATGATATTGATTCTTCAGTTTTTCAAAAAAAAAAAAAAAAATAACCATGATAATGTAGTATTAAGATTGAAAACTTCTTTACTTTAAGTCCCATAATGTCAGTTTAATTACATTTGAGATCATCCTTTATTTTGGTAGAATTTTAAAATCAGATTAACTTTGTTCAGTCCTGTTCAAGATATTTAGTCTATGTGCACATTTAGACTAAAACAGAATAAACTACTATAGAAGGCCTTCTTTCGATAAAATGACCGCGCCATCCAAATTTTCATCATTTTTATTGTTTTAACAAAACAAATATTATTGTAATATTACTTATCCTGACTACAAAATGAAGTGTCTGACCAATAGGTTCAGGTTTAATCCTCACTTGAAGGAAATTGATATCCACAGAACAAAGCCAAGTTTGGCATTAGAACTTAGTCATCAAACAAACAGTGAGAAACAAGCTCACTATCAGTTGCTTCTGAAATCAGCATACAAACCACTGGTCTCCAGCAAGTGCTCCCATTTAATATAAGTACAAGAAATAATAAAAATCATGTCTGCAAAGCCTTAATAAATGTTGTGACATTTTCTGATGTCCCTTAATCTAAGGCAAACTCCACAAACTCACTTTTTAGTTAGACATGAAGAGAAGATTCTTGTTCACGACATAGAATTGAATTTGGTAAAATATTTTTTATTCAAGTTTTAACCAGTTAATCCATAAATGGTTATTGATAATGTGATCATATGAAGGTGATTGGTTGGTAATACTTACATGCATACATAAGTGCACATGTGGGTGTGTGCATTAATATATAAAAAATTGAAAATATTTAATAAATAAGTAAATATATATGCTTATATAAAATGTTAAATAGACGCATATTTTCTATAAGTCATCTGGTAAAGACATTGATTGCTGTTTAATGATGAAGCAAAGATTTTTATGTATTTGTAAAAAGTATGATTTAACTTAGGAGAATATAAACAAAATCCAAATTAAATAAATTATTTGTTAAATTTGTAACTGATTAGATCCAGAATCCTTTCTATCAAAATCAAATATTCTAATACCACTGTATTTAAAGATAATTATTATTATTTTTATTATATAACAAAAATATTAAGAGATTATGATTCAGACATGCAAAATTGTGATAATATACATTACAGAGATTGGTCAAAAGAGTAAATGATAGCTCTAAATCAGAACTTCTGCTTTAGTAAACATAAATGAGTTTAAAAGTTATGTTTTTCTGTCTAATATTCTATATTTTGATTTCTCAAGTTGGTACATATTTGGTTTATCCAAACATAAGATAACTGCATGGTGTTCAGCTTAGACAAATATATCTCTTTTATGGGAGAATATCAGACAAATGGTAGGTAACTGAATCACATAATGAAAAAAACTCCTATGTGACACATTTTTTCCTTCAAAAAAACTTCTTCAGACAAAATAGCATCTTTATTGAAAAAGTGTTTTTAATTAAAAACAGCAGAAATAAAAACAAATGACAGGAAGCTATGGTTGGTTCACTTGTGCATCAAGACACATGGAATGACAGAAATTTTAAATTTGAATTCAAAGTTAAGCATCCCTGCAGTTCTCTTGATGTAGAATTATAATCAGCATTTATATTTTGGCCTTTGCATATATATATATATATATATATATATATAATCTCATCAATTAAAACATTTAGTCTGACAAAGTCCTTTTAAAGGACAAAATACATTTTTTCCATTTGTCATTCAATTACCCATATCTTTTTATATTGCCATGTCTAATTAATGTCTTTACCAGAGAGGTTATGACATAGAAAATAATGACACACACATCATCATCATCATCATCATTGTCATATAAAATATGTAGAGTTATAAGCATATATATAAATGGTTTGATATCACAGGAGTTCTTACATACACAAATTAAGCAATGTAATTAACTTTAATAATAAGTAGAATAATGAAAGATTAAATTACTTCAATCAAAGTATTTACTTTGATAATTGGTAGATAAATATTATGAGTCCAATGAGAAAGTTTTGCTTCTGATATGGTTTACTATCACATCCTCTGTATTAATACATGTGGTTTGTATGTTATATATATATATGAGTTGCAATCAAATATGGATTAGAATCTGACAGAATAATAGGATAATGAACAAATAATAAATTTAACGTGTTTCACATTTATTTAAGCTTCATCAGAAATGAAATATGGAAGAGAAAGTTCTAGTATGTTTTAATTTTGTGTTGTTCATTTTTCATTGGTTGACATGTATTTGTTTTGTCTGTTAGCATTAATGTGTATAATTCTAGTTGGTCTATGTGGGATTTGGTTGATAAAGACATCAATTAGACATGGTGATATCAACTCAATCCCACACAGACCAACTAGAATTAGGATACACAAACACAAGAATTATACATATGAACAGTAACACGCAAGACAAATATACATGAGGTCTGTTTAACCAATTAAAAACAAACAACACAAAATTAAAAAATACTGAAACTTTCTCTTTCATATTTAATTTATGAGGAAGTTTAAAGACAAAACATATTACATTTATAAATGTTTCCTATTTGTTCATTATCCTATCATATATATGTGCGTGTGTGTATGTGTGTGTTTACTATATCATGATGTTAACCAATTGCTAGTGTAATGAGTGAGTTTGAACTTCATTGGGTGTTCCACAATTGGGGACTATGTACCACACTAAATTTAGCTTAGAAATTATATGTGTCTTGTTGAATCTATTTAAAAGCTATTTAGACAGACTAAATTTAAATTATATTAAAAATCACAGTCACTTAATTTTTGCAAATTTTCTCTGTGATTCACCCGTATGTGTTCTTTCATGGTCCTTCAGGTTTGTCTGATGTGAGAAACCCTTACTGCAAAGCACACAGACATATGGCCGCTCACCTGTGTGAATTCTCAAGTGAGTTTTCAAATTACTGTGGTGTCCAAATGCCTTTTTGCAGGCAGGGCATTGGTATGGCTTTTCACCTGAATGTGTCCGCAGATGTGTTCTTAAATTTGACGGGTGAGAGAAAGCTCTGCCACAAAGAGTGCAGGCATGGGGTCGCTCCCCTGTGTGCACACGTTGGTGGTCTCGTAGACGCGCCCGGATTGGAAAACACCGATCACAATAGGAACAAAAAAAGTGTTTCACATCACCACTGACTGATTCTCCTGCAGCTGCATGTTGATGGTTGGTTAGGTTTGATTTACGGGAAAATGATTTACGACACACCTCACAGCGGAACGGTTTTTTGGGGTCTATGACAGTACCGTCTGCCCGAGCTCTTTTCATTGTGACCAGTGTTGCCATTGCTGAAGCTGTTACAGTAGTTGTTACTGTGGTGGAGGCAATGCTAAGAATCTCTTGTGTTTGGGATAGACTGTCAATGTAATCCTTAGTGTCTGCTGCTGTTGTGTCGCTGTCAGTTGCATTATCTGTTGTATTGCTGTCTTTTATGTTTTGATCTGCTGTATAAGTGGGAGCTGGTGACAGAGTTGCAGGAGATAGACTTGGGGCAAGAGGAATTGTAACAGGTGAGCTGAGACAGGTGACAGCTTCTAAAGGTGGCAATGGGGTCACAAGAGTGGATGGAGGACAAATATCATAATTGAAACTGTTGCCAGGATTTGTGAACATGGATTGAAGAGAGTCCATTTTGACAGAAATTCACTTTCTATTTTTAGGATTATAGTTCTTTAATTTTTTAACATTGAGTTTTATTAATGTGTGTGGGTGTGTGTTGGCACAGCATCAAAGAAAAAAAATTTTTTTATTGTCACTGTGAAGTAGGTGTGTCTGCCAAATAACTCAAGAGCAGTTTGATAATTTTTTTATAAAAATTAGATTAGTTCATGCCATCCAGTTCTAATTAGATTGTTTCATGAAATTTTAATTTTCTATTTTTATTTTAATAAATTTACAAATAAATCAAATTTAAGTGAATTTGTCTAAATGTATAAAAATTAATATACCAAATGAAAAGTATAGGCAGTGAAGCACAACCGACTTAAAAATACTTTAAATTGAATGTCTACTTTATAGGTATATTAGATTAACATTATTTTCATTACTAGTACTACTTCTAATAATACAAGTAGTATACTGTGATAAACATTAAGAAAAATTTTGTGATCTCAACTGATTGTTGTAATGAATCTTTACAATATAATCTTCTCAACAAAAATACTGAAAAATTTAATAAAGTTTTTGCTTCCTATTTACTGAGATCTCTTATTTCACAATGGAATAATTTGTATAAGGTATACTAATTCTGTTGTTTTTTTTTAAATAACTAAAATATAAACAACAATTTTTTTTTTTTAACTATCTTTAAAATTGAGTTGAACAATTAATCCAATTTTTAAGCTAAAATTTAAAAATTTAATTTAAAAAAATACAGTTCATCAGAATTATTTTGAAAAGTACTTATATTCATGTTGTGGAATTAATAAAATATATAATATTGTTTTAGTATTTTCTTATCAATTTCCATCAATAATTTTTGTGATTTATAAATACATTATTAGTCTGAAGAAGTTCCTCCTCAGAGCTAAATGTGTCACTAAGAAGTTTTTCCATTTTGTCATTTGTTTATTCATAAATTGATGTATCAATTTAAAATAATGAATGACCTCCAGGTGTGGAAGACATAACCATGGCTTTTTAATTTTGGGTGAGTGCAGAATAATCAATCATTTCGAATATTTGTATGAGTAATACCTGAGTATTGATGATAGAATGAAGAAAAACACCTGTGGTAAGTCTTTGTCAAATGGAAAAATATTAACTCTTCACATTTTAAGAGATATAGATGCCCAATTCCTTGTTTTATGATTAAGTTATATAGGTGTTTACATTTTAAAATTAAGTTGTTCCAAATGGGACTGGAATGATGTATTAATTTTTGGTTTGAGAGAAGGCACCTTGTGGAACTTGTCAAAGTCCTTTATATGAAGAGAGTGTTTCAATGTTGAGAAGACTTGCTTGCAGTTTTCCTGAAAAGTATTATCAAAAATGGATATATTAGAAAGGAAGAATGAATATGAAATCAGTAAATTTTTATTTTTAAGAGTAATTGTGACGTTTTAATGAACAGAATCAATATAGATGTAAAGTTCTAAGGAAAATTTATATTTCTTAGTAGACATTGATATTTCCCATGACCTATTAAATCAAAGTTCCATGACAAGTAATTCTTCTTTATGAGATCTCTCAGTCCAAGGAGTGGCAGCTGAGTGTGTGTGTGTGTGTGTGTGTAGGGGATATGGCAATGTTAATTTCTTCTCTCAGTAATAAGAAACAGGTTTAAAGGAACAACCCCTGATATTAAACAATAAAAATAGATAGATTGCCTTTCAAGGTTAAAAGAACCACGACCACCCTATTTATGAAAGGAGAAACAGATTCATGCTTTTTTTTCAAGGACATCAGTGTGAAATGAACATATACTGTCCCAGTTTTGAACTTGGTCCACTGATTACATTCTCTATGCATTAACTATTAAGCTACCCGCACTTCTATTTCTTAGTAATTATTTTATCATATCTTTCTTAGACATATTTCTGATAGCTGGAATTCAGATACTACAGGATTCTAAAACTGACAGAAATGTAAATGATAGAGCAAATAAAAATCTTGTATCACCTAAAAGACTGACAAAAAATTATGAGTAATCTAAGAACAACTGATAATAAAAAGATAATACTCCACGAATAAATAAAAATCAGTCACCAGTTAAAACAATTTAACATTTTTTTGATAATTACCAAGATGAAGGAAAAGAATATATAAGTTTTTACATCAACAGGGAAATCTAACAAACACTTCACTTTTTATTTGAGTTAAAATACCAGCTGACTTAAGATTTTCAGAAAAAAAATAGAAGAAAAAATATTGCTGTTATGAATTTTTTCTGATGAAGCATATTAAAAAATTATGGTAAATGCACAAGTGCATATATATTTAATATAGAAATCAAGACATGCTAGTTTCACAACCATTGACAGTATTTCTTACTGTGGAAGTGGACTATGAATATAAGCCTTAGGCCAAAATTGATAAGTTGCTAAATAAACATCTATGTCTACCTCTCTCATCATCATAAACTTGTTTTTCTCAGTCTATTCTGATCATCTAATGCCAAAATTAAGAGCACTCAGAGTCTGTCTATATTTCTGAGATGAGGTATTATGTACAGTATTTACATTATGTGGACTATTGTCCTCATCTTTGTCGCCATATTTATCACAACGTTTCGGCAGTTGTACACTCCACAAGGACACATGGCACAGCGGATAAAGGCGTTGGTTAGATCCAGTGACTGGACCCAAAGAGTGTGAAGTTCAATACCCGGCTAAGGCAGTGGAGAACTTTCAGAGGGAAAATTAGCAGGAGATAACTGATAACTGACATCCATCAAACATGGCACGTGGAACTAGAACAGTCTACCCCAGTGATCGAAATTAAGGGTTCAGTTCGAAATTCCAACCACCTGAAGAAGGCCGGAGCGTACAACGGCCGAAACGTTGTGATAAATATTGCGACAAAGATGAGGACGGTAGTCCGCATAATGTTAAGAGCACTCATACATATTTTTATTTATTAACTCTGAGAAGTTGGAACTAACTGTTAAAATAAAGAAGTTACCTAAAAACTAAAAAGCTAGAAGCAAGTTTACAGTTTGCTGACTGCAACAGGAGCTTTAGTACTGGAAAAAATGGTAACAAAACTGATTACACTTCAAAGTATTTTTTGTACGTTTTTATTATTTGAGGAAGTATTTTGAACTGAAGTTTTCATACATTTTTTTTGTCTTGAAACAGATAGAGAAAAGAAATTGTATGAATTGAAGAGTCACTATTTTTTATATCTCCCAAATTATTTAAAAAATACTTTTTCAGCAATATTAAGTCTGTTTAAGTTTAGTGTCTGAGATCAAAACAAAAGAGATTTCTAAGAAACATAGACTAAGTAAGTTTGAAAATCTTTTGAATGAGCTCGATGTATTATAATTTTAAATTAATTCATTTAAAAAAATATCACTTAAAAAAAAAATAGATCTCTACTCCATCATTTCACGACAGTAAAATTCAAAAGCGGGATAAAAAAAAAATAAGAAATTAGAGAAATATAATGTCTCAGAGAAAATTATCTGTATTCTTTATTTTTCTAATAAATGGAATTTTTGCGATTCAACTACAATACTACAAACAAAAAGTAAAACAAACGGACTGAGTGAAAGCTGTTGAAATATTTCCAAATAAAAATCTACGACGTGAAATAAAACAACGATTAAGATTTTGAATATTGATGTTAAAAAATAAACGTAAAAAGAAAATTGAGAATTGTGTAGGTTGTTTTAAAATATTGTTGAAACTAAACAAATTATTTTGTCTGCTTATAAAACTTTTTGACAGCATGAACACAAATACCAAATATGGGCAAATACAACAGACTTCTTCAGAAAGAGGAAAGTGAAATACAAAAGTAAAAAACAAAAGAAAAAAAAGTGGCACCTCAATTAGATGGAGAAGAAATATCTTACGTGAAAATACCGAAGACAAATAAGAAACTATCGTCTTCATGTGATTTTTACAAGCCATTTTTCTTCTCTGTTAATAAAATTTGTCTGATGTGTGTGCGTGTGTGCATTTTTCATACGTGTTTTTAACAATTGTGTTTAAAAAAAGTCAGGAATTATTTTTTGTGATATGAAGCATAGTAAAAATTAATTACACTTCAACAATAATTAATTAATTGATTATTTCGACATAAATCATTTCATTTAAAATATGTAAACTAATTGCGTATGTTTATTTCTTCTTGAAATTGGAATAACTAACAAATGATGCAAGGTGCAGTGCATGTTGATGCAAAGTAATAATTAATTACAATATCGATTATAATTACACATACATACACACACACAGACAAGATCAGATACTGGATGATATGTAGGTATAGGATAGGTAAAAGTTGGGAAACGGACATGCATGGGTAACAATCATAACAACAACAATAGCGTTGATTGTTGTTAGTTTGGTTTTTTTTTTATACCTGGATGATCCACATTCACAGTCTCCATCGAGTTCTTGATAGATTCAAGATGTCCAAAATGGACTAAGAGCTAAATGTTGATAGCTAGAGTCAGATGTCAAAACCTGTAAAGTTTACACAGGGACGTTCTAAAAATATATTTTTGTTTGACCCTTGAAAACGGAATATCGACAGAAATAACAGGCTTTTTTTTAAGTAAATCAAGGGCAGCTAATCCAACACACAGACATTTGGTAGCATTGGAATTACTTAAATTTTAGCTGATAGAAATTTCAACTATTTCACCAAAAAAAAAGTCTTTAAATCAATCAATACCCTGTTCCGAGTTCATCAATCGTCCGACAAAAAAATCTTACTAAGACAGTTGTTAAAATCCCCAAAAATGAGAGACACAAAGAGAAAGAAGAGAACAGTGTAAATTCTTCTACTCATTGAGTTTATTGTGGGTTATAAACTTGCACATATGAAAAAACATGGTGGGGAGGAACATGAATTTTACAATTTAATTTTACCTTGAAAAGGAAAACTAAAAACGAAAGCAGCAGGTCTTTTGTACTTTACCATCTCTCCAAATAAAGAATATCATTCTTTCTTTATGGTAAAATATCAGTGGATACTAATTTCTGAGAATTATGATGCAGATTTAATTTTTAAATTTAACATTTTAAAGTTTTTGAATATCACAGGATATTTCAGTAAATTTTTATAGATGATGATAATTTGTTTTTCTTATTAATATAAAAAAAAACTCTTTAAGTTCATGGTCTGTGTTTCTGAAATTTATTTTTTTATTAAGGCATTTCATATCCTCTCAGGATGTAGGCGATCATGGTTCTCCACGACTTCCTTTTTTTTTTTTTTTTTTTTTTTTCTAAATTTTGTCCCTTTTTACTATCCATCTTTGTCTGTGTCCTACCACCAATCTATTGAAACTCATTAAGTAGGTTATTCACTGTTTCCTCCTACATTTTGCTTTGAACATCTTGTGTTAAATTTTTAAAACTTTCTTTACTTGTTATGTATTCCAGAAACTTCATCTCTTTCTTATTGTTAGCAACAGTTTCATTCCTCTGTCCACAGAAAGAAAATATAAAAAAATTGATAATTATTGTTTAACTTTATACAATAATTAGTAGTAAAAATGAGTATTACTAATACTGCAAATAAAATTAAGAAGTTGGCTCATATTAACCAATTGTTGTCCAGAGTAAAAAAAAAAATTATAAACACATCAACTACCTAGACCTAATTTTAATTTAAAAAAAGCAAAAATAAACATTTTTGTTTATTTTATTTTTTTTATCTTTTTCTATCTTTATTAAAAACACTTTTTTTCAATTGTGTAACTGTAGCCATGAAGTCCTACTGTATATTCTGTTCTATGGATCTTAGCTTATGATGAGTGGATGTGTGAACACCCACTCTGGTGAAAAAAGAGGGAGTCTCTCATGTCTTGATGAAATGTTGAATTCATGTTTAGAGAAGGGTCTTGGACCACATACCCACAGGCCAACAGTATTTTATGAAGTGTGGAGTTGAATAAAATGTTAAATATGAGAGATTAAGTCGCATGTTTTCATTGGTCTGTACGACGATAATATTATATTTTATTCAACTCCATACTTCATCAAATACTCTTGGGCAGCAGGTGTGTAACCCTGGAGCTTTCTCCAAACATGGATTCAACATCTTACAAACATGTAAGAAACTCTCTCTTTTCCATCCTGAATGGATGTTCATACGTTCACCTTTTCCCACATGTGCACATATCCCAAGGATCAAGGGAAGTGCAGATTTGTACACAGTGGCTAGGAAGACATCTTTCAGGTCAGATGTGCCTGCCTTCTATGATAGTTTGGTGCAACACCAAGTGCAAAGTACACTCTGTCATCACCTAAGGTGAGTCACATACTACATCTATCTATTTAGGACAAAGCATCAGGTTTTAGAAATTTTTAGGCAAAGAATGAAAATTTTGTTTCCCTTGCCGATCCTGTTAGGTTCTTTCCATGATCCCACTTATATATTTTATATATATTTTTCACTCATCACTGGATGCTCCACAAAGTTTAGTATTATGCATGACTAAACTGAACTTATCTTCTACCATCATTTAGTTAGTCATCTTTTATCATCATTTAGTCAGTCATCAGCTTTTATAGATAAGAGAAACTAAAATTAGAATCTGTTAATTTCATATCTACTTAGCTTTCTTATCATATGAAGAATATTTAAGAAATGTATATTTTAACTTGAGTCAAGAAAGATGTTCTAGAGAAAGATGCTGAGAATTCCATGGATGGACCATGTAAGAAACAAGGAAGTTTTAAGGAAAATGAAAACAAAAAGGATATTTATACTTAAAATCAGAAAGAGATGGTTGGAATTTCTAGGATATGTAATGAAGAAAAAACAAAGATAATTTGGCCCCTACAGGACATTGGAGGTAAGAGGGGCAGAGGGGAACCTACCTAACAAGTTTGTGTAAATGGGATATTAAGGAGATAAATGTTACTTAGAGCTGTGAATAATAGGAAGAGAGGTAGAGAGCCATGACCAGCTATGTCCTGAAGGGACATGGCACAAGAGGAGGAATGTATTTTAACATAACCACAGTCTGAAATTGTAAAACATATGGAACCCTTTTATGAGGAAAAACTAAGCTTTCCAAAATTTTTTCACCTGATTAACTAAGACATTCAATGTGAGTTCAATGCTTGGCTCAAGCAGTGAAATCCATATCCTCTTGTTTAGTAGATTGAGCAGAAGTTGCATCACAATGAAAAATTAATTAATATGTGTTATCCACAAGCATGAACAGTAAGAGTCTACTACCATGGATTAAACAAAGGCTATAGTTTAAAATTCCTAGAACATTACTGAATACAACAGTCATCTGAAGAAATCTGGAGAGTACAATACTAGTTCAGAAAAAATTATACCCAATAATGATAATTCCTTATCTCAAAAATGGATTACTTTATTCAGAAACAATCAAAACTACATAACATGATGAAGCTATTATAACATGTTTGATTAGAGGAATCATCAGTTTGTAACAGCATTGACATGTTCATTGAAGACAGATATTTTCTTGTTGGAGAGAGATATATATTTATGTGATAGGTTGTAGTAGAGATATTATTGTGGTCACATGAGTTTTAGAACAGAAGTCAGTGTAGTGACTTGGTGAGTTGGATTGTATGCAATGTGACATATGTTTCACTAACAGATAAGAAATCCTTCAGAAAGAGAACAAGGCATGTTTCATCCCTAAATCATCCTGTGGTTGAAAAGATTAAAAAGAGGGAAAATGTTTGTGTCCTTTCTTTTTATACTGCTTTATACAGCACCATCTAGTGGGTATTAGAAGTACCCAAGCAAACATGCTGAGGCAATATTATTTTTCTAAAAACATTACCTGGTTTTATTAGATGGTTACATATATTTGTTTGTTTATTTCTGATGTCCTGCAAATTATCTTGAAGAATAATCTTTCATAGCATTTTTTTCCTTCTTAATAATTCTGTTTATGCTGTGAATATGTCTAATGTTATTAAAATTTTATTTCAGATTAGACACTCCTTTGAGATGTAATGCCAAGTTGACAAAATTAGCATATTTGACATCTTTATCTTTAATTAAGGTCACAAAGTTGAGACATTTATTCTGTGGATGGAGATGATTCCATTATGAAGAGAATGGAATGGAAATGGTTTTCCTGTTTCAAGGAGGGCAAGTTCAAACTCACAGCCTCTGCATTGCAGCCAATCTGTTCAGTTTGATGAGAACCAATTGCATATGAATAAACTGGTGACAATGGAGGAGCTGTTTCTCTCATTCAGTGTATGTGCCATGTTTCTGGACCTTACCCACTGAGTGAAGATGACAAGCTTGCCATCTGAGCCAAGTGGTCTGAATTTTTACTTTAATTTATTGTATGTTTATGAGCAGTACTGCTGACTGATATCATATTTCAACACTACCCCAGTCACACTCCTCAACTCAACCCTCCAGTTGACGAGTTAAGGCTGCCACTTTCTTGATTTTTACCAAATTTAACTTGGGATAAATTTAATTTGCCTTTTTTTCAATTGATTCCACTAAAAAAATTTATACTGTACGGAATAAATTATTTAAAATGGACATTTGAAAACAATAGGTTGAAATAAAAGCAATCCTTTTATGCAAGTTTTGTTGAAAATGACTGACAAAGTGTGGTGGTTGAGTTTCTTTTTCATAATTTCTCTTGCATTTGTATAATTTTTTTCTTTTCAGGCAGAACATAAATCATATAAAAATTAGAGTTGAATATGGATACAGCAAAATGATTTCCAAGTATATTTAGGAAATTAAAAACAAAAAGCAAATATGAAAAATAAGGAAAAGAACATCAGCCTACAACAATCAAATCCCAAAAATGCAAATTCTGCTTGGACAAAAAAATAGCTATAATTACCTTGCCAGACCAAAAATTACTAAATAAATGATCAGAACTCATTTCAAAATGCAGACGCGAAAACAAATTTTTACTCTGTTACTTATAAATTGAAAACTGAAAAGAATAAAATAAAAATAAATAAGCAAAAACAAGTAAAATAAATTAATTCAAATAAATAAAATAAATAAAAAACAAATTAACAAACTACTCCCACCAAAATAACCATTAAGATAGGCTACCCACAATACATCATTGACCCATATATATAAAAATAGTCAAGAAAAAACACAACACATGTGGCCTGCCAATTGCATTTAGTGCCTCTGTCACCCCTGAGCGTTGACTTCAATGTTTACTTTTATTTTTATATATGCTCTATCTCTGATATTGAGCACTTTATTCCATAAATATAGCACACTATATATATATATATATATATATATATATATATATAAAGGCACAAAAGACAATAAATAGTGTAACACATACCACAAACAAATTTTTGTCAAGAGAAATAACTGAAATCTATATGAAAAAACCTACCTGTGTCACCCACACACCTGGGGTCTGTTCACAAGTTTCACATTGTCAACAATGATAAAACAGTGGATATTGTCTATATTTGGCCAAGATAACAATTGCTTAAGTACTTATGTGAAAATCCACAAAACTGTGAGTAATGTTCTAAAATTAAAAACACTTTTATTTAAAAAAATATACAGGCTTATAAAACAGACCCAAAATGCTACCCCATAAAAGTGTTGCGCCTTGCCTTTCTCTAACTATACTACTGTCAACAAGACTGTATTTTTGGCCTCATGTGATTCTTGTAACGATAAATCATGGCAGGAGTCAGATACTTTCTGGGGGTGATATAGTGAGCTAATCATTTTTACAGCACCCTTAGCAATGGATTGTATGTCTTAGTTCCACTTGTGACTGGGAGTATACTTGAGATTCAAAGCATGGAGCTTTACTGAGAGTGGGACAAAAATTCATCATGACTGAGGAAAAACTCAAGGTCTAAACTGTAATGACAAAGTGATACCTGCTTGGTTTTTGAGATCTTGAAAGTTACAAACCAATTATTTCCTTGGGTCAGAGGCAAGATCAGCTGCAAGGTGCCAATAATCTTGGTTTTTGAAAGTGTGCACATAAACACTGGTATCATATGTGTATTAATGATCTGAGATATTTCTAGGTAGATTATTAATTCAAAGCAGAAAAAGTAAGACCAAAGAAAGAGACTGTGAGGCTGTTTGTTTTGCTCTCATGGCCATTTATAACAACCTTTAAGAACTAAATAGTCAAATAACATGTTATAGAAGATAACAATGGGGAGATGGAGTATTGTTTTGGATGGGAATTGTAGGCAATAAAATTATAGTTTCCTTCAAAGTTGATGATAGTATCAAGATAAATGCAGTGAATTATAATAAGTTCTTGGACAGAAGGTTTCTTAAGTGGTCCTTCTCACAACCGAAAAGCTTTAAACTGAAGAGTATATACTCTAATGACAAAAGTATGCAGGTGCAGGCTTTAAGAAAGCCTACACCTGCATACTTTAACTGAGGATACAAGGTTTGTGTATAGTGTCCTTTTATAGTCCCAGTAAACATAAATAGCTCTCTCAAAGAGGAGAGAAACAAAACAAGGGGAGACCACTTTTGATTATTTATAACATACCTTATTCACATTCTACAAAGGTGACTATTGCCTACCTTGCCAAAAACAGATTTCAAATACACTAAATACATACATACATACTAAATACATTAATAGAATGGTCCTCATTCTATTCAGATATTAATCCAAAAACACTTGTAATCCATCATTAAACAGTAGAAAAAAATCAATGAATGAAAGACTGATGAAGACTATAGAATATTAAAGAGCTTTTTTTAATATATAAAATAATAATTTATTCCAGTATATTGTGTTAATCAAATAGATGTTTCTATAGTCACTTGGGTTTAGTTATAAATAGAACATTGTTACATGTTGCATTACACTCACACAATATATTGCTCATGTAAGAAACTCCTGAAAATTTTATTGTTTGGTTAATACTAAATTTATTTTGAAAATTTGCATCATAAAATCTAGAGTTGTGTAAAAACATCAACATTTGTGGAATTAATTTTAAGTAACAGGAGTTTGCAATACTGTTATAGAGAAATTATTAATTTCTTACATCTTATATTTCAAATATGTTTTGAATATTGAGTTAAAGCAGATTGTATTCATACTTACCAATTTTGCTAACACAACTGCTTTTTTTGTTTTTTAACTTTTTCTACTGTTTTAGAATGAATAATTTCTTAATTCATTGACATAGAAAAACAATAATTGTAAGAATGTTTTAAATTAATTTTTTATATTTCAATAAAATTAGCAACTTAGCCAATTTTTCAAATAAAAGAAACAAAAAACTATAGAAAGATATTAGTCTTTTGTTTGAATCAAGAATGCTTTCTTTTTCTTAGCTAAATTAATCATCTAAGAAATAGAAACAAAAAAACAATAACGAAACAAAGGTATCATTTTGAAAGCATCAACAAACCCTCATTATTTTATTTTTTTTAAATTGTTAGAATTAAACCAAAATCTATATCCGAGAGTCTGAAGATGTTTCCCGTTTTTCTTATCCATTGATAAAACGATTTTTTTTTTCTACGAGATAAAACTAAAAGGAAAATATTGTTTTTCTAATAATCGTAGCAAAGTGTCTATTGTCTGGAAATAGGTTCATGAGTGAATGGCTGTTTTGAACACCGATACACCGTGTACGTGTGTCTGTTAGTAGTAGTCACAGGGAGGAAAAGATCCCTGCTGACGGATTTTTACATACTCAGACTAAATAAAATATATACTTTTTAGTTTTTAGTATATGTCTTTTGGGTTTTTTTTTCCTAATCTATTCTTCTAAATCCCAGTAAGAAAACAGCTGAGGGTAAGTAAATAAATATTTTTAAAAAAGCTATTTAAAATTCTCTCTCTTCCTCCTTTTTAGTTTTTGGCCTCTGTCCGTGTGTGGTCAGAATTTGCCCCGATTGCTGTGAATATCAAGCAAAGGAAAGCATAAAGAAAACAAATTGTAAATTGTCAAGAAAGTGACTTTTCTATAAATCTATATCTGCTTCTATCGTAATTATTGTTTTCTATTCATACATACAAGATATCCCCACCATTTTTTAGGTCCTAAGGCTCTTTTAGAACCTTTTGAGTTTTGATAATAACCTAACAGATAACTTGTTATTTTTTTAATTTGATTACACATTTTTTTAAAGGACGAAGAAATTATTATTTGTCTTTTCTAATATCGTATACTTATTTTAAAATAAACAAAAAGTCCTGTAGTAGTAAAAAAAATCACATCAGTTTTAATTTAAAAGAAGCTGAAGCAGGTGTCTTCATCATACCCTGACCATTAGTGATTCATTCTTTCTTTTTCTAGTTTCTTTCTGGCTCATTGTATCAGTGTTACTGTTGACTATTTTTTTAGTCTGAAGAAAAAGTAATTTCTTGTTGCTAAATTTGAAATCTCCCTTTTAGTTTTTAACCTTTTTTTCTACTTTAGAAATTAAAAAATATTTCGTTGTCATATGATAAAAATTCGTTCATTTTTTTCCCTTTTATTTTAATAATTATTCATAAAGACTTTTAAGTTAAAAGTTTTAACAAAAATAAAACAATGAACAAAAGTTGTAGAAAAAGAATAGAGCTACAAAAAAATCAAATATTTTGGTAAAAATATTTTGCGTGTTAATTCAAACACTAGAAAAAACGAACGAATTTCTGACAACTCAATAAATAAATCGGTTTCATCATCAAACACCTTTTCAACCTTTTTGATTGCAATAATAATAATTATTATGATATGTGGTAGAAGCGTAGAACATATGAAGAAAGATTAATTGTTGCTTGTATATCAACTCAAACTTCAATTATTTCAACCCATCAGTTTTTAACTGAGAATGGGTAGTAAACAAATCTTCAATAAATTTCTGAAATTAATTTTTTTTTTCACTTGAGTGAGACTAAAATTACGATCAATTTTTATATTTTCTGTTTGAACCTTGTACTCATCGCGAATTCAACCATTTTCATCAATATGAAAGAATTAAACCCTAACAAAACAAAAAACATTTTGAAACTAAACGTAAGGAAATTACATAATTGAGTAAATATTTTTGTTTTTCATTGAAGTTGGAAGAACAAATGTTTTGTATAAAAGTTTATGAATGATCAATCACTGTTTCCGTTTTGTTTTCGCGAGATATCTTGCTTGGTTCTAGTTTCATAATAAATGATCATCTATGGAACAAAACTTTTATTTCATAAGTAAATGATTATTTACTATAAAAGAAGGGAAACTAAGCTCCTTTTTAGAGGTGTTTATTTATTATTATTTTTTTGTCATTTTTAGAGCAGAAAAATCATTCCTTAACTTTACGCAAATGGTGGAAACAGAATGTTGCTTTAAAAAGGTCATCAGAACAACTGCCTTAAAAATTGAAAGTACGACTAATTGAAGATTATTTCTAAGAGTACCCTTATTAAATCAACCTTAATAGTTAAAAAAAAAAAACTCATAGGAAATTTATAGAAGAAAATCTAGTTTTAGAAATAAAATCCTGAAAGTGAAAGAAAAGCATTTATTTCACGTTCAAAATTAAATCTTTTCCCCCAAATCGTCAATTTAAGTACGAAAGTTAAGTTGTTTGTAAGGATTTTTTTGTTCCTTAATGCAAAAAAACATATTTCTCAGTTCTGAAGATTATTTTTTTTTCGTTTAAAATACCAAAAATTCCACTTATTTATTAGAGGGAGAAGAGAAGAGGCAGCAGGGTCATATGACCTAAAACCTGGTTTTCCATTTATGATGCTTTATTTGAAAGATAAAATTTTTCATCGGAATTTCATCGATCAATATTTTTTTTTAAACAATTCCTGTGTTGTGTCAGTTTGTAATAAATGTATTTTTTTTTTTGTTTTGTTTTTTTTATAAATATTTTTGTTATTTTTTTTTTATATAAAAGGAGTCTACTTCAAAACAGCTGAATCGGAAAGGACGAAAACAAGAGTAGTACCTTTTGGAAAGAACAGGTTGTTATTCATCATTATCATTTCATTCACCAACCAAAATTGACAAATTAAATTGTGATTCTTTTAATCAGTGGGAGTCATTTTTCTTGCGGTGGATGAAAAATATAATTTATTTTAGTTCTTTTATTTTTAACAAAAACTTTTGCCAATATCTATCTTTCTTTTTTTTTTTTTTTTTTTTTTTTTTCTAATTTTTGGGTTTTCGGACAATGAGAGAAGCTCAGAAGAATAATGTTTTTACTTTTATTTTGCGTCGTATTGACGACTGAAGACCTGGTTAAAAAAACTCAAGTGTGGGGCTGTCTAATGGCCTCGAATATTGATTTATTTATTTTTTTTTTTTATTAAATAAAATATATTTGGTTTGGTAATTCCAAACTTTTAAAAACTGACCGTCTAAAGTTTATTTTCTCTTATCTACAAATAAAACTAAAAAACTCTCTCAACATTTGAACCTGAAAAAAGAACGAATTGTTTTGTAAATTAAATTTTAAAACAAATGCCTTTTTTATTCTAGTCTTCTCTTTAAGCATTATTTTTCTTTTTCAAATTTTGTAAAGGTTTTTCCCTTTTTTTTTTCCTTTTTTTTTTTTTTTAACATGGATTGCTTAAAAATAGATATTGCTGTTAAAATAATTTTTAATAATTTTACAAGACACTAACTGTTAACTTTTAGTCGAAATAGGCGTTAGTGAGTGTTTATGCACCCAATCTTTCAGTTGAAAGTGCTTGCCTTGAAAATGAGCATTTAAAATTTACTAGGGAAATAATGCAATTCAACCACAAAGTGAATTTGGTAATAAGTAAATTCATATAGCGACAGCAGTTCTGATATTTGTAATTAATAATGATTATTTTTTTTAATTAATAATTCCTACATTGTGACTGATTTAAAAAAAATAAAATAAAATAAAATCGAAAATTTACGAAAAAATCATTTCAAAACTTCGATCTAAAAAAACTACACAATACCAATCAACAATTATAATTACAATTTTCTTAAATGAACTTTGTTTTAATTTGAGTTTATTGTTGTCAAAATTAACAATTGAGTGGTAAATTTACATTTTTTTGCCTTTATTTTAAAAACCTTTACCTTTACGATGCTTTATGGAAAAAAGAAATTAAAAAATAAGACTGTTAAGAATGAGATTAAATTTCATAAGAAAGGTATCTAATTAATTTAGGTACCTTTCTTATGAAATTTTATCAGAAGTGTACATAAAATACTATAATTAATTTTATGTACTTTTATTACATTTTAATAATGTGTTATTTGTATTTCCATTCATTTTATTAATTTTGATATTTTAATATGGAAAAATGTCATAACTGAGATTAATATAAAAATAAGATCATAAATTTCATAAGATGATACTGATACTTGCAGGTACCCTTCTCAGTTGAAATTGAAAAATCAAATTAACTTCTCCACACGTGTTTCGCAAAACTAAGTAAAGGCCTTAACAGTGAAGAACAATGCTTCACTCAAATAACACAACTTAATTGTATTCTGGTTGGTCTTCGATACTTTATAATTAAAACCCGATTATAAACACAAAATTACCTTTCTTAATTACTGTGGATCTTCTGATTAGTCAAAACGATACAATTTACAATGCGCTAAAAAAAGATCTATCTCATAAGGACACTTAGGAAACCTGATGCATCTTTTAACTAATTTTATAATATTTTAACAACTTAAATGTAAAAATCTATTATGATTAAAGAAATAACAAATAATTGTATTAAAAATTCGTTTTTCATTCAAAAGATTTTTTGTTTTCAGAAAATATTGTCCATATTCATAAAAACAATTAAAAGCAAATAAAAGCATTTGAAATTAAATAGTATCTTTGTTTTATTAAGTTTTGTATGTTACAATTCAGAGCTGATTTTCAGGTAGGGGGTCCAATTAAAAAAAAAATGATTTGCATTCCTCAAAGCCTTGTGCTTTTAACTATTGTAATCATTAAACTAGATTCTATCGAATTTCTAGAGTTTTCATAAAATTAGTTATGGGGTGGGGTAATAAATATAAAAAAAAGTTTCTGCCATGACTTTAATAAAAAAAATCATATTTATAATAATTTCCATCATCTATGAATAGTTTCTGAAAGTTTCATCAACATCCGACAATTATTTTTATTTTTGCAAGATTTTCCAAATTAATGTGTCATACAAAAAAAAAAAACATGCTAAAAATTGTATGTTTTTTACTAGTTCCGGTGATACAAAGAGAAACAAGTTTTTTTAATCAAAATTTAGAATATTCTAAAAAGAAGGAAAAATTTTTTTAAATAATTAAAACAAATTTTGGTCTTTCCTCTTCATAATAACAAACATTTAGATGATAAAATTTTGTTTTCATCAAGTTTGATGTCTTTTCCATGATGCCAAATCTCTTTTTAACGATCTCATGGAGGTACCTATATAATTTTATAGTTTTATCAACCATTATCATAGCACCATATTCCAAAAAAACAAAAAATCAATTAAATACAAAACAAATCAAAAGTGAAGTGAACAGAACACAGAGCAATAATTAATAGCCACAATTCTATGCAATATCCCCCTCCTTTGGAGATTCACAATTTGTAAAAGGTCCGTAATGGTCACATATTAAATGTATCTTAGATTTCGAGTGTTATGCAAGTCAGAAGTACTTGTTACAGAGGTTACAATACTATGGAGCTTTCTGTCTTCCATATTTGTTTCTGCATAGTTTTAGTGTTGTCATTGAAGTTGACTTTGGCTAGCAGAGTTTTAGATGGGTTGTGGAACTAACTTGCAAACAATGGAGCTTCCATGATCTTGCTTCATAAATGGTACTTTTGAAATTCACATTGTATATTTATTATGTATATCCTGAAATTTGTATATTGCTGTAGGGGGAATGCAGCAGGGCGTTTTTATATTTGCAATTGAGGATTAACTTTATTGGGAAATTTATCATAAACATTTTTTTTCATTAAAAACTCATTGATGATGCATTGAATTGCACACTTACCTGATATGCAACTCACTTTTTTTTTTTTTTTCTTTTTTTTATATATGCACTTCAGTTAATTTTGGTTGTCAGTACATAAAAAGCAAATCCAATCCTGCTGTACAGAATGTGTGTCTGAGAATAATGTTAAGAACAATAAAGTTAGTCTAAAATTTCTTCGTAATTTCTTGGCTCTTCTCAAAATTTCACATTATAACTGATAAGATTCAGTAAAATTTTTCATACACAATCAAAAAATTGTTATTAAGTTTTAAAAATCATCTCATTTAAAAATGTCAAAATTAAATATTTTTTCTGTAGTCAATTTTATTGAGCAACAAATAAGGATGACTTTTGACATAGAAGGGTTTTAATAAAATTAACTGATATGTCAAAAGTCATCCTTATTTGTTGCTCAATAAAATTGACTACAGAAAAAATATTTAATTTTGACATTTTTAAATGAGATGATTTTTAAAACTTAATAACAATTTTTTTTTGATACCTGTGATTTCTAAGTAATAATCTGATTTATCATTCCATCATTTATGATTTTTTTTTTTTTTTTTTTTTTTTTTTATTAAATATGGGATATGTTGTTTACAGAACTTTCTCCCAAAATCTTACAAACTATTGATGATTGAAATATAAGCAACATAAACTGAAATCTCAATATTAACAAATCACATGATACTTGTACCTGTCCTATAAAACATTAGACTAATGACATTTTATATGTCCTCTTGTAATTTTGTCAGAATTAAAAAAAAACATTTTGATCTTTCCTTCATGAAATATCCCCTATATAAGTAAAATATCAGTAAAATGAATGATGTTTTTCTTACTCTGATACACAATAAAAATTTCTTTCATAAATTTTTAACACTGAAATATTGTTTATATTTTGAATCCTTTTATTGTTTCTTTCACAGGTTTACTTTGGAATAATCTAAGCACAGTTTATTCTTCTTGAAGAATTAAACACTTGAAAAGCCAAATGATGAAATCAGAAAATTGTGGATTCAGCCATATTTTCAACTTAACTTTTTGAGAAAGTCTCTTTTGTTTCTCTCTGTATTTCATGTTCCTTTGCAACAACTGCTTGTTTCCTTTTTAAGTCAACCACTTTTGAATTCTCCATTATTTTCAAATCTCACCTTTAAGAGAAATTATAACCACAAACAAGAGGAAGGAGAAAAACCACTTCTCATATAACTAAAAATAACACAGTTTAATTTCTAAAGATCTAGAGTGATTGAAATTATGTTTTAAACAAAATTAAAAAAAAAATGGCAAATTCTGTGAATCATATTTCTTGATTTTATAAAGATTCATATATGGCAGTTTGTAACTTGTGTTATGATATACATCTCTAGAAAGGCAGGAAATTAATATTATGCTTTTCATGGGATTTGGAACTTGTAAACAAATTTGTGCAATCTTCTGAATTACAAGAGCTTCAAAAAGAACAAAGCATTTTGAACTTATTGGAAACAATGCTGTTTTTTGTTTGTTTTTTTTGTAGCGGGGGTTGAACGAATAAATCATAATTATTCTGTTATTTTTCAACCAAAGGAAAATGATTGTTTATATATCAAACTTTGTATTAAAGAAATAAAGAAAATTTATTATTAGATTACATATCTTTTTATCAAGATACAAGTTACCAATGTAATATAAAAACATTTATAAATGTAACTAAAGATATAATTTATCTTCAATCAAGAATACCACTGAACAACCCCCCAAAATTGTAAAGTCAGAAATAAGTGCTTCCAAATTTCAAGAGATATTAATAAATCATTGACTATTGTGAAAATCAAAAATGTCTCATTTAGGAGGTGAATCACTACAAGACCATCACTCAGCATCCCATGAGTATGTCTTTTCTGATTCCAGTTATATTGGGAGCCAGTTCTTGCAGCAAACAAATTACCTAACTACTGTTGACCGAAGTGCCATCAGGGAAGACCCTCCACCTTCGAAATATTCTTCAGAAAAGGACCCAACAACTGATGCTTCTGAACCAGCCACAAAATCTTTCAATGCACCATGCTGTAATGGTGAATGCAACAACCAAGTTGCACAACAGGCACCACCCAAAGCAACTGGCAAACAAATCTTCTGTGAATTCTGTGGTAAAGTATTTGCTCAGGAATATGTCCTGAAAATCCACCGTCGAAAACACACAGGGGAAAAACCCTACCAGTGTGAGATTTGCTCCAAAAAATTTGCCCGCAATGACACGCTTCAAAAACATAAGCGCATTCATCTACCAAAGCCAAATACTGTGGATAACAACACCACTTTACATGGTACTGTATCCACAAATCCTGATCTGTCACTGAACCAAAGAATATCTGTTGGTGAGAATGGAGATCAGAGCACAGTTAATCTTGAAGGATTGTTGCTTACCAGTCCAACCCCACAGCAAGTGGTCCAGGGAGGACAGGTAACATCTGGAAATGTGAAATCCTACAACTGTGACATCTGTCTGAAGCCATTTGCACAGAGGCATTACCTGCAAATACACAAAAGATCCCACACTGGAGAACGGCCTTTCCAGTGTCAGGTGTGTTCTCGGAGCTTCACTCGACGTGACACATTGCTCATTCACCAAAGAACTCACACGGGAGTAAAACCATTCCAGTGTGATGTTTGTCTACAGCAGTTTGCACATAAGCACAACCTACAAATACACCGACGCAAACATACTGGAGAAAAACTGTTCCAGTGTGACATTTGTGCTGAGCTTTTTACACGTCGTGACTATCTACAGATTCACCGGAGAACACATACTGGGGAGAAGCCATTCCAGTGTGATCTGTGCATTCAGAAATTTGCTCGACGCACAACTTTAGAAATCCACAGGAGGACACACACGGGAGAAAAACCCTTCCATTGTGAATTCTGTTCGAAACAGTTCTCAAATCGAGACAAGCTGCGCATTCATCAACGGACTCATGTACGCAAAAAGCCACATCAATGTCCTACCTGCTTGAAAAAGTTTGCCCGCAGAGACACACTTGAAATTCACAGTCGACGTCACACAGGCCTAAAGCCATATAATTGTGATATCTGCCTAAAACGATTTGCACAAAAAGACTACTTACAGGTGCACAGGCGTTCAGTGCACTCGGGCCAGAAGCCTTTTCACTGTGACCAGTGCACACAGAAATTCTCACGCCGAGATTCATTACAGAGGCATAAGAAAACGCACAACAAACAAGCTCTTGATGAGGTTCAGAAAGCAACCTCAAGCATTGAAAACAATACAATTGAACTGCAACCATTAAACAAGTACATGTGGCTTCAGTGAACAGGAAGCAGATTACACCTGAAACCTTATTAGATTGGTTATGAGTAATGCTCAGTATTTATTCAAAATCTGTGCCAGAGGCATGCGATTAGTTTTTATAATTTTTGTTAATTTTGCATTGGTTTTGTATTTATAATGAAAATATGATGGCTGTTACTGCTTTTGTTGACTATTCTGTTCTCTTAAAATGATTACAATAAGAATAGTCATATTATGTTGACTTGTTAATATCGTACACAATTGGGTTCATTTTCCCAGTTCTTCAGTTGACTATAAATGTATGAGCACAGAAGAAAAAGTCAGTTGTCTAACACTTATGGGAAAAGGGAAATAGAACTTTTAGGTTTAATTTCTGAATTATTGTCTGTATCTTTATAAAAGACATGGATATACACATACATATGCAACACTCATTTTGAATGAAAAAATATAAAGTTTTTAAGATGGCTGTTTATATTAACAGCTCTTAAGAAGTTCAGGCACACACAAACTGAATAAATATTTACATAAAATATTGTTAATGACCAGATTTTTCTTAAGGTAAGATTTATTTTATATATATATAATTCCTGGCTGATTGTTTCCAAATATGCCTGTCTGCTAGAACATCTACCTAATCTCTGTTGCAGATACCTACTCAGGCACATTCAAAACCCACAGAGCCAACCTGTGGTTTATACTGCAACTATGCTGTAGAAGACTATAATTACAGTTTCGGTGGGAAATCCCATAATCTAATGTAATCAACAGTTTTTGAACAAGGCTTATATGTTCAAAACCTTTATCATGATAACGTGATTCCTTGCTACCACAAATCACTGATGGCTTCTGAACAGTTCTATTAACTCGGTTCAATCACAAAACTTGGGTCAATCTGGTTTATTTTTCAGGCCCCTCCCAAATGTGCCATATACTGGAATTGTCTCCCTGAAGACAATATTATAAAGAAGTTACCTCCTTGACAAATCAACCCCAGTGAAATTTGAACCTGGGTTTCTTCTTGAAGCACTAACAATCTAACTACTTGACTACTTATATATATATATATATATATATATATATATATGATTAATATAATTTTCCTGTTGGCATATCATATGGAAAAAATCTTAAATAATCTAAGTTTTTATGTGTATACAAAAATATATATAAAAGTTGACTTTTACATGATGACATGTTTTCATATTATTTCATGCTCTGTAAAATGTCTAAAGAGATGAAAAAAATGGTAGTTTTTTTTTTTTTTTTTTTTTTTTTCTTTTAAGTGAAATACATAAAAAAAACACTGATTAGTGGTCACTAATTGTCCTCATTTTAAAAATCTTGATTTATGTCAGATGTACTACTCAAGGCTTGTGATATTTCTATTTTATCCTAATATAGCAATGTGAGTTTGAATTATTGTTTTCAACAGAATGCGACTGAATTTTGCATGAGAAAAAATGAAAGAAAGAACAAGATTAAAGAAAGAACCACAAACATTTTTTTTTTTTTTTAAAGTAAGGAAAAATATTGAAATACTGTTAAAAATATTGAAATACTGTTGAAATATACTTGAGTCACTTAAAAATTTCCTTAGCTCAAGTGGTCTACCTTATAGTTAGTTTATTATATTAATATAGAAAAGCCAAAAAGAAAGTTTCCCTTAGAATATTACAAGTCTCTGAGAGAACCTTATAATTGTTTAGCATTGCAGCCTTTGATTACCAAAGTTTAAAAAAGTTAAAAATATAGAAAAATCCTAAAAGCATAATTATTAATTAGCATAAGTTCCATAAATTCTGGTCTTGTGTGCAATATTAAAATTACTGGATTTTCTTATGAGAATGAACTCATTTGCCATTTATGAAATCATTAAAGTGAATTTCTATATCTTAAAAACCAGAAACTTGTTTATTCATTGGCTTTAAGAAAAGTTATTAAGTTTATTCATAACTTTAAGAAGAGTTATTAAGTTAATCAGATGCTCAAATCTGTATTTTTGAAGTTTCTGTTTGTATTTTTACTATGTGATTTTCTTTGTTTAGCAAAATTGATGTTAGGAAGCTGTTTCTTTATTTTGTTCCATTTGGAATCACCTGGACATTTGGTGTACCTATCACTGTAAAAAATAGTCCAATGGATATATTAATGAACTTCTTCAATGTTTCTATGAATAAAGTTTCCTTTTTTTTTCTTTTTTTTTTTTATTCTCACAAATTTTATCCAAAGAGGGGCTGATCAACCAAAATATTGTGATGACAACAGCAAAAAAGTACCAGAAAGATATTTGAACATTCAATTAATGTTAGATATTTATATTTAGTGGTAATAATCAGTGAAAATTATTATTTTTTAAAAAGGACATAAGTTTTATCTTTTGATTATAAGGTATCCATCATTTTAATAGCTTATTTTTGTTATGAAATGAATTACATTAAGTTCATCTAAAGAATCAGTGTATAACAACAAATCTTATAAATTCAGACAAAAATGGAACTGTTTGGAAATTTTCCTTTGACCAGTTTTTTTTTTTTTTTTTATTTTGCTGCATATTTATATATGCTTGTACTGGGTAAAGGTTTAAGATATATGCTTTTCTGAAAAGTAATACCTCATGGCTGATATATTTTCAAAAACCCAGAATTAGCTTGCTTGATATCTTTTGATTTTAAAAAAAAAAAGAGTCTCAGTTTTACACTGACGTATAATTGATACCCCTTTTTATTGCTGTGTGTTAGTCACACAAATTACACCAAAGAATCTAAACTATTTATAAAGAAATAATTTTTAGTTAGCCAGGGGAACCTCAGTGTGGTTGCTAGAGCAATTATGACTGAGTAGTGAGTTTGATCTTCACTGGGTGCCTCCATACTTTTGGGCTTGTGCCACATCTAAACTACACTTAGAAAATCACCATATATTTTACTTAGCCATATCTTTTATTCCACTGTAAAACAATGATGAATTACTTTATTAATTGATTTTCTCTTTTATCAACCTTTTGCAGGTCATTTAAAGCCAGAAAATATTTTTACATTGTTAGAATTTTTTTTAATAATGGTTTTGTGGTACAAGTCTTACTAATTAACCCATAGCTAGGGAGAGAAGTAGATTCATATGTTTCCCAATCTTATTTGTACATAAGTGAATATAACAAACCCAACAGGAATTGTAACTCGGCTCTCTGATTAACAATTCCAACATTATCTGCTACACGAACAACACATCCAAGCTTACAGCATCTGGTATTCTCATGCAGTCACCGATCTAGGTACTGACCACGTTTGACATTACTTCAGTGATCTTACAGGGCCGGGTATTTCAATGTGATGTGGCCATAAGTGATGAATTACTTTAGGTTTTACATTAACCTGTTGCACTTCAGTATTGGCTGAAGTTGTATATTTATCATTCAAATTTCTTAATGCTGCTGCTATGAGGAGGTGCTGAAAAGTTCTTACTTCCAACAAACAAGAAGAGAATAACCAAGAATCATGAAATGTGTATGCTATTCTACATATTCACTTTGCTGTTTGACATACTTGATACATCATGATGCAACCTTCACAGTTCAGTATGATTGGGTACTTTTCACCCAATGTTTGTGTTGTACACTCAGGATTTCCTATGGAGTTTTCTTCTGCAGGAACAGGACTTTCATAATGGCACAAATTTCAACACTCAAAGAAATTAAAAAAATAAGCACAAATATCCTGTAAATTGATATTTTACAATGTAAAAGAACACTCTTTCTCGTTAGAATAATTAAATAACATTCAAATTTTTGGAAGTTGCTCAGGCCAAGACCTTTTCATCATTTAATTATGGTTGAAAAATAATTGTGTTACTTTGGACTATGTTAAAAGAAAAATACAACTGGTTTAAGCAATATCTGAACTTTCACAGATTTCACATTCAGTTCAAGTTGTATCATATTTAATATTTATAAAGTTTGGCAGAAAATTGAAAATATTAATCTGTTATGTTTAGGAGGACATAAAAAATACTTTGTTTTACAGATTTCATTGAAATAAAAGCTACTCAGCTATAAATGTTCCAATCTATGAAGCTAGAAAGAAAAACCATTTCCAAAATATGAACAAATGCAAAGATGGTTTCACTAACTTCCATTTAAATAGATTCAGTTTGGTAAAAGATCAGATAATGGAGAATAGGATAAAGAAATTATACTATAATAATTTCCCAAGTAGTGCTTGCTTTGAAAATCACTATTTGAAATCCTGACTTTCACATGAGGCTGAATACTAACAGTTGCTGCTAGTTTGAAATATAACAATATATCATCTGCAAAGCAGGTTTATTTCAAGATTAAATATAAAATTCTTAGTTACTCTAAAGAATTTTAATGTTTATTTTGTTTTCTATAAAACAGAAATTATGAATATTCTAATTTAATAAAAGATTTTAATTTTCATGTTCATCAATATTTTGGTATTATAATAGTTATTTTTTTATATAATGACAGAAAAGAAATAAATGTTATATGATTTTAATGATTCAAAATGTCCTTTACGCAAAAACAAAACAAAATTGCTGAATCTAATTTCGTTTTGATTCTTAACTCCATGGAAGTAGACAATATGTGTATACACAAATGAAAAATTATCAGACGGAGAAATATTTAATTAGAAGAAATATCTCTGATTATCACTCTTTTCTTATTTATGTTAATTAGAGAAATAGATTGAAAAATATTATTAAATTTAAATAAATTTGTTTCAAGAGGGGGTCAGACAATTGAACTCATTCTTTGAATTATCACACCATTTTAGTCAATCCATTCTAAAAACCTCTTTGATTTCCTTTTTACATTTCATTGGTCCAAAGATGTGTAAACATTTGCTGGCTAGACAATCAAATTCATTTATATGGAGACCCAATTCTAATTAGTTTTTGTTTAGCAAGGAGATATAGACATTCATGTAGAAATACAGAGTTGCTTCTGTTAACTTTATTCTATTGGGTCAATAGTTATGAATCATATGGATAATGTTATGTTTGTGTGCAATGTAAATACATTATTAATCGATATATCAATTGACATAACTTTCTTTTTTTTTTTCATATTAACAGGTAAAATAGTTCACAAATGAACACTTTTCTTAGAAGAATTTTAATATAGAATGGTTATAACAAAATACGAGATGTTTTAATCTCATAGTGTATGAAAGGTACAAAAAAATCTCCTTTTAAGTTTAGAAAATGTGTTGTCTCTTTTTTTTAAAAGTTGAACCTATACAATATGGTTATTATTTATTCTTACAAGTTGTAAATTTGAACTAAAAAAAAAAAATGATTTTCAGTCATAATTGCATTTGAAACTGTTTTAAAATTTCAACCATTCCAAAATGAACCTATTGCCAGTTTATTTTTAGTATGGAATGCTTTATTTATCTTTGCTTTTGTTATTTAATATGAACAGAGTATTTAAACTGTAGTAGCTTAAATGTTAAATTATGATACTTGTTGTGATTTCTACTTGTAATTCTGCTTTCTTGTTTCAAAATCTGTTTTCTCCAAATATCCATTACTTTTATTATGTCATCCATGTTTTTTTTTATGCAAGTTTCTACTGAAAACTATATTATTGTCATGGCAGAAATTGCATCATTGGCAAGAGCTATTTTTCTTTGTGATTATAAGAAATTGACACAATATCTCAACATGTCAAAAGAAAGTATGAAAATTAGCAACTCCATCTCTGCTGCGTCCAAAAGTAATCTGTAGAATTTTCAGGCGTTTATTTTTTGAGCAGAAGTGGATGTTACTTTTGTTTTGTTCCTATACAAAGGACTAGAATTATCTTTTGATCCTAGAATCCCAGTGGACCAATTTTTTTATTGGTTTTAATTTAATATTGATGCAAGGGAGAGAGGTTTTCTCTTGCTCTCTCTTGAGGGTTTTTTTTTTTTTTTTTATAATATCACACACTGTGTTCCTCATTCTCTGAATGGGTGGCATCAGAAATGAAATCTTTAAAACTCTAAATTTTCAGTCCAATGCTCTTCTACCTGAGCATGTCTCCAGCACAAATTATAGTCCGACCAATTTAAGACATGTAAAAATGTTTTACTTAGATGCCTTTGTTAAAACATTGTTTGCTGTTTTATAGTGAATCATGCACAAATGTTTTTTTTTTAATGTCTTGAGAAAAGACAAAATACCTCAAAAAAAGAAAAATAATTTTTGTTTTCATTCATTGACTTTGTAATTTCATAAAACTGTGCTTAAACCAAACCAGATGTCATTGTATATTCACTAAATATGGGAATTGACTTTGAGTGAAATATGTAGGGCAAGTCTGGTTCTTTAATCTACTAAAGAACAAGCATCTAGGCTTATATATATATATATATATATATATATATATATGCTCTTATAAGTCTATCAAAGTACAATAAACTTTGTTATCTAAAGTAATTGAAAAAATATGATGATGATAATATACAAAAAAGTAGGGAGATTTGGTTTGCATCATTGAATTTATAATAATACTCCAGATATTTTCACCTTTTTTGAATCCACAAAAGTCATTAAAGAAATAAACTATTTTCTCCTGTTTTAACAAAAGCGTGGTATAAATGAACCGAACATTAACATTTGAAGAAGCATAGGAATTCTTGTTTTCAAATAATCGGAGAATACTCCAAAACAAAAAGAATTTTTAATTTTTTTTTTTTTTTTTTAAATCTCTGATTTTGAGTACCCATACAAGTTATTTTTTTTATGATTTAAATAAACTAAGATTTTAAAAAAATTCACTACTTGAAGGCATGAAACCAACAGATCTTAATTCCCCCTATTATTGCTGTTTTTTATGTCTGGAAATTCCTGAGTGATTTACTTTTTCTTTTATCATTAGCCATATGCCAAAGTTTTCAAAGATGATGATACATTCTTGAAAACAGCCTTTTAAAAAGAATTTTGTTGAAGGCTAATGTAAAATCATAAAAACTATGAGTTTCACTAATAATGTAATGAGTGTTTTCATTGGTCATTATTACTGTAGTGAGTTTGATTTACACTTGCCAACTAGTACTGTTCAAAGTTTTGTAAATATGAATAATGTTATGTGTTTTCTGGCTGTGTCAACTGGAAATATTTTTGTCTGTATATTTAATTTTTAATCTCACTTGATCTATCAGAAATTAAGAGTTGATTGTATTTGCCAAAAATTTATAGACTGGATGTCATAGTCCATCTGGTAAAAAGCATTAGTTATTTATTTAGCTTGCTCTAGGAACAAGCTTATTGTCTTTCACCCCACAGTCAGTGAGCCATTGATCAGTGGCCTGTGATGAGTTTTCAGGAAAGGAAGAAATAAGAGAACAATTAATCATAGAACTTTATTTATATTGTCACATTGTATTGTTTGTTTACAAAATAAAATAAAATCTAAAAAAAAAAAACAAATGGTGTTTATTTTAATTTAAAAAAATTTTTTTTTTTCTTTTTGGCAATGAATGATCATTAACTTACTTGAACACTAACTTAAAAAAATGCATACATAAACATAAATTTATAAAATACCTCAGTAAATAAAATTTCACTCTTATGGTCAAGGATCTTTATATAATTATGAATTCCTTGTATCTGCATTTAGTTGTGTAGGTAGCTATCTAGTTAGCATTGTCTAACTATAAGTGTTTTTTAAAAGCAATGTGCACATACATACCTACACACACATTTTTATCATTTCACTCGAAGCAAGACAATGAAGCGATTAAGATGTAAGGAGTTACTGAATTTGAGAGAGGATAGGAGAAAAAAAAAACATTAAGGATAGAATAATAAAAGAACAGGAATTAAGAAAACAGAAGATAACACTGTATTTAAATTTTTGAAGATCAAACTTGACTGGAAAGCAAGAAGCTGGAATAGTTACATCTAGCAGCCATTTCAACTGCAAAATGATAAGACATTACTACCAATCTAGTTCTGCACTTACCTTTGAGGTACCTAGACTTTATTAATGTAACTTCATGATAACAATTACTATGAAAGCATTTGTAGAAAATGCACATACAAGAAATTATTTTTAAAATCCTGTTTTGTTTGTTTTGTTTTTTTTTAAGCAAGTGGTTCATAGACTTTCGTAATTATTTATTCTTGTCATATTCAAATTACTATAGTAAAATTCAATTTTTAAGTCTTAGATGCATTACAGATGCATTACAATATTTGTTGTACAATAAATATGTACACTTCTAACATTTTTATTATGCAAAACTTTATCTCATGATTTATTTATATATATATATATATATATATATAGTGGGGGTGAAACGTATTCGTACACACAAATTTTTAATTTATTGTATTTCCAACTAATGAATTGTTATGGTGGAACACACCTATTCTATAGTTAATAGACTCTCTCACCTATAATAAGTAGGAGTAGTAAGAGTAATGTTGAGTCGCTCAGTGGGTCAGTCAGTCGATGCCAGACAACTGTTAGTCGAATACTAAAGTATCGGCGACCGCAACTAGATTACTCTGCGTCATTACCTATTATATCAAGTCCCTAACGTTTTGTACATCGAACCTATTTTAGGACCGACTTAGTACAAATACAAGCCTCCACTGTGAAACCACTACATAACAGGAATAAACATAGTTTTCATATAATTAAATGTGCACAGATATATAATAACTAAATATGAATAGAAAACAAAAAAATTTTGATTTAATAGAAATAAATCCCATTTATCCATTGTAATGGGTGAAAAAGTACAATACAAAAAAAAACGAATATATAATCTTCATTTAATACCTTGTAGAATAGCCATTGTTTATTTCTACAGCAGCTAACCTCTTCTTGTAGTTTTTAATAATTTTCAAATTTTAGTTGGTATTTTTGTTCCATTCTTTGCATATGGTCTTCAGATCTGGGATGTTTGTTAGAGTTCTTGATTGGATTTGAATTGTTGTAACTGTTCTTTTGTTTGAAGAAATTCACTATCTTTCCTCCATATATGATTTTTAGAATTACATCCTTGGTTTTGAATTACAACTTGGTTTTGGTTTCATCTGTTCATAATGCTCTTTCCCAATACGATTTTTCTTTATCCTTATGTTCATGAATGAATTTCAATCCTGGCATCTCTGTGTCTTTTCAATAGCAGGGGAGTTTTTCCGAGGGGAGTGTCACTTTAGATTGTTTTTATGAATTTCATTGGTTATTTCCTGATGAAAACAAATCATCCTACAGCTGTTGACAAGTAACCATTGGATTTTGTTTAATTTGACACATTAATTTCCTCAAAGATCTTGAAGAAATCTTTTGGGGAGCACTTGTTCTTTGGTTTTCGACAGTTTTGAGGGTTTTTTTTTTTTTATATCTTGCAATGAATGGCCTAATGGTAGTAAATGGAATAATCAGGTTGTCTGAGATTTTCCTGTAACTTTTACCTTCTTGCCAGAGCTTAACATTCAGTTCTTTTTTGCAAATTTGTCAATTCTTTACCTCTTGCCATGGTGATAACCTTCTTGCACGAATATCAATTACAGAATGTTCTGTTTGTATTTTGGGGGCTAAAAATAACTACTGATAACATTATTGGAACATTCTAGAATATTCCACTTGAATAATTTTAGAGTACTGAAGCAATTTAAGTTTTAAAATTTGAAATTTGCACTGTACAAATACTTTTTTCATCCATTAAAATGGATAAATGAGATTTATTTCTATTAAATCAAAATTTTCTCAGTTTTCTATGTACAGTTAATTATATGAAAATTATGTTTATTCATTAGCTGGAAATACAATAAATTAAAAATTTGAATGTGTACAAATATTTGTTTCCTCCCTACTGTATATATAATGGTCTTGTCATTGTTAATTAGCTTCACATTGGTCAGAGGCTACAACAAGTACAAAAGACACTTTATTGTAAAACAAACTGTGGACACTTCAACATGAGGTAATGTTTTGTGGGTTAGTCTGGTTCTTCATTACTACTGAGTAGTATGTTCTTCACTGTATTTCATACCTGTGGCCTTGTATCAAAGCTATGCTAATCTTAGTAAATAACAGCATAAACTATATTATAAGCATCAAACAAGATCAATAATAATCTGTACCACTGGCAAAGACTGGGGATAAAAGAATTGATATATTTTTCCAAATCATTGAATTTTAAGAAAACCTAATCTGAAATTTTCTGAAGGTCCTTATTCCTTAACAGTTAGTCATAGAGAAAATGGAACTGGCAAAATGATTTCAAACACTGGAGGAGGCAGTTTGCATTTACTTAGCAATGATGGCCTTGAGAAAAGCATGAATTCTGTTCCTCCAACTGTGATTTATTACTGATCTTTTACAGTGATAGTGGCACAAGGCCAAAAGGAGGAGATGGGTTAAGGCTAGTCAACACTAACTATCCTAAACCTATCTAATCAGATTCACAACCTATTCGTTACAATTTACTCATTCACCACAAAACTCATCCATCATTCAATCCAACATATGCCACAACACCACAAGTTTACAGATAACCTACAATACACTCCAAGGCATAAAAATTTCAATATTTACAATTGTGTATACAAAATGTATAAAATTATGAAAATGTTATCAATATTATGAAATGATGTGGGGAGAGGAGGATGACCTTGAATACAAACTAAAAATAAATGATGTTAATAGGTACCCAAATACCCATAAAAAATAAGAGTGTCTGCTGTATTCTGTCTTCCAAACAAAATCAAGAGGTTCTTGCTAAGGGAGAATGAAAGGATAATGATGGACATTAGAAAATTCAAATACTGACCAGACAAAATGAAAAGGGTAGGGCAAAACAAACTGGGGACGTTGGGAATCTTGATTTGGTCCATAACAGAAGAAGAGGTCAGGAATGACACTTACTTGTGTACCTAGTTAATGCGAGTAAGTCTAACTTAACAAAGGGAGGGCTCCACTTGAAACTGCCCTGTTGTGACTTAGAGTGACTTAAAAAAGAAAATCAAGGCTAGCCCCATTCATGCAAGACAGGCTCACCATATTTACCCAACTTCTGCTGAAATCTGTTGATATCAAATGCTTTCTATCAGTTCTAATCTTCATCCTGAGCTGGTGCTCAAAGCATCTGTTCAGATCCTGATGAGAATAACGTTCACGTTGCAAAGTTTCCATTATTCACATTGTCCAAACCACCATTCTAGCCATGGCAAGCAGTGCCAAAAATACCATCTATTTCACTCTGGAATACAGGGGTTGTAACATTGTCACAGACGTATGCATGATCCATGGGCACAAGCTTTTTGGGAGAAATATGAGCCATCAACTCATTGATGTAGTCCCAGAAGGGGCACACCCAAGAACAATGGTAGGTGTATGAAGCAGTTTCCAGAAGACTTGTTGCAGTTAAACTTGACCCCCAAGACATTTTCTTACTGTTCAAGTACCTTCAGCACCACCTCAATGTTGTAGAGGGTGCAAAGAAGTCCCTCAAACAAATAATAAAAAGAAAATACACTACAAATAAAGTAAAATAGACTTTTGTTTATTTTTGTAAAAAAAAATATATAAGAATTATTTTTTTGTGCACAATGGAATTGTCCGTAAAGCTGTGATGTCAGCTTGTCACTGTACTCCCTCTGGTCCGATGAGAGTTTCTATCTTCCTTATATCTGAATGATGAGGCTCCGGGGAGATTAAGAAATGGGTTTCTTATGTCGAGCCCTGATTGGTCAATAAATCATATTTTTGATCACGTGGTGTGCTTTCCACTACGTCCGAACCTTTGGGTGCGCCATCCTTGTTTTTGACCCCACAGGGTATGGTAAGGAGGGAGTTCCCGCGCAATTGTATTTTTTTGGATACACGTGGTGTGAATTAATTTTTATTGTGTGTATGTGTGTGTGGAAAGTAAAATAAGAAACAGCACAATGTCAACACAAAAAGGAAGACACAAAAGTGGATACATCATTGGCATATGAAGAAACCCCTGGCTTGAGCCCCACCCAAGGACAGTAATTATGCATAGGATTGGACTGCATGCCCTGTTCCTCTGCTGGCAAAAGATGGGGTCCAACACCAAAGTGTAAAGTTGGAGCAACAGCAGGCAACCTTGACAAACTGACTGAAGCAGAACAAAAGCACATGACTGCCTTCCATTTGCCTGCACCACAGCACTGGAGGACTGATACAGGAAGCTAATCCACCAGCAAAAGTTGGGTTTGAATCTGGCAGCCTGCAGGACAGCAGCCAATTAGCAATGGTCGACCCTAGCAAATGCATTGGACCTATCCAAATTGATCATTTTGGCTTGCTCGTCATCTTTTACACTTCTCTAGGATTCACTTCCTTCAACTATAGGTAAATAATAGGCCCTTCTTAGCCCTGTATACTGTCTTGTCCATGACTAGCACTCTGACACTGTAAAATAATAAAAATGAAAGAAATATTTTACCTCAAAATTCAGAGGTGACCTGCAAATTCTGTAGAGTTTGTCAAAATAAAGTAAATTAATTCACTGAAACAATGAAAACAGAAAGGGACTAAGTAGGTCAAGATTGAAAAACATGGAGAAAAAAAGATTTGCCAACAAGAAAGAAAAAAGAATGACACTAAAAGAAGAAAAAACAAAGAAAAACACCACAAGAAAACACAAAAAGGGAAGAACAAATTTAAATAACCTTATTGAAAAATTGTATAATTTAAAATTATCTTATATTCAATACCCTCATTTGGCTACATTCAAAACAAAATTTAACTGAAAGAAAAAAAAGCCATTGAAGCAAAACGGGTATTAACATAAAAAAAAGTACAAAGTTCAAACAGACATTACATTTTATTTCTATTGTCACCCTCTCCTACTTGGCTTACTTTTAATTTTAACTCACTTTGTTCTAGACAAGCATTCTGTTGAAATTGAAAGAAATTGTAGCAGGCCGAATTTTAGAGATGGCTATTTAAATAAATACCTGCTATGTCATTGGAAGGGGAAGTTGTCGAAAACTGGAAAGACTTTGAGAACTCATGTGGAAAAAAATTTTCATACCTTCCGGCTTAGACTTCTAACCAAAAGCAATTTTTAATGAAGAATGACTTAGACTTACACCAACAAAGCAAGTTTTAATGAATATCGACTGAAGATGCCAAAAAACAGTTCATTGAAAAAACAACTTAAGATATCAAGACTCGTTTAAGAAACACAAAAGTGTCACAAATCCATAAAAGAAGCGGGCTGGGAGAAAGACACACCCATGTATTCAGCAGATAGATATAAAGATACTTATTATTTCTCAACACATTCGAACCTCTTGAGTTTGTTTCATTATTTTTTCTTTTACATACACTTGTGCGGTATCACCTTCACCCCGGATTCAGCTTGCACTATGGCCCGACACCTGATTGATTTCATCTACCTAAGATCAAATCACAACGTGGGTAGGTTAGACTAGAGATCAAAGCAGTTACTTCAGTAAGCAGACGTTGAAGGCGAGCTGAGAATGACAAAGCTGATATCGAATCTAACCAGACATCGACCGTGACCAAGACAACCAGAGGGGTTAGTGTCACAAATGGTTTCGTGGTAAACCAGGTTTTCACTCAAACCAGCCAAGGGTTAGATCATCACAAATGGTGCTGCAACCAGCCCAGGGTTAGAATGTCACATTCTAAAATTTTAGTGAATTAAATTTGTTTTATGTTGGTCATAATCAATTCTAAATATATTTGGACACTTGGGCTTGTGTCACTTTGTTTTCTACTTCTTAATAAGATGAATGTTGCTGTTATGTTTTTGTTCATATGTTTTGAACTTAAAAGTTGTCAGGCAATATTAATTACCAATAATATTTAATGTTTAAGATTAACATAAGACATAGTTTCCAGAAAGTTCTTTTCTCTCAGACATATTTTACTTCATCTTATATGGGTCTCAGATATGACAGGTTGAATGATTTTGGTAAGACCTGTTTAAATTTATTTGTCATCCAGATGAAGAAATCAAAATATGCCATTTGCAATAAAATTTTCATAAGATAGTTCATTTGAATTTAATTTTAATGGTTCAAAGAATGCCAAGCAGAATGGTTGACCTTTACACATATTCACCTCATCAAATCTGATCCTCTTTAAAAAAGGTTTGGACACCCCTGGTCTAGTGTATCTTGCTTGCATTAAATGTAGATAAAGCATAATCTTTTTTCACAATACAGATGTGTAAAAATACAATTCCACTTTGAATCATAGAGATTGAAAATGATATGCAATGTAAACCAACCAAGTTCACTGGCCGTGATAGTAGTCTCTAGTTGTAAATCTGTTCTGTCACTTTTCTTCGACCAATTCAGATGGTAGTAGGCACCTGTCAGTCTCAGGAAACTGACATCTATTAGGACTAGCTGTTGTAAACACCTGCTCAGGCACATTTGTGTTTCTTCAACACCCACTGAGCCAACTGTGTTGTTTATACTGCAACTATGCCAAGTTTCTAGGAAATAGTGCATAATCTGGTGTAATTAGTAATTGAACAAGGCTAGTTGTGACTTCACACTAGCACAACCACAAACAGTTTCTGAACAGACAAATCAACAAAATGTTTTTCCATAAAAATAATTATTTTGGGAAACAGTGAGCAAATGTGGATGAATGTGTGTAGGTCTTTGTAAGTGCTTGATGATTGTGGCGGAATTACATGCTGGGCAGCAGTTGTTCAGGGAGCAGAAGAAGTGGAAAAGAGTGAGATTTTTTTTAAAGTGTACTGCTTTTTATAGTAATATCATGTGACACTAGTCTAAAGGGGATAATCCACTTCCACCACATATATTTCAGTTTATTTTATTTTTTTAAATTTTTATTGTGATTTTAATTTCTAGACACTTCACAGAAATGCCAAATGCAATGATCCTCCCTCTGGGCTGATATTATGAAAAATCAATCCTGGTCTCATGTTCAGAATGCTAACGTTCTAACCACTCAACCATGCACCCATTTGGGTAATAAGGCTTATATATATTGAATTTGATCCATTCATTTGACTCCATCTCTTCAATCCACTTTTAGGATCAATGATTAGAGAAATGATATGAAAAAGGAAAACAATATCAACTGCTCTTACCTGGTATTTATTCTACTTTGCACAAAAGTGATTTTTTTCTTCCTCCTCATGTTGATCTACTTTGTCAAGACAGTGACTACAGCAGGTAAGGAAAGTTGATCAACTGATTGATTCATTCATTTTCTATGGCTTATAAACCCTTTGCAGGTAATTTAAAGCCAGAAAATATTTTTAGATTGTTAGAATTTTTGTGGGGTGATAATAATGGTTTAATGATACAAGTCTTACGAATTAACCCATATCTGGGGAGAATAAGTAGAGTCATACCTTTCCCAAGAGTATTTATAAGTGAATATAACAAACCCAATTGAAATTGGAACTCGGCTCTACGTTTAACAATTCTGAGCAATCTATTACACAACCAACACATCCAAGCTTATAGCACCTGGTATTTGCAAGCAGTCACCCATCCAGGCTCAATGTTGCTTAACTTTGGTGATTGTATGGGAACCAATGTTTCAACATGATTGTCCGTAAGCCAAAGTTAATCAGGTTTTCTTTGTTTTTACATTCATGACAAATGAATTTCACATTTATTTGTCTATTTTCTTAGCTAAATTCCTATTAAGTGAAGAAAGGGACAATTTAGTTTCTTAATTTTTTCAACTTGTTCACAACACAACTACACATGTAAGATCTTACTACAGGGAATTTTTATCTCATCCCATAAATAGGAAAAAATATTTATGCTATGACTTCTATTTATAATTTCATGGTTGACTTTGAAACAGAAAGTATATATTTCAGTTTATTTCCTTCTTATGATGGCAATTTGCATTTAGCTGCTTCTATTTTATGGCCATTCATCTAACAGTCCTGGAAGTTCTACAGATTATGGTTCTCACTGGAAGCAGGCATTTGCTAACCTAAATTACTAACCAACAATTACGAGAACATTTTTTAATAAGTCAGTTGTTAGTGGTATCCAGTAGTTAACTAACAACTATACTTATTTTAATAGGAATCAATTATTATTTCTTATTTGATCAGAAAGCAGGAAAAATGTACCTGAAAATCAATCAGAAAATGTGTTCATCTTTTACTTAAAATGCACTTATGGATGAAGCATATTAAAGCACATATAAATGAAGCAGAAGAAAGCACTTATGAATGAGTCATAAAAAGCTCTTTTAATGAAGGATAAAACACTTAGGAATGAAGCATAAAAAGCACTTTTAATGAAACATAAAAAGCAATTTTAATGAAGCATAAAAAGCACTTTGAATGAAGCATAAATGCACTTTGAATGAAGCATAAAAAGCACTTTGAATGAAGCATAAAAAACACATGAATGGAGCATAAAAAAGAACTTACAAATAAAGCATAAAAAGCACATGAATAGAACATAAAAGTTCTTAAGAATGAAGCATAAAAAAGCACATGAATGAAGCATAAAACGTCCTCGTGATGAATCATAAAAAAACACTTATGAAGCAAATGCTTCATTCATAAGTGTTTTCATGACTCATTCTTAAGTGCTTTTACTTTAGACAAAAATAATGAATAAAAAACTCAGAGAAACAATACTTATGTTAATATTCAAAGAATTTATTTCAAAAGCTTTATCATATTCAAAAACCTTCACTCACATTATTTGTCTTAATTTCATAGAATTTAAAGAAAACAAGCTAAAAAAATTTACAACTTCCAGACTTGGTTCAAGTGATGGTTCTTTTCCAAGGAAATTCAAACAAACAATAATTCTTGAAAAATAGATTTAACAATGTAATTGCATGTTCTTCTTTAACAGTGAAATGATGCACTTCAGAAACTAACATGTTATCTGTTAAAGAATTTCTACAAGTATTTCATTTCACAGCATTAAATAAAATGAAACAGAAAGCTAACCAATGAACTTTAGTATTCTGTACAGTTTTTTAAAAATCCCCACAATTTTGATAAAAACTTTTATCATAAAATAATTCCTCTTCTCTAGAATAATCTTTACATGAAACATACCAAATGATATCAAATGATATTTTTATATCTTAGGAGACACTATTTGCAAGGTATGATAATTGGTCAAATGTTTGAAATGCCATCTCATCCAACAAATTCCACATTTTGAACAGTTATATCCTGGATCAACAAAGTTATCAAATTTCAATTTATGAAGTAATTTTGTTTATTTTGTTTTTTAATTACATCTTGTGTTGATAAAATATGACCCCTCTGAACCTTGGGTAACATATCAAATTCTTTTCCCAAAAGGTTTTGAGCATAAAATTAAAGTCACTTTGAGTAAATAGGTACAACTATTAATTAAATCATTGTATGTATGCTCAATGGCTATACTAGTGATGTAATGTTTACTATAATAAATTTAAACTAATACAACATAAGTCTAAAAGAGGGTAACTATACTACTCTGAATTAAATATTAACTTTTCAAATGAAGTATACAGCTCCTACATTGTCTTCAGTGACAAGCTTCAACTATACAACTATCAGGGCTGTTATATGAATAGCTTTGTTCTTTATGCATGTTGTACACAAACTTAGAATCCATGCATGCATATACAACAATTACGCACAACCAGAGATTTACTAAAAAACAAATATTAAAAACTTAAAAATGCATTTAAAATAATTTAAATCTTATTTGAGGTTAAATTTTGATTTTATTAAAAGCATATAGCTATTCCATAAAAAAGAAAAAAATTATGTATTCAAATAAAGTTTTTAGACAGATATTAATATTTTAGACAAATATTAATCTACGCCCAGTTTTTTTTTTTTTTCCGTTTCACCTTTCTTAACAAAATTAATGCTCTCACAAACAAATGTAAACAACAGATTCATAAAATCAAAAGAAAATGGTTGAATACATCAACACAGATATAATGACAATATTCTCCACACGTGACAAATGCTGACGTTATTTTCAGTTAACAATATGAAAATAGCGTTTCTCTACATTCCAGTTGCTAGGAACATTCTGTTTTTGTTTTTATTAGTTACCTTAAATTCAGTTCGTATTTTGCTTTGATAAAGTTCACATTGGATGAAACGCGTCAGCAATTACTAGTTTTCCTATTGGCATTTTTTATTCATAAATATTATACACACACACACATATATATATATATAAAATCTTGATACTTTATGTGTTTATATGTAATATTTCAAGAAAGGAATTATTTTATTTTAATGTAAATTAAATTCAAGAGAGATATCAAATCAGTTATAACCACCAACCCGAATGGTATCGCCATTAAAATGAGTCCTACGCTACCGATAACCTGTGATGAGACTCGATCGTCTTTTGCGCTGGTCTTTGATCGTAAATATCTGCTAGTTTCTCTTCGATTCACCACTAGTTCCTTCTTCAGCTCTTTCACTTTTTCAGTTTGCTCTGGTCCCGATAAAAGCTTGCAACAAAAACATTTGTACAAGGTATTGTTCTGTTCTTCATTCAGACTCTTGTCGCTGACGTTAGAATTATTGGCGATTGAAGGAGTTGTTTGTAAATGATTCAAGTTGAAAATTTGGGTGTCTTTTGAAATCTTAGTTGACTTGAATTGAGTTGAATATAACTGCTTTTTTTCTGTGTTTGTTGAAATTGTGGATTGTGTTGATTTGGTCGTCCCTGAATTTTTTGGTAGTGCTGATCTCGACGTGAAGTTGTCTGTTTCGGATGTTCTACTCGTTTTGCAGATTATTAGATCTGATAAAGAATTAAAATTAGGATAACGTTAATATAAAATAAGCAATAAACTGCAACACTTAAAATAACTGTCACCAAAAAATTATAAATTATTACGCTTTTCCGTTTATTGGAATTTAACTTATGCTTATTAGAATTTAACTTGAGAACCACGACTGCTATATATTACAAGTTCACGTTCTAGCCTATTTTCTAATTCTCATCCCAACTTTTCCCCCTGCTTTTAAATCTGGCTCCCAAAGCTTTGATTCTGATCAGAGATAAGAATATATTTTCTAACAAATGAAATGGCCAGGAAATTTGTATAGCAATTTTGGAGGGAAAAGTTCTCGATATTTCCCGAGCCTCCTTATTCTCATAAATACGGATAATTTACGCCTGTTTGGCAGTGGGTATTCGACCACCGTCTTTGAGGTCGGCGGCGGAAAAGTAGTCATCTTCAAGAAAGAACTACCTAATATGGGCTGTCAAGAAAGAACGTCAGCCCACTACTAAAAAACAATTGAGATCTGCCTCCTTGCACCTAGAAGATATCTGTCGCTGTAGGGTTCAGCGTACCCGGATTAAAAGGAGAATTTAATACGGGATACTCTGCCCACAAAATACAACGCAAATTTCAAGAAGAAACAACACGATAAGGAACGTTTGTAGAAAATAGAACATTGTCTATTTATTATCTTGTGAATAGGGTAAAAAAAGATTAATGCTTTAGTTCGTTTAAGCAAAGTGTGATTTTGACAAAAATGTCTGTGTTCCTGTCTTTCAACAGAGTAGCAGAGTAATGTCTGTTCCTTTTGTTTTTTGTATAGTTGTAAAGGAGAAAGGGGTGATCAATTTAAGTTGAAAAACAGTGTGTTTGAGAAATAAAAGATAAGAGGAAAATGTACTTATCGGGTTGAATTGTTTTGGAGTCAGTTGTAAATCTGTTGTTGTTGTTGTTTTCCTTTCCTACTCCACTTTCGGCTCTTAGTGTCGGGTTGAGTCAGTGATGGAATTTACTGTCAGTCTTCTGTCCTCTCTGATCTCTGCGCCCTTCTGACTGGTGATTGACTTGAAATTCTCTATTTATTGTTGACTTTTTTTTCACACTGGCCCATTATCTTTTTTTTAGTTTAGCAAATCGCCTCCTTTCATGGGTCAGAAAATTAATTTCACACCTTATTGCGAAATCTGTTTTTAGTCGTTTTGATCCGATTTTGCTGGTGTGCAAATCTACTTTGTGTTTTTTAGTCATTTGTTGGAATGATATAGGATTTGTATCCTATATCACCGGCCTACGAACTCGCTCAACTCCGAAATTCATATCTTCCGACAGTTTCCACCTCTTCAAGAACTCTGAACAAATTTGTGAGTGTTTTAACCTTTAAACAACAATCTACTACTCGCTTTAGGGGCTCAGAGAAATATTTTGAGCAGGCCTTTTCTTTTTTTATGAATATTTTTTTCTTCCTTTAAAGTTAAAGGAATTTTCTTCTCCCTTTCTTTCTCTCGTAATTGTGTATATTCTTTTACCCTTTTTTGCGTATGTATTGTAAATAAACATTTTCTTCCTACACACCGAGCAGAAGTTTGAGTCTTTATTCTTCCGCCTGAAATAGCCGCCTAAATAGAGAGAATTGTCCGCTCTAATCTTTCAAACCGTTTTTGCTTTTCTCAATTCTTGTCGCATTTTTAAACTCAACCCTTTCATGTGGGAAAACCGGGACAATTTGTTCCCATACACTCTCTAAATTCACTTACGATGTTGACAAAAATATTCTAACAACAAAGTTAGACCAAAACTGAATGGGGATTTATGTTATTTTTTAGGGTACCACAGATTTAGTCAAGATTTTGTGTACAAGTGAAGTGAAATCGACACAAAAGTTCTTTTTTTTTACTATTTCACTATTAAGAATTAGAATCTAAAAATAGATTTTCGTGGAGTAGATTGAGCTAAATTTCTAAATACTAAATAAAAGTAATATAAGAAAACAATAGGTATTTTTAAATCACTAATGCTGTACACAATAATTAATTTGTAGAAACAGACATTTAAGGCTACTCAGTCATATATATATGCATACATACATACATACATACACATACAGACATGCACATATATACATACTTTTATATATACATATAGAGAATATATCTTCCGTTGTTGCGTAAACTCCAACAGTAAACTCAGCTTTGGGGTTAAAAAAATGAACAGTTGGTTTATCTATGCCAAGAAAGTTAATGGAGTCAGATAGTGACAAGGAATCATGCGCCAAAGAAAATTTCACATAAGCTCACGAATTTGTTTTCGTCTTTTTCTCAGTTCACCGGCCAATCCCTGTGAAGTTTTCATTGGGCCAAAGAAAACTCCACAGAGAATCGCGAATTTCTTTTCATTTTTCCCCCCAGCTCGCCCAAATTTGAAGGGAATGAGTAAAGGGATTTATTATTATTATTTCGTATTCAACCCATGTTAACAGAGAAAAGGGGGTAATGGAGAAAGGGTAAAATAGAAAAGAGAAAAGCACACGGCAATATAAGAAATGCGTACAAGAGACAATAATTCTGTATATAATTCTACGGTCTTGGGCACGCAATTATTTTTCGAGCATTCTGCTTATGTATATAAAAACATGTAATGCACATGTAGTGTAGTGGCTATAGGCATGGAAAGTTTAAATCCCAACTTAATCTGTTGTTTAATTGCGCGAAAATGACATTGGAAAAAGCAAGAATCCACGTCATTTTACTCGACCTAAGGGTTAAATAGCAGGATCGATTAGGTTTTTTCTCTTGGGTAATAACCAGTTTAAGACTGAATTTAAAAACCGTGGAAAAGTCGAAGGGAAATAAATCCAGTATTTTTCCCAAGAAATCATGGCAATTCGCAGATAATAGAGTAATATAGAGTCATTAGCGCTTACGTCTTGAAGAAACATATTTAAAAATGTGTTTACTGTAAAATATCCAAGGCAATGCAATATATGCATATAGAAAATTCAATTGTATAACAAAGACTGATGCATTGATAATATTTCTGGTAGAAATGTGTGTATCGTTTTATTTTTAAATTGGTTAAATTTTCATGTGTTTTTTTGTCAATATAGAATTGTTAACAAATCATGTTATTCACGTATAATTCTGTACATTCACTTTTTCTTTTCTTGTGGATTTGTTTCGGACAAGTGAAAAATATATATTCCCGCACACAATAACAAAGAAACGGTATATAAATAAATGAACATTAGACAAACTCTTAAACACACACACACACGCACACACACACGAGAATCGGATAACAAAATAATCGAAGCGTCTCCTAAAATTCAGTTCGTATAAAGATAAATTGTAATGGGCGCATACAATGATTATCAATTGATATACATAAATTGAAGTGACTGTAAAAATGGTGGACGGAATAAACAAGACATACGCACTCACGAGAACACAACGTTTTTCTCAATGTTTTTTCGATCATTTGAACGTTTGTTGAATCATATATATCATTTTTATGATCCAATAATTCTATATTTTGAACTGGTTATCTTGCTTTTAATAATAAGGCGCACAAAAGGACATTATGGCACCATGACTGGTATCAAAGTTTGACTAGCGATCTAATTTATTATTTATATTTCTAAAGAAAGAAAAATATTTTCATGTTAAAACAAGCTATACCATGAATTATCTGGTTTGTGTCCCTTATGAAGTATAGCGTGAGAGGGGAAATTGTAAGTTTGGGTGAGATGGTCATTAGATACAGTCTTAGGTCTGTGTAACTTAAGTGATAATTTTTATAAAGGAATTGTTCGTTGGAATGAGTGATACAAAGCAGATTTTAATAGGCGAGTTTTGTTTTGATAAGAAATATAACACACTTTCAGATAGAATTGACGATGACAACTGTGATAATCAGGTCAAATGAGGCTGAGATTCTGGAACATGCAAAATGTCCTACTGAAGGTGGATATTGGCGATACAAGGACACCATTTTTGATTGGTCTGCCAATGAGAGAAGTGCTGGGATGGAGCTTCTCGTCTCCCATCCGATACTTACGACACAGGGCCATTATTTTGATTGGACCACCAATCATATTGGGTTCTTGGAGGCTTTCCTTCCTCCCCTTCAAGGTGTATAACACAATCTCATCGGTCAAACATTATTATTGGCTACCCAATACCATTGGTCAAGCATTATTATTGAGCACCCAAGATCAAAGAAGTAAGATCGAACTAGTCTTACCACTAGTAGACCAACACTTTCCATGCCGGATGACCGTGGTGCCTCAATCAGCTCTGTGCCGTTTTTTCCCCTCGATCAACTCCCTTGACTTGAATGACTGGGCTGTTTAGCCATAACTCAAAGCGTCAATCAACCTCTTCCTCCCAGCTTAAGAATTCATTATACAGGGAAACGTCTACAAATCCTTTTTGTTTATGTATTCATGATCATAATCAGTCATAGTACCATAAATAAAATTTGTTATTTTTACACTTGTTAAAGAGTGTTGTTGAAGTTAATTAAATTTCAAGCATAACTGTGACAGAGATAAGTCAAGCCTGATCTTTGACGGTTCTTCACCGATATTCCTGTGTTTACTGAAACGCAACGTAGGGACATTCAGCGAAGCACGCGGCAAACGGGTTATAACTTTTTGCTCAAGCTTTTCTGTAAAACTTGTATTTTGTTCATTGTTTTTAAGTCAGTGTAATAAATGTTTGTTCCTTTCAAATTCCAAAGATGTTTTTATTTCAGTAGACATGATCGGCCATATAAAACACACTCTTATTCTCACTTTGGTGGTTGTTCATCTGCGAACGTAGCTGAAGAGTTTCTTAAGTAACGATGGAGGTATATATGGTCTAGGGTAACCTTTTTTTCATGTCACATAAGAAAGTCGAATGTCCGAAAGAGATTGGTAAGCTTTCAAGCTGCAGGAAGTATCTTCCTTGACCTGCAAATGTGTAGTCAAACATTCGTTCCTCGGCGATTTTCTCGTAGCTTAAGCTTTCCGCATTTTTGAGGATATGGAAGTACGGGAAAGTGCACTTGTTACACTATTTTTTCGCCTTTTATATATCGTATGTTCGAAGTGACTTGTGAATTGTAGTCCAGGTTTCTTGTTTGACGTCACGAATATTTGTCGGGCTTGCTGTAGGGGACGTAAGTGGGTGGATTATGGTCTGTAAATTGACGTCCTAAAATATAACAGAAATGTTGGATAGCTAATTCTATCGAAAATGTGCTGTATTTCAACTGTAAGGTATTCAGCTTGAGAGAGAAAAAGGATATAGGTTTGTCTTCTCCGTTAATATTTTGCTGTAGAATAACACCAACAGCATTCGGTGAGGTAATCTATTGTTAAGGTTAGTATCGTGTTATCATCACTGAAATAATTTAGTTTTACAAAGTTTACTAAGGCTTTCTTTGTTTCGTGAAAAACTTCTAAAGCGGAATCTCGAGGTAAAACTTTTGCATCCTTTTTCTGAATGCTTTCGGAAGTCAATGGGGCTAATTTTGATGAACAATGTATCAAAAATTGGAATAGGCGTTTCTCAGGTTCAGTGGTACCAATTCACAGTGTTTTGTGAACTTTTTAGCGTTTGCACCAAATGTATGGTGGTACAAACATATTTCTGTGTTGCGTATGCGAGTTTTTGAGTTGTGTCAGTCGGCTGTTGCTTTTATTTCGATTGAATTTTGGACCATTTGTGCGTTAATCGGATTTGGGATTGCGTTCACGTTTTGTGCGCCAGCGTTTTCGCAAATCTTGTAAGCAGTTCCTGCAAGTTTCTCCAGGTCGGCGTCTTCCAACTAAGGAGTTAGAATTTGTGTCACATTGTTCGGTATCTTATTCAACCATAGTCGCGTGTGCGGTTCGAAATGACTCCTCATGTATCCCAGGAGTTGTGAAGATGTCCTATTTTAGATAGACACGTCACTAAAAAAGATTTGATAACTTCTTTTCTTCGGACTCACCAACAAGTTCAGAATTTAGCGGGCTTGTTCCGTTGGACGTTTTTCAACAATGTAGGCGAATTTCGTCATTTGCAAAGTCACTTTTGCCGTAAAAAATAGTCTGCAGTTGGGCAAACCACGTGCATGCATTCAATTGGTTGAAAGGTGGTAACTGTCAGTCCTTCCATGTTTACTGCTATGGAGGAATATCAATCGTCTTTTCCTTATCACCGAAATTGGCATCTCCCTCTAGCAAAATTCCTGTGGCTATAATAAGGTCCTCTTGCAGGTGTGGCAGTAACTCATAACCATTAGAGAAGGAAAGGGATTAAGCTGTGAAATGGCTTTAAATTGTAGTAGTTTAATAGTAGTTGTAGCATTTTGCCAGAACTCTATGCACATGTTGCTCTGAGACGCAAAGAAAATTTTTTTTCAAAGCGTCTCTTTTTTTTTCTAAATATATATCCAGGAGAACATCACGTTGACCAGTCGACACTTTGTTACAGGAGTCAACACTTTTGATACGAGGTATAAAACGCTTTTAAATAAATGTTTAATGCTCCTGTTACATTTGTCACACAAACAATATTGGCGAACTCATGTGAGTCCGGGCAAAATAAGGCACAAGATATGGAATTTAAACAAATCAAGTATTACTAAATACAGTGTAACCCGGATATAAGAGACATTTTCTCTGGTCCCAAATTAGAGGCTGTGTTAATGTATATATAATAGACCAAACCCAGATATAAGAGACTTCTTCTCCGGTCCAGACAACTCTCTTATATCCGGGTTACACTGTATATTAATAAAAGGCATAACATTTAGCAACTGTATGTTTTTACACGATCGTTTCCAAAGGAGAAAATGCAAAAGAAAATGGATGGACATTTTAAAATGAAGAAGTTTGTTTCAACTGACCATCAACTGATTGGTTGACGAAAAAAGTTTTTTGTAATCCTTTTTTATTATGAAATATGTATGAGGTTCTATCTGCCCGAGTTATCTGTTTAAAATAGATTAACCTTTTTGAATTTTTTAGAAAAAAATTTAAAAATAACTTTTGATATGCTGCAGCAATTATTTATTAAGGAAATAAGTCAATTAATTCCCAAAGAAAATATATGACAAACAGCTTACAACTGTTCTTACAGAAATCTATTATATATTTGGATATAAAAATAAATCAATAATTTCTTTTACAAATCATTAAACTTATAGATACGTATTATATTAATTTGGTGCAAAAATAATGTCGTTTTCTCACATAGTAACATATGTGAGAAAACGACATTTTTTTGCACCAACCTAATAATTTTCAATTGTAATGTACTGCTTCACTGGGTGCCCTGCTAATGTAACCTTTTGCCAGACTAGGCTAAGTTTATGATATTATTATGGTCCGGTTCCTTGTACCACGTTGATAGTCCAAGGTAGAACCAATAAAGAAGAACTCGAACACAGGTATGGAATAACACAGATATATTACAAACAGGAATATATACAGAGAAGTAGAAGTGTTAGTAAGAACAATCAGGTTTAGTAGAGAGAACAATGTAGTCTCGACCAGTATCACTATTCCAATGTCTTGCAGTAATTGTCTGAACGCGACTCTGTTTCGGACTGCCTCTGACTCGGCTCTTGACTCGACTTGAACTACTCCACTGACTCCGCTTGAACTACTCACACCTTGCCTACTCCTGAGGCGTAGTATTTACTAAGTATGGAATAGTCCATTATTATTATTATGGTTAAGATCCCATGACAGATATAATAAAAAACTTCTTCAGACAGAGGGCGATAATGGCTCTCAATCTTTATCTTTTGTACTTCTAATCAATATTTGTTTCCTAACCTTTCCAATCCCTGTTCTGACATAAATTTACAGAAATTCGTTAGATAAATTGCTTGCAGTTTTTCTCGGTCCCTCCTGCTTTCAATACGTCATTTGAATGTCAAATTCTACAAGCACCCTTTTCTCATTATATGTTTGAAAAAATTCAACGCTCTTTCTAATTCTAAGTACAAGTATCGTTTTTGTTTCCATTTTTGTTAAAATTTTCTCATTGGTCATATATTCTATCCATGGTATTTTCAGCATCGTTCTGTTGAACCATCTCCTAGTTGCCTCAAGTTTTCCCTTCATCTGTAATGAAATTGTTTAACCCTCACTGACATATAGGAAGATTGATATTACGTGGGAATCCAGTCCTATTTTCTTTGTTTCTAACGAATTTTTCACGTTTCTTAATAATTTGTTTAGTTTTTAGAAGGCATCTTCCGCTATTCGCATGCGCATTCCGATTTCTGTATCACATTTTTCGTCATATTTCTCAGGTATCTTAAATTTCCGCACCTACTTGAATTTTGGCATCTCTAATTCGTAGTTCGCATCTTGATTTGTCCCTCTTTCGAAGAACCATACATTCTATCTTTTACTATTGAGGGCTAGTCGTTTCGTCCCGCGTTTAAGACTTCCCGGAGATTTCTTGCTGCATCTGTCTGCCATTATCACTGTGCCACCTGTGTTTCTTATGTTGTTGATATGATTGTGTCTCTACCAAGATATTGTGTTTTAGGATTGCCTCATTGTAAAGGTTAAATGTTAGATAAATCCTGTGATATGACACTCCACTATCACTCCTCAAACAATTCATGGCTTTATATATATATATATATATATATATATATATATATATATATATATATATATATATTAAAGACATTTTTTATGTTTAACGTTCTTTTTATAGATACAAGTATTTAAATGCTCTGTTTATAATAAACAGTATTAAATAATATTTACCGGCCTGAATGTTCGAATCCTGTCAAAGGACGAATATTTTCTATGAAAATTTCTCGGCCATTCAGGCCGGTAAATGTTATTTAATACTGTTTATTATAAACAGAGCATTTACTTAAATACTTGTATCTATAAAAAGAACGTTAAACATAAAAAATGTCTTTAATAAATAAATTGTCAGACTTTGTCCATTTCTTAATATATATATATATATATATATATATATATATATATATATATATATATATATATATAGCTGTGTTAGCACGAAGTCACAAGTCACCGTGACCGAGGGTTTGAGTGTGCTGGTGTTGTTCACATTGTTGATCATTCTAGATAACAAGCTCTCTCCCAGAACTAAGGTCTGCTCGGCATAGTTGCAGTATAAACCACAGGTTGGCTCTGTGGGTGTTGAACAAGCACAAATGCAAAGATTTGATGATGTCGGTAAAAAACCGTTAACTCATGTCTATTGTTTAATAGATTTTTTTTTTATTTAGAAACTTAATGTGTAGTTTCTCATGTAGGCATAAAGGGCATGGGTCATCCCAAGTTTTACATGTTCTAGCTTTGTTTATAATTTTCCATATAAACAAAACTAGAACTTGCATTGAATAATTAGCATAATTTTTTTTTTTAATCCATAGTCCTAATAAATAGCTTAAATACCCTACAAAAAAGATAACCCTTTATGAAGTCGTCAAAAAACAAGTGTTACGGCATTTTTTTTGTTTTTTTTATATATACACAAAAAACCCTTTCAGAAAAAATAAAATAAAAAAATAAATAAATCTCCATAGACACGTAAACCAGACTAGGCGAAATCATCTCCCGTTTTAAATTTAGACACCCCAACCTTACCCTGACTTGACACCTATAAATGTAACTCTATACTGATACAAATTATTAACACCCTGCACCCCTTTCTATATGAACAATCGCGCTGGCCGTTACCATGGAAATTTTGATTTCAATAATGAATATGCTATTAAAACACGTAAATTTCAGAAATAAGTTATTCCAAAAAATATTTCGCTTGAAGATGGAACAGAGCTTACTTTAATTCAATTTAATTCAAATAATTATATTGAAGTTTTCGGCTCTTGTTTTGAAGCATGAGAACTCTTATGTAGCGTGTTGGAATCATATTTTTAAATAAATAATTATATATATATATATATATATATATATATATATATATATATATATATGTATATATATAGCAACGAAGAAAATAGAAATTACCAGGCACCTAATACTTACAACTGGAAAAACTTATTGATGACAAGAGAAGTAGAAGGAAACAACAAATAACCTTCTTAAATGTCAATGATTGCAGAGGATAAAAAATGTCTCATCACCTGAATGTGCCGGAGAAATTATTTTTGATGATTAAATAATTTTTAAATTATAAAAGGCAATAAACTTTACCTTGAACATGTTTTACCTAAAAGATTTAATAATACATTTAAATTCTTCACTGATATATTTTGATATATCGGGATAATACAGTTACAGCTAATCGAATTTACTCGCGGCATCTTCGGACAGTGTAACAGTTTTACTTTTATCGGTACAGACAGTAAAATCGACGAAACGATTTCAAATTCCAACTGAGAGTGTTGCGTTCACTTTCGCACAAATTCTCTCGGAATTAATCCATCTTTTCTCCTGCAAGCTGTATTTTAAATAGCAACGCTGACACATAGTCTCTAGAAAATACGAGCTCATCAAGTTATCTTGCATTAAATGCAACACTGCAGCTATAGTTTAGTATACCATATGAATATAGTTTATCCCCGCCCCCTTGGTTGATAGGGATATTGGTTTATTTAATGGGTAAGAACCAAATTGAGGCGCTAAAGCTGAGAGGCTTCAATACGAGTGAACTGAATGAACGCGTGTTTAGAATCAAGGCACAGGCGATGTTGGCCACGAACAAACCTGATTGATGCATAGACAAGCAGTCATCAGTTGAATATGAATAATATGAGCAGCATAATATGAGTGTTTCAATCAATTTCAAACAGATACATATATTTGAATTTCGTCTCCGATGACAATAACTGCTGAAGGAACGTTTTAGAAATTCTCTATTTTTATTCTCGTTCTGTAAAATATATTTGTTTATAAAGTATATCTTTTAAAACTATTCTATTGTCTCGTCTTTGTTCATCTGCCGCTAATCAACTTGGGGAGTAGCCAAATTTCTCACATTTTGCTAAAACATATTTACAAATAAGCAATTTTTCCAAACGTATACGCAATTTCGCTAAACAATAAGCACACACACACACACACACACATATGTGTGTGTGTGTGGTTGTTTGCAATTTTGCTAAACGCATAAAAGCAATTTTGTTGGCATGATGACAGAAGAATTTAAAAAAAACGGGTCAGATTTGATCATTTGAGTATAAAGGCATGGAAAGGGGCAATATCTTTTACAGTCTCCTGTTTTTATAATAATTTTGCCTTCACCGTTAAGTGAAATTAATCCGGATACTTTTAAATTTTATTTGATTTAATTTATTGTCTATCTCAAGATGGATAATTACAAGGAGTTAAAATTACTGGTTAACTTAAAAGGAATTAAAACCCTTATTGACTTTAAGAGCAATTAAAAAAAATAATATTCATTTTAATTTGGAACTGTTGGAGCAAAATAAGAACTTAAAGGAAAAATCTTTTAAAGAGAAAGAAAACATTATTAAATGATCTTCAGGGAGAAAATCGAGCTTTGAATGGTAAAATCCAGGAGATTTGTATCAAAGCCGACCTAGATTTAGAGGAAAATGGTTTTATGACTGAACAAAGGAACGAATTTGGTTTTCGAGTCAATGTCAATAACCGGCTTGCTGATATTGATGAATTTGTTGGAGAAACCGAGTATTTTTCACGACAGCAAAGCCACTTCCTTATCCAATAACCATTCAATGATCTCAACTCCCAAATCTACTTTTAGCGGTTTTTAATCCTTCTAAATTTGAATTTAAGAATTTTACAGCTCAGTTTAACAGTACAAATTCCGTTAATTTTAACAAATCGAAGCTAGCCCTCTTAAAAACTTATCTTACTGGTTATGCTCTTCAGCTAACCTTGCATCTAACCTAAGAAGATATCAATTACAAAGTAGCAGTGAGTCTATTAACGAAATAATTTTTGCACGTGTCTTTTATAATTCATGAGATTGTTGGGGACGTGCAGAATTTATTAATTATGCTTGAAATAATCAGAAGGAATTTGTGTAGGTTGCGTGACTTTCTGCATCCACAACAAATAAATAAACGAAATTTAAAATACGATTAAGAACAAGACATATTCAATTAGAAACTAATATAACATTTATATACAATTCAAAACAATATACAAGCAGGATAATTGGTATATGTCATGTTCGCAAAATGTGTATGATGTTTTAGATTTCAGAATGTCTCTCTTTGTAATTGTTCGTTCATTTACAGTCTTTTTAAGTTTGTATTGATATTAATAAATTGTCGATATTAAGTGTCTTTTAGAAGGAGTTTTTAAGGAGTGATCTACCTTTGACTGTAATGTTTTTAAGGTTGCTCGCACATTGATGTTTACTTAATAGGTAGCGAATATAATTCACTTTAGATAAGCAATGTTTGAGAATCGATGTCCACAGAGTTGATTGAGTTTTTTGATCGTGAGTGAGTCAGCGATGATGTATCTTTGCGCGGTAAAATCGTGATTTCGAGTGACGTGGAGTATGTTGGCAATTTCTCTGTGAGTGTATGTTACTGACTGCCTGGGGCGGTCAGCGTTTATTTTTATAAGTCCTGAAAGTCCGAAGTTGGCTCACTTGAGTTTTGGCGCAATTTCGTTTTGCACGTGAACTTCCAGTGATGAACCAATGAGATTGGTTTATTCACCTAGTACAGTTTTAATTGGCTGGAGTTTCCCGTACGTAGGCGTAAGATATAGACTGTTCTGTTGCTAGGGTTGATAGGTAAGAAAAAAGGACGAGTCTACAAGATGTTCAAACAAATAAATACGAGCCCGTTTTGTGAATGTTGTGTCAAACGATATCTTGCCGAAGTGAGTGCTGATTTATCCGAGTTAAGAGCCTCGTGTGGTATGAATTTTTTTGAGGAAGATTTCCCTGAATTCAAACTAGTAAGCCACGCCATATTTGATAAACTAACCCATAATTTAAGGCGGGAAATCTTTCACAGGTAGGTAGCAGTTAGCTTTCCTTAAGGGAAGTATTTAAGAAATTATAATGAAGTCATCTGCACACTGGCGTAGAATAAGAGAATATGGGATCTAGTCCTGGACAAGACATTAAACTTCATCCAATTGTTAATAGTCACTTATGACCAATCTAGTCCTGGCAAGACATTAAACTTCATCCAATTCTTAATAGTCACTTATGAGCAATCTAGTCCTGGGTTAGTCTTCAAACTGCATCCTTGTAATGATCACTTATCCCCACCCTAGTTCTGTAAGACTTCAAACTGCATCCATTTCTTTTGGTCACTTTCTGACCACTTATTAGTCATCATTATTCTGACCAGCTGTGAAATTATTCGTAATGAATAGTTCTAAAAATGTTAATTGTCAAGTAAACACCAAACTATCGTATTTACATTAATGATTTATTATTTTTATATCCAACCGTTGAATTTGTGGAAATGCTTATTGTATTAATAAAAAATTGATTTTATGTTTATATACCAAATATTGTATTAATAAAAGAAATGCGTGGTCAATTAGATCAACTTTCTTGCTGCTATCAACACGTTTCTCTTCTTGAATAAACAGTAGACACGTTGCATTGCAAATAAATCAATTGTAAACATTGTAAAGTGTTGATTAGTACGTCGGGTTGATCAATTATAGAATGTACTGCTTCTCGAGTGTTGCGGTCACCAATGTTGAATGGGTTAAATAGATAATGCGGCTGCGTGTTGAGAAGGTAATCAACATTCATACATAATACTTAAAACATCAAGGAAAAAGAACAATGAGAACCAATTTTGTTTAACGAAGAAATATGTATATTAAATTCAACAATAATACAAAGTAGTTGCAATATGAGTGAAAAAGGGAGAAAAAAGTAGCTTCCCCTTGACTGTAACGAAATGTCTTAAAGAAGATTTGTCTGAGTAGTAAATGTTCAGAGTTCAATGTTGAAAATAGAATATTTCTTTCAGAAAATTGTTCAGTAGTTGCAACTTACAAAGTTGTTTTAACTTGGTGTGTCCACTGAGAACTGGTGATGTGTCACATAAAGTTCTGTAGTGTGTATGTACGTGCGGAGTGAGTAGGATGAAATACACGAGCGAGTAAATGAGAACTATTGTCTCTGGGTACCTCGACTGTGGTTCTGAAATTACTACTACTGGTTTTTTGGAATGCATCCAATATTTATACTATCTGGAATGGCTCCAGTACATTTTTGAATATACATGAAAAATATCCTATTGGACGGAAAATGGACCATTCAGCGATTTTGTAGCAAAGCTTATTTTTGAACAAAGTGTAGGAACAAATTTACTATGGTGGAATGCGATAGATAAATTGTCCTGTTATTTTTAAGTATGTATTTATTGACCAATTAAAATTGGAGAAAATGTAGGCGTGGCACTACAACATATTTCAAATATCTAACTGCAATTAGTTTGATGGCGAGTAATCTTTATTTTGTGCAGGTCGCTGCAGTTTTTAGCCTTAACATAAAATACATTAGTTGTGTTCTGTTGAAAGTTGTCATGCTCCGTATCCAACGTCAGTTTTACATTAAGTGTTTGACATTTTTTTGCCGATTAGTGTGTAGACACTGGAGTTCGTTCCAATACGCCATGACACTTCAATTGTCCAGTTAACTGCCAAATAGATTCTCAGATTTAAGTATCTGGTACAAAGGTTTTGTAACAAAACGTAAAAATAGAATATATTTTTCTTTCAGGGGGAAACTTAAAAAAAAAAAAAAAGAAAGACAATAAACTACATCCGACAACAAGGCTTCTGATCAGGAGGTTTTGAGGAGCGTGGAACCACCTGTGACCTCTTAATTGCTGATGTTCCCAGGTCCACCCTGATACGGTGTGGTAATGTAGTACCACGCCTACATTTTTTCCAATTCTAATTGGTCAATAAATACATACTAAAAAAATAACAGAACAATTTATCTATCGCATTCCACCATAGCAAATTTGTTCCTACACTTTGTTCAAAAACAAGCTTTGCTACAAAATCGCTGATTGGTCCATTTTCCGTCGAATCGGATATTTTTCATGTATATTCAAAAATATATCTAGCGTCTCTGCTTAGAGCCACCCTAGGTAGTATAAATATTAGATGCATTCCAAAAAAAAAAAAAAACAGTTAGTAGTAGTTCCAGAACCACAGTCGAGTGTACCCAGGGACAATAGATCTCACCTACTCACTAGTGTATTTCCTCCTACTCACTCCGCACGTACATACATACAATACAGAACTTTATTTGATACACTACCAGTTCTCAGTGGACACACCAAGTTAAATCAACTCTGTAAGTTGCAACAACTGAACAATTTTCTGAAAGAAACATTCTATTTTCAACATTGAACTCTGAACATTTTACTCAGACAAATCTTCTTTAAGATATTTCCTACAGTCAAGGGGAAGCTACTTTTTTCTTCCTTTTTCACTCATATTACAACTACTTTGTATTATTGTTGAATTTAATATACATATATTTCTTCGTTAAACAAAATTAGTTCTCATTGTTTTTTCCTTGATGTTTTAAATATTATGTATGAATGTTTATTACCTTCTCAACACGCAGCCACATTTGTCTATTTAACCCATTCAACATTGGTGACCACAACACTCAAGAATCAATACATTCTACAATTGGTCAACCCGACGTTCTAATCAACATTCTACAGTAACACCTGTTAGGGTTCCAGCAAATAGTTACCCCCTCCCCCCCACACACAAAAAGTGGGTCAAAAGACTATGAAAGTGGAAAAAATAGGTTTTAATACCATCAATACTTTTTGTAAAAAAAATTACTAGGAATAAATTTTGTAAGAAAATGTATTACCAGCAATACATTTTTGAATAAAGAAATATTACCAACACTAAAAGTCTTGTCGGTATTAAATAACCCATTGAGGTTGATATGCCGTACTGTAAAAAACAGACCAAACCAAACTTAAAAAAAGAAAATCAATGGTAGCCCTGTTCACACATAGTTACCCATCTTTCGCTGAAATATTTAGGAATATATTTAAATTTTATTTCAACTAAAAATAATTTTGTTTGATTGTTTGTTTGTTTGGGTTTTATGGCATATCAACCACTGTGGGTTATTTAATGCCAAATCCAGTTTATATGAATTTTAAATGCCTATTTTGTATGGAATAAAAAATGTATAGCTGGCAACATTATTGTTTCAAAAACTTAGAGCTGGCAACATTATTTTTCTGAAAACATTATCTGAGACCTTGCTGTTGGATGCAGTTTATCGCCATACCCAGGACGCGGATGTAGTTTACCGTCATACCCAGGACGTAATTTTGTTTGAAGATTTAAATATAATTGTGACAAAATACATATAGAAAAGAAAAAGATTATGTATTAATTGCCGTAGATTATTAAAGAATATAAAAATATTTTAATATAAAATTATGTATTCGAATGTCCTCGTAAGTTTGATGTTTAATTTGAAGAACAAAACAAAGAGCGAGCTGAAAGGAAAATATATTTTAGGATTGTATGCTACTTAAGTGTTGAAACTTAACTAATGCATGGAATAATAATGCAACACAAAATGTACTTAGAACAAAATGTATTGAAACAAGAAAGTGTACACAATATTTACATATAGTCTTTTGTATATTCCTGGGAAGACCGTTCCTGGAGAATGTGTTGACTGAGTCGCAGTCGGCCAGAGTCTCTGGTTGAATCTCTTGATTCCTGTATTTATCAATCCACCCACGAGGATCGAATGTGGCACAAGGCCATTTTAATGTGGGTATCCCCGAGCCCGTAGGCTCGGCCAAAAATATGGCCTTTCTGAACCCGCCTAGACGGGTTCAGGCCCTGTCAACCTCCCCGGACGAAACCTTGCCCTTCGGCAAAGCCTCGTCCGGGTTCCCCTCTGCTAATGCAGAGAGTTCGACAGTCGCCGAGAGTCTGTCTCTCGGTCTCAGAATCTCTTGATTCCTGTATTTACCAATCCACCCACGAGGATCGAATGTGGCACAAGGCTGTTTTAATGTGGGTATCCCCGAGCCTGTAGGCTCGGCCAAAAATATGGCCTTTCTGAACCCGCCTAGACGGGTTCAGGCCCTGTCAACCTCCCTGGACGAAACCTTGCCCTTCGGCAAAGCCTCGTCCGGGTTCCCCTCTGCTAATGCAGAGAGTTCGACAGTCGCCGAGAGTCTGTCTCTCGGTCTCTGTATTTCTTGATTCCTTCCCTCTCTTCCCGGTACCAACCATATTTATATGGTCGGTACTCCACTATGCAAATTAGGTGGATCCTACCACAACATTAAGATATTAATTATTATTAAATTACTTAATTATTGTTTCTCGGAGTAAAAATAAAATAGAACTCAAAGGCTTTCAGAAGAAACGCGTAATGTGAATTATTTCGCAACTTTTGATGTAATTAGAGAGAATAATAAAATTATTAAATTTTCCGATCGTATGAATTATGATCCAAAAATTTAATTTTTTCCAGTCATGAACTCACAAATCGTTTTGCAAGAACTAATGAAAAATGAATTAATTTGTCCTTTCATAAACATATACGTTTATCAAATATCCAACAAATGAAGAAGATATTTCTATGAGATTTTTAATGTTACTTTTCCTACTAGAATAATTACTATCTAGCAGCTAGATTCTAGCTGGATAATATATTTGTAAAATCAAATGATTTATCAACATCAAGCGTAACTTCTACTTATTTCTGAATAAGACCAAGTAATAGCAGTTTTAATCTTGCTTTTTATTCTTTTTTCTTTATCGATTATCGTTAATTTATCTGGAATTATCTGTGTTTTGTATTTTTTAAAATTTTTTTTTTCCTTGGAATTTTCATTCTTTTCTTAAAGAAAACTTTTCTTTTTCTTTCGTTTACCTCCTGATTTTGTTTTATTGACGCTTATCCATGATTCCTTTCTCACCCAGAAGCATTTTGGCCCTATAAATCAGGTGTCAAATCAACAATTAACTACCAATGTTTAAAATATTTTATATTAAGTAGGTTTAATCAAAATTATACACGAACAGACAAAATGAAGTCCGTAAGGATGTCGGGTGTCTCTTTATGAACGGCCCGCCAGCTGTAATGAATGTAAATTTTTTCCATGCGTGAACTTACAGCAATTTGCGAAACTTTGTAGTTAAAAATATGAGATTGTTAAACTCAACGAAAGCCATATTTAATCTCTAGATGAGCAATCCAAAGACCATCAAATTCCTTGAAAACAAAATCTGTTTATTTTTTTTTTTTTTTTAATGTTTACCATTATTGTGTCATTGAATGTGTCACGCAACTGGTTTGCGTAATTGCGTCGGTTTTAAAGCTGGTCAAAAACTAATTAAAAAAGCGCTTTGCTTCCTTTAACAAAATATTTCCAACCTAAAATTGCTATATTGCAAATGTAATTATCTCTATCTTAATATTCATCAAACATTATGAAAGTTACAAAAGTCAGTTTTTCAATTAATTATTACTAGTTTTTAAATTTTTATCTTTGTATGTACTTGTGCGGTCAGTTCTAGATGTTATCGCCATCGTGTATTCGCGTGAATGCATGCTCATGATTGGATCGTTGGGTAACAAAAGATAAAATATTATTTTTGTAAATATACCTTCCCCATTCGCAGCACCAGGAAACTGGAGATGTTTGAAATAAGCCATAAGAAAAAGACTCCACGTAACCATGGCTTTCTGAAAGATAATTACGAAAGGTATAATTAGACATTTTCGAAACCATTTCAAGTGTAATAAATCGGAATACAGTGTAAATAAACGGATTAAATATTTGAAAAACGTGTTAATTGTTTTTATCATTTGATTCAATAATTTTCCTATCATTTGTTGGGATTCCACTGGTTCAAAATAACCAGCTACCATGTATAACGTATGCTTAAAAAAAGTAGGTAATGAAAACCTCAAAGCTATTCGACATAAGCTCTTTCAAATTTATACAATTATTGAACAAGATTTGGTAGGGTAAACTACACATAGTCGGAGGATGAAAGTAAATGTAGAACATAATTTCACTTTTCCTGCAAAACATTGTAGTTCTGAATTGATCTTGTAATTATTTTATTAGGTTATGTTATAAAATAAAATAAGACATATCTGGGCTGATTTACAGGCAAATACTCAAGAAAGAGAGCCGGATGTGAAGGGGACAAAACCCCGTCACAAAATGACCATTATCTTCGTTTACAAATGTTCCCGACACACGAGTTCTGGTCGAAAAATAAAATAATATTTAAAGTGTTCTATTTTTCGTCCAATAAAAATGCTTCCCTCATAATTATACTCGCTTCGTTTTTCGAGCTTGCTAAGCCATAAAAAACGCTATAAAAGGGGTCACACGGAAGTACAACAAGCAGTCAACAGGTGGCCAGGGAACAGACCTGTCACGGTCAGAACGAGCGGTCAGCAGGGGAGCATCAACCACCGTCAACATGTGTGAACTACTATGAGAGATCGACCTAGATCCGAAGCCAACTTATGAACTATACCACAAGGTAGCTGTCCCAAACCCTCACGTTCCTGTTGAAATAAACCACGTAAATCTATTTCTGCTGTTGTCGTATTTCTTTCTTGCAACCATACGCTTGTCTATAACACTTATAAAATTGAAAAAACTATTTTTATGAATGGATTTGGTTCGTTCTGTTGTCATCGTTAGACGTAATGGGGAGCGTTTAGTTTTAATTTCATTAACAACTCACTTGATTTTATTGTGCAGATTGTCATATAAACGTGCAAGTTTTTAAATTTCAACATTGCGGTATTTTTATCTGATTTCCCATTGAAGACGGAGAAAAAATGAGAAACATTTTCGACATGATACTCCAAAAATAGGACTCAAACGTTAAGATTGTACAGTGTTTGGAGAAGGTATTCTCCAAACACTATACATTGAACGTGTCAAAAATGTTCTGTAATGTCCCATGATTGACCAGATTAATTGATAGCAAGCAAATGAAGATATTAGTTGAGAATAATCAACATTATATGAAGCAAGGATTATCCAATATAATCAAAATATACAAATCAAACTAAATTTTCTTGCATCAGATTATGTGTGGCTTGCACATAATTTAAACAAAAAATACTGGACGTTCGTAGGATAAGTGAAATGAACAACCACAAGAACCAAAGGTCCATCTTCATGTAAAGAAGGTAAAATTATGCTTCTGGTTTGATTGGAAGGGATTACAATGGCTCTGTTAATCGAAGGCCTCAAACGACGGGCAAAAAAACTCCATCCAGAATTATTTAAGAAATACAGAGTGTGATTCTTTAGAATATATATCCTTCAGATATTGCACTTTCAGATTATCATTTAATCCAATCTTCAAAGAAGTGGCTTAATGAAAAAAAAAAATCACAAAAGATAAAAAGATATATGAAAGTATAGAATCATAAATTTCCTGAAATATTTCAGAAGGCAGCGAAACAAAGACGTAAATATTTTTGTTTAATAACGTTAATGTTGTAAATGGAAGAAAAAAAAGAAAATATTTATTCATAATGAACGAACATTTTGGCCAACCAGGAAAATATTTTATCTTATGCTCATAAAAGCAAATATATAAATACATGCTTACCCTCACCTTCTTTATATTTGAATAAAGACTGTGTCGCTAATTACACTTCTTCAGTGAAATCTAAAATAAATCAAATTATTTTATATTTAAAACGAGTTCGGTACCAGTTGCTTAACTGATGACGAGATTATAAGATTTCAAATCTAAATTGTTTGTCCATTTAAAATACAAGTTCAATAAAGTACAATAAAGTAAATACAAGTACAATTGTTGCGGGGCCGATAAGGATGTCGCCCCCGCAAGCTTTACGAAGAAAGGTGTAAACAGCTAAGACAATGAGGGGACAAAGGCAAAGGATTAAGAAACAATAATTATTTATGCCAATTGTACAAGAGTGTACTCTGGAGAAATATGTTTAAATCGGTGTCCGGTATGACTGGTTTTGTTTAGGGGTAGCTGCTTTCGGTCGTATCGGCGAAACGAATGTAGAGTTGATCGGCGACGGTAGCTGGTCGACTGCCGGATGGGAGAATAGTCTGGAACAGCAGCAGGTTGATCGATGTCCCTAAACAGTGCCGAGTCAGAAAGGTGATTCGACTTCACAGGGCGGATCGACCGCGGAAACGGGGTCGCGCCGAAGCGTAACACTTGGCGAAGCTGGTCAGAGAGGTGATACGTCTTTCAGGGAGGATCGACCGCGGAGACGGGATCGCGTCGGAGAGTATCACTCTCGACAAAGCACTGGAAGCTCACAAAGGCAGCGTACTACACTTTGATTCAGGCCCCGGATCCGGATTTGGACGAAAAAAGGGGCTAACAATATTTGGAGCGATTTATTCATGTACTCCCTGGCTAGAGGGAGTAGAAAACCGTAGATATTAAAATCAGGGATTGTTCGATGTTTGAAAAAGCGCTGCATAATCCGATGCTCACGAGGTACGGTTTGGCCTCAACCATATTGGACTAGTCGTCTGGTTTCTCGCATGTTGCTTGACTTAAATCTGCGAGATCAGGGGTTGTGAAGGTCAAGGTCGTCTCTCTAAGGAGCGGCTAATGGCGACCGCGACACAATGAAAGTTCAATAAAATCTTAAAATTAAGTGATGTTTTAGTGTCTTTTTTAAACACTAAAAAAAAACACTTAATTTTAACAGATTTTATACCAAGAAATTAATCGTGCCATTTTTTTCTCTCATTCTATTTGTGCAATATGAATTCACATTTTCTGGTTATTAATATTTTTTTAAGTTTAACCTAAATTTACTTTGTGGCTGTAAGTAATGAAACTGGGTATTTACTTTGTGGTCATCTCCATATTGCCAATAGACTGATGGTGATATAAGATATGAATAGGCTGAAATAGAGAAACTGATATCAATAAACAGAAACAGATTTGCCAATAAAACACTGAACCGCTCATTGTAGGTAAAAAGAAATAAAATCTGATTACTTTTCATTTTATTTGACAGTCATGTACACAGGTAAGCAAAGAGACTTTTTGATTATTCTGATTTTGAAGTTTATTAAACTATGGAGGATGCTGCTGTAAGTTGGGGTGAAATTGATGAGGACTGACTGAGTTGATGGTGTTTATTGATTGACATCGCAGAATTATTAAATTGTTTTTCTTTTTTAACTTCCGTACAAAGTATAGTCTAGTAGTTGTGGAAATGAGAAGATGAATAGGGTTCTTGAGGGGGGGGGTGCTCACACTCGGAAATGACATTGGACTTTGCATTTTCCGGTTATTCAAAAACGTCTTTATTTGGTGGAGGAATCTCTTGTGAACGGCGACTGAATGAGTTACAGGTTCTTTTACAGGTGCATTTTTCCCTCTGTTCAAATCTGAGGGTGAGTAATAGGTTTTATTGGATTATACAAGCATCAACCTTCAACAAAAAATGTTTATGGAGGTTTTCTTGAAGTAAATTTCTTAAGTTTTGGTGTGCTTTCTGTGTGCTCACTACAGAGACTGCATTTTTGTTTCTCTTTTTTAACATCTTCCGGGATTTTCTTGATGTATCAGAGATCGTGCAAGTGAATCCCTGAATAAACAATTAATATACTGGAAAGAGGATTTGAGTTTTCCTTTCTCAGCGGGGCGTTAAGTACCACCTTTTGTGAACTTACGATATACCTTTATTAGAAATCAATTTTATTATTTCATGGATTTTCATAGTAAAATTAGTGCAAATCTTATCTATGAATATTGGATAAAAAGTACATTTATTAAAAATATTCGGTTAAATTGATATGCAGCCTATTTCTAAAACAGACGATGTTAACTCCTGCTTTCTTACAAGTTTTTTTAGAAGGAAGAAAGAAAGCAGAAAAGAAATTAACAAACGCTGCATGCTTCCTCCTCCTGTCCTGGGTATGACGATAAACTACATCCGGTAGTACGGCCTCTAATCGGGTGGTTTTGAAGAACGTGGAACCACCCTTCTTAAGTACTGTTGTTCCCAGGTCCACCATGACTCGGCGTAGTACACCTGTTACAGTCCCAGCTATGGGCAAATAGTTAACCCCCAAACTGGTGTCAAAACACTATGAAAGTATAAAACTAGATTTTTATAGCAAAAATACCAGCAATACATTTTTGAAAAAGAAAAATTACCAGCAATACATCTTTTGAAAAAAAATATTATCAAAAATACATTTTTGAAAAAATTACCAGCAATACATTTAACTCTCGACAAAAATCCTCTTTATCAAAAATCCTCTTTATAAGTCAATAAAACCTGAACTACAAACTGATTTCTTACAAAGAATACATATTTTATTCATACGAACCTATCCTAAAATTCTTGTCGGCATTAAATAACTCATATGCCGTAAAACAAAATAAGCCATATCAAACCAAACCCTACACCTGCTATGTACCCTGCCTCCACCCCGCCAAAAAGTCGTGTTTTTTTTTGTTTTGTTTTTTTTTAATATTTGGTTTTTAGCTTAGCCTCCTTTCAGGATGATGTGTATATATTTCATGGCACGGAAATTAAATTAGTATTTTCTTTTCTCTTATGGGAAAGATATCTGATGTGAAAATATATCAACAGAATTTTCGTACATGTTTTTTTTTTTCTACTAGCTAGCAGAATCTATGAAGATAGACAGAAAAGAAGATATTTGTAGAAAAAAACAGACCAATTCACGAACAAGAGAAACCTTGCCGGGTTTCAAAAGGCAGACGAGATTCAGCCAGATACCACTTCTTCTCGTTCAACAGCAACTAGAGACGAAGTGTATATACGAAGAAAATATATTCAGTTCATTAAGAACAGTAATTAAAATTGTCTTTAATTTAGATTAATTATGGTGCATCAGTTCTTTTCAGAGCCAAGTTATGCAATCATTTTGGTATAATATATACTAAATGCTAGTATATACTTTGTATACTGCAAAGCCTTTCCAAGTGCTGACTGCGGAAGCGATCACCTCCCTGTTATATGTAAACTTAGAATAAAACTACGAAAACTGAAGAAGCCTAACGCACTTGCAATACAACAGACTCTTGAACGACCCGAACTTGAAGGAGAAATGTAGGGACAGTGTGAAAAGAAAATAAGAGGGACAAAATAAATATGAAAACTCGAAGTGGGAAACACTAAGAGAAACTTAATGACATCAGCAAATGAGATCATCTCAAAGGAAAATGGAGGACATATACAGGAAAGACATTAGAATAATCAAGAATGTATACTGGGAGCAAACCGCCTGCATACGGACAGAGAATGAGTTATACAAAAATAGAAAGGGGTTTAAGATAAGGATGTGTCTTCTCACCAGATTTATTCAACCTATATTACGAGGAGGGAGGCACTTCTGAGAGAACTAAAAGTCATACCAGGATTCATTATTGACGATCACAATCTTAACAATATAAGATATTCAGATGGCACAGGATGAGCCCAAAATGCAAATTAGAAATCGTGAATACAAAAATCAAACAAGTAGAGAAATTTAAATATTTGGGAAATGTTCTAACAGAAAGATCCGAAGATTTTATTGGAATGGCCAAAGATGCTTTCCAAAAACTAGTTAGAGTACTAAGAGACAGAAAATTTTCCTTAGGAACAAAGAAAAGAGTACTGAACTGTTACGTTATACCCAAAAATTGAAAAGTATGTAATAACCTTCTTTGTAATGTCATTTAATTCAGCTATATTTAATCATTTTACTCCAAGCAAGGCGACAATGCCACTGTACGCAGGGGGTTACAGGGAGTGAAAGTGATGGTGAACGATAAGGAAGAGTGAGGAAAAGATGAACGGTGTCAAAGAAGACAGGAGACGTCAATTAATATTGCATTTAAATTTTTGAAAATTGTAGTTATCAGGGAAGCAAGGAAACAGAAGGGAGTTTCACAAATGGGAAGTGCGAGAAAAACTCTTGGAGTAGAATGGCGCTTGCACTTTCAACAGTAAAAGGGTAGGGCCTAGAATTCAATCTAGTAGCACGTTTAAATTAATGTATTTGGAGCACCAGGGGAAAAAAAAGCTCGTCAGAGCAGTTGCCAAGAAAATATTTGCAGAAAAGACATATGGAAGCCACGTGGTGAGAAAGTGACTGAAATCGAGATGCCTGGTCAGGATCGATTACATTACAGATCCTTCTTTGAATTTTGTCGAGAACCTCTAGATATACAGCAGAAGCACCAGACCAGATATGTTAACGGATGAATGGTATATTTGTAAATGTGCAAAATGGATTCTAACGAGAAAGATTTTCTAGTACAACAAAGTGGTCAAAACTTCCTTGCATCAGGTGCTGTTATTGATTTGATATAGTCGCTGCTCTGTGTAAAACGTGAGGCCGAGAAGGCGTAAAGTGTTGCACTACTGGAGTCTAGCGTCAGCCATCCTGATGGCAGAGAGAAAAGTTTCTCTGTCGTGGTTAAATGAAAGCAGTTTTGTATTAAAGGTGTTAAATTTTATAAGCCATTTCTTGCCACTGATTAACCACTGATTGGAGGTCCTTTTCAAGAGCAGGTGGCAGGTGAACTTTGTCAGATCTGACGGAACTGGTACTGAGACAATTGAAAATAATGTCATTAGTGTAAATACCTAGTTGGGAAGTGATGACATTGGGGAGATTATTGATGAAGATCAGAAACAACGTAATACCCAGTCTTGGGGGACTCCCGCGCTCATATAAAAGAATTTGAAAACAAGCCCAATCAACACGACCTTCATTTTACGATTTGATAGAAACGAATGGATTAAACTAAATATTCGTGACAACGTAGCCCTGGAGCTTGCCAAACCTTGCCAGATGCCTTCGAGATATCTATAGCCACATCTTGAGCTTCGTCATTCTTATCTAGAGATGAATATAAAAATTCAGTGATGGCTGTTAATACATCAGCGGTAGACCTGGACCTGGCGAAACGGAAGCCATATTGTTTTTCCGAAAGGAGGTCGCGAGAAGTAAGATGCTTAACCACTTCAGCATTGATTAAAGTCTCGAATAATTTGCCAAAAATTGATAAGAGGCTAACAAGGCGATAATTTGAGGGATCAGAGGGTTCTCCAGAGTTAAAGGACTTAAAAAACAGGTACTACAGAGGAGAATTTACAACAAGGTGGAAAGTAGGAAGTAGCGAGGCAATTGTTGTAAAGTTTAGAGAGAACTGGAGGCGGCTTAGGAGCTTGCCTTGTGGGAGTTTGGAATTGATATCTGAAACCAATGACGGCGTTATACGCATATCACTCAGTAGAGCCTCCGTTCTAGGGTGGGGGAATCAGGCATGTTACTCCAGATGAGTTGAGTATGGAGTTAGAAGAGAAGTTTCGAGTAAAGTACTCTACCTAAGTTGCTGTAGATGTCAGGACTTAAAATTGATTGTAGAGAGTGGGAAATGAGAATTTGTCGATTCCCGAACATCAACATCAAGTCCATGGATGTGGAGACTGGAGTCCTTCCTAAAAATAGGAAGATGCCCAGGAATCGACAATTCAGAGGAGAGGATTGAAGAATTAAGATTATTTTCGCAGATAACTATAATGTTCGAAGAGTGTTTGAAAAGGAACGATTCCACACTGCAGAATTGGTGCAGCGTAATGTGGCCTTGGGGTTGCCCACCGGAAGTGCTTGCGTGACATGGGCTTGCAAGGACCCCGATATTATGTGACTGTTAATTAGAGCAGCTTCTCTAGACGCTACCAAAGAGTTCGGGCTTCTAACTACCAGTCGGGATGCAGCAACCAGAAAACTGCCAACCCGGTACCCTCAGTATAAAGAGACGTTGTCACCATTCACCCATATCACTAAAGATTATTGACAGCCACAACTATGAAGACCTCAGAAGAAGAAAGGGACCAAAAGCTCCTCCCTAAACCGGAAACAAGGGATGAGCTTCTACTGTTCAAGAGAAGGGGGATGAGTATGAACCGGGTGATAGGAAGAACTATCTACTCCTATTTACTGTCTAAGGGTATATTATCAGTGTTTTGTACTAGCAATGTTATTTCTGTGGATATGGGAAGGAACTATATAACATAAGTATATCTAAAGAAAATCCCGTTAAATCAAAAATACTTTATTAAAATAGTATTAATGATCCCAAAATATTCGGTAGATTAATAAATTTTGGCTATTGACTTAATATTAATTTTATTCATGTAAAAATCTGCATAAATTCTATTGTAACTATTTTTATATTTGCGTTTGTTGCCACCATGTCAGAAAAGTAGGTAAACACACACACACACACACACACACATATATATATAGATATATATATATATATATATATATATATATATATATATATATAAATATTGTGGTAAATTTTTCTATTGTGTTTTCTTGATTGTGTTTCTCGATACCTTTCACAGTTTTTGTAGCCCCGACCGTTAAAATCGCAAATATAAATTTTGAGAACAGTCAATTGATTCGAGATAGAACCGTTACGTTCAAGTATTAGGCTGGTGCAAAAATAATGACGTAATAATGTCGTTTTTTGACGTATTTTTTAACCTCAAAAAACGACATTATTATGTCATTATTTTTGCACCAACCTAATAATTAACAAGACATGCCCCTTTGTTGTTGTTTTGTGTTTTGTTATTAATTTTAAATTTTTATCTTCTGCACCCTGACTATAATTGTTTAATTTCTATTTTAACAGGAGTGTTTAATTCCACATATATATATATATATATATATATATATATATATATATATATATATATATATATATATATATATACTAGGAGGCACGGTAATGGATATCGGCTTGGATTGAGGAAACGGAGAACTGAGTTCGTATTCCAGTCGAATCCATTACATTCACTTATGTGCTAATGCCCTTAGGAAAGGTATTATTCCTCTTCTTCTCCCTTCAGCTATGGGTAAATATCTACTATCCACTACAAAATTGTACATTTTGTTTCAACGTTAAAATCATACGTTTCTTCAGGTGGCTAACAATGATGATACTAAAGGATTTTATTCAAAATTGCGATTAATGAAACACTACTTCAATTTCCGTTTTTGGAAAAATTTCCATAAAAGGTAAAAGGATTTATATAAAGAAAAAGAAAAGAAGATAAGAAATCAATAAAAAAGGAAAAGAGGAAAGAAAAAGGAAAAGAAAAAAATGTCAAGAGAATGCATAGGAAATTAACCCTACTACCAAGAGAAAAGACCAAAAAAGAAAAGTGAAATAGAGAAGTATATTCAAAATTACCCAAATTAATAAGAAAAAAGTCAAGAAGATAGGAAATAGAAAGATGTTGATACGAATTAAACCAATGAAATTCAATTGAATCAGAGAATTCAAATTTGAAAGGAAATGCGGCGTGAATTACCATCATTGTTAGCCACCTAAAGAAACATTTGATTTTAACGTTGTAACAAAATGTACAATTTTGTAGTGCATATTTACATGTTCTAATGTAACAGTGTATAATAAATATTTATTGCTCTACTTTTGTATCGCGCTCTGTTTTAAATTAATGTTTTAAACGTTGAAATTTTATTCTTCGTTTTTTTACATTTATATATATATATATATATATATATGGTGGACTCTCCCGTCGTAATCGACGTATGAGGATCAAGCAGCACAGTTATTAGAAACCGACAGCCCAGACACCAGCACATATGATTTGATTATTGTGGTGAAGGTTTTGTGCAGAGCCAACCACACTTTCGAAGAGCCGAATACAGAGACCTGGTGCACTATGTGCCGCAAGGTCCCGAAACGACCCTCCTCAGCTTTTGAATTCAGAATTGTCCGTCTCCTAGACCAGTTGGCATATCCAAGGCTATAGAACACAGTCTGTCCTGCTATTTACCCATAGCTGGAGAGCGAAGAAGAGGATTAATACCTTTCCCAAGGGTATTAGCACGTAAGTGAATGTAATGGATTCGACTGGAATTCGAACTCGGTTATATATATATATATATATATATATATATATATATATATATACACAAACACACACACACACACACACACACACACATATATATATATATATATATATATATATATATATAGAGAGAGAGAGAGAGAGAGAGTGAGAGAGAATGAAATGAACAAATCCGACAATTATTTTTAAAACATTTTTATAAAAAAAAACGAACATATAAACATAAAAAATGTCTTATATATATATATATATATATATATATATATATATATATATATAGAGAGAGAGAGAGAGAGAGAATGTGTGTGTGTGTGTGTGTGTGACAAAAATACTTTTACAAACTTTGGGGCGTGTTCCTGAGACCAAAACAAAGTAAAATGTCCATATATAAACATATGCCCAAATAACCATCGTTGTACCTCAGCACATCAACAAATGTTCAAAATGTCCTCCGCTTGCTTCTACACACGTATGCACGTGTCGAAACATTGACTGGCGGCCACTTTCAAATACTCCCACACGGTGTCCATTGGTTTTGCAGCCCCCACTCCCATGACACGTTGATGAAGGTCTCTGCATTATATATCGCTGCATAATCCAGTTGTTTTAGGTGGCCCAAGAGATAAAAAATACAAAGGATTAATGTCGGCGGAACGTTCAGACCACTGAACAGTTCCCTCCCCTACTTAACAATCTTTCATGATAGATGTCAACCGGTGCATCGCGAACAATGTGACTAAAATGTACTGTAGTCCCATCATGCATGGACCACATGCGTCATCGTATTAGCATTGGCACCTCCTCTAGCAGGTACTTTTACATATTTGGAGGCAGGTTCCTCGCATCAAAACAAGGACAAAAGTCCACATAAACATATCTCCGCAAATCCTTCGTTTTTGAGTTATTAAAATTAAATTTAAAGAAAGTTTACGGTAGATGATGCTGTGTTGCCATTTTTTGGTTTTAACAAACAGATGACTTGTTAATGTTTTCTCCCACTCTAATAACCTTATTTCTATGCTAATAATTCAAATTGGGGCTCGCAACCCCGAGCAACCGTCGTTACCTCCCTCCTCCCAATCTCTTAGTTCTCATATATATCAGCGATCTTGTCTTGGTACGATGTTTCTGATCCAAGAAGGAATTCTGTTGTCTGATTTCTGGGTAGACGAGACTTGTACATTCGGAGTATCACGCCCATATCTTCTTTCCTGGATTATTTGCCCCTTCATTAAGTGTTCTTGGTTTTGCTGTTATCAGCATGATAGTCAGAGATCTGAACCTTTGAGTAACTTTGAAGTAGGCTATCCTATCGACAGCTGTATAATATCGGGGCTATTATACTGCTATTTTGTGAATGGATTCTGATCTGTGCAATAGCCTCCGGTGAGTCTTCTCGATGCCATGATGAAGGGTAAATTCGGCTGTAATTTTAATTCAGTTCATTGATGCATCTTTCTCCAGTGGTGTGCTTGTCTCACTATATAGTGATTTTCCAAGCGTAGCTTAGATGTGGCACAAAGCCGAAATTAGGGGGCACCCAGTGAGGATCGAACTCACTACTCAGTCGTAACCGCTCTAGCGAGCCAAGCTTGCTAACCATTACACCGCCTCGAGGTGCCCTTGTCTCACTATATAGTCTTGCACAAAATACACTCTCCACACATGAACTCAACGAAAACGAACAAAGGCAGTAAACCTAACCTCTAAAAAAAAAGTAGACGCCATGTATACAATCTCGTGCATTAATGTGAGAGGTCACCGTCCCAAATTTACAGAGGTGGAATTCCATCTTCTTGAGGTCAAATCTGGCCTCCTATTTCTGTCGAAAATCCCACTACAAGAGCTCGCAATCCAGTTATGTGCCATGCGTGATACACACTTAGGCGATCATGTATCTTTCTATACATGACTGACGAGGCAGATTTTTTTCCAGCAGTAGGTTGCCATTTCTTTCTGCGGTAGACCAGTTATCACCTAGTGCTATAGAACCAGGTCTATCTTGCTATTTAGCTGGAGAGAAGAAAATTCATACCTTTTCAAAGGGTATTAGCACGTAAGTGAATGTAATGGATTCAATTGGAATTCTAACTCGGCTCATCGATTCCTCAATCCAAGCCGCTATCCTTTATGCTACCGTGCCTCGGGGCTATGCTGTCTTAACAGACAAACACGATTACTTAAACCACGGACTCGGAGCCAACATTAAGGATTGGTTTCCCTGTGGCAGATACTCAGAAAACGAGATCCCTGATCTCCTTTATATGTGCGCCGCGTGGTTCTTATCCACAGTACCATATTCATCTTCCTTCTCTATCATCCTCAGGACGATGGGACACTAATCTTTGACCGAATATCTGAGCGGATTGATAATACCCTCAATGAATTTCCCTCGGCTTGCTTTCGTAGTTATGGTGACTTTAATATTCACCACAAAGAATGTTTAGTCCACTCAGACAAAACTAATGAAAAAGGCAGATATTGCTGAGACTTCTTTATCAGGCAAAACTTTTTGACCTCTTCCTCAAATGCTACCCTGAAAAATACTCCGTAAAAGTTTTAAGGCACGTCATAAAATTCCCTGGTCAGTGTCCAAAATAGATGCCAAGCCAAACGCATTTCCTGATTTGCCTTTCCATAGAACGAATTTTCGCTACACGAAGGCAGACTAGGATAGCTTAGATCTTACATGGCGGAAGCTCCTCTCTCAACCTTCTTTAAACATGTTGCCTCAAAAACTGCTACCCTCGTCTCAAAACGGATCCTTTCTGGAATGAAGAGATTTATACCCCACCTAAAACTCCAGCAAAAACCGAACAGCCAGACCTAGTTTACCCCACAATTTGCTGCAGCCATAGCCCATCGGAAGTATCAAAAGGAATGGTGTGTAGTTTGAATCCGCATTCAAAACTGTTCGCAATCTCTGCAAGAAAGTCCTGGAAAATGCAAACAAATTGTACCACAAGATTTCTGGAAGATCCTCAGACAGATTATGAATAGTTATATGTTCCTTGCCAGATAAGGTGAAGCTCTTCGCCTCAATCTTTACCTCTAACTCAGTATTAGAAGAACACTGGACATCCCTTTCTCTACTTCCCCCGTCTCACTGAGCACAATCTCAGTAGTATTTTTATTACAGCCCGGGAAATCTCGAAAGTTCGAAGTGTTGACCCTAAGAAGCCCACTAGCCCATACTAATTCATAGTGGTTGTCCTTAAGAACAAGGAACCAGGAACTATTCTCGATCTTATCAAAATTATTTAACTGCTGCCTGAAGGAGAAATCTTTCACAAGTCTGTTGAATATGTCAAACGTATTCTCGTTTTTCAAGAATGTGGACGGACGCTTATCCCCCTTTCAGTATTGAACCATCAATCCCCTCAGCGTCATTAGCAAGTTTTTGAGTCTATAATCAACAAGAAAGTTGTTGATTACCTGAATAAGAACAACCTCTTGAGCGACAAGTAGTACGGATTTCAATAGGTTCGATCCACTTTTGATGTCCTAACTACCATTACTCACAAAATTAGTGAGGCGCTGGTCAACAAACACACCTCAATGACCATAGCATTAGATATTTCAAAGGCCTTTGACGACGTATGGCTCGAAGGATTGCTGTTCAAACCCTCTAACTATGGAATCACCGGAAGAATATTTTCAATAATAAAGTCCTTCCAAACGGAAATAAGAAAACAAACCTTCCAAACAAACTTGGCATTTTTTTTTTTCTGATTGAAATTGAAAAGCATTCGAGTTCGACTTGATGTCGCCGTAAGTTCTATGCTAACAGCTTCGCACTTCTCGCTTGTGGAACTCCCTTCCGACTCAATTATTTTTAGTAAGCTTAAATCTGTAAAAATTTAAAAGCAATGTCAATCGCTACCTACGGCCCTCCCGGTTACTCTTTTCTCTTCTTCCCGCTCATTATTAATGTTTCTTTTACTAATTCTTCCACACCCTGTAACCCCATGTGTCCTAGTGTCTTTACTGTCTTGCATGGGGTGATACCCATGTTACTTTTTACCCCTATAAAACAAGAAACATTTGCAACAATTAATGTCGGTTGTTTAGGGTTCTGGTTTCACAAACGTTTTCAGGGAGTCCCGTAAATTTAACATTTTATCTTTGTTGGCGTTGCTAACAAATATCTAAAAGAATAGTTTGTAAAAAAATAAATATATTATAAAATTTTAACTAATTTTAAAATAACCTTGCAACTTATTGCAATCTTTAATTTCATGTGGACCATAAACCTTCAATAGCCGTGTGAGTTTTTATTAAGAATAGTACTAGTCATACTAGTCATGTTGTACATTATTTACATTATTCGAACTATTGTCCTCATCTTTGTCGCCATATTTATCACAACGTTTCGGCCGTTGTACGCTCCGGCCTTCTTCAGGTGGTTGGAATATCGAAACGTTGTGATAAATATGGCGACAAAGATGAGGACAATAGTCCAAATAATGTAAAAAAATGTACATAATACCTCATCTCAGAAATATAGACAGACTCTAGTCATGTTGTAGTTCGTTATCTTGACAGAGGATAAAAGTGAAACCATGGAACATAATAAAACATTCATCATATTTGGCGAAAACACAGAAAGCAACTTAAGGACATTTTATATTAGGTTGGTGCAAAAATAATGTCGTTTTTCTTTTGACGTTGAACATCAAAAAACGACATTATTTTGCACCAACCTAATATATCAAGCAACCGTTGACAAGCTTTGATGTTACTTTTGCGATTGTGGTGAGAAAATATTTTCTTAATTATTGATTGCTTTTATCCACACCTTATTAAATGAAGTAGAGTTATATTTCCGGTGTAATGACTAATTTCTTTTTGATCAATGGGAAATGAATGAAAACAAAGAAGTATTGATCTACTTGTTTTCTATTGGGTTGCCAAAAGAATTTATTGTCAATAATAAATTTCGTTGTTCTTGTGTATTAAAAAAAGGGTAAGTCTTCTATCTTCGTCTCTTCACTTTAATTTGAGTTGTTATCATCTTCTGATAAAGCAACATGTTTTGCTCGTAAATTCTCCCCCAATTCTACTCTTGACTCATCTGGAGTAACTTTCCACTTAGAACCGAATCTCTATTGTGCGATATAGATATAATTCCGTCGATGGTTGCTGCTGTCATCTCTAAACTGGATTCCCATAAAACATATAGAATTGATGGTATCACTGAAATTTCCTTTACAAAATATTCTTCTGAAGTGGTTCTCTCTAAACTCTATAAAAGAATACCCTGCTGCTTCTTGTTTTCCTGATTGTTGGAAATCCTCTTCTGTAGTTTCGGTCTTTAAGAACTCAAGTAAATCATCTGATAATTCTATTCGTCTTCTACCTCTACCGAAGTGGTTAAGCATTTCACTTCACAGGGTCTTTTTTCAGATAGGTAATATGGTTTTTGCTTCTCTGTGTCAACTTCTGATGAGTTAACGGTTATTGTTGAAAGACTTTATGAAGCTTTAGATAAGAATGGTGAAGTTCGGAGTGTTGCTTTGGATATTTCAAAGGCGTTTGACAGAGTTTGGCATGCTGATCTTTTTCACAAACTGAAAGGTTATGATATTTCTGGTCGAATTTTCTATCTGATTCAATCTTATCAAATCGTGAAATGAAAGTTGTCTTGAACGGATACTCTGCGGGATCTTCTTACATTAATGTAGGTGTTTCTCAAGGCTGTATCCGTTGAACCTATGTTGTCCCTAATTTTAATCAAAATTTGGTGTCATCAGTTCTCAACATTGTTTCTATTCTAATGACACAACTATTTACCCCTGTCTTAATGGTAAGTCTGATTGGTTCGATATGGTCAAATTGGTAGCTCATGTGGAAAATGACTTTAAATCTGTTGTTAATTGAAATAAGAAATGGCTTGTTAACTTTACGTCTCCAAAACAAAACTGTTCTCTTTTAATCGTCTTAGAGAACCTTTTTTGATTTCCATCAGCATGGCTGATGCTAACCTCCAGGAGATTGACTCGTTGAGCCTTCTCGGGCTAACGTTTTCCGCTGGTAGGAAGTGGAAAGATTAAATTGAATCAGTTCCTAGATCTACTGCCAGGAAAGATGGTTCACCGTATTATGTTAGACATTTTTTTCTCGCCAGAATCTATCTTACACATTCCACAATTCGTCTATGCATTGAATATTGCTATCACATCTGATCTAATGCTTCTGCTATGGATTCTTTCTAGAATCTCTAGATACAAAGATGAATTTGCAGTGTTATCGGTCCTGACCTGGCATCTCGGCTTCAATCACTTTCCCACCGAAATGCAGCTTCCAAGTGCCTTTTCTATATTTTCATGGTAATTGTTCTGATTGTTCCCTTTGGTATCTTGACTTTATGAAATTAAGCACAGTACGAAATTGGCAGCTGGATCTCACCCTTTTATAGTTGAAATAGTTAAATAAAACCGTAAGTTCTATGTTAGCAGTTTCTTCTCTTGTACTTCTCACTTCTGGAACACACTTTTTACTTCTTGCTTTCCAGTCAACTTTGATTTTCAAAAATTCATATACAATGTCAGTCGTTATCTTTTGTTTTCTTAATTTCTGTTCTTTTATTGTTCTCTCTGTTTAGCAACATTTTCTTATATTCTTCTCATATTATTTCACACTCAGTAACTCTTTGCGTCTTAGTGGATTTATTGCTTTGGTTGGGGTGAAATGATTAAAAAATCACTTTTCATTGTGCTGTGACCGTTGTCACAGTAGAATATTTTTTATTGCCAAAATTGGTAAACCGTTATTATTGATTCTAACACTAAATGAAGCAATTATTGTAATTGATCAAAAACAAGTCTTTCTTCCTTTCTCAAATCTCTTTCCAACATGATTTTGTGTTATGTGTGTTGTCTTTTACCTCATATACCTCTCGTTAAGGAAAAAATCCTCCTTTTCTGGGCATATGGTGGTTATTTGTCCACTAGTATACCCGCTCCACGCGAATATCTATTCCTATTCCTGCAATGAAAAAAATCCTCATTTTTTTTGTTGTGAGTGTAGTCTATCTGTTATCTCAGCTACTGCCCTACGCCAATAAGGAGATTTTCTAAACGGAGCTTAAATGTGGCACAAGGCATAAAGTGTGGAGCACCCAGTGAGGATCGACCTCACTACTCAGTCGTTACTGATCTAGCAAGACAAGCTTGCTAACCAATACACAACATCGAAGTACACAACATGATTTTCTAATTATAGCTTAGATGTGGCGCAAGGCCGAAAATATGGGGCACCCACTGAGAACCGAACTCAATACTTTGTCGTAATTGATCTAGCAAGACAAGACTTCTAACCATTGCACTACGTTGACGTGTCCTGCCTACACCAATATGATAAACCAAATTTATTCTTTCTCATCATATGAAAAAGAAAACTTATCGTGTCTGAGTTAGTTGTATCGCATTTCAATTATCCTTCTACCCCAAGTCCTCGAAACAAGTCGTGATCATTTCACTACTATTCTTAGCAAGACTGTTTTCTTTAATGTATGTAAAAATTCGATTCTTATTTCAGCTTTCCCTCATACGAGTTGCCAAATTCATTTCGTTGTAAAAATGTTTTAAAAAAAAAGACATTGTCGTAAAATAGTTTTGTACCCTTTTGACAGATAACTGATGAAGAATACGTAATGATGGGGAGGGTCGGGTTTTCTTCTTTTCCCTGAAGAAGAACTAGAATTGACGCACATTCATTTAGTTTCATTGTTGAGAAATGCAGTTTACTAAGGTATGTTTTCAAACATGGCTATAATGTACAAAAGTGAGAAAAACAATTTGGGGAAATCTTTCCCTTGGAAGGAACTAATCAAAATCAGGAACACCAGCCTCTGCATATGTTAAATAATAATCTTTCAGACAATTTTTTTAAAGAATTGTATTTCTCCACTGACTTTCTCATTTTGACCTTTGAGATCAGATACAGGAAAACAAAGGAAGTCATTTTTAATTGGCTAAAACTACCGTGCGAACATTCGATGTAGAAAGGATTTCAGTGAGTTAAGTTTTACGTCGAACAATGTAGACGTGTTAATACCGTATCTGAAAACTGATCCCCTGCAGAAAGCATAAATTGCCTTTCTTATAACAGAAAATATTTAAAACTTCAAATATTACATGTAGTTTTAAAATTATATTTGCATGTTCTTTCAAGAACTTTGATTCAACCCATTTCAAAGCTGTGAAGTGAGATAAGTTTCTGCCTTCAAACTGTTTTGCCCACAACAAAATTTTACATTTGAAAGCCTTTATACTGTTGTACATCATTGTTATTATCTGCTTTGGTCCATGGAGCTTGAAAATTAGAATTCAGTGAAGAATTCAAACTTACAGATTGGGTTAAGATTGGGTTACTTAACTCGGGAACATGTTCTCATTTCATTGCCAAGAATAATCCAAATATCTCCTCTAAAAGCAAAAAAAAAAAAACTCTTTAAAACAAATCCCTGAGTGAGCCACCTTATTTCAGAATGACCCAGAAGCTCTCCATATCCACTATCTATGGTGGACTGAAAAGAACTGAGCTATCCGTGGTTGAGAGTTCTTGTCCGTATAAGATTGAGTTTTGATAACTACATCCATTGTTTTCCGTCTGCAATGACACAATACCTCTTGATGCTGAATACAGTTGATAACACAGATAAGCAAATCAAGACTGTTCAAACATTTCTTTAAGGCGGCCAACTAAATCCATCTTTTCAGAGCACATTGCAGGTGCACCATCTGTTACCACTGGTACGAGTTTTGACCAATCTAACATTTGTATCCAATTCGTTTCCATTTCACTCAATATATCCTACCCTATCAATGTTCCCTTCAAAAGTAGTAAATCTAATAATTCTTTAGTAACCTTAAACGTTTTGTCGACTCTTCTGATAAAGAAAGCACAATAAGCAGTCCCTATAATGTCTGTAATTTCATCAAGTGCAATAGAAAAATTTTCAAACAGTATTAGACAAATTGACGCTTTCAAATATTTTTCTTTTCTCATGACAGAATTTTATTAGTCTTTCAATGGGAAGTCTTTAATGAAACTTTCTTTACTGAAGCGCCGTGACGTTTTTCCCCTCATTCAGCCGAGAGTAAAAATTGCCCTTACAGCATTTGGGTAAAAATGACTGCTCTTTCGAAAAAGCTTTCTGAAACCCCTTCTTTCCAATGAATTTGCCGTACTGATCACGGTGTGTTGTTTTATAATGTCTCTTTATTTTCGTACAGTAATATTATGCAAACATATAAAGAACACGTATTTTTTTATTAGGTTGGTGCAAAAATTATGACGTAATAATGTCGTTTTTTGACGTATTTTTTAACGTCAAAAACAACATTATTACGTCATTCTTTTTGCACCAACCTAATATTTACCTTTGTCGAGCTTAACGCATTATCATGTTGAAGCACCGGTCCTTGTACGATCACTGAAGTTAAGAAACGTCGAGCCTGGTCAGTACCTAGATGGGTGACCGCTTGGGAATACCAGGTGCTGTAACCTTGTGTATGCATGAGGCGTAATGGATAACGACTCAAAATTGGAATTAGGAGTACAAAGTGTCAATTCCAGACATGTTCGTTATATCCTCTTACGCGCAAATACCCTTGGGAAGCTTTATGAATTCACCTCTTCTTTCCCAGGTATGGGTTAATTAGTAGGACGTGTGTCAGTAAATCATTATCATCTAAAGAAAATACTAATAAAAATATTTTCTGGCTTTAAATAACCTGAAAAAGGCTGATAAGCAGTAAAAAAAAAATATCTCAAAATATTTCCACTTTTCTTGAAAATTTCGGTTTACTTCGGTAATTTTTCTTTTCTTTGATATTGCCAACATTCTTTGTTGTTGTTTCGGTTAATGTAGTTGACCATAAACGGATCTTTCTTCCTTGAAATTTCAGTTTATTTAATAATCTTCTCTCAAACCTCTTTCAGACATGATTTCTTGTTGTTGTTTGTATTGTTTTTCATTTCACCTCAATAAATCTATTTATTCTCTCCTTATTAAAAAAAAAAAAAAATCCTCATTTTCTGTTGTCTATGGCGGTTATCTGTCACCTAGTGTAACCTTTCCACCTGATTTATCAAATCTATTCCTTCTCTCGATATGAAAAAGAATTATTTTCCGTTGTCTACCTGTCGCCTCTGCTACGCCACTACGTCAATTTGAATAATCAAATTTATTCACTTTTCACCTTATAAAAAATAAAAATAAAAAAACTGTCCATTTTCTTGTATTTTTTCTCACTGGTCCCTCCTGCTCCAAATGTCCCTGAAAAAAGTCATACTCATTTCACTAATATTCTTATCAACTCGAGGTTTTAGAAAATATGTATAAAAGTTCGCTGCTTATTTCCGCTTTCCCTAATATGATTTTTCAAATTTTTCGTATAAGATTAAAGTAAAAAAAAGAAAACCAGACATTGTTGCAAGGGTACGTTTTTTGCACTCTCTCGTAAGGTGGTGGTGGTGGGTAGGTAGAGTTTTCCTTTGGAGATAAACTACGAACACATTTTGTTCACCTTAAAATTGACTGTCTGTTCGCACTTGGTGGGTATATCAAGTTCAGTACTGCAACGAACAAATCTATTAAACTAATTAAAATTTGAGGAAAATATTGACCACGAAAAGGGTCCCAAACGAGCCACAGAAAGATATTTCGCGGTTCACCTGCTTTTCCCAAAGAAATAATCCAAGTGGCTAGAAAAAGAAAGAAAAATTCACTGACGACTGAAACTAACAGGAACGTTCAACCCGCGGCTCACTTAATATTTTCATGCGGCCCACTGTACCCTAAAATCTTTAGGTATATTTTCTTTTACTCTAGTAACATATGTCGAGAAAATTATTCTCAGATTATGCTAGTTGGTTCACTTCCCCCATTGCACTAAAAGAGGAAGGAGGCAAAGGCCTTTGCCGAGACACACTGGTTGTTGCGAAGAGCAAGAGCGGCATTTATTTTGTAGTATATACAAAAACGTGGTACAAGGCCCAAAATGGGGGAACAGGAAAAAAGGATGGTCTTACTCTGTCTTAAAATTTGAACTTAGGTAGCCACAAACACTGACCCAAACATACCACAATATTCCTTACATGAAAACAACGTATTCTTACGTACCACTCTTACTACAGCGATCATAATACCTAAATGTCTATATGAAGTCCTAACTACTCCCCATATGTGCAATTCTTTTCTTGAGGGGTAGGGAATAAAACAACAAGTTTTAAAACCTAGGCCCCAATGTTTACTTACAATACGAAATATTCTACGTACAAGAAACTAAATAAGATAGTGTTAATAATAATAATAAAAAACCCACAATCCTTTAATGTGGTAGAAACATTAGTTAACCGGACGAAATCAATGCGGGACTTTAGTAATATAAAACACTCATTCGTCAAATATACTCTCATTCAAACAACAACAACAAATACAAAACTCACACCCGACAACACGGAAGGTAGGGGATTAAACTAAAGAAAGTGAAAGCAGAAATAAAAGGAGCCAGTGAGCATACATCCCCTAGCTAAGTTAACCTGGAAAAAACTAAGAACAAAAAACAACCCAAAACTCACATAATTTCGGAAGGGGTTGCCAATGTTCAACCCACTTAGTGCAATATCCTAATGCCTAACCGGCATCAAAGTGCCACTCTAAATCGGCACCTCTTACTCGCCACAAACGCGCAAGATCCACCCACCTTTTGCCAAATTCTGATGGAGGGAGCCGCTGCCTTTCCGTCCTAATCTTGACTTTAAGCTGATGCTTAAAGTACAAGATCAGTTGAGAAGAAGTGAATTTCTCGCCCCCATAAAATTCCTTCAGACATGTCCTCCAAATCATGACTCTCATAACGCTTAGCAAGCAAAAGAACAGTGTTGAGCCTTCGTCAATGGTGGTACCACATTGCTAGCCTCGTGGACGAAAAACTTTCCGCGCAACCAGCGAACCATGATGCTTTCAATAAACTTGCACAACGGGACTGCAACCCTGCAATGAAAGAAGGTGTGATCCAGGGACTCCACCTCCACATCACAGCAAAATCTTCTCTCGACCCAGAGGGCCCTACGAATCACCATCCAGGTGATGCCTCGTCATAATTGAAGCATTTCAACTCGGGCGCCAAAGGCCATATTGAGCGAGCCTCTTGCTTCATAAGACCGAGCTCGTTTATCAGATCATCTTGTACGGACCTCTCCTAACTAACATGTAATATAATGTCCTTCGGGACAACATCTGGACGTTAGAGCGGTCATCCGTCACCCGTAAGGGGTGTTCAGAGCAATTCGACATTTACAATAGGAGCACTCACCTCGCGATAAACAGAGGACCTCCTCCTCTCATGAGTGCACACTTCTCAGGGACAGGAAGTTCTTAAGGGCAATTTTCTTCCAAAATTCGCCCTCCTCATCTGATTGCTGACACATTCGAACTAGGAACGTGAAGAGCATGTTGACGAGTCTCAACGCTAGGCATACCCAGGCTGCCTTCAGAAGGGTGGAGTTAACAGATCTCCCGAGGTACCTTAGCGGACTTGCCTCCCCACAAGAACAAGAGCCTTATTAATGAAATTAATGTGGCAGACGGAAGTGAAAGTACCGAGAATCGGTAAAGGAGAATCGGTAAAGGAGAATCGGGTAGATGTGAGAGGCACATACTTCCGTCCTCTCTTTTGAGGAAAAATTCCTCTGGGACCAAGTGCGACTTCGGCCTTCTCCTGCACTTCCGACCAATACATTTCCAGCAAGAGATCGGGGCCAAACCAGACGCCAAGTATCTTGACTGGCCCATTCGCCCAGAGGAAAGATCCGGGAAGAGAAACTCCTTTGCACGCACACAACCGCAAGCCAACAGACTTATCGCGGTTGATCTTGATCCCTGTCACCGTTTCGTACCCTCTGATTTCTTTGCTGACTTCGTCAATCTCGGCTCTGCTCGACACAAGAACCGAAACGTCGTCAGCATAGGCGGAATACCTGGCCGATGTGGTAGTACTAGGTAGGGAAATTCCACGAAGGACCGGATTCGTCTTTAACTTGCGAAGGAAAGGCTCCAACGCAAGAACGGAAAGCAAAGGCGAAAGCGGACAAACCTTGACGAATGGAGCGAGACAATACGAAAGGCTCAGATCGAACCCCATTCACTTGCAGCAGCGCACTGGGAGACGCATACAGAAGCCGAATCTCGGTGCTAAAGTACGATCCGAAACCGGTCACCGACAGCCTCCAGAAATCGATGGTCCACCCGATCAAATGCCTTGGACTGACCTAAATTTATCAGCGTGAATTCACTGCCGACTTGCTCGATGGTCAAGCGTGGCATGTGAAAGTTGTCCTGAATAGTCCTGCCTTCACAGGGCGAGTCTGTTCGGAGCCAATCAGACTAGAAAGGACAACCTACAAACGGTTGGCTAAGATCTTGGCTAAAATCTTTAACTCATGGTTAAAGGGCGAAACTTACCTATGCTATCCCCACTGTTCTTGTCTTTGCGTAGCAACTTGATCACACCTCTGGTGAAGCGTTGAGGTATAGATCCCTGCCTCAAGTACAGTTCATAGGGTAGACAATTTAATCCCGGATATCTGTCCCGGCCAACTGACTTCAGCGCTTCCCAGATTTCCGATCCTCGCACCCAACTGCTTCAGCCGCCTGGAGTCATAGAAAGTCGACCAAATAGGCGCCGAACTGAGCGGTGCTCCGACCGGGCTCCCTGGTGAACAGATCCTGAAAGTAGTCACGAAAAAGCCTCACATATGCCCGCGTCTGTAGTGACGGTCCGATTATCCAAGAATGTGATGCATGCGACATATCGATGAGATGCATTCCTAACTTCCTCTGCACGCAATATAGGGGCCATATTCGTTGCCCTGGGAGACATTCTTTTTAACCTAGCCCTAACTATCAAAGCTTGATTCTTCTTGATAAGCAAGGAAGCCAACTCTGCTAAGGCTATGTCCCTACTATAATCGTCCGATACAACTTTTCCTCGCACGCCATTTGCGCCGCTAATCTAGATTTAGTTGATTACTATACTCAGAAGCAAACGATCTAATTTTGGATTTTAATTTTCCCCACCACATATTCCCAAACACAGCCTCTCTCAATTTCCGCTGAAGTATTAATAGCAGCTGGTCCTGGAAATCTTGCTCACCAAATAATGATGTACTCAATTTCCAGTAGCCAGCCATCTTAACTTTAGGCTTATCTAAGTTTACACGATTCCGGAGGAGCTTATGATCCGAGTAAACTATATAATGGAAAATTGGACATCCTAAGGGCTCTACATCGACTCTCCTAACCAAGACACGGTGAAGGTAGCTAGAACGCACCTCCATAGCCGAACTTTCACTATTCGTCCAAGTCCACACTACCTCCCGAGGGTGTTCATTACGGTATTTATCGACAAGATCAAACTTGTCGATGAAGTCCCGAAATGGTTTCACATCCCGATTGTTAGTACCCGATCTTGCCCCTATACGAGCTATATCCGGGTCAAGGTCTAATTGCCCACTAAAACTACCCGACGAGATATCGCCAAAAACGGCTCGTCCGCCAATACAAATCAATCCGCTTAACATGGTCATTAGGCGTATAAATATCAACGAGACAAAGAGTCTTATCCCTTGTGGTAACATCCAGCACACAAAGACTGCCCGCCGGATCTGCGAAGACAAGAGCACACGCCGCGTCCAAAGCCTTGCCAAAGACTTGCTCATCAACAAGAGATGCTGAACCCCATAGACAGAATGTCTTCACGATCCCGAGTTGAAAAGCGGGTCTCCTGTACACAACATACATTCACCCCGAGACGCTGAAAGTCGAAAGTGAACCTCGCCCTGCGAGACTCCGACCTAAATCTCAGGGCATTCACACTAGTGCCATTATCAGACCGATTAAAGTTGCTTTTGTGCATTGAACATGGCTTTGGTGAGGACACCGACGGCCTGTCCCATCTCACTCTTGATGGTACTATCTTGAGACAGGCCACCAATGTCCCAGGGGAACGTTAGATTCAAAGCTCTATAAAGGGAGGGGTAAACGTAAAGCCCCCCACCCCTAACCAAAAAATATGATTCAATCTTTTAGCATTTGAATCATTATAAAAAGATTACGGGAGAACATTCCAAATACATTCTATCTTTTCCCAAATTTGTTGACCACTAACACTGTAACAGTCTTAATGGTCTCAGCATTGGGAAAGTTATTTGGGTTTTCAATATCTAATCCATTGAGTGTTTCAAAATTAATCAGAATCTTAATATCTTTTATTTTACGCGACTGTGTTAAAGCCCTTTCTTCCTATTCTTTCATAAGCTGGCACACTTCCCCAGTGTTATAGATGCGTTTAGAGATTGTTGTGTGTGTTTTTTTGTTTTTTTTTCGTGGCGGATTTATTTGAATCGGCAGAAAGACTTCTTTGACGTTTCGGTTTATTAGATTCCTTGGATGTACTAATGGGAGTTTAGACAGGGGATGGATTAGGCATGGATAGATTTTTTTTTTGTTTGTTGAGAATTTAGCAATGGGAGCCTTCTTTAGGGTGGTCATTTCGGAAGGGGTGAGGGATAGAGAATCAACCTTTGCAGGTGGAGCCATGAAGTGGTGTCTTGAAGACGGTGTCAAGAAAGAAGGGCTAGTTCTTTTTTATGCGTCCGTTCCATTTGCTATAGAAATTCCTTGTAAAAGTAAATCGATCCAGATTCTAAAAAAGTTTTATGACAATGTTACAGTCAGATATTCGCTTTATTTCATAGTTATGGATTCCTAGTAGCCCATAAGAACTGACTTTATTTAAACAACGTAGATTGCATACTACAAAAGATATATCATGCCGAATTAAAAGCTTAAAGTTTTTATAAGTTTGTTCAAGTCATTAATTAATCTAAAATCGAAGAAAGATCCGTTTCATATATGATATAGGAAATAGATCTTCGATATTTTAGATTAATTCGATATGATATATCGAATATGTGACTAGTGTAGCATTGTTAGAAACGTTTCTTAGTTGCTGGATCGAGTTACAATGAATTTTTATAGTAAACAGAGCGAACCCATAAAGGTGTGAGGTACACAACAGAAATCGATCTTTCAGGTGCAAAAATGTATATATTGGGTTTTTATTATTGCGATTATCTTAATTTGACATTAAAATATGAATTAAAAGTTCTTTGAATTTTCAATGTTAAATTTGTTTCCTTATATTTAATGAGACTGGGATTTCTCCACCTCTTGATATTAAGAGGCTGGGATTTTGCCCTGTTATTCACCATTGTTGCCGCACAGGAAAAGAAATTAACCCTCGTGAGACAAATCTCCATTCAAATTGCGTCTATCCTCTTGTGTGTTCGCATGTATATATTTTTTTTTTTTTTTTGTAATTCAATAACAGACCTAAAAATATTTCTATATTTAACAAAAATAATCCTATTATAATTGTACTTGTCCCTCCCTTCCTTAGACCGTTACACCCTGCTTATATCCCAAGAATAATGGATTATTCCGCGTTTGGATCACAGGAAAAGATATTACTTGGTTTCAGTGAGAAAATGAAAGAAAAAAAAACGGAAGTAATATGGTTTTCGTTTCTCCAGATCACAGATTCTGAACCGCCATGCCGCGTCACACTAATGTGACATACGAACATCTTAAGTGTACCGCGAAATACTATCATGCCTTACATATATATAAATGTGTGTGTGTTGTGGAAGTACTAAGGGTACAGCGTTAGTATTTTACTAAATAAGCTGCACAAATAGTTGGTTAATAAACATTGATTTAAAGTTCATATTAGTGTACGTATTTTTTAAAATCCATGGTTTTATTTTATAACATTTAAATATATACCCTTAAAAAATTTGCTAATTGTGCCGCGATATTTTCATTTGCTCCTAGGTGTGCCGTTGCTTAAAAACGTCGAGAAACACTGCTCAATTGGTAGTTGAACTGACTAGATATAACCGTAAATTCTATGCTAACAGCTTATTTCCTAGCACTTCTCACTTGTGGAACTCCTTTCCGACTTTATGCTTTCCAGCCAACTTTAATCTTCAAAAGTTTAAATGCAATCCTGATTACTCTTCTTTTGTTCTCGACCCTTAGTAATGATTCTGCTTCTAATTCTTTCACACCCAGTAACCCCTTTTCTGTCTTAGTGGCTTGCTTGAACTAAACTCTATTTAAAAAAAACTAGATAAAAATGAAGTGAGGGAATCAGGTTAAACTGAAGAGAGAAACAGATACTCTACATTTTGATATCAGCTCAAAGACCGAGAAGTGATTTTATTTTCTTGCCACCCTACGCTAGAAGGATGTGACACAAGGTCGGTTTAATGCAAGGAACCTGAGCGCCTGGGCAGGTCCCCCAAATAGGCAACCGTTGGTCCCGCTGGCATCAGTATGACTACCGAATACGCACACACTCTTCAGTGGAATGAGAGTGGCACTACCGTGGGTAGGTGGGACCGGGTACCTCTCAATAATATTTTCAGTTCCGCTCTGCTCGAAGACAACTGAGAGATGAAATGTAATTTATCCACACTAGGGCAAATACTACAATTTGATCCCAGCTAAAAGGGCGAGAATTGATGGTGATCGCAATAAAAGTGGTATTTTCAGACGCACAGTATCGAACGATGGAAAAGGTAATAAAAAAAACAAAGTTACCATAAATAAAATAACATCATCTGAATTATTTTTTTATTAAAAGAAATGTTCGTAAGACTGGATTTTCCTAGAAAGAGTTTAGCGTCTAATAAATAATGGACTATCCCGTTTTGATTGCATAGGAAAACAAGAAGGCATGAATGAAAGGAAGGAATGAAAATAGAAGTGTTTAACGATTCATTCAGTGAAATGGAAAAGTTGTGAATTTCAATTTTTTTCATTCGTACCCATTTCTTAAAATATCGACCAGCGTTCATATTTATAATTTTATTGCAATATTTTGTTAAAGTGTTTATGGTCATATATTTTATTTTTAACGATGTGACGGAGGAATTTCTACAGATATTTTATTACTGTCATAGAACTCGCCATGTGCTTATTATTAAGTCATTAACTGAAGAATTAAAATTAATCAGAAAATTAAAATATGAAAACCGTGAAAATTTCACAGGTCTTTCTGGTTGAAAAAATAATTTTATTTATTGCCGAATAATTTCAGAAAAGTTCAATAAAACTTTACAAAGAATTTGGATTTTCAGCCACCTATGGTCAACAAAGCGACGGGTACTGTATTAATCCCATAAAAGGGGGGAAAAAAGAAAAACACTATGTAAAAGAAGAAGAGATTTAAAATTGGTATTGACAGAAGATCAAAAAGGAATATATTCATAACATTCAAAGTAGAGTCATTCTGAAGATTCGTATTCACTTTTAGTGCAGTATGGTATTCACTACTCTCTTGAAGACAATATAATCCCTTTTTTCTTATTTGTTCTTTTTCTCTGTCCTCACTAACAAAAAAGTAAAGGCCAGAGACAGCCAAGTCAAATCCAGTGACGAACGTTTTTGACAAAAAGTTATGTAAATTAAAAAATAAACGTTCATCTGATGTTTTCACATCACTGTAAAATAAAAATATATATTAAAACTCAAATATCTCAAAACCCATGAAAGTGTAAAAAAAAATCAATCCCATTTTCAAGTTTTAATGATTTTGTTCATATTGAAAGTAATCCAAGACAAAATTCTAGCGCACAAAATCCCAGCCTCTTATCTCAAAAATGGCCAAAATCTCAGTCTCGTATAAGATTAATTAAGATTAGGTGTAAAGCTCATTCACCTGTTATCACATTATATTAAATTTCTAAGATAACAAATCCTTATCTAAGAGCGCAGAGGAGTTCCTGCAGGGTGTTGGTGTGTGCATTCGTTTCAAGTGACCATTCATAATTCAGTCAGTTTTGTGCCATGCCTGATACACGCTTAGGCAATCATGTATCTTTCAATACATGACTGACGAGGCAGATTTTTTTCCCGCAGTAGGTTGCCATTTCTTTCTGCGGTAGACCAGTTGCCATCCAAAGCTATAGAACCCGGTCTGTCCTGCTATTTACCCATAGCTGGGAGAAGAAGAAGAGGATTCACACCTTTCCCAAGTGTATTACCACGTAAGTGAATGTAAATTGGATATTATTATTATTATTGCCTCAATTTGACATTAAAATTAATTGAATTTTCAATGTTAAATTTTTTTCTTATGAGACTTATTTGTGAGGCTGAAATTTTGTTCACTTTTGGGATAAGAGACTGGGATTTTGTCCGCTGAGTTTTTGTCCTGCTACTGTTGAAAGATGAATGTTAGTCTTCGAAAATTGTCTATAACGAAAAGAAAAGACGCTAAGCCATAATATGGTCTATAATTTTGAGAAGAGTCATTATCATTTCAAGAGTGCGTTATTTACACTTCAACGTAGCTTTTCAGTCAACCCATTCTCCAGTCATCTTCAGGTGTCCTGTAAGGACAAAAAACTGTAGCAAACAGAAGTTTCAAACCTTTCCAGCTATGCTTGTAACGTGTTTTTCCGCAATTCACACAGTACGTTTTATTACATGCGTGGGAATGCTTTATACGTGGGAACGTATTCAATTCTTTTCTTTAAACAAAGCTTTTCGTGCCTTCTGGCCTGAAGATTGCGTTCAAGCATGAAACAGACTGTCGCCGTTTGTTGATGTCAGTCTACACTTTTATATTTACATACGCTCTATCCCTGGTATTGAGCACTTTTCCCATAAGTATAACGTACATCCAAACTATGTTATCTCACACACATACATACACACACACACACATACACACACACACACGCACACACACACACACACACACACACACACATATATATATATATGCAGTGTAACCCGGATATAAGAGATCCGGATATAAGGGAAACCCGAATATAAGAGAGATTTTCTCTGGTCCCAAATTAGAGCCATACTTACCTAAACAAAATAGACCAAACCCGGATATAAGAGAAAACCAGATATAAGAGACTCTCTTATATCCGGGTTACATTATATATATATATATATATATATATATACATACAGTGTAACCCTGATATAAGAGACCCAGATATAAGAGAAGCCCGGATATAAGATAGATTTTCTCTGGTCCCAAATTAGAGCCTGTGTTAATGTAAACAAAATAGACCAAACCCGGATATAAGAGAAACCCGGATATAGGAGACTTCTCCGGTCCCGACAACTCTCTTATATCCAGGTATGCCAATTATTTTACAACCATTAGAGAGAACTCCTTATAGCAGAAAATTTTTTTATCTATGGATGAGCCAAAAAGAACAACCCTAAGAAGTTTCTCAAACTTAAAACGAGTGATATTCGGAAAGCAGTAAAATTTAAGGTGGAGACTATTTATCGTTAGTTTATTAAATTCCTTTTTCATGAAACAATTGAATTAAATTTCCGAAATTTATTTCTTTTAACAGAAAAATGATCTTCTTCATTAGGGTTGCATACAGAGAGATGCAAGAACAAAACTGCTGTCTTTTCAAGAGTTCTTTTTACCTTCCATTAGCAGGAGAGATTCATTGCGCTTCTCGGACAAATGTTTTCAGCTCTACATGAAGTGGAAAAAGTTTATTGAATCAATTGTTAAGTTTGCACTTTAAAAGATTGGTTCACAATGTCGTGCTAGACAATTTTTCTCGACAGAATCTATCTTACATATTTATAAGTTTCCTATTTGTCCTCGCTTTGAATATTGCTGCCGCATCTAGTCTGGTGCTTCTGTTATATATCTAGAGATTCTTGATAAAATCCAAAGAAGAATCTGCAATGTTATTGCTCCTGACCTGGCATCTCGACTTCAGTCACTTTCCCAACGCCGTAACCTCGCTAACCCTGTGTATATTCTATAATTATTTTCATGGTAACTGTTCGGGTGATCTTTTCTTCTATAGTACTTAGATTTTATGAATTTAACCACAGTGCTAGATTGGTGACAAGGTCTCATCATTTTACAGTTGAAATTGCTCGGTGTACTGTAAGTTATATGCTAACAGTTTCTTGTATCGCACTTCAAAAGTTGCATAATATCGGGGTTCTTGTAGTGCCATGTCGCGCATCGATGGGTGTCCCTGCATGCAACTTTGAGGCCAGATCATGTTGCAATCTGCATCAGTTCCTTTCTGTTCATGCCACATTTGATGATCAACTGTTTCTATTACTTTAGGCCTTTTCTCACCGACGTAACTCAACATGACCATAAACAACAAAAAATATAAATCTAAACCAGCTCAAAAATCACTTAAACCCTTTAACATTTCCTTCTCCAACATCCATGGTACTCGTTCTAATTTCTGCAGTGTGTAATCCTTCCTCTTTGATAAGTCTCCTGGTATACTAGCTCCGCGAGACGAACCTTAATCCCTTCCTTTGATTTCTTGATTCCTGGCTACCTTCCTCTCCTTAGAAAGGAACTCTAAAATCCACATGCATTGCCTGGGGGTTTATGTCCGCGATCATCTCCCGCTGGCTAGAGAATTCTATTTGGAATCTCCAGACCATTCGTCTATGTGTCTTCGTCTATCTCTCCTCAATTCAGTAAGATATCTCTTCTTTCTCTACCGTTACCCCTCCTCTCAAGACTGATAGCATTACTGTTAATATAGACAAAGCCATCGCTCTACATTCTTTTGCAAAAATATTCGTGTTCAGTGACTTTAACGCCCATCATACCATGTGGCTTAAACACTCTCTAACTGACCTAGCTGGTATCCAAACCCTTAACTTTTCAATCGCTCAATCTTCACGCAAGTGGTTGACTTTCCTACGCGTTTCCCCAGTAACCTGGACGGTAATGCTTCCTTCTTGATCTCTGTTTTACCACCATCCCTGATTCTTGTCGCGCTACGCTACCTCTGAGCCCATCCTTCACATCTACAAATCTACCATTCGCCCATGCATGAATACTGTTGCCATATCTGGTCTGGTGCCCCCGCTGTTCATCACGAGGTTCTCGACAAAATCTAAAGACGGATATGCAATGTGATCGGTCCTGACTTGGGGTCTCGACTCCAGCCACTTTCTCACTGATGTAATGTGGCTTTCCTCAGTCTTTTCTATAAATATTTTCATGTCATTTGCTCTGACGAGTTATTTTCATTGGTGCCTCGACTGCATGAATTTAAGCGTGCTAGTAGGATAGCATCTCAATTCCACCCTTTTACTGTCGAAACAAAATATAACCACCGCTTCTACTCCAACAGCTTCTTCTCTCGCACTTCCCGACAGTAGAACTTCTTTCCTCTTACTTGCTTCCTTGATAACTATAATCTTCAAAAATTTAAATGTAATGTCAATCGACATCTTCTGTTGCTTTGATCTTCGTTCTTCTTTTTATCCTCCTCTATCCCCTATACCCAGTCTTTTCCTTTACTTACACTCTCTGTAACCCCTTGCGTATTAATGGCGTCCCCAGCTTTGCTTGCGGTGAAATACTTGAAAAAAAATGTCGCTTCTCTTCCGGATCCTTGCTTCTCACTCAACTTTGATCTTTAAAAATTTAAATGCAATGTCAATCGTTATCTTCTATTTTCTTAGTTCTTATTCTTTTATTGTCTTCTCTCTTTAATAGTAGTTTTTTCTCATATTCTCTAACTCTCAGTAACTTCTTGCGTACTAATGGCTTTATTGCCTTACTTCAGGTGGAATGATTAAAGCAAGAATTTTCTTGCTTAAGAAATCTTTATATAGAGTATATCTTTAATTAGTCTGCTACTATTAAGGAAAAATAATTAACCAACGTCTATTTTCCTTTTTCTTTTATTTCACATTTGTGATTTTTCATAAGTTTTTAAGGCATACGATGATATTTATTAAATGTTTAGGAGAAGGTCAGAATTTATTAATTGGCTTTTTTTAAATACAGTGAAACCCGGATATAAGAGAGTTGCCGGGACCTGAGACGAAGTCTCTTATATTCGGGTTTCTCTTATATCCGGGTTTGGTCTATTTTGTTTAGGTAAGTATGGCTTTAATTTGGGACCATATAAAATCTCTCTTATATCCGGGTTTCTCCTATATCCGGGTCTCATATCCGGGTTACACTGTATTAAAAACTGTGTCCAACCCAAATAGAGAAAGTTATTGAAAGAAAGAAAACGAGTTCGTCTAAAAGTAAGATATAAGCATGTTTTTGTTTAGAAAATAAGTTCAAAAAATTGAATTCAGTTTTTAATAATCTTACTGCTCTCTTACTGCAAGTATGCAGTTGTGCCCGGTAAGCAGAACAGAAACCAACTTTATTAGTAATTTTAAAAAATTTGATATTAGAAAAAAATGAATATACACAATTACAAACATTATTCTTGCAAAATTACGTTGCCAGACAACAAGAATTGCAATTGTTAAAAAGCTAGAGACTAATCCTCGACCACCAGAAATATCGTACTTTTCAATCAAACATTATTCCCCTAGGATGATTTGTATCAGGACCAGTGCGTACTACTCCTCGAAATCCAATCGGGGGGAGGAGCCTGATTGGGGACCCCAAACTCTTAACGCTTACTTTTTTTACCTACATTTATATACGTTATCCATAATGATGAAGGTGTTAAAATTATTCAACTTTTTAACATTTCAAGTTGCCACAAAACATTAAGTTGGAATGACATATTATGATATGTCTCTAAACTGTATTTAGATACATTGTATTTATTTTCAATTTTTCTAGTTTAATTGTTCATCTATATTATGATCTATTAATGTACATAATTAGGTTACAATAAAATTTGTATTTTATATGAATACTACCTTATAAAAATTGATATGTAGTAGAGTGGAGGACCCCGTATTGGTGCGACGTATCATAGATTTGATGAGAAGGGCACAAGACCCTTGTACTGGCACTGATATGCATAATTGACATTTTAATTAAATATGACGAGGAAAAAAGATGATGTTTACATTTAAAATTCAGATTCATGAAGTATCTCATATTCGTAACAATTTTCATCATAATAAAATGCATACGTTTGATAATCATTTTGCTAAAATGGTTCAGTCAGTCGCTACTGATTTTACAGCAAACAAATATTAAATTTAAATGATAAATTCTATATCCACAATAAAATAATTCAGAGAGATTAAGAATGGCAACAGTGATAAACTGTCTTTATCTTACCTTCTGTCTGGATAATATCTATTACAGCTACTCAAGTCGAGAGTTCAGTCTTTTCGTCGTCAGCCGTTAACTTTTACGTGTGGATTGTTGTCATTAAGCCAAGGAAAAATGAAAATGTTTAACACAGTCTTATCAATATATTAGAGATGTTTCAGTTTTGATTGGTCAATATATTACTTTCTTACTATAGACCAATCGTAATAAATTGTCGATAGTTGACCACAACCATTGTTGTTGCTGTTTTCATTATTCCTGAAATAAAGTCTTGTCTGAAATGGGTTTTTTTTGTTTTTGTTTTTTGTTTTTTTTTTTGTGGTGGAGCCGGCCCTTAATTTAAGAGTTCGTGAGTAAGGATTTGTTTACATTATTTTCACGAGGTTGGGGGATTTAGAGTAGGGATACTCCCTAGTGACGAGCCTATTGAAATATATGAATATGAGTGAGTTAAAAAATTAATTAAAATTATGTAAAGTTTATTGTTCGTTGTCTCACAATTATATGTATAGGATATAAAATCCTATATTTTACAACCATATGTGCAACACAAATAAGTTAAAAACGCCCACACATTAATAAGATCAGAATCACTAAAACAAAAACTTTTATCCAAATCAATAAAAAATAGGATCCAAAATTAAATAAGTGGTTTCTGGAATTTGATTGGGCAGAACAGTCACCTGCTATGTTTCCGACTACGTCCGTATGTTTGAACTCCAAATGAACTGATCGCTGGGTACTATCCCGCGTAAACCGAAAATCTTTCGTTTGAAGCCAATCACCTGATCAGGATAATTATATATACACCGATTTCGGGGGCAATAAAAACACACACAGCAAAAACCCAGTCAGCAACTGGACGTGGATCACCCGTCGATGACAGGCGGTTGGATCTGTAAACACCCGACCAGAATTCTCTTGTTACCATGACAACACCTCAATCAGCGACGACTACACACCATTCAAAAGAATATTCACACGACTCAAAGAAATATTCATGGCTGTGGAAAAAGTAAGTCTGATCATCTATCTGTATGTCCATTTCCTTTTGGAACCACCGTAATCAGTTTTCACGTATGACTTTACGAACTAACCTTTAAGAAATGTGAAATTTTGTCGAACAATTGAACTTCTGAACTTTGTTTTTTACGACCAGAACAAACACAATGTTTACCATGTAAAAACAAATGTTAATGTGTACATAAATATATGATTATTTCAATTTGGTTTTCATTTTTTCCTATGTAAAAAAATCATTTGTTCGCGTTTTGTTGCATTTGTGGGCACAACGCTCGGATTTTAATTTTTCACTTTTAATCTGGGTAGACTAACTCTACATATGTAACTTGGATCATCTATGCATCGTTTCTCCTGAGGACATCAGTAATCATGGCTCTCCACAACTTCATGTCCTTTGTCGGTCTCAGTAACGTTTGTCTTTTTGCTTTTCTTCTTAATCCTTATGTCAACCATTTACACAATTCGTTAGTTTATTCGCTGCTTTCCTATGTCCATCTTACTCTCTTAATGTGTCCTGTAAGTGTCAAATTGTCCAAGCCCCCCTTTTCTCATTATGTTTTATATTGGTTTTGGTGTCTTCGTAGTTCGAATCTTGGGTTGTTCCTTTTGCTGACAATCATAACAATTACGTCTTCTTACAGTTGATGTTTAGTCGTTTCTTCTCACTTTTCTTTTCTACATCTCGTAGGTGTTCTTGCTATCAACACTGTGTCATATCTCATGTTGTTAAGTTTGTATCTGCCAATATCACTTATCTTTAAAAAGAAATTAAAACATGCATGCACACACAAACAAAAATTGTAAATGGAATCAGCAGTTATTATTTATTTGGAAGTCCGTTTAAATAAACTATGAATATCCTAACAAAATTTCATCGTTTTTTGTTGTTTTGTTTGTTTTTTTGTTGTTTGTTTTGTTTTTTTGTTGTTTTTGTTGTTTTCTTTTTTTTTCTTTTTTTTTTTTTGCCATTTCAAAATAAATCAATACAATTCAGACATTGGATACACAGAAAAACAATATCAATACGTTTATATATATATATGATTCATACAAAACAAAATTGGTGTAATTTTAAAGTTGGTTGATGAAGGATAATTGTGTGTGAAATGAATGCTCCTTTCAGATATCTGTTCAAATAAAAATAAGTGTATGAAATGAGAAAGGGGATTTATACACACACGCGCGCGCGTGGCGGAGGAGAGAGATTTACACGCACATCCTCATCGTCTTCTATTTTGTAAAAAGAAGTCGCAGGATATCTGACATATCCATGACTCACAAACAACTCCTGGACAACACATAACAGTTATAAAACAGATAATATTGAATATGTTTTATCTTAAATAAATACGCAACTGGTCCATTATCTCCCTCATTAATACGATGTCAAATCACTGTTTTCAGTTATAATTCTACAAAGCTGCACCAACTTTTGAAAGTTTTCCACAAACGACATTCATTCAACAACTCTATCAACTTTTGAACAGCTCAACAACATTTGACAGCACTTTGTAAACTTCACTGATGCCTTACACATTCTACCAAGAACTTTTATAACTACTGCAGTAAGTTTCCACTTTCTTATGAAAATTTTTCTCTACTTTGCATAATTTCTTTAAGTGCTCAAAATAATATTTTGTTTGTACTCTAAAATCTTCTTTTCACATTAATTATTGCAAATAAGCAATGTCTTTCAGTTCTAATTTTACACAGAGTAAGAGTTCATTTTTTTTATTGCGAACTTAAAGGGTTTTTGTATCTGAGAAAAATTCATTATTTTATTCTAAGAACAAACTTATGTTGTTATTGGTCGGTGTGAATTGAAGGAGTGATTTCTTTGAAATTTATGTTCCTTGAAAGTCGTTATTTTGTTTGAAGTAATTCAAGGTGTGAACGAAAAATATATCGAAACCTAGAGTGTTTAATTTTACAAGTGCAACGAGAAAATTAGACAAAAATAATTTACACTTAAAAAAAATAATAGACTATCAAAGATGTTTTAAAGTTTCAGGAAGGAATCAAAGATTAGTTACTTTCTCAAAAGGATGACACTTTTAAAAGACGCAGTGAACGAAATTAACGAAAAAGTAATGTCTCTATAAAAATGATTTTGAATTGGATGAAATGAGTAAGGAAATAGACACTGAGATAATATTTCATTCTAACATTTTAATGAATTTAGACAGACTGTTAATTTCCAAATTCAGGGAAGTACATCCTCACTGAATGCTAAACCTGAAGGAATCTCTGGCGTCATGTTGGGTTTACCAAATATATGTAGACGGCTTTAGCAGTACCTGGCGTAGGTACAAATATTTACCGAAATAGTAAAAATAAAAAACAAAGATGGTTTGGGAGAAGTTGGAAGAACGGAGGTTTTATTTTATGGAAATGGAAGGTTTTATTTTACAGAAATAAATAAAGTCTAGTCATACATTACAGCCCTTCTCTCCGACCCTAAAAAGAAAAGTGAATATTACAAAACTCTGTCCTTATGTTGCAATGGGCTGTGTTTTTTCCACATGTCCAGGAAGCGTCTTCATTTCAAGATTGTGTCCTGTACAGACTAAGGCTTCACCATTATGAGTCGCATGACCAACTAAGCGTAGTGCATACTAAATAAGGAGAAAGGAAAACTAACCCAAGCAGTCAGTTCGTATCTTTTTATTTCCCAGTTAAAGTGTTCAGTTTTCAGTTGGAAGGATTGTGAAAGGGACAAGTTTAGTCCAAAATGTATGATTTTCACCCAATGTGCCACAGCACACTGGTGTGTCGAGAAAGAATCATGGGTGTGCCTCAACATTTTTTTAAAGGTCATTAAATTATTTTTTTTTTGAAAGATCTCCAAAGCACAATAAGTTTACATATCAAAATTAAAACCACTTCAAATTGATTAAACGAGTATATCATTGTTCTAATAAATAAACATATACGTGTTGCGGAGGCGAAAATCGTTAACATGGAAGGCAGAACCTTGTCGCTATTGTTGTTACTGTTGTGGAGGTTAATTCCTTCTTCGCCTCAGCAAACGTAAATCCAACCGTCAAACATTAAGTAAGGGTAAATAAATGTATAATTTATTTACATCTATACAAAGACTGGTAACTTCTATTCGTTGCTGTTGCTAAGGTAACAGAGATAGATAGAGAGAGAGGTGAAATTAGAAGAAAATAGACACTTGGTGGTAGCCGCACCTGCTGCGTCGTCGACGGCGACATCTCTCTCACAGCGTGTCGGTGTTGACATCAAACGCTGACCTGTGTAGGGTCTGTTTCAATTTTGGTATATATAGTTTTTAGTTCGCTCGAAATTAAGGTTTTGGTTTCTGAGCAGGAGTGGCTTTGGCTGGTCATAATATATTATTAATTTTGTTTTGGTTAAAGAGGATTTATGCGTGGAGCCGATGCACAGAAAACGTAGTCGTAGGTATACAGATTTTTGGTATGTATGTGCTTTGTTGAATTTCGAGTAGGAGTAACTGTAATTGCGACATTTGATTTTTTTAAATTCTTGTATGAAATACGATGTCGGATTAGGATGTATATGATCTTCAAAAATTGTTCTGGTAGTGACAGGGGTGTACCGAAAACTATTTCAACTAGTGTGCAGCCAAGGCCTTCTTTAATAATGTTCCTTATAGAGAGAAGTATAAGAGGTAAGTTATTAATACAATTGGTTGACTTTTACTTCATAGCTAATGATGTTTTGATTTGCCTGTAGAATCATTCCATTAATCTATTAGCAGATGAATGGTATGCTGTTGTTTTAATGTTTTTCTCCCAGCAACTTACTGGATTCTTGAAGAGGGATGATTGGAACTGTGTGCCACGATCAGTGGTAATTACATTGGGTACTCCGAAAGTAGATAACAAAAATAGTGTTTGCGACTGAAGTTGATGATGTGTCTTTCAGTGCAATTGCGGTAGGACAACGTGAAAATCCGTCAATTAAATTTTAAATATATGAATAAGCTTGACAGATTGGTAGGGGACCCACGATGTATATATGTATGTATTTGAATCTTGCGTCTGGGTTGCTGAAAATAGCTTTCTTCTAACATTCTAGGCTGACGATAAACAACACCCGACAACAAAGCCTCTGACTGGAAGCTTTTGAGGAGCATAGAACTGCTTCTTAATTGCTGTTGTTCCCAGGTTCACCTTGACCCGGTATAGTAAGACTTATTAGGTTCCCAGCTATTGGCAAATAATGAACCACCAAACTGGGGTCAAAACATTATGAAAATATAAAAATACATTTTCGTAGTAAGAACACCAGCGATATAATATCAGCAATACATTATTAGAAAAGGAAGAGAAAAATTACCAGTAATACATTTTTGAAAAAGAATACCAAAGCCCACAAGAAAATTAAATATCGGCATTAAATGACCCATAATGTTTGGTTTGGTTTGGTTTGGTTTGTTTTACGGCCTATCAACCTCAATGGGTCATTTAATGCCGACAAAATTTTCATTGTTTGTAATATTTTTTTCCAAAAATCTATTTCTGGTAATAATTTTCCTTCGCTTCTAATATTTAAAAAAAATGCATAGCTGGTAATGTTTTCTTTTTTTTTTTTTTTTTTTTTTCCAAAATGTATCACTGGTAATTTTTTTTTTTCAAAAATGTATCACTGGTAATATTTTTTTACAAAGTATTTCTGGTATTAAAGCTTATTTTTCGTATTTTTTCATAATGTTTTGACCCTAGTTTGGGGGTTAACTATTTAGCTGGGACCCTAACAGGTGCTACCACCCCGGGTCAGGGTGGACCTGGGAATACCAACAATTAAGTGGTGGTTCCACGCTCTTCAAAACCTCCTGATCAGAGGCCTTGCTGTCATACATAGTTTATCGTCATACCCAGGACCCGGATGTAGTTTATCGTCATACCCAGGACATGACCCATAAGGAGTTAATATGCCGTTAAACAAACCAAATCAAACATTCTAGACACATGTTGATCTCCAATTTCTAATGTCTGATGTCATGTTTGACCAAACAAAACGTTCACTTATGATTTTTACAGTAGATTGCATGCTTGGGTGTGAAAGATTATTTAAGTGTTGGAATATTTGTTTCCTCAGTTTGGGGGAAATAAATGGTCTAGGGATGGTTAATGTAGTGTCGCAATAAAGTGTTTTATTGTTAAAAAGAACTGGAAAGTTGTCATGGTCCGGTGATAGTCCAAGGTAGAACCAATAAAAAAGAACTCGAACACGGATATGGAATAACACAGATATATTACAAACAGGAATATATACAAAGAAGTAGAAGTGTTAGTATGAACAATCAGGTTTAGTAGAGAGAACAATGTAGTGTCGACCAGTATCACTATTCCAATGTCTTGCAGTAATTGTCTGAACGCGACTCTGTTTACGGACTGCCTCTGACTCGACTCTTGACTCGACTTGAACTACTGACACCACTGACTCCGCTTGAACTACTGACTCTCTTTGCCTACTCCTGAGGCGCAGATCCTATTCCGAAGCATTTGCGTAGCAGGTTTTTTTTTAATTTCTTTGGATCTATTTCCAAAGGTTCAGTGAATTTTCTTTTTCTTGACGATTTTCTTGGTTCTGGCATTATTTGTGGTCTTGTTATATCGAATGTGTCGAAAATCGTGTCCAATACCGCTTCTTGAGGTTGGACCGTTAGCATCTTGTAACGGTCTCTTCCTTATTTGGTTTACGTGTCTTCTGTGTGAGAATTTTTTTCCTTGCATCATATTACCAATTTTTTTCTCAATTATCCCTTGTTCCCAGCAAGAAGTATTATTTTTATATGCCTTAAAAAACCTTTTTCTCCTGGTAGGAATTTTCTTTTCGGTGCGTAGGACTGTGTTACATGTTTTGTTTTACTTGGTATTAATTTATCGAATGCTGATCTGATTTTCCTAGCAAACATGACTTCTGCTGGTGATAATGTTTATGGTGTAGCATTATTTGGCGTTATTCTGTATACCTGTAGGAAGTGCTGTAATGCTTTCTCCGTAGGCACATCGTACGCTTTTCGTAACGCTCTTTTGAGAGAATCCACGAATCTCTCCGCTTGTCCATTTGATCTTAGGTGGTAAGGCGGGGATTTTATGTTTTACTTGATAAATTTCGCAAAACTCTTGGAAGTCTGCTGACGTGAATTGCGTTCCGTTATCTGTTACTAAGCAGTCCACAACACCAAACCGACCGAATAGCTCGTGGAGGAAATTTATGGTCGTTTCTGTAGTAGGATTTTTGCAACGAAACACTTCCGGCCATTTACTGTAGCTATCAACTATGATTAAATAGTAGAACCCGTCAATTGGTCCTGTATAATCTGCGTGTATTCTTGACTATGGATGATCAGTCTCTGGCCAAGGCTTTGGCTACTAAATTACAACCCTTGCACATTTCCACCATCTGAGTAATATCCTGGTCCATATTCTTCCAATATTAGCGACTTCATTCTATTTTTTAACCGGGTGTCCCCTGTGGAAATCCTTTAGGATCCGCTTTTGTTTCATTAATAAATTCGTCATTTTTGGCTTCATTTTTTATGTCTTGCAATGTGACTGGGAGGTTTCTGGCTGTACAACATTATACTGTCCTTATGTCTTCTTCATTTCTTATGGCTGCGATTACCGTATCTTCCAATGGCTCTGTCTTTGTTGGTATAAGTCTCGACAGGCCATCCGCGCGCCCGATTCTTTTCGTTGGTAAATATTCTAATCTGAAATTGTAGTTCAGAAGAATCGTTCCCCATCTAAGTAGCCTATTTGCAGTGTAAACCGGTAGACCTTTTTTTGAACCAAAAAATTTTATTAACGGTTTGTGATCCGTCTGCAGAGTAAAATGTCTACTATAGACGTACCTATGGAATCTTGTTACTACGAAGATGATTGCTAGAGCTTCCTTCTCTATTTGTGAATATTTTTCTCCGCTGGTAGTAGGGTTCGAGAAGCATGTGTGATAGGTTTTATTGTCCCATCTGGCATTTTATATAATATACACGCTCCGACTCCGTAGGCGCTCGCGTCACTTACTACAATAATTTCTAGTTTAGGATCATAGTGTGCCAAAAATAAATCCGATGTTAATGTCTTGATTATTTTTTCAAATGTTTCCTGGCATTGATCTGTCCACTGCCAAACTTTTTCTTTCTTTAGCAGTTTGTTCAGTGGTGCGCGAAGTTTATGCATTTGAGGTATCAATTCCTGGTAGTAATTCACCAATCCAAGAAAACTTTGTAGTTCTGTTATATTCTTGGGAACTGGCATCTTTTTTATTGCTGTAGACCTTTCAGGGTCTGGTTGTCCTCCTTCTTGATCTATGATATGGCCAAGGTATTTAATTTCCTCCATGAAAAAATCACACTTATTTTCTTTTACTTTGAATCCATAGCTTTGAATTCTCTTAAAAACTTCTTGTACATGTTGCCAGTGTTGTTCAACGCTTTCGCTATTAATCAATACATCATCCAGGTAGGCAATTGTGTAGTCTAGTCCGGCAAGCATCGTATCCATTGTCTGTTGGAATATAGCCTGCGCGACCTTAATTCCAAATGGTAGTCTTTGGTATCTGTACAATCCCTTGTGTGCATTTATGCATAGAAGTTTTGAACTTTCTTCATCGACTGGAATTTGCAGGTACGCCTCACTTAAATCAATTTTTGAAAAATATTTTTCGCCATTTAATTTAGTGAATACTTCTTCTGGACTGGGTAGAGGATAGTGGTAGTCCTTTATTGCTGCGTTCAAACCTGTAGAAAAATCAGCACAAACTCGAATTTCTCCTGATTTCTTTTTGACGTAGACCATCGGTGCGGCCCATTTGCTGTATTCTACTTTTTTCAATATGCCCGTATTTTCGAGTCTACTTAATTCTTGGTGATTTTTTTCTATTGACGCAAACGGTACGCTTCTTTTTTTTCTTGAAAACAGGTTGAACGTTTTCCTTTGTTTCGATATTAGCTGCCATTTTCTTACATCTTCCGAGACCTGCTGAAAATACTTCGGGGAAACTCGTTTTTAGTTTTCCTTTTAATTTGTCTGCCTCGGTTCATAAGCTTTTTACATTTTGGCAGTGCGTACTAATAGGTAAATCCCACGATTCGAATTTTTGCATCCAGTATGTTCTGAATAGTTTTTCGGTATTTCTTAAGACGTACATTTTTAGCTTTTTCGTCATTCCATTAAATGTTACGTTTGTAATTACTTCACCCTCGAATTTTATCTTTCTTCCCGTAACTGATCTAGCAATTTTATCCGTTTTTAGGTTTGTTCAGTTTTCTCCATGTTTGTAGATTTATGATAGTTAAGTCTGAGCCAGAATCCAGCTGTAACCTAACTTTTCTGTTTTGCATTTCAACTTGTACATATTTTCTTATATTAGTCTCATCTGTTTGGTCAGTCCTCGTAATTCTTATTCTGCTTTTGCTTTCTTTTCTATACCAACAATGAGAACTTTTGTGGACAATTTTTTTACATGATAGACAAGTTTTAAAACGATATGTACAGTCTTTAACCCAATGCCAAGACCCACAACGATAGCATGGTATAAGTGGTAGTTTTTTTATGTTGATTATAATTAGAAAATTTTGTTTTACCTGTTCTTGAGGCGGGAAAATCGCTTCGGTTTGTTTGTGAGGAGGGAAAATTTGTTTGCCTACGTACTTTGCCTACGTGTGCTATGCTAGCTTGTTCTATGTCTTTTGAGTCTTTCTTCACACTGATGCATCTCTGGCAGTCTTCGGCTAGTTTTTGAAGTGTCAGATCTTGTTCACTCTCCAACTTAGTAAGTATTCTGCGTCTCATTTCCGCGTCTTTGGTTGAAACCAGGCCTTGGACGTAAATTAAGCATTTGAAATTGTCCGCGCTGAGTTCCGATAATTTGAAGTCCTCACAATATTTGTTAACAATGGATGCGAAAGTTATGTAATCTTTGTTGGCCTTTTTTGTAAGGTTCAAGCATTTCCATCTTTTATGGAATAGTGAAGTATTATGACTGAAAAGTTTCGTTAGGAGTTTTATGGATTCTTTGAACGCTAACTCGCTTGTTTTTCTGGGAAGGATATAATTTCCGAATTTGGTATATTCGCCTGTGCCTAATTTTCTTAGTAATAGGGGTACTTTACGTGCGTCTGACCAATCTTTGCAGTCAAAATCATATAGATCTTCGTACCTTCGGAAGTTATTTGCAAAAGTTTTATCTTCGTCGGGTGCGTACTTGAAATCTTCGATATTACTCCAAATAGAGTCTTGTAAGAGGACTGTTTCGTTCTCGGATTTTTGCTCCTTATTTGTCATTGCACGTAACAATAATTCTTGCAATTCCAGATGTTTCTGTTCGTACCCTAGTTGCTGTTCAAATTGGATTTTGATAAGTTCCATAATGGTTGACTTAAAATCTTCCATGTTAACGTATTTTTTTTGTTGTTGTTTAACCTGATATTCTGTAGCCTGTGCACGCAACAAAAAAAAAACTTTCCTTTGTTGTCAGTGAAAATTTGATATAAAAAAAAGATATTGTTTCTTTTTGTTTTTAGAATTAGTTTCGTATTACCCTTTTAGGGTTTCCTCGTCGCCACTTGTTATGCGCGACGGATAGCAAAAAAAAAAAAAAAAAAAATAGGTATGTTCTCCGCGTAGAGAGTTGGTTTCGTTGTCGCCACTTGTTATGCGCGACGGATAGCAAAAAAAAAAAAAAAAATAGGTATGCCCTCCGCGTAGAGAGTTGGTTTCTTTGTCGCCACTTGTTATGGTCCGATTCTTTGTACCACGATGATAGTCCAAGGTAGAACCAATAAAGAAGAACTCGAACACAGGTATGGAATAACACAGATATATTACAAATAGGAATATATACAAAGAAGTAGAAGTGTTAGTATGAACAATCAGGTTTAGTAGAGAGAACAATGTAGTCTCGACCAGTATCACTATTCCAATGTCTTGCAGTAATTGTCTGAACGTGACTCTGTATCGGACTGCCTCTGACTCGACTCTTGACTCGACTTGAACTACTGACTCCCTGCCTACTCCTGAGGCGCAGTATTTATTAAGTATGGAATAGTCCATTATTATTATTATTATTATGGGTAAGATCTCATAACAAAACTGTTTCAGCCTTAAAGTGGTGCATAATAATATTTATGTTAGTGAGTTAATATATCATCGGTGATTGTTATTATATCTGTACGTGACAATGCAACGGCTATAATATTTTGTTGTCCCTTAATATAACGAGTATCTGTTGTGTACTGAGAGATGAAATCTAAATATCAAATTTCTCTAGGGGTGTATTTGTTTACACTGCAGTTCATGGCATGAGTGAGAAGTTTGTGATCCGTGGATATTACAAAATTTCTACCTTCAAGTATATGTCTAAATTGTTTAATTGCGAAATATATAGCCAACAATTCTCTGAAAAAGCTGCTATGATTTGTTTGAGTCTTGTTTGATTTCGCTGAGAAAAAGGAAATAGGTTTTCTTACAGAAACAATTCTTTGTTCAGTTACAGCAACTATCGCAATGTTAGTGAGGATGATGTCCATAGTGAGGATGATGTGTGCGTTTTTGTCATTGCTGATGTGTAAGAGTTTAGTGAAGTTTACTAGGGCAGATTTGGCTGTATTGAAGGTATCGAGGGCATTCTATTCTTAATTGATGTTCTTGTTTTTTTTTTCTCTAATAGATTGATTAATGGTAAAAGTATAGATGATAGACAAGTGATGAAACGACGATAATAATTTATCAGTTCGATAAACATTCTTAACTTTCGGATGGAAATAGATACAGGGACATTTTCAACTGCTTTCACTTTTCCCGGTAAAGGTGAAATCCCATTTTGTTTTATGACGTGTCCAAGAAATTTAACCTAAGTGGTGGCAAAAGTACACTTATTTAAATTGAGATAGTCTCTGAAAGACTTGATGCAAGTGGTCTTTGTGTTCTTCAATATTTTTGCTTCCAATGAGGATGTAAGCATATACAAATGGTAATCCTCTCAGGACTTGGTCAATTAGTCTTTGGAATGATTGGACGGCGTTCCTAAGACCAAATGGTATCCGGACGAACTCGTATAGCCCAAACGGAGGTGTTACTGAGGCTTTGTGAATATCCTTTCCCGCTCCCGGGATCTGGAAGTAAGCTTTCGCTAGGTCAATCTGAGAATATACATGATCCCCATAACCCGTGTGCGAAGTCGTGTATATGAGGAAATGGGTAACGATCATGAACGGTAGACGTACTTAATTTACGAAAGTCTAGACAAGGTCGAAATCCCTTATTGTCTGGTGTTGGAAAAGGTGTAAGGGAATGCATAATGGCTTTAAATTCGTTTTTAGCGAATTCATATTTGTGTGGATGTAGTCTTCGTAGGCGTGAAAATACTGGCTGTCCAGTAGCTTTTATCTGGTGTTCTGTTTCATGTTTGATGTTGTCAGTATTTTTAAAAGGTTTTGTAATATCCCTATATTTGTTCCAAATTTCAAGGAATTCTGTGCTATAGCAAGTTGTTGCAATGATAATGGTAGTTCTGTATTGTGTAAGAATTACTGTAATAGGGATATTCGTTTCGATGTTTGAAAGTATTCTGCGTTTCATATTCACTTTGTTTTGGTTAAAGTGGATGTATTTGATATGCCCCGGAAAGGGATATATTTGAACGAAGTAGCTAAGTGGCTTTGGCTACTATAACCAAGAAGAATATGGTAGCAGTAATTGACTGGTACGCGTCGTAGTCGCAAGTAAGAAGTGTAGATCAAGGGCGTAGTCCAATGGGCGTCGTTATAGATTTAGCTCTCAGACTAATGCTCTGACTCACCTCCACGTCCGTCGGTATTTATGGCGGACACCTGCCAATCATATTCTAGTAAGGGGGAACACAGGTGTACGCATATACCATTATATCAGTATGCATGGAGCCAATGCGTATAAAACGTATTTACACAGTTTGCTTTGGGTCATCGAACGGTCACCATTTTTCGGAATTTTTATTTTCTGAAAGAAAATAAAACCTTCTGCAACAGTATTTTCCCTATTGTCCGAATTAATAACGAAAAAGAAGGAAAAAATGCAAATCAGATTCAACTACAAAGAAAAAATATTTATTTCTAACCTGTTAAATAAGGGTTCTTGCAAAAATTCGTCCCTTTTTGCTGAGAAAAAGATAACCTATTCTCTGAGTAACACAGTGTAAAAAAAAAGCATAGCAGAAAACAAACTTAAAAATTACAATGCACCAACCCCCCCCCCAAAAAAAAGAATTGCGCCCAACTGCTGTGTCAATGATAACAATAAAAAAAGGGGGGGGGAGCCTTAGCTCTTCAGTAGACTTTCAGTTATTTCAAGGTTCAATAGTTTTTTTTATCTTTTTTTCTTTTCTCTCTTTGTGTAAACAATGTTCTCTTCTTTGTGACCAAACTCCCTTCTTTCTTCAATTATTTTCCTCCCCTCCGCCGGGAAATTACGCATTTCTTTTACGGCCGCTAGAAAATGAAAATTTACTTAAACATGTGGTTAAATATTTTTTGAAAACGCTCAAACGGCTTTAGCTCCAAACTCCACTTATGGACTTCTTTTCAACTTTCTTTTCTGGGGCTTCTTCGAGAGGACTTCTCAAAACTTTCTCTGAAAAGGAAACTTGCTTTCAGCAACTTTGTTACCCATGCATCCTTTACTTATGGGCAAAAGCTGCCTCCCTTTCCAGCAGGGAGAGAGAAAACGAACCTCTTCTTTAAGCAGTCTCGTTTCTAACTGCTGCTAAGTTCCAGTCCCAGTTCTTCCTTCTTTTTCAAAGGGAGGCGGTTCACCTTTAAACCGTTCAATCACAGTCTAAAAAAAAAATAAAAAATACCAGAAGGTTCTTAGGGCCAGTAACACAGTGAGTGTCTTTTGTTCTCCCTTGACCTAAAAATTTTCAAACATCCAGTTTATGCAGAAAATGTAGGATATACAACATACATATGTTGCAGATTTGAATCAACCCACAAGAAAGAAAAAGATGAGAAAGTTGTTTAAATAAAAAATATTTTTATTTTTGTGTTTTTATAACTAAATTTTTCATAGAGTTTGTGAGTTCTTACATTCCTTGTTTACAGTTGTTTGTTAAAATGAAAAGAAATGTGATTTCTTCATGCGTATACATAAGACAAAAAAGCAAGGGAGAAGGTGAGGATGAAAGTGTAAGTGTCACGTAGCTTGGTGAGGAAGCTTTTTAAGCAATGCCGTTTTGTACTCATGTTGTATGTTGATGTCCCTTCTCTCTACTGGCTTGTCTAGTCCAGAAACTTTGTTTATATATTCTTCAAAGGTATCACGAAGCATGTTTTTTATGGTAGGCAGGAATGTGACCCATTAGTTGAAAAATGTTAAATATTTATTTTTAAATGATTAATTTATTAACTGGGAGATTGCATGAATCCTCTGACTCAGAAAATATTTTTTGTCATTTGCTGTTTAACTGTTCTGCTGTTTGTTTCTGTCTTCATCACTTTATATGTAATAGAAAAATAAAGAATTTTTTAAAAGAATTTTAATTATTTTTTATTACAAATTATAATAAATTGTTTTGTTTGTGTTAATAAATAAATCACAAAAAAGTATACTCACTTTCTTACTCTTTTATTGATCATCAGAATTTAAGTGTGTCATGGAATTTTAACTATACATTCAAGTGTGGTGTGAGATTAAAAAAAAATGATGAAAAACATCGCTATAGATCAGGGATGGGGAACCTGTGGCCTTATGTGTGGGCTTTTGAATGAATCCAAATTTTGCAGAACAAATATTTTATTTTTATTAATGTTTTTGTCTTTTATTATTTTTATTTTAAACTTAAAATTAACATATTTAAACTTAAAATTAAAATATTTAAACTTAAAACTAACATATTTAAACTTAAAATTAAAATATTTAAACTTAAAACTAACATATTTAAACCTAAAATTAAAATATTTAAAAAATGAAAGACTAGAGTAAGAGAAAATTCAACAAATTATAATTCTCTCCAACTGACTCCCACAATTAAAAAATTAGTCATTTATAAGGGCTATTTTGATACCTGTTACATTCAGGAATTATTTCTAATGCTATTCTAGAATGTATGTTAACTTCCCTACCTGACTGGTACTACTACCACCCAAGGCTGGTTGGCGAGAGCTGGGGAAATCCTGTACACCAGTGATTATCAACTTGTGACAATGGTGCATGTGGCTTTCCATTTGAAGTGAAATTTGAGAATAGTTACACAGCCTGAACATATTTGTGTATTTGTTTTATTTTATTTTTATTCTGTCTGTTTAAAAGTCCATCATATCAAAGAAGATTAAGAGAATGTTGAAGGAAGAAAACAAAAATTTTTATTGAGGATAGGGAACTGCAAAATTATTTTTTGCCTGCTAAAGATAAGATGATTTGCTTACTTTGTGATAGTGTAATATTAACATTGAAGAAATTCAATGCTTATCAGCATTAAACCACTCACAAGAATGACAAATATTTCATATTACATGGAGAGGTGTGAAAGGTTGCATTGCAGAAATTAAAAGATGAAAATCAAAATCAAAGACAGTTATTTCAAGCAGTGGTAAGACCTTTTTATAATGCCAATGAGACAACTTATAAAGTAGCTTTTATATACTCAGGGTAAAATGGAAGCCATTCAGCAATGTGAAATTGTAAAGATGTATTGTCAAAGTTGTAGGACACTCAGACCCTGATAATGTTTCAAACTACAAACAAGTGCCTCTTTTAACTCTTTCACAACTGATTGGCAGCATGAATTAGCCCTCAATATAACAGGACAACTTCACACAAAACTCCAAAAGGGAAATATATATTATTCAATCATTTTGGCTGAATCAACTCATACTACTGACTCAGCTCAATTTTTTTACTTTATTCAGGCCACAACAGAAGATTTTATTTGCAAGAAGAGTTACTGGCTTTGGGCAATCTCACAGGAGAAAATGAGGAATAGATATCTTCACAAGCTTTCAAGATAAATGTCTTGAAGTTGAACAGGATTTGGTTAATTTAGTGAGTATGTATAGATGGTGCACCTTTCATGACAGGAAAACAGGAAGGGTTTGTATTGCATGAATAATTGTCAAATCAAGTTGCTCTCATTTCTTTTCATTGTATCTTATATCATCAAAATACCTGTGCTAAATTTACTATTTTAAGTGACATTTTGCAACAAGTTATAAGTATTGTTAACTATATTCATGCAAATGCAACATGCCATCATCAGTTTCATAATGCTAAAGTTGTCATGATAAGGTTATTCAGTGTGGATTTGTCATGTCATTCTAAAATACCTTGGCTATCACAGGGGCAGGTCTTAGCAAAAATTTTATCTTTGCGAGAAAAGATTATTCAGTTTTATTAAGAACAGGATCAGCAATGTGAATTATTGAAATATTTCAATAGAAATGCTGCATTTCTGTGTGATATCATATCAAAGCAAAATGACTTGAATATTTCTTTACAAGGTGAGTAAGTCTATGTATATGTGGCAAAAAATCTAAGCATTTCAAAAAAACTGTCTTTTTTCAAAACACTTCTTCAAAAGAAAATTTCAGATTAACATTTTCCCCAGTTAGCAAAAATCATTGATGAACAGGAGGATTCATTCAAATCATTTGAAGAATATGTTACAAATTTATTAATTGGAGAATACAATAAAAGGTTCACTGACATTTGATATCTTCAAGGCTCCTAAGGAACTACAGATGGAATTGGTTGAATGCTCACTAAGAAAGATCTGATTGAAATATGGAAAAATATAATAGCATACCCATGTCTTTGGCAACATGCACAATTTGGCAAAATGCTTCCCTGCTTTTCAACCACTTATTGCTGTGAATCTACATTCTCCTACCTAACCAAAGTCAAAATGCCCTTAAGGTCACAAATGATGGATACCCATCAGGATCAGCTGAAACTGCAGACCTCAATGCTGCAGCCAAATATACAAATTCTTTCCTACAAAAAGCAGTCACAACAAAGTCATTAAAAGGTTAGTTAAAGTTTAGAAATAACAGATCTTTTTCATTTTTTGAAGTTAGTACATGATAGATTTTTACAAATGATTTAGATTTTGACATTTTTTGAATGAGGCCTTATTAGATTACAACTAACTTAATGTGACCTTCCAATATATAAAGGTTCCACACCTCTGTGCTAGATAGTGAGAGGAGACAGTTTTTTTCACATAAATATGTATATTTTTCTCTCAAAAGACGATTCACTAAGCCTCTTAGTTTATATTAGAACAAATTTTAATTTTACACTTTTACAATTTTGATTTCAAATGTTACAAAACTGTAATTTTAAAAATTTGGAGTTACAAGAGTTTTTTTCTTTTTTCATAATAATCACAGCAATAAATCAAATATTTTTAAAGGTTCAATTAATTTTAAATTTGTTAAATGTGTAAGTTTTCAGTCCTTTCTAAGGCTTTTAGAATTTAAATCAAAAGAAAATTAAAATTTTATATAATTTTAAAATTAACCTGTATCTTAAGATATTTTTATTGTATAATTTTTTATTTCGGTGTTATTGGATAGTTTTATGGAACAATATATTAGGTTGGTGCAAAAATAATGACGTAATAATGTCGTTTTTTGACGTTAAAAAATACGTCAAAAAACGACATTATTACGTCATTATTTTTGCACTTAACCTAAAATCAGACCAAATCTTTAGCTGGAAGAATAGAGTCAAGAATTTGCTTTTAAGTTTAATAGTTTAATCTAGTCGCTTAGGTATGTTATGGTGCAGAAAAATAACCTTGCCATCAGTGATGATGGAAAAGAAGGATATTTTCTCAACTTAACCCTCATCATTATAAAAATGACCCTTCCACCACAAGGGACTCAGTAGAGTAGAGACCAGTAAAGTAGACTAGGGTACCTATAACAGTAGTCAGTAGTCAGTAGATAAGTAGACAAGTAACAGTAGCAGTACAGAAACACGTCAAGCCAGTGTTCTAAGATAAAAAACAGATGATATCAAACGCCATCCTCACAAACAAAATTCTTGGAACCAAACCAAGTAAACACTGACTTTTAAACAAAAGAGACACTGAGAACATTTTTATATACACCATACCAATATTCTGCAATTCACATCACAAAAAGAAAATACATATTCTTGTCATTTATGTCAACACATGTCTCAAGATTTTATTGTTGTTATTGTTGTATGTTTTATGCATTTTAATTCATGTCATTAATAAGCAACACTCTTACATGTACAAGTTTCCAAGGATGCACATATGAAGATTCAATATTTAAGATTTTTGCTATAATGACCTGTAAACATTAACAGGTCATTATTTTTTAATTTTACCTTACCCTATGTTGAACGGGTATATAAACAATTAATTTATACCATTCTAAAATTTTGGTGAATAATTCAATCTACAATGTTCCAGAATACTAGTGGTTCCAACCATTAACCTATGTGAATAATATAGTGTTAGCCAAACTTAGACAGCTGGAAAGATGTAATTTAACAAAAATGTTCAATCTTCTAGATAAATTGTATTTGAAATTATACGTAAATATAAATTATTTATCTTCATTTAGTATTTAATACCAGACATAGAGATCTTCAGGAGAAGCTTTTTGGATTTATTAGAAAATGTGTTGGACACAGCAGAATTAACGTTGTAATTAGGTAAATTATCTTTAATGTTAACATCATTGGAATCTTCCTGGATTTCTTCAGAAACAAATAGCGATGGAAAGAATGAATCAAAGACAACTCTAAGGGGAGGGGAATCATCTATTTATCTCAAAGGAAAATCCTGATTATTTTTATGACTAGAAGCCTCTAAAAAGAAAAAAGATGAGAATTTTTTAGAAATTAAAGTAGAAGAATTTGATTAACTATATATGCCTTCCAAAAGAAATAGAAATATGGCAGTGAATGCTGGACAATCTCTTCACAAATGAAGAAGAGATTTGAAGCAACATAAATGTGGTTCTACAAGAAGATACAGAGAATAAAATGGACCAAACCTGTGAACAAAGATGAATTATAGAGACAATGGCAACAAAAAGAACCTTTATACTTAAGATCAGGAAGAGACAGTTGAAATTTCTGGGGCAAATAATGAGGAAAGAGGACTTGGAAAATTTGATGTTCACAGGACAGATTGAAGGTAAGAGAGACAAAGTAAAACAACATATAATCTATCTGGCTAGCATGAATTGGATGGTGAAGCAAGGTTTGGGAGATATGGCAAATAGACAAAAGTTATTAAGAGCTACAAAAGACAGGAAATTGTGGAGAGTCATGATCCCCAATGTCCTGAAGAAATGCAACTCAATTTACAACAGGTTATCAATAAGAGAAAGAAATGACATATCACAAGCAAGGTCTCAGGGATGAGATGTTGCTTCAACAAGCTTAAACTTGCCATAAGCAAGTTTTATAAACTTATATTATGCTGAGAATCATAAAAAAAATCATTAATTATGCTGCATTATTATACTTAGAGAAAGAAAAGTTATATAAATCCAATATCTGACACATTCATGTTCATACAAGAATATTTTTCTATATCTATTGTTTAAACATGATAACTGGTATTTTAATTATTATACACTAATTTGCTCAGACTATTATCTTCAACTTGTCCATTACTGTCACAATATTTTAGCCATTCTATTCTTCAAGTGCATGTCACAGCCTTTTGAGGATATAATAATGATACTTCCTTATCTCAAAAATTCAAACTAATTAGTATTTTAATCATTTCATTTTTCTCTGTATTTTCTAAATGAAATAAAATAAATTATTGCGATATTCTTTGGTCAAAAGATTTTTTCCAACACAAGTTTGATTTAAATTTTACTTAATTTATTTCTAGTTCGGACCACAACTCTTTTAATGATTAATTATATTTTTCACTTTTACTTTTCCTCGATCTGACCAAAAGGAATGAATATTTAAACTAAATTATTTCTTCACACATTCTTTCTTATTAAATAAACATTTGAAAATATAAATTAAGCAGTTATTTTTTTTCAGTCATACTTATGTAACAAACAAGAATAATTCTTCTAATCAACTTTGTTTTACGTACACATATGTTCATTCTACTTTCTTTACTAAATTCAATCAGCTATCTCTTCTTCTATCGTTCCCCTTCCTCTAATGACTGCTACATGCTAGATAGTATTTCTGATAGTATAGGCCCTCTTTCTACACCTGTTTGAAAATATGTTTATGTTTGGCAACTTCAATGGGCAGCATGTCAGATGGCTTAATCATTCTGTCACTGACCTTGCTGGCATCCAGACCTTAAACTTCTATCTCTCATGCAAGTAGTAGATTTCCCACTTGTTTTCCCAGTAATGCTGACAGACAAGCTTCTCTGCTTTATCTCTACCCTTGGCTCATGTCTTGCTCTGCAGCTCTGTCCACCTAGCAACTCCAATCATACAGTTGTGTCTGTAGACATCTGTTTTTGCTCTTCAGTCACAAACCTCCTATTAAAAGAATATCATTTTGTTATCAACACACAGATTGAGACTCATTCTGCAACATTCTTCGTGATGTGCCTTGGAATGAGGTTTTTAATCATCCTGTTCATAAATGTACCACTGAGGTCTTCTCCTGGGTGAAAGCTGGCATTGAAGCCTTCATTCCAACAAGGAAATACTAAGTGAAACCACAATCATCTCCTTCGTTCTCACCTGTCTGCTCAACTGCTGTAGCACGCAGGAATCACTTCTGACACTTTGTCATTGCTCATAATAAGCACAAGAATGTCCTCAAAGAAGCAAAGTTATTGTTTGTTGATAGAATGAAACAACATATAGTCTCTCACAAGTTTTTTTCTAGAGTTTGATGACAGCTCTGCAAGAGTATGCTGAATAATAACAAATCCACAGTCCCTCCACTCTTCAATCAACCCTTGTGGCGCTTAACAGCATTTTTCCCTTTGCCATTTGTCCCAACCTATGTCCCACCATCCATTCATACAAGCTCATCAGACAGGTGGCTCACGTCCTTCCTCTATATCACTTTCCCTCAATATGCCTTGTAAGAGTTAAGTTTTCCAAGTCCTCCTTCCTTACTGTGCCCAAGAAATTTCAGCTGTCTCGTTCTGATTCTGAGTATAAGTGTTCTTTTTGTTACCATTTTCTTTAAAACTTACTTCCTGCTTACTCACTCTGTCAATGTAATTCTCAGTATCCTTCTGTAGAATCACATTTGTTGTGTCCAGTTTTCTCTTCATCTGCAGTGAGATTGTCCACAATTTACTGCCATACAAGAGGATTGATATTACATAGCAATTTTAAATAATAGTTTAGTAGACTATTATTTTTAGAGAAAGTGTATCCTGGCTCCGACTTCTGGCAGTTGACAACTGGGGTCAGATGTGAACGATAATAGAAAGTCGATTTTGATTAGCTGAGCTAGTGGGGAAATGAGATAAGGGAAATGTTTCAGCGAGTTGTTTTTTATCCGTCAAGTGATGTAGACGTGTTCACTTTTGTGTTCAAAACAGCTCCCCCGAGAGGTGGGACTAACTCCCACTGGACAGATAATTTATATGTCAATATGATTAATAAAAATAGTTAAGTTAAAATCCTCTGTTGAAGTCTTTCATTGCTGAACCGAAATTATTGGCAATTGCTGGCCAAGAGAAAAAGCTGTACTGAGATCATTCGCTGCTGTAAACATGCAACTGCAATTCAGTGCTCTTTTCTTTATTTCTAACAAAAATTTCCTTTTTCTTAGTGCTTTGTTTAGCTTTTGGAATCCAGTTTTTACTAATCTGATGCATGCTTAGATTTCAATGTCATATTTTCCATCATCTGTTAAAAGACTTCCAGATATTTAAACTTCTGTGTTTGTTTGATGTTGACATCACCAATTCATAGTTCACATCTTCGGCTTTTTCTCTTGCTGCCAAGCATACTATGTGTCTTCTTACAGTTTATGTCATATTCTTTTCACTTTCTTTACTACTCTGTTTAGGAGGTCCTGTAGTTTTCTTTTTATGTCTGCCATCAACACAGTGTTATTTGTGTATTGCTATAATTGCTAATAAATCCTGGTAGGGTCTCCAGCTCCCTTAGTATCACCTCACTGTAGAAGTTAAACTGATCTGGAGAGAAAACATATCCTTGTCCATTTTTGTCTACCTATGCAATCTGTTTTCTATCTGTATGCAAGTAGTTTGCTCCTAGTTTTCCTGGATTATTTTAACATCCTTTCTGAATAGATCTAGTTGTCCTAACTGTTCAAATAGATCCTTTTGCCATACCTTGTCAAATGCTTTTATACATCCTTCTGCATTTGTATTGCACTCTCCAATATTCTTATAATAAATATTGCATTTCATGTTCCAATGTCTTTGGTAAAGCTGCACTGTTCTTGTCCTATCTCCAGTCTAATTCTTCTTCATGCTCTCTTCATCAGGATTCTGATCAATAGGTTAGTTATGTGGCTCATTAAGATGATTGTCTGATCAGGTAATGCTATGAAGTTCGATCTACTGAGGTCTTCCAGTATGTTGCCACTATGTTTTGTTTATCAACTTTGTGGTGTTGTTGATGCCAAAATCATTCAATGCTGTGATCATCTGTTATGATCCGATCTGGTCCAGTTGTTTTGTCTTGTTGATCTTGTCCAGTGCTGATCATACTTCAGATTTTAATACCTTTGGACCTTTCATTTTTTTTTTTTTGTATTCTCAGTTTCTCTCTCTCTCATTGTGAAATAGTTTTTTGATGTATTCACTCCATCTTTGGAGTATTTTTCTTTTTCTATTATCAGCATGCCTTCCTTTGACCTTATACAGCCTGTTGATGAGCACAATTTTGGTCCAGTTATTTTATTTTGTTGTATATATTTGCTTTATCTATGTTATTCATCCTTTTTTTCTGCACACTTTTCCTTACTCTTTAGCTTGCTTACAATTATGTTTAATTTCTATGTCATTGCTTGTTGTCACTTTTTCATTATCGCTAGAAATTCATCTGTCATCCACTCTTTCCTTTCTTATTTGGAATGATATCATCCATCAATGTTACTTGTGCTGCACTCAACATATTTCATTTTAAATTTGTAGTCTCGTTCAAGTTATATTTGCTTTTGACTTTGTCTAGATACATCCACATGTATTTTGGGTCATTCAGGAGTGTCGTATTGCAACTGTGGGCATTGCTTTGATCTTCTTTAGTTTCCATAATTTTACTCTGAGGTATCATACAATTGGAAGATGGTTTCTACCACAGTCAACATTTGGATATATTTTTACAGTGTAAAACTGCATTTCTGAACATTTTGTTGATAGTTATATAATCAATTTGGTTCTTTGTGTCTCCTCATCAGGCTTCTCCATGTCTATAGGCATCTTGGGCGCTCTTTAGACCAGGTTTTGGTAATTATCTTTTGCTATACACTGCTGAACCCATCATTTTGCTGCACTCGTTTCAAGATCCTAGTCTGAACTGGCCATCCATTTCACTTTCTTGTTCTTTTCTGACTTTGGTAGTCAGGTCTCCCACGATGATAGTAATTACCTGATATTTACATTAAGCCTTGATATTGTCCAGTGAACTGTAAAAGTTATTAATATCTTTCTCCATGTTCTGCATTTTCAGTGTGTACACAACAATAATTGCTATGTCAAAGTGCTTCCCTTCAGTTTAACTAAAAGAATTCTGTTCAAGAATTGACAGTATCCTACAACACATTTCTTCATGTCATTATCTAGTATTAATAACCCTACACCACTTTCATTTATTCTCTCTGCCTGTATACATCATTCGAAGCATGTTACTTACGAAATCCCCATTACTTGTCTCCTTGGTTTAACATACACTGAGAATGTTGACACACCTAAAATACCAACAACTGGAGTATGGCAAAAAGATTGCAGTGGAAAAGACGTCAAGGTAGAAGAAAGAAATGGCAGTGAAAGGAGGCAAATTTGATAACACATGTGACAAGAAAAACACTGAGTTTAAGGATCTAAGTTCTAAATTTGATCAAATTTTGAACTTTTGAGCTTAAAAAGGTGCAAGCTACGTAGTTTGAAAAAATAGTAGATATTTGAGAACGTTTGGTGATGACTGCACCATAATATAAGTTTCTGTACCAATAAAAGAGAGGAAAACACAGAATGCCAAATGCAGAAGATAGCAGGGTGATGTGTTAGGCAGGTAGTTTTTTATAATTATTAACTTTCATAAATGGCTGAAAAAAAAACAAAAAAGTTGTATGGTATTTATTAGCCAGAACAGACACCTGAAGAAGGTCGGCGGGTAGAACAGCCAAAACATAGTAATATTAGGTTGGTGCAAAAATAATGACGTAATAATGTCGTTTTTTGACGTTACGTCAAAAAACGACATTATTACGTCATTATTTTTGCACCAACCTAATAGCAAAGAGAAAGATGAGGTCCAACTTAAAATAATAAAAAAATTGTAGATGTCTTTTTTTTATTGTACCCAGTGACTTTATCGCTACTTTCTCATTACCATATTTAACTGTAATTTTCAATACTAATCAACTATATATTTCTGGCAGTCGGGATTAAAAAAATAATTCTCTGAATTTGGATTTTTTTTATCTAAAAATTTGTTTTAGCCTTCAATTAAAGTTGTGGATTAAAAAAACTGTAATTGTCACTGAGTAGGAATTAAGTTTTTAATATTATTCATATTATACTTGACTATTACTATTATTATATCTCTTCTTTTGATTTGTCAATTTTAAATGTACATTGATATGAAAGTGTATCTTCTCTCTGCAATGTAATTTGAAATGACATTGTAAATTCTTTTACCATAAAAAAGCCATTATGGCAACTGAACCTTGGGCTAATTCAAATTGTATGACAATGAATGTTCATCAGTTGAGTGAATTATTTGAAGAGAACTACAAATAAAACCTAGCTTATCATATACATTGCTTGACTTGTTTTGAAGTTAAAATAATTTTTTTCAGTAAAATGACAATGAATGAAAAATAATGCCAGTTTCATTAAATTTCATGGATTAATTTTATTTTAGTAATAATCATAAAAATGCTCGACACAAGAAATTTTATAATTCTGCTTTTTTGGCACTCAAATTTCCCAAATGATTTTTTGAACAAATTTCATAGACATACACACGCAAAAAAATTCTATAAACAAAATATTTGTTAGAGATTTTTCTCTAATTCTTTTTTGATGATTGCATTTTATGAATACTGATTAAAAAAGTTATACGAGATAAAAGTTTTCTGTCAAATGGTGTACAATTTTTTTTTAAATATACTGAAATTCAGGTTTTATTTGACAATATAGCAACTTGTTTAGTTTATCAATCCATTGATTGAACTGTACTGAAACAAATTTCATTTATATCCTGTAGACTTTTTCTTTCAATTATCTCGTGTTTATCTTAATAAAAAAATAATTATGTATATTTTATTTTTAAGTTTCATTAAAAAAAAAAAAAAAAAAAAAAGATAATAAATAGACTACACTACAATTACTTAATAAGTTTAATTAAAATTTACAGAATTTTTCTGAATATCAACCTTTACTATATAGTCGGAAAAATAGTACCACTCTAAAAGAGAAAATATTTCGTTTTTATTTTACAAAACAGAAGAAAAAGAAAAAAAAAAAAACAAATTAAAATACGATTTCAATATTTTTCTTTCTACATAAAATAGCAATTAAAGGAAAATTCAAGTGTTATCTTTCTCAAATCAGCCCCAGAATAAATAAGGAGGCAAGATAATTATTGAAAATTTGACCCATATTGATCTTTTGGAAACAAAAAAGAAGTGATTTTATTCTTGGATCAACTGGATTTGCATAAAAATAGTTTTTATTCGGAAACGCTTAGTCTGGGTTAAAAACTGGAACACCGATTATTTTACCAGAAAATAGCAGCAGTTAAACAGATTTGGAGTAAAATTTACAGTGAAAAATGACTTCATAGTAGAAAAAAAAAAAGATTAAAGACAAGAAAATATTAACATATTTTCCTTATAATAAAAATTACTATTGTAATGATGCCAAAACACTTATCAGGCACAAATGAAAGTATATTTAACCGCTTGAAGAATGTTAATAATCGCAGCCAAGACACCATATTGAGTCTTTTTCTCGTGTATGTTTTAAAAACACCCCAAACCTGTAGACATGTATGTAAAAAAAAATTTAAAAAAATGAAGCCTCACATCAGAATTATTCCCCTTTTTCGTTGCTAACTGCACCAAGCTAGCTAGGCAGGCCTAGTTTGCGCTTTTGTAAGATGGTGCATCATATAAGTCAGCTTTTTACCTAACATTTTTTATGGACATTTTAGTCTGGATCTATTTGAAATGAAACACCTCCATCTTTTTATAGCCTTCAAGTTTGCAGTTCAAGTTCGGCCTTTTCGTAAAAAAAAACGCGAATGAGGTCTGTATTTTTAGACATTGTGTGTGTGTATCTGCTAAAAATGTTTCTCCTCCAGTTTTTTCTTTTTTTAATGTTATATTTTGAACTCCCTGAACATTAACAACGAGCGGACAGAGGAGCCATCGTTGTATGCAAAGGACATTGGTGGTGGCAGCAGCAGCGACCTATGGTCTGCTCTGGCCACTTTACGGCCAGACCATTTTCAAAGAGGAGGCTATTCCTGCTATATATTTGATATTTTCCAAAAATATATCTTTGAAATTTATTCGTTAATACTTGACAAGGAATATTTCTTTTAGAATTTCTCAGTTAATACAGTAATTTTTTTTTTAAATTCTAGATAGGTTAAAAATGACATTCTGACTTTTTTTTTTTTTGCATTGACAAATGTCGTCTGTTGTGAGTGTAGTGTTAAGTGTGGCAGTAGGTTATGTCCCATTACTATGACTAAGTACTACAGAGCCATTATACCGGGAAATATGAAAAAAAAAACTTTGAAAAAAATATTACATCCATTGTTGGAATCCACTTCTTCCCGGTCGCGCATGAGGCAATGGATATTTCTATTGCTCCGTCAATCCGCCATTATTCTAAAAATCTAAAACAAAAATTCAAATTGTAAATGTCCAGTTGAATTTATTTTTAACAAGACAATTTCACATGAAAAATAAAGGAGAAAAAAAACCTTTTTTATTTTTAAAACCAACTACCCCGAGTGTTGGGTAAAAGAATATAAAATTAAAATATATAAATAATTTTTTTTTATTCAATTATTTATCACCAAACTCACTAATTTTTTTTTTTTTTTTTTTTTTTTTGTCGAGTTATTTCTACTCCTTTTTTTACTTGGGACAAATAAACTAGTAATCAATCTTAAACTTTGACAATATTACATTTTTTTACTTGTTATTATTTTTAACTTGTTTACTTTTTTTTTAATTATGCGTTCAAATTATCTGAACTTTTGCTAAAAAATAAAATATTAAACCTAAATATCTAATTTACGTTATAATTTTTTTCTAAATATTATCCGCTTTATGCTGAGGAAAATATGACTTCATTCATTTCTGTACAGCTGTGAATGAGAATGAATGAAGTCTTTTTAATTTTTAATTTTTTTTATTTACTATACCCGAAATTTAAGTGAGTTTCAATTTAATTAATTGCTAATAAAATACTTAATTTTTTATCCTTTTACTCAAGACTAAAATTAAATTTTCGTTTTCATTTTCGCCACTTAATATTGTTTTACTAAGTTTTTCGTATTCGAATGGCATTCTGTCTCAGAATTTTACGTGTATGAAATTCTTTTTTTTTTTTTCATTTTTGTGATGCATTTAGGTAAAAAAAAAACTTACGGCTAGAAGGCAAATACTTTCGTTAAAACTTTAAATTCAGCTTCCCTTGTCCAGGAAATTTTGTAATAAAAGTTAAAAAAAAAAAAAACAGACTTCTCTTAAAAATCATTAAAATTAGAACCCTCAGAATGTTTATGCTGCCAATCAATGTTCACGGGACAAGTTCAATCCCAGCCGACAGACGTAAGTAAAAGGATTTTTAAGCCTTAGGGCCTTGCTTTTCTGGTCGGTTGTTACTACTAAAAACCAGTTTTAGATCGTCGTCTTAATTACAAAGTATTATTGAGGAATTACCTACGTTAATGTTAAAATTAAAAACAGTAATTTGGAATTTAGCAGCAAATAAAAAAAATAAAAATGTATGAATCTTCTTGCATAACTGGTAAATTTAATTTCTATTCTAACAAATTATATTTCATTCGTAGTGCCTGCCTTTAGGTTTCTTGCGTAGTTGATATTATTAACTGAGCAATAAAGAAAAAGACATTCAAAGTAAAATAGTATAGTAATTTTATTTAGTGAGTAATAAATCCATAATGCGTAGAAAATTTAAAATTTTCCTACTCATTATTAATTAGTTATTAGTACAAACAACCATTTAAGAAGGCCAAGGGGAGTCCAAAAAAAAAAAAAAAAAAAACCAAAAAAATTGATGGTTGATGTCACAAACCCAGCTTGGAAAAGTATAAACTTTTTTTAATTGATAATCAAGCAAGTATGTATTGTTTTTTGTTCTAAAGAATGAACACTGGAATTAGTGAAATATTAAATTACTACTTTATGATTGATTAACATTTTTCAATCACTTTATCTCATCATATTATTTTTCATCGTACGTGGTCAATATTCCAGTATTGTGGTACATAGTTACCAACCATATTGCTTTTTAGTTTTTTACTTTCACAAATGATGTAACAAATATTTTTGTTAATTTTACAAAAATACTCCTTTTTTTTATAACGGCACAACATTTTCATTTTGAAGTGAGCTGCCGAAAAGAAGCGAGAAGCCTAAAATGAAACAAGTGATTCCTTTTTCATCTGTATGACTGTCAGCAAGTTATGTATCATTTTTTCATCTATTTTCTTTAATCATCTCACCCCAAGCAAGTAAATAATGCCATTAAGAACCAAGTGGTTACTGGGAACGAAAGAGAACAAGACTTTAAGAACAAGTACCTTAATCTTAAACAAGGAATAAACTACCCTGTTCAAGAGATGGGGAAGGAGTGTGAACCGGGCGATAGGCGAACCTATCAGCTCCTATTAATAAAATGAAATTAAATGTCATTGTATTAATCTATAATATTGCTTCTATTGCTTTTTACATACTAAAACATTTAAACTCAACCAAAATAGAATATATGTATAAACAAAAATTACACAACCTATTTTTTGGGGGTAGATTTGCGTTTAATAAATTTCATCTCTGTTTACAGATGCTGTTTTAATGTGTAGACCATTCAGGAAGAATTTAATTGCATAATAATTAAGGGTTGTACCCTGCCTTGAATTGAGGAAACCATGCAACCCATCACAGCCTTAAAGTGTCCTGTTCCCCCGACCAGCAACACCTTTTCCAATCCCGGTGAATATAATGGCAAAGAAAATCCTGGATCCTCAGCAGCTTCAGGAACAAACTCACACACTCAACCCCAGGCTCCTATTAGTGGTGCCCCACCCTTACCACCTAGATCAAGCCCAACCTCACCTGAGGGGGGAAGTAACCATACATTAGTATCTAGTTCTTCAAGCACCTCAGTCACTCCAAGTAATAATAACCAAGGCTGTAACAATACTAGCAGTGATGGTGTCAGTACAAGTGATGCGAAAATTGTGTACTCTGTTCAGTCTATGTATCCTTCTATGGGAATGCCACTCCCTGTTGGTCTGAGCAGTAGTCATCATCCTCACCAGTTCTTAAGTAATTTTCTCAGTCCAGAATTCTATACAGGGCAGTCTTCACCAAATACAAGTGCTGGAGGGAGTATAACAGCTGCTAGCTTTACAGGGTTGTCAACTGGCCTTCTCTATCCAGCTGAACACTATACCAAATGCCACAGACGCAACCTTGCTGGTCGCAAACCTTATAAGTGTGATATATGCCGCAAAGGTTTTTCTCGACGCATTAACTTGAGCAACCATGAGAAAGCTCCTACAGGTGAAAAGCATTTTTATTGCCAGTATTGCAAGAAAGCATTTGGACAGAGAGCACACCTCAAAACCCATGAACTGACCCACACAGGCATCAAACCATATTCATGCAACTTTTGTGGAAAGACTTTTGCACAGCGAGCTAATTTTGATAACCACCGACGCACACATACTGGGGAGAAACCATACCACTGCAGCTTTTGTGAAAAGTCCTTCTCCCAGCAAACAAACCTTGATAATCATGAGAGAACACATACAGGCCTAAAACCTTATCACTGTGAGTTTTGCCCCAAATCTTTTTCCCAGAGAACAAACCTGGATAACCACAAGCGAATCCATACTGGAAACATGTTTCATTGTTCATATTGTCCAAAAGAATTTACTCAGCAAATAAATTTACGAAATCATGAGCGCATTCATACTGGAGAACGACCTTATGCTTGTTCTTTTTGTCCCAAGGCATTCTGTCAACAGACAGAGCTTAAGAATCATGAGAGAACACACACTGGTGAGAAGCCTTATATCTGTACCATATGTTCAAAGGCATTCAGCCAGCAAGGAAACCTTAAGATACACATGCGTATCCACACTGGGGAAAAGCCTTTTGTGTGTGATGTCTGTTCAAAAGCCTTTAGTCAGCGAACAAACCTTGACAATCACAAGCGCATTCACACTGGTGACATGTTTAGGTGTTCTTACTGTACAAAGGCATTTAGTCAGAGAGTTAATTTACGTAATCATGAACGTGTCCACACTGGAGAGAAACCTTTTGCATGTAATGTGTGCTCTAAAACATTTAGTCAACAAGGAAACCTAAAAAACCATCTCCGAACACATTCCGGTGAGAAACCCTTTAGCTGTGAGATATGCGGTAAGGCATTTGGACAGCGGACAACGCTGGACAACCATCGACGGACACATGGAGTAGCAGCTGCAAAACAGCAGGCTGCAGCAGAATCTGCTACAAACAGCAATAACAATAATATAACTGACAATAATCATCACCATAGTAATCACCACCATCACCACCACCACCACCACAGTAATAGTCATACCAACAGTGGCAGTAGCTATCATAATCACCACCAAAACAAATCATACAACTGTGATATTATTGTCCCAACACCACCTTCATCCATGAGAAGTATTTCTGGAGGAACTGGTGCAGCTGTCGAGACTGCTTTTACTCATACATCTCATAACAGTCAACACAAATCTAACCTGAGAAACATGGACAGTGGTCATTACCAATATCAGTCTCATGATCAACAATCGCCTGCTCACTTCCAACATTCTTCCCACCCTTTTCACTCACACCCCCATTCAACCCATCCATTGCATGCCCACTTAGGGGATGACAGAGGTCTGCGGGATTCACAGACTCCTAGCTTGCGTCTACCATCTTCAGCACTTTCAACATCATGGTTAAATTCAGCATATCTTCAAGAGATGCCTCCCAGTTGGGAAAACAACTACTTATGGCCCCGTGGGTTCCCTGTTGCTCCAATGCCAGCTTCTGGGTGGAACAACATGGCTACACCTCTTTCTTGTAGCATGAAACAGAACAAACCCTGAATATCCAATTAAAAATATTAATATAGCTTATATATGAAGCACTTAATCATAAGCAAGAGCAAATGCCATAAATGAAAAAAATAAAGACTAATACAGCTTATGGCTATGCTGTCTACAAATACTGACAGTTAATTTGCACAATTTGCTTTACATTGTTATTTGACAATTATTTTTCTTATTGCAAAGCTTAACAATAATTGTTAAATTAGAAAAGCTCTTTTGTTTTTTTTTTTAAATTTTGTTTATATCTTTTGTCTTACGTTATAAAAAGCTTTGTTTGCAATATGGTAACAACTGAACAGCAATCCAGGTATTACATGAAGATATTTGAAAATGTTTTGATTAGCACAATAATAATGTTCAAAATTCTTGTTTAATTGAGATGTGTTTTTAATTACAATTAACTTATTGTAAGTTTTTAAATTATCATAATTAAATGCACCTAATCTTAGAAAAATAAATTATTATGCAATGTTTAGATATTTATTGCTAGATTTTATAAACCATTCTAGGTATTCCATAAATTTTACAAGATTTTACAAGATTGTGATATTTTCAAGGCAAAGTACATTAACAGAAAAAAAAAAGCAGTGGCATTTTTAAAGATGAATAATGTCTGTATTTTCCAAATCAGTGTAAATACATTTAACAATTTCAAAATTTGTTCTTGTGATATTTTAGTACAATTTTCTGATATAATTAAAAGACTTTCTCACGAAAACAGTCTGAAGATAGCAACTGCATAAAATGGTTCAAAATAAACATTTTGGTATTTGGCTCTTTATATAATTAAGTCTTCAAATATAACTAGTCAATATATTACACTCTTAGTTCCATTAATGTTACTAATAGAATAACTAAGCACAAAGTGTGTGTACTGCAATTTCTATCATTTATTTTTATAAGGAGCTTTGACTAATTTCATTCCAACTTTGTGTCTATTCTATACATTTGAGATTCTTGAATTTAATAGTTTTACAATGAGTGGGTTCATGTAATAATACTGGCTGAGTGGTTAGAATGTTTACTTTCTGATCATGAGACCCAGGTTCAAATCTCACTATGGTCAATTTGACAGGCATGTGACTTCCTGATGTTATTGGCTTGGGGAGGCAATTCCATTGTTTGGCACTTTTGGGAAGTTCTTGAGAACCAAACCATAGGTCGATCCAGGCTTTGAGAGTGAAATTAGATAGATGGAACAATTTGGGAGGTGTCAATGACTTGTGCTAGCACAAGTCATTGTGATCAAGGCTTTAAGCATACTGATCTTGTTCAGACTGTTCATTATGCCAGATAATATGCTCTCTCTCCTAGAATCTGTAACTAAAGTCTGCTCAGTATAGTTGCAGTATAAACCACCTGTGGGCTTTGTGGGTGTTGAACAAAGACAAATGTGCCTGATCATGCGTCTGCAATAGGGATTGGCTCGCCACTCTAGCAGACAGTCATACTCGGATATGAGTGACCAGCCATTACTGTTTCAATGTCATCATTTTAAACTCACACCGATAAAAATGTTCTCAAACAAAAAATAAATTATGAAAACTTGACAGCAGAATTTGAACAATAAAAACTCCTAAAAAAAAACATTGAAAAATTTAAGAAAAACTTCTGAGATTTGTCTTTCAAGGATTAATTGTTCAAATTTTGTTGATATCATATTTTCTTTATTAATATTATTCACAAATTTCTTAAATTCTTATTTATCAATCTAGACATTTTGCACAAATTTTCTTTTAAATCAGTCTAAGCACCTTAAAGAAAATGCACACACTTTGGCTGATGAGTAAAAAACAAAAAAAGATGATGCATAGAATGCAATTTGCATAGGTATGCATTATGTTTAACTAAATAAACATTTTATGAAATTTTTTTTATCTGACTTCATATTTCAGATATGTCTTTAAACTATTTTAACAACATTAATGTTTTTAAAGGCACCAAAAAAAAAAAAACTTATCAAATGAAAAATCATTTTGAGGTTGATTATTGTCTCTCTTTCTGCTGGACAGAGACATCCACTCATTATCCAATTCTTAATCTATATACGTTAACAAAGAATCTATAGCATAATTTGAACTGTGATTCTAATGAATAGATTTCATTGTATTTCATGTGTTTTAGAAATTCATCTGTGTATGTTTGTGTGGGCATGTTTTGTTTTAAATTTAATTTCTCTGGTCTTGAAAAGACAATGTTATTGAAAGTTTAAATGAATGTGTGTCCAAAATTTCAGTTCAAATAAGAAAAATATTGACGCTTGGAAAACATTTTACATAGGAGTTCATTAGAAATTTTCTTAATTAATGATTTTCTCTAGAAGCTATACAATTATGATCCTTTGATTAATAAAGTTAATTAAAATTTAAAATTATCACTCTAGTCAAATTTGCAAAATCAGTTCATTATTCATCAATCTCATTTAATTTAAAATGTTCTAGCACTATCATAAAATTCATATAAAATAAAATTTTGGATGTGCATTAATTAAAACTGATTACATAATACTATTTGTACTAAAGGACTATTTATCAAAACTGTATTTATCAATGGTTCACTTTATTCTTTTTTTTAAATTCAGTTTATTGATATATACAACATAATTTTATTTTTCTAACACTTTTTTATATATTGTTTGGTTTTATAAGAAATTAAGCCAGTTGGTACCAAAGTTTAAATTATTGAATATTATTATTAAACTTTGTTGGATAAATGAAAATGATCCACTCAGTACAAAGCTATATTTACTGCCAAGCTTTAATGATCACAGTCCATTTTAGTTTCTAAATAATGCAATGTGTCAATCCTCTATAAAAGTTTTACAACAGAGTTTTTTTTTGCCTTCTGTCTGAGCTTCCTCCTAAAATCTATGATTACAACAAAATTGTGAAAATCCTATTTGATATAAAAAGTAGTATTTTCATAAAGGTTTTTGTGTCTTTTGTTAATAGTTATATTATTAAAAATCAATGTAAATTGCTTTTCAAAAATGCTATTAAACAGCAAAAAAAAACACATTAATATGGTAAGGATAGACAAAACCATGTTACATTAAGCTGAAATATTTGCTACACAAATTAATATATTTATTTTTATTTATATAGAGCCCTTACAAATACACAAAAATGTTGCTATGTTTATGAAGCCCTGACCCCAAATATTGGGAGTTACCTTGACAAGCAAGCCTTCATCCAGTTGCCAGTGTAGGTGTTGTTGAATGCAAGTTCTTACTCAATTTTTAATGTACTGAAGTGGTAGCTGGAAGTTTTTAAAGATGACAATGTAATAAAAAGGGAAGATACAAGCAATTCTTCAATGCTTTTTAGTTTTATTAAAAATAAAATAGTTTTTAACGTTTGCTATATTATTTATTACTGATAAAAAATTTTTTAAAATTTGCATAATACTGATATGGTTATGGATGCAAATAAGCATCTCTCTCTTTTTTTCTCTCAATGACAGTATTTTGAATTGTTATCGTGAATCTTTCTGAATTTTTCTTATCCCTTTTTTAACTTTTCATCATCTTAAGAAATCATTGCTCACTAAGAGATTCTCTATAATATTTTTGCGGCTTATGTCCACGTCACATTAAAACACAGCCTCCCATGCGATCACTGTTTAAACAATGCTGAACCTGGTCAGTACCTAGATAGGCGACTACTTGGCAATATCATATGCTGTAAGCTTGGATGTACAGGTATTGTAATGGATAATGGCTCAGAATTGTTAATTGGAAATCTGAGTTCCAATTCTCCTTGGGCTTGTTATATTCACTTACATGCAAATAACCTTGGGAAAAGTATGAATCCACCTCTTCTCCCCCAGCTATAGGTTAATTAGTAAGACTTCTATCACTAAACCCTTATCTCCCCCACAAAAAAATCTTACTATCTAAAAATATTTTCTAGCTTAAATAACCTGAAAAAGAATCAGTCAATCAATCTATAATATTTTGATATTCCATTTGGTACAGAACTCTTGTTACTTATTTTTATGTACTAAGTAAAACAAAAGTCACATATCAAATTTAAGAATTATCACTTTGTCATGTCTGGCTTCATGCAAAAACTGGTAACATTGTTATCAAGAAAAAAAAGTGGAAGTGACAAAGCAACAAATGGAGATAAGAAATGGTTGAGATAAGTAAAATGGATTTTATTTCCCACAATTTTCAAGGTTCATTTGTTTGCACATTCTGGGGTATTATATATCATTCATGGGAAACTGAGTGTTTGTTCCAAGTATAACACAAGGTAGTAGTGAAGATAGACACTTGGAGAAAATTAATCAAGTGAAACTAGTGAAAATACAATCAAGTGAAATATTCCATGTTACTGGTTTTAGAACTGGTTAAAAACATCACTGTTAATGGAAGTGTTTTGGTGTCAAAACTGATGGCTTGGTTAAAGTTAAGTTAAAAGTTCTGACAAAGCATGACAAACTAAACTAAGGATATATGATCAAAATTTCTATTACTTTTTTTATAATACAACTTAAGGAATGCATAAAAGATCATGACCTTTGTCTTGAAACTTTTGGCTTTAAATCTTAGCCCAAAGTTTTTTCTCCGCTTTAGATGTTAAATCTTATATTGTAGACATACAGAATTACGCAAAACTGTATGAGAGATTTATGCCTTTAACCTCAGCAGAAAGAATCATTTCTTTAGAAGTCAGCTTTCGAATTAACTTCTATTCAAAATATAGAATTCAAGAAACACCAAAAAAATACTTAGATGTCCTTTTATTTATGTAACTCAATTTACTCACTAATGTGTTGTTAGAATTTAAATTCAACTAAATTTCAATCAAGAGTACATCCTGGTTAGACTTCTTTTAAAAAAAAATTAAATTATTTTCCTAAGTGAAAACAAATATTTCAAATAAAAGCCTAATTCATGAAACAATTAGAGATTAACTTTTTCTAAATTATTATATTTGGAGTAATGTTAGGATCAATTAAAATGTATAAGTTTAAGAAAATACACTTATAATTTGCTTCTTATATAGTGAGAAAAAAAAAAAATATATATATATATGTATATATAAATAAAAAGAAAACAGTAAGATATATAATCTGGTGTTCTTATACATTTTTATTTTTACAAAATAGTGCTCAATGTAAATTTACAGAGCATTAATATTATAAATTAATTGATTTAAAATATGGTTTTTCCGCTACACAGTTCTAACCATGTTTCAAAAATGGAAGGTCTGAATTTAATTTTGTAATTAAATTAAAGGCATTAGTTCCATTTCATCCTCAAGCGAATTTTGGAGTAACTTTTAAAATTACTGGGTTTTAAAGACACTGCTAAAATCATAATTCACGTTTCCAAGGTTACAGATTAATTCACTTCTACTAGACAGGGGTGTTTGCGTGTTTTATATGTCTGTATTTTGATGTATCCGTTATTAGCTACATTTTGGTAGCGGGTAGGGATGTATTCTTCAATGAAATCTGACATCCGTTAAATGCATGTCGTCTGGATATTTTTAAAATTTTATTGTTAACTGCAAAATTTCTTACGGCATTTTTTCTATTTGTATATTTAAAGATTTTTTTTTGGTGGGTGGGTGAATCAATTAATTTATAATATATATATATAAAATATGATGTAAATAATTTTCATTTACAGTACCTGTAAAGGAACAAAATGAATAAATAGAGGCAAGAGGGAAAACTATTTTTATCTGATGGACTTTATCAAGGCAATGTAAGATTTATTTAGTAGCACGTGTTTATATAAAAAAGTGAGGATGTCATAGGTTTATCAAGGCTTTTAAATTTGAGAACATTCATGAATGTTCATTAGGTGTTTTTTACCAGACGTTGAATTATGACACTTTGTGTCCTCCACTTGTTTTCACTGACCTTCTACCACCTGATGAATATTCATGAGTTTAAAAGCCTTGATAAACCAATGACGTCCCCGCTTTTGTATATAAACACGTGCAACTAAATATGGTGATTGGAATGACGAACTGAACCCTTTATTTCACTCACAGTAAACAGTTCTAGTTCCACATGCCATGTCTAATGGATATCAGTTATCTCTCCAAGTTCTCTACTGCCTTAACCAGATATTGAACTCACACTCTTTCGGTCCTTTCACTGGATCTAATCAACACCTTTATCCACTGTGCGGACATCATGGCACATCTGTGTATGAATTTTTGAGTATTATAAACCTAATGTCTTCAGCCCACATTTTTTTACCAGACCTCATATTGCAATTTTTGTTGTTATTATCACTTTTCTCTGGCACTACTCCTTATTACTGGTTCCCATATTGTATTCATTTCTATGCTTGGTTGGCTCAGGAGATTTTTGTGGCCTAGCATATTTGCTGATTCCTTAAGTTCACAAATTTTTCAACGATGTACTTTGTCTATGATTTCAACCTGATCCCACAGAGGGTGGTGATCTCCCTTTTCTCTCCATATGTGGTCAGTTACGCCTGATTTTTCCACTTCCCCTTGTGTTACAGCTTTCTGGTGTTCTTGAAGCCTTACCTTAAGGGGGCAGCCTGTCTCCCCTTTATATTTCTTTCCACAGCTATACGGGATGGCGTACACACAATCTTTAGTCATGTTCTCCTGGGGGGGAGGGTCTTACTCAGGAGAGATATTTGCGAAGTGTCGTCAAGCTTTTGAAGGTTGTCCTAATGTTATATGGACCGTAGATACTTTGTATTTTCTCTGATAACCCCTTCACATAAAGCAGTCAGACTTTTTTATGAGTGTTGTTGTCCTTCGCTTGTACCTGCCTATCCCAGTGTATTGGGGCTGCTGCCATGTACCTAGGGTAGTTGTTACGTTGTAGGGTACTACTTATACTGACCAATTCTTTATCTAATGTCTCTGGGTCACCACTTATGACTTTTTCTCAATGTTGTAAGCAGCGAATAATCCCTTTTTTTTATGTTGTATGGATGGTGGGAATTGAAATTGAGGTACTGTCCAGTGAATGTCGGTTTGTGGTATATGGATGTCTTGAACCCATGCTCTGTTCGCGAACATCCAGGAATGAGAGTGTGTTGTTACTCTCTTTCTCCATCGAGAACTGTGTCGAAGGTCTTATTGAGTTCACAAGGTCCAGTAGAACCTGGACATCTTCCTGGTGTGGCCAGAGTATGAAGGTGTCATCTATGTACCTTAACCATATAGTTGACTTTTGAGATATAGATTCTAATGTCATTTCCTCAAAGTATTCCATGTATATATTCGCCATTGCTGGTGATAATGACGAGCCCATTGCTAAGCCCTCATCCTGTCGATATATATGTGATCCTATTCCGAAGTGTGTTGATTGTGTAAAGAAAGTCAACATCTCCATCAGGTTATTTATTGGAATACTGGTCTGTTTTAGGGATGAGTCAGAGGCCAATCTGTCTCTGACTACTGAGAGTCCCTCCTCTGTGGGTGTCTTGAAAGCAATCAGCACATATGCTAGGCCACAAAAATCTCCTGAGCTGACCAAGCATAGAAATGAATACAATATGGGAACCAGTAATAAGGAGTGCCAGAAAAAAGTGATAACAATGAAAATTGCAATATGAGCTCTGGTAAAAACATGGTATGATAACAGCAAAAAATTGCAATATGAGTACTGGTAAAAAATGATGGCTGAAGGTTTATAATACCCCAAAATTCATACCCAGATGTTCTCAAGGACATGTGGCACAGTGGATAAAGGCGTTAGTTAGATCCAGTGACCGGACCCAAAGAGTGTGAGTTCAATACCCGGTTAAGGCAGTGGAGAACTTGGAAAGGGGAATTAACAGGAGATAACTGACATCCATTAGACATGGCATGTGGAACTAGAACAGTCTACTCCAGTGAGTTCGACATTCCAACCACCTGAAGAAGGCCAGAGCGTACAATGGCCAAAACGTGATAAATATGGCAACAAAGATGAGAACAATAGTCCGAATAATGTACATAATACCTCATCTCAGAAATATAGACATACTTTTTCCTCTTATCTCTTTTATTCATATATATATATATATATATATATATGTATTCAAGCATTATTATAGTGGATAATACTGCACTGAAAATTATCAGAGTTGCCAGTTCAGGACCAATAATATTGCAAATTTATAAGGAAATGAAGAATAGCTTCTATGTAGAACTTAAATTCCTGTTAAGGCTCATAATTTATCAGTTTTATCTGTCAACATATCTGGAGAAAATAATAATTGTTTTTTAATATTTAATTGATAATTTATTTCACTCCCAATCAGATTAAGAATAAAGAGTGTGAAGAATATGGCGTCCTTCATGTCGTGCTTTCTGCTGCTATTGAGCTGTTTCTCTATTTTTAATGGTTTACATAACTATTAATTTTATATTTAAATGGTTTAAATATATATTAGGTTACTATTCATTTTACTTACTCTCGCTCTCTCTCTCTCTCAATCGTATGTAAAATTTTCTTCCGCTACCAACTGAAAGACAACTTTAAGACTCCAAAAACTGTTGTTAAAAAAAATTAAAGACGACATCATACCAAAGAAAAGAACCTTAATCATTAAAAGTCTTTTTAATATTTATTCTACTTGAAAACATTTTCTCCTTAACAGATATTCCCGAGAAGATGACTAAAAAGATAAACTCAAAAATTCTATCAAAATATGATTATGTCAAAAATATTTCAAACCACAAGGTGCTCCACAAAAAACAGGAAATTTTAGATTTAATATATGATGAAAAAAAATGTATATTTGAACTAGCTGAGGTACTCGGTGTTGCTCGGGTGTACATGGCTGCAATTGTATAACTGCACCCCACTGTCTAGAAATGTCTGCCTGCGTCCCTGCTTGCATCCATCATCCCACCCTCATCTTTTTACAGCATGTCCTGATATTTGATTGTTCTTAATAAAGGAATTCCATCGATAAAACCTTCTTTTGTGGTAGTTGCTCAGGGTTAAATTGTTTCAATCTTTTTAATATTCAGTAAATTTTTTTATGGCCATAATAACTTTCAAATACTATGGCATTGTCAACAAATCTAATAATCAAATAAAAACAGGAATGAAGCATCAGAGCTTGATTCAGCAGCAAGTGTAAACGCATGAATGCACCCCTCCTTTGCACGTTTAGTGTAAAGCTGGGGTTAATAAGAGATTCTTTGGGAATTTTCCCCTTTTAGCACTTCAATAATCCTTCTCAAACAATCTTTGCATCAAAGGTTGTCCAAATCCCAATTTAGGATGGAATCATATGAAGAAACTATTGGCAAAATGGACCTAGTTTGTCACAGATTTCATTCACTTAACTAAACCAAACATTCACACAAGACAATTTGTGTGTCATATGTAATTTACATGACAAATTTGGAATGCATCGGATGAAAAACCAGGGAGGTATGGCTGAAAAGCAGGCTTTTTGAATAGTTTTTCATTATTCATGGGGAAGTGAGCAAGACTAAAACCACATTGTCTTATTTCTTGCATGATGGCAATTTTTTTGCAACATGTTTGAAGAAAATCAGATAAAAAAGTAAGTTATTTAAGTTTTTATTTTAAGTAGTACAAAAAACCCCAATTATTTCCAGTTTTTTGCAATTTTTTGTGTGAAGCCAATGTTGCAGGAAAACTATCAAGCATTCTACATAAACCTCGTAACATGAGCTATGTTTTGCATTAAGTGCAAAGAATATCAGCTCATCCAGTAAAAACTTTGTTCGCATGTAACTTTGCCCTGGTTTTTGCAAAAAGTCGTACCCCCCTTCAGTTTTATTGATTTTTCTGCCAAACTCAGGAGGCCTGGAGATTGAAACTTTGGTCTTCACTTAGTTTAGTAAATTTGCTATATGTCTGTACAATTTCATTGAAATCAGTTGAGAAATGTGGACATGCATAAATAGCATACTCACACCGACAAACACACACAAAGACAAATAGACAGACATCTTCTGCTTTATAGATATAGATGAAGTAAAAAATTTAACCAATATATAAATTTTTTAGTCATTTGTTGTTCCAGGATGCCACAATTATCAAATTTTCAATGTGCGGTAAAAGAACATCCAACTTGGGGACTGAAAAAGTGCCAAGAAATTTTTCCAGAGTCTTTTGTTTGAACACCACATCTAACATTTGTGTTTTTCTGTTTTAAGCTACTAAATTTCTATCTTTTGCTTTTGTTTCAAATAACTGTAACAAAAATTTCAGCAATTAAATAAACTGTACCTAATTTCATGGATTTGGAGGGGGGTTGGGGCATCCTGTAGCTGGTATTACAGTAAAATTTATTAAACAAACAAATTTTTATTTCAATCTAACACTTACTCATGTACTCACACAATAAATTTAGGATGTAGGGAAAAAAATGAAACACTAATGGTTTTTATTTTTTTGCTGTATATATCTATACCCAGCATGTAAGATTTCAGCTTTTCTTACTGCCCACTGACTTTACTGCTACTTCATCATTTTTCTGATTAGCTTTAGTCATTTCTTGTTCTATCAAATGAAATATTTCCAGTGGTGACAAGAATAATTAATGATTAAACATTAAATTTTGTCATTGTTTTTAATTAATTTTGTTTTAATACTTAATCTATATCTTAAACATTGAAAACGGAAGGAAGCAAGTACATTACAGAATAGGTTTAATAATGGTTACATTAAGATCATCAGTTTAATTAATCCCATAATATTACAAAGTCCCAGTAAAAAAGCAGTAAATTTATTATCACTGTTCTATCTTTCAGGAATAACTGACCTTAAATAACCTTGAATAAATTTCTTAAATTTTCATGAATTTTTAATAATCATTTGAATTACTTATGTAATTACTTAACTCTGGTTCTTTTATTATTGTTTAATTGCTGCTCGAGCTTGTGACTCATTATTTAAAGGTTATTTCCAGACAACTCTCATCTTTCTGCCCATCCCATATGGCTACTCACTGATTTTGAATATCAAGTTATCATATAATACTTTTTAAAGAATATCCAATATGGTGATTGACAAAATGTTTAGAAATTCTTCCTGAATTTTTCAGTCACATCAGTTTTCAACAGTTGTCTCATGTCTTTCTGAATTTACCATTTTTTACTGGGCACCCTGTATTATTATTTTAATAAATTCAAATGCTTTAATGCTTTAGCTGGTTAACTCTATGACAATCATCAAATAAATGCCTTTCCATAATTGTTATTATATAATGTAAGAATTAAATTCTGTCATAAATTATATGGAAAATTTCTGGATTTATATATTTTGATATCTCACTTCATTTGAATGACAATTCTAGAATTTGGGAAATTGTCTTTTAAAACAATGAAAACTAACTTTAGGTTTAAAAAAAAAAAGAAAAAAAAAAACTTTTTCTTTTTTCACGTAAAAACTACCCACCCATTCAAGAAATGGTCTGGAGGAACATTCTATTTAATTCAGAATTAAACAGGTTTCTCAAATTTCAGATGAACTTTTGTTCTTTAAATATCTTCATCTGAAAAACATATTTGTAGATAATTAACAATTAAATATGATTAAATGCCTAAATATGATAATGAAGGTCACAAATTTTGATGTTTAGTTACTTTTTGCAAAGACTTTCATTTTACTTAGATTACAATGGTTGCAAATTGAAACTAAAATGATCTTTTTTTTTTCTGTCTTGCATTTGTGAAATTACTGATATCCATATAGTGTATGTAAATTTTACTGATGTGTCTTATTGTTTTATCTAACAAGTTCTTGAATGGCATTCATTTCTCTTCTACAGTTTATTCATGGTTTGTATTCTATTACAAATTATCATCTTTATTTATAGCCTCTAAAATCTTGTCAATCTAATCAGTTTATTGATTTTGAGATCTGCTTCTGATTGAGTCAAAAGATTTTATTTTACTTTTGATTCACAAAATAAAGTTTTGACATTATCTGCATAAGAAAATTATAGGCACATGGCTGAGTGGTTATAATGTTTACTTTCCAACCATGAGATCCAGGTTCAAACTGCCTCATGGTTGATTTGACATAGAGGTGACAATTTTATCGATCGGGGAGGGAGCAAACTGGGTATGTGACATGTTTGGAAAATTGGATAAGCTACAACTGTTTAGAGGCTGTCAGTAGTTGTGATAGCAGGAAATTACATGTCATCGTGACTGAGGCTTTTCATGATCACACCAATTGATGCACTCTTTCCTGGAAACAGTAACTAAATTTCATGCACCTTAGTTGCAGTATAAACCACAGTTGGTCTATGTGGGTGTTAAACTAAAACAAATGTTCCTGAGTAGACATCTACAGCAGGGATTGGCTAGCTGCCCTAGCAGATGAGTGTGCTCAGAAACAAGTAGCTAGCCATTAATTAATTACATGAGAAAAGTAGATAATGTTATTTAATACAAAATGGGTTACTTGTCATACAAATAGAGCATGTTGTAGTAAATAAAAAAAAATGTATTTTATATGTATACATCTCAGTTTAAGTTATTTTTCCAACTAGCTATATAAGACATTAGTATTCATTGTTTCTGTATCAGCCCTGAAGTTTAGTTGGTGTTGGATCATGAACACTTTATTATACAGGAACCTAAACCTATAATAAAAAATGAAAATTGTTCCTGTTTGAGGCTTGGAAATTATATTAAGCTTATCTACAAGATGCAAAATATAATACACCATTTTCCCTCCACCTTTGATGATATCTACTTCTCTGTTGGCAATATATGCCTCAGGGTATTGGCAATTAAAGTCATTTTCAAAGATTTAAAGTATTAGAATGTAGAACATTGAATCATATGGGTCTTTTTGTATAGGCTGATTGCCATTCAAATTTGTATACCAGATTTAATTGCAAAACCCACATCAATTATAAATCTGACCTTTAACTGTTGATATTAATATTATATTAACTGTTTCCTTATTTTCTATTATAGCAACACCAACACTTAGCTTAATTGGATGCCAGCAATTCTTGAGCCATATCAACTAGTCTCTTGAATGTTCTATCCATTTCTTACCAGAATGGTGCTTTTTATTTTGTATATTTTGCAATTTTAGAAGTCATTAGGCTTAAGAACCAGAGTTTGATAGTGTATCAAGTGTGTTGACACAGATCACTTATAATAATTTTTTATAATTAATTCATGAAAACTGCTACAATTTTTTCTAATCTGCTTGTTTTTACAATTTTAAATTGTTTTATAAAATAAACATTGCTGTGTCCTTTCACATGGACCAAATTAATTGTATTATATCTGTTACAGAATTGTTTTCAATTGATTATGATTTTTTTTTTAGTATGCTTAGGGGAAGGAACATTAGGAAGATAAAGACCAAGATTTTCCTTTGGCAGGAATCAAATAAACTTGAATTCTTATTCCATTATTTTACACATTGAAAAATATGTTTTGTGTAGTTGTTTAAATTTTAATCTCCCTAAAATTACAATGAAATTTAATTTGTGTTTAAAAGCACAACAGATTAATGATGCCTTAAGGAAATCTTTGTGCTTTTCCTTTTGTTCTCAATGAGAATACATCCATGCAAATGTGATAAAGATGTTTTGATATCTGCTATCAGATATACTTGAAGCCCTAGATACTTACATTATGTTGAAATTTTTCATTCTCCTCTTTTATGTTCTCAGTAAGCTGTTGAAATGAAACTGGCTGTGGACGTAGATCTATTTATGTTATTGTTCTCTTATGCAATTCCATTATGTATGTTGTTACATAAATTTGTTTGGGTTTATTTTATAATTTATTTTAATACTTTTTTTTTTATTAATAGTTCTGATGAATCATTCAACAATGTGTTCCTCTTCATTGTTTTTCACCTCCTGCCACTGACCCACTAATTGTTCAATGCCTCAACAATAGAAATCACTAGGTTTTGACTCCAAAAAATTCAAGTTATGCTTTAAGCTCCACATCATTGTTGACTGAAAAACCCCTCAAATTTTTAGAAAGTGACTAAAAAAAGGTTGTAGTCTGAAGCAGATAAATCAGGAGAATATGGTGGTTGTGCAGAACTTCCCAACCAAGTTCTTTAATTACATGTTTGTCATGTTGAATAATCACACTGTTCATGTTTTTCAGCTGAATTACCACTTAGAGCTTGTTCATTTGTTCAACATATAGCATTGACCATTTGGTTTGTTTTGGACTTTACCTGATGAGTAAAGATGACAAGCTACATAATAAATATAACATGAGAACATACCATCTTCTTAACCAATTCCTTGGTGGCCTAGTGTATTTCTTCTTTTTACCATTGTGTGCAATTGGTTCTCATCAAACTGAACAGGTCAGCCAGAATGCAGAGAGTCTGTGAGTCTTTCCCCTCCATGAAATGGCAAAACCATTTCTGTGCTATTCTGTTGGTAATGAAGTCATCACTGTACATAGCACAAAAGTCTCAAGCAACATTGACGGCTTTGTGACCTTGATTAAAAGTAAAGAGAAAAAGGTGTCAAAAGAAGACCTCAAAGCGGTGTCTAATCTGAAATAAAATTTCAATAACGATCAAGATTTTTAATAATAAATCGCCCCAAAATTATGCAGACACTTTGTTTCTGTATATTTACATTATATCAGATTTTTATTATGCAAGTCAATGTGTTCTCAATAAAATTAGTATTAGCCAGCCAATGTTGGTAACATTTTCAGAATATATTTACATTTATATGAATCATATTGTGTAAGTTTTAATCAATAATATCTATCCTTATTAAATATATTGATAATCATTTGTTTGGGGAGTGTCTAGTTTTATTATTCAAAGTGCAATATAAATTTCTATTTATAAATAAATCCAAAAATATAGGCTATATAAACATATAGTTGATCAGCATAATATCCCATATAGATGAATAAATGAGGATTTTATTATTTTACATGTTAATATGGGCTTCATCAGTTTTTCAACCATTAATTTTGTTAACTTTTCCACTCTTTCAATTTTAACATTATTTGCATCAGTTTTTATTGCTCTCGATAGATTTTCTTTTTTAATACTTTTTCCATTCTTATATACATCACTTTTAATGATAGACCACAGGTTTTACATTGGATTAATATCTAGAGAGGCTGGAGGCCATCCTATTAATTTTGTCTTTGAAACCTTTTTTGGCAAGGCAGGCAATAGTAAGCATTGCAGAATGTGAATGAGTATTATCTTACAGGAATATATTCTTTAGCTTAAGGTTGTGAACTGTATTATGTCTAAGAATTTACAATAATTTTCTGTATTTATCTTGACACAATCATCAACTAGAGATCAATAATGTTTACTGTCTAGCCCAAAACATTACTTTTCTTCTTCTTCCTCCTCCTCCTCCATCTTATTTTATAAGTCAGGTTGGTTATCTATTTGTCTGAAGAGCCCAACCATTAGGCCCAACAAATGTAGCTCTACATTCATCACTAAAAATGACTGTTAAGAAATCAGTTTTCATGTACTTATTTAACAAAATTACATGTTTCTTTTTGGGATCTTTTAAATGTGGTAGTTTCTTTTATGTCTTTAGCCAATGTTCTTAATATTCTAGATCTTTTGTACATTCTTCAACACCAGTTTCTTCAAATATTTTCTTGCTGATCAATCAACTTTCTTATTACCCTTTTAATTTTTCTTATATTTGCTTTAATGACATCCCTAAAGCCTGTTTTTTTTTCTTGTTCTTATCTTATCAATGTTTTTCAGTTCATTTTCATTGTTCTATGATCTCTGTTAAACCTTTTCCAGTATTGTGTTTCTAACACTCAATAGCTTTATAATATCCTGTTTCTCTTTCTATGTTATATATTTCTTATGAACCATTGCAAGTATAATACTTCTGAAATTAAAAAAAATATCAATAACTAAGCTATTATATATATTTATTTACAATAAGATAAACAAACCCCAAGTTGAATAAAAATTTTTACACCAACTAAGTCACTGAAAATATTTCTAACAAAAATGTGCTATAAGCTGAAATGCACATGGTATATTTATCATATAAGTATATGCTGTAAATTTTACCTACATTATTTGGTTAATACAAATTTTATTTTTGAAAACATTGACAAACTTAATAAAATCAGACATTGGGGGGGGTATATGAATACTCATCCTGACGACCTGTCATTATATATAAAAATAATTTTTGTATACTGCATGACATTCCATAATCATTTGGCTGTTATGATAATATAAAAGGCAAGTTAAATGTTAGGTATTGTATATTTCATTATTTTTTAAGGATTAAATTCTGATGTTGATCTTTTTATACATGATTTGTGAAGTTTTAATTTTAGAGGATACTCATAATTTTTCAAATTAACTTTATTCTTTGATATTTCAATTGCTATGCTAATCACTTAAATCACCTTCATCCTACTTAAGATGATGTTAGAGTGGAAAAAAAAGTTCCCAAGTAGGAATTTATTTTTAAAATTAATAATTATGAATAAATTATCAAAGTGCTACATCTTACTTAGTTGAAGGTTTATTTGTAAAGATGTTAGTGCTTCTGACTTGGAGTTGTAAGAAAAAGTAAAGTATTGTTTCATTTACAAAAGTATATATAATATGTAAAGTATTTATGCTTAATTTGATTAAAGTGAAGAATAAGAATAAATGCCATTCTATCTAAAGAAAAAAATCTTTAATAGCTTCAACATGTGCAGAGGACAGTCAGAGTGAAAAAGAATTTTTTTTTTTGTTGGGGAAAGATGGCTAGATATAAACCATAGGCATTAACATTGAGCCCTGTGTAAGAGAAAAGAGAGAAAGAAATACTTTTAAATGAGTAATGTTTACCTCTATGCAGGAAAGCCTAGAACCATTGATAAGGGTAGGAAAAACTTGTATCTCATTTATATATTTTGAACTGTGTTCCCTGAAAGGCAACTGATTTTTAATAATTCAATTCAGTTGCCATAAAACAATAATTCAAGAATTACTGCTATGTTTACTCTGCAAATGATATGTCATATATAAATCCTTTTCTCACTATATATATATATAGTGTGAAGGGTAAATTGTCACCGTTTTATATTTTTGATTTCTTGCGTGGACAGTATAGTAGGGTCAGTTGGGCTCCATCAGTGAGTAAAAGAGCACCATGGCACAATTCCCTCTGCATGCTGTACTCCTTGTCATTCACTTCAGAAGCTCAAATATAAACATTTCAGAGTGTTTGGGTGTCAATCTGAGGACAGTACAGAGGATTCAGAAAGAGTTGGATGAGTCTAATGGTGATTACAAAGGTATAGGTAGCTCAGAAAACTCACTGATCATTCTAAGAAAAGAACTTCCAAATTGGTAGTGAGGGCCTCAGATGCAACACAGAGGTCTACATCAATTTCTTTGAGGATATTGTGCTGCCCTGGTCAAGAGTGTGGCTTCTGGAAGACGCTATGTTTGGCAACAGGATTCTGCATCATGCCACACAAGCAGGAGAACCCAGTCATGGCTGTCAGACAATTTCTGCAACCACATCACCCATTACATCTGGCCACCTAACTCCCCAGACCTCAACCCCTTTGATTATTATGTGTGAGGTGCAATTGAGTGAGAGACCAACAAAACTCTTTGTAACATTAAAGATGAATTGATGGCAAGGATTATGGCAGCATTCATCAAAGACATTTTTATGTTTAACGTTCTTTTTATAGATACAAGTATTTAAGTAAATGCTCTGTTTATAATAAACAGTATTAAATAACATTTACTGGCCTGAATGTCCGAGAAATTTTCATAGAAAATATTCGTTCTTTGACAGGATTCGAACCTGCATCCTATACGGAATCGTCATTTAGCTTGATGTGCCTAACCGCTCGGCCACAAAGCTAAATGACGATTCCATATAGGATGCAGGTTCAAATCCTGTCAAAGGACGAATATTTTCTATGAAAATTTCTCGGACATTCAGGCCGGTAAATGTTATTTAATACTGTTTATTATAAACAGAGCATTTACTTAAATACTTGTATCTATAAAAAGAACGTTAAACATAAAAATGTCTTTAATAAATAGATTGTCGGACTTTGTCCATTTCTTAATGTATATATATATATATATATATATATATATATATACTAAAGGAGTCTGATCATTTTGAAATATAAATGATGAAATTAACTAAAAGCTTACTAGCTTATTAATCAGTTTCCATTTAATAGACAAGAAAGCATCACTAATTTTTTTTATGTTTCAATGTGTATCAGCATCATCATAATAATAATGTCACATGCATGTTTATAAAATTAACCTCATTTTTTAGTTTCTTAATCAAATATATTTACAAATATATTTTTTTAGAGTTACATTACAAATATTTACCAAAATTTTGATTGATGCCCTTTGCAATTTGATTTTCAGCTTAAAATTAAAAATACTATCGCAGAATTCTAATACTGAAATTCTTCAACTTGTATGGGAGTAGTTTATGAAACTCCCCATCATCCGCACAGTTTCCATACTTCCCTTTAGTCCCCTTCACAACTTGCCTTATAAAATGCATTATTTGCCATAAAATAAAGCAATATAGGATCAAGCAACTAATTCCAACCAAAACAATTGCACATTTACTTATAATTCAGTTATAATTCAATTAAACAAAATTGAAACTGTAGTGATTCAAAGATTTATACTTAATTGATTTATCATAAGAAAGATTTAACAACTTCTTCACTCTGATTGATAGCTTTGATGAAATAATGCTACTTTCTTAATATCTGGTAAAAAGTCACTTGACACAATCAAGCACATGTAATCAACAATAGTAAAATTTTATCTACCAAACAAATTATTATTGAACGGTAAAGAAAGAAAGACTTGTTAGAAACAATGTTAGAAGATGAAATACCCTTTAAGCATAACAAATAGATACTGATCTTTTTTTCTTTCTACATCTCAATCCAAAGTCAAGTGTCAATCCTATTCCTTGAAGTAGGTGTCTACAACATAGTCATCTCTTCCCAATAAATAAATTTGTAAAATGCTATTCTTGTAATTCGATACTACGTTGGCATGTAAAGATATTTTTGTTTTCTCATTAAATTAAATTGTCACGTCAAATCAAATAATATGGAAATACAGAAACGAACAAGAATATGGTAGATAATTTAATCTATTGTGAGTTTCTGCTATCCAAAAATTATTGCAATGTCAAAATATAATTCTGCAAATATTAAGCTTTCTAAAGTCTTTCTGAACTAATTTACCAAAATGTGCTAGCTTTATAAATGAAAATGCTACTTTTTCTCTTTTAATTCATCTCTTAATACACTATTTACATCTCAGAAATACAGACAGATTCATCTCTTAATACACTATTTACATCTCAGAAATACAGACAGATTCATCTCTTAATACACTATTTACATCTCAGAAATACAGACAGATTCATCTCTTAATGTTTACAAAATAAGTTCAATGCTTGGCTAGATTCTCTGTTAGTTTATATGTTGCTAATGAAAGTATTATTTTTAGTAAAGTCATTTTTACTTAATTTGTATTAATATTAATAATATAATGATTTCATTTGAAAGCTGATAATTATTCTGTTCATTAAGCAGTGGTGGAATGAGGTTTGCTCAGTGCTTGCATTGGGATTAATTTCAATGGGACAAACTTAATTATTGAAATCACAATGGAATTTACACAAGTAATTCTAATATATAATCAAAAATTAACATCTAAATAGTGTGATCTGTGAGACATCATTAATTCTAGAAGCCAAATATATTGATCCAACAAAAGATGCTTTTACCTTTTTATTGACAACAAAAGTTTTTATTAATTTCAAGCCTGAAAGGATTAAATGAAAAACTAATTCTGTAGTTCAGAACTTTTAAATCACCTTGTATTTTCAATTCTCTATGAAGGTTTTTGTATGCTATTGTGATTAAAACCAATTATATATATATATGTATGTATGTATTGTATGTAAGTAAACATGAGGGCCTATCTTTTCTTTTTGTTCACTTTTACATTATTCTAATAAACAAATGAATACACTCATCCCAAGAAAAAAAAGGGGGGGGAATATTTATTGATTCTGAATTAAAAAAAAAAAATCGGAGAGAACAATCCAATATAATCAATCCTTATAATCTATTTTGGTGTTTTGTTATCTTTTTATTGTCTTTTTTTCATTTTTCTACTTGCTTTTACACTTTCCAATGATTACCAAATATTTGTTTCTAATTTAGATATGGTAAACACAAGCAATTTAGGTACATGAGGTCATTTGCATACATAATTGTCATGTCAATTGATCAGTCGTGGATATCCCTCAAGGTCAAGGATGAAGGTCTTGTTCTGTTTGCCTCAGTCAGCAGGGTTTGTGAACTCAGAGATGGCTAATGAGACCTATTTTTTTTTTGAAAGGTCCTTTGACATTGAGAACTGATTGTTCCAGATAGTGGATAAGGCCTTGATTGTTGTTGTCTGATCAATGTCTTCTTTTTTCCTCTAGTTCAGCTGATTGTTTGGAATTGAAGGTTGTTCTGTTTCTGACAATGGATCTCCAGAGATTTCTATCCATTGCACTAGATTCCCAACATTGATGTTGATGTTACATTTCTTCATGTTTTGTTTTAGAATGTCCTTGCATCTTTTTCTTCTTTGAGTTTGGAGTAAAAAATTTGCTTTGATAGGCAGATGTCATCCATTCACATCAGATTTCCACTCCATCAAAGTTGATTTTTTATGATGATGGCTTCAATGCTGCTCATTTGAAACATCAAATGTTAAACAAACAAACACACAGGTGTCGTGTTCTATGGGTTAGCACAAAACTTTCAAGTCTTGTGGTAATCAGGGAAGGATAATGGAATCAGGCAAGTGATAGCTGGAAGCTCTTAGTCAATAACTGGCAGACTGAATATTCAACTCAGTTTCTCAGCTTTTAAATTGAATTGTCATGTAACAGATTTCCTTATTACAAATATAGTTAAGAGAGCAAAAATAGGATATAATGATATTTTCAAAATCTTAATTAAGACTGTACTCTCCTCAATAGGTTAACCCTATCAGACCATAAGAGATTTAAATTGTTAAATCCCTGGAGTCCTAACTGAATTGTTAAAAAATATGAATAGGCAATGTCAGTAAAATTAAATTGCTATCTCAAAATGTGTTGAAAATTAAGTATCACAAGTTGATTTTATATGAAAGTAAATTAATTTCTCTTTCAAATGATACCAAATTTAGGTTCCTGGTTATAGAATATGATTTTGGAAATTTACAACTTTGTAAAACTTGTAGATTTCTGGCACCTCTTGTTGACCATGTGATGGTGTTAAGAATGTGTATTGAAATACTGATTATGGATACATTCAGGTGCTCCTGGACTGTAAGTGTGTGAAACTTGCACGTGTATTTGGGCATTTACAGCCTTAAAAGGTTAACTTAACTGACCAAACAATCTTGTCAACCTTTATGGAATAGAACATCTGACTATAAATTTCTAAAACCTAGGACAATTTACAATTGTCAAAACAAAAATTGACAAAACTTTAGGACAATTTGACAATTGTCAAAACAAAAAATGACAAACCTTTAGGACAATTTACATTTAAAAGAACAAAAATTAATTTTGAATTATTAGGATAAAACCCAGTCAAATTACTTGAGATTTTTGTTCTACTATAGAAAATATTGTTAGAAATATTTTAACAATCATTTTAATTAATGTAAGCTGATGCAATGTAATTATTGCAGAAAAGCTTTCCACTATTTAAAAGGTTTTCAAATATGATCAAAACTTTCAAGATAAACTTTAAAAAATACATTACTAAATTGTAACTCATGTATTTATTTTAAAATGTGAAAATAAATAATAATATGTTAGTAGAAATCATATAAAGAATTTGGCTATATAGAAAGCACTTAATCTGTATGGATTTCTTTCTTTAACAAATATTGTTTAGTGTAGGCCAAAGCCAAAAGCTGGTTACAGTACCTAATGTTCACCTATCTTAGTACTGATCAGCAATAGCAGACGTACTCTTTTGAGGCCTTGAAACTTGAACACATATTGGGGCCCCTTTGCAACCATCAACAATAGATTTGAGGATCCAACTGACAAAATGTAGTTTATGAATAGATTCTGACAGGTTCGACAAGCCTATACAGTTGGGGGGTTCAGATGCTGCAATCTCCCAAGAAAATTTGACCAATTACAGGGGAAATTTGAGGCCCTATGAAATGGATATTAGAGAATATTCTAAAACCAATGTGAGCTACTTCAACCCATTGGCTTATGATTCTATCACTAAAATGGCCTTATTTTAATAGGAAACACTTTATAAAAACATCAATTTTGTTGAAAAATACACTGTATCCTCAAGTGTCCCTCTAATATTAGGGGCCTTGAAGCTTAAGCTTTATCAGTTTCATAGTAAATTCACCGCTATTGGTCAGGTTCCACACTGTTTAATCTTAATCTCTAAATGAATAAGGTTGACTAATATGAGGTACACTTGAAATTCATTCAAGAGTGTTAACATACATATAGTTTTAAAATAGATTGACAAAACAATACAAAGAATTAATACTTTTTCCATAATCTGTCAACTATGCTTACAGATTTGACAAATATTTTATTAGATTTTATCATCTTAAAGTTCAAATAACAATACTTCAAGAAGTAATCATGGACTATTAATCCATAGAGTAATACTTAATTGAAATCTTATTAATCATATTTTTAAGTTAGTATGTAATACTAATATTGCTAAAATTGAAGAGCAGTTGATTTAGCAGTTCATGAAGAACTTTAAACTATGAGATTTAAATGACATGTATGTTGATAATATATTCTAAGTAGAATAATATATTTTGACTTTTCTTGAATAGTATCTTATTAATATCTGTCTTACAATAATGTTACGAAGTAATATTTTGAGCTTTTAACTTACTATCCAATCCTGTTTCAAGTAGCTAGAAAGTTAAATTGAATTAAAATGACGTCTTCTTAACAGGTCTAGTTAATAACACATTTTATCAGAACAATGGAGCAGGCATAGTGCTACAAAATAAAAAATCGAGAGGTCTAAATGTTTAAAGTGGGGCTAAATCAGATATTAAATTTTAAAGTTTCTTGATTCAATATATTTTTTATCTGATTCTCTCATAAAAGGAATATTTTTACATTTATCCTGCTGTAAATTTTTTTGTTTTTTAATATAAACATTTTTTGCAGTTTGAACTTTTTTTTCTCAAATGAGACTTTTTCTTATTTAGAAATTTTAGAACCTAATATTTCAGGAAAAAAGGTTTTCTGATTTATTTTGAAAAATAATGGCTGTAATGACTTTAGACAAATGATACAGCTCATCTTGATGACATTGCCTTAGATTGATGCAAAGAAGTTAAAATTAGTCTTCTGTTTAGATTTCAGTTTCAGCAAAAATATGAACAGATTGAAGCCCTACACCTTACCCTACTTATAACATACTGGGGATGATTTTTTTTTTTTGTATAGTTGTAGGCAAAAACTACAAAATAAAGCTGACAATTCATTCACGTTGATAGGGTTTAAAGTTTAAACAAAATCCTATATACTGTTGATAGAATAATTGGCTTTGGGGTTAAACTGAACAGTTGATTTACCCACACCAAGAAGATTAATGAAGGAGGATAATGACTAGGAAACACATGGGTAATTTTAACAAAACAAGATAAAGAATTTATTTATGAATTTACATGCTTGAAGTCGGGTCAGTAGCATGTTTCAGGAAAATAAATCAGAAATTTTTAAAGTCCATAGTTTTAATAAATTTTCATGAAGAGGAAAGGTTCATGCAAGAGATTAAATGATCAGATACAAAATAATCTTCAAAAATATTTAAAAGAAAGTTAAGAGAGTTTGCTGTTCACAGAAGGGGTATATGGTTTGCATAAAGTAGATGACAAGAGATAGTTTGGAATACATAGCTTTCTTGGATTGTTAAAAGAAAATTCTTTGACATTTTCTGCACTATAGTTTACATATAGATTTAGAATTGAATGTGTGCTATCTGAATTCAAAATTGGTATTTTATAGTCCAAACTTATTTTGGATAGAATCTATTTATCTATTATTGGTACATAATTTATACCAATTGGTACTCAATTATTTATTGTATTATGCTGTGAGTTTGATTTTATCATCAACCTGACCTTTTTTTTTAAAAAATATCCCTACATGCAATCTGCTAGTGGCCCACTGGCATGCCACCAATGGCAACATCAGTGATCCTCTGATGGCAGCCACTGGTAGGCCTCTAGTGATCTGCCAGTGGTAACATTGCCATGACAAACACGCCAGTGGTCTAACGGCGGGCCACATCTGCTACTCACAGCCCTTTCATCAGTTTGGGAAAGAACAGTTAACTTTTACAGTATGTGAATTATTCATTTGATGTTTCCAAAAGTTGCACTTTGTGTTAATAATTAAAAAATGTTGGTAAGTATTCATTTTAAAATTGGTCATTGTCTGAAATGGTGAACATTGTCTAGAAGATATTTGGCTATTTTCCAGTCATGTATATCAAGGAAAAAGTATCTGATTTTCTCCCTCTGGTTTAATATCAATAAGGTATAAAAAAATTTTTTTTAAATAATGAAATAAGTAAGTTCACATTATGCAAGTATTTCATATTTATACTATTTACATTATTTGGACTATTGTCCTCATCTTTGTTCATTTCCTTATAAATCTGCAATATTATTGGACCCGAACTGGCAACTCTGATAATTTTCAGTGCAGTATTATCCACTATAATAATGTTTGAATATATATATATATATATATATATATATATATATATATATATATATATATATATATAATAATGGACTCTCTCTCCAGTCAGTTTTGACGTATGAGGACCTGAGAGTTTAGTTGATTCAGTTATGAAAGTTTATGTGATAATCTTAAGTGGCATTTAAGACCCACTAGTGATTTACAAAGGAGGCCACATATGGAGCAAGTGTGAGGATTGTGAGATGAGATCACTGTTAGATTGGCTGACCTTTTAGATCTTGTGCTTGCTTCTTGAAGATGATTCAAACAAGCAGATTGAAAATTGCTGAGTACACTGAAACATTTTAATCTCCATTCTACCTGCTCCAAGGGTGATATGTGGTATGTTGACAGCTGACATATATATATATATATATATATATAGAGAGAGAGAGAGAGATATGAATAAAAGAGATAAGAGGGAAAAGTATCTGTCTATATTTCTGAGGTGAGGTATTATGTACATTATTTGGACTATTGTCCTACTCTTTGTTGCCATATTATCACAATGTTCCAGCCATTGTATGCTCCAGCCTTCAGGTGGTTGGAATGTCGAACTGAACCCTTTATTTTCGCTTGCTGGGCTAGACTGTTCTAGCTCCACGTGCCATGTCTAATGGATGTCAGTTATCTCCTGTTAATTCATCTCTCCAAGTTCTCCACTACCTTAACCAGGTATTGAACTCACAACTCTTTGGGTTTTGTCTGGGACTTATAAACTTAATGTCTTCAGCAACCATTTTTACCAGTGCTCATATTGCAATTTTTGCTGTTATTGCTTTTCCCTGGTACGTACATATGAAGGTGACTTTCCGATCAATTGGTCAATTATATCCATAAGGAAACAACTCAGAGGGTGGCACACAGAGCCTTGGCAACTAACAATCAGCCTGAGCAGAATACCATCTTTGTGAATCTTAGGGAGACCATATATGTGAGGCAGCTTGAAGTAACGCTGCAACAACTGCCTAGACATCCTAGGTGGCAAGTGATCCTTGTTCTTGATTAGTAACTGTGACAGTTTGCATTCCGTTTTCATTGTAGAATCCTTTTTTTACTTTGCTGTAGCTACCATTGCTAATGAGGTCTTCCAGCTTTCTTGTATAATCTGTTCATCACTACAGTTGCATTGCCTTTTTCAGCTGGTAGTATGATGATGTTGTTCCTCTGTAGGGATCTGATTGCCAGCCTTCTCCAGTTCCATGACGTTTGAATGGGGTGGCTTGGCTTTCTCCAAGGTCTCTCACTTTCCATCTTAGTTCATCCACCTGCGCCTGAAGGAAGTTCAAGGCCACTTCCTCGATTCTAGCAATGATGTCCAAGTATGGTACACGCCTGATGGTTGTGCCGAAGTTGAGACCCTTATTTAATACTCACTCCTTAGAGGCACTTGCCTGATAGTGGCTGATGTTCATTACTGCTTTCACCGGTGGGTGATGGACCTTGTGTACCACCTTCTGATCTTTCAATCTATTTAATTTTTGTACTTGGCAAGCCTTGACTACATTGAATTCATGTCTGAAGGATTTATCCAGGTCATTTTAGATCCTTCTTCGGTCTTCAGTCTTCTTCATTGGTAATTCTGTTGAAGAAATCCTTGAGCTTCTGGGAGATATGAGCTTGTAGTCTCTGTTTTATCTAACGATTGTACTGGACTCTCTCTCGGACAAGGGCATGTCCAGCTTTTTCTCTGACCAGACGGGCTGTCCTTGAATTGACGGGAAGTCTTGGTGCCAAGCCTGAAGAGATGAGTTGTAGGTCTCTGCATTGGTGAAGGAATGTCAGATGGTCTGATATTCATGCCAGTTTCTGGTAGGACTTTTCAATGTCTCCATATTTTTGGTGTATCAGGTCTGTACCGATCCTTCAGTATCTGTCTATGTTTCTGAGGTAAGGCTTCAAGAACACCAGAAAGCTGTAACACGAGGGGAAGTGGAAAAATCAGGCATGGCTGATCACATATGGAGCAAAAAGGGAGATCACTGCCCTCTGTAGGATCAGGTTAGAATCATAGACGAAGAACATAATTGGAAAATTCATAAACGTAAAGAATCAGCACATATGGTAGGCCACAAAAATCTTCTGAGCTAACCAAGCATAGAAATAAATACAATATGGGAACCAGTAATAAGGAGTGCTAGAGAAAAGCACTAATAATAACAATGAAAATTGCAATATGAGCTCTGGTAAAATAATGCAATGATAACAAAAAAAATTGCAATATGAGCACTGGTAAAAATGGTTGCTGAATATGAGCACTCATAAAAATGGTTGCTGAAGATATTAAGTTTATAAATCCCAGAAATTCACAGATGTTCTTAAGGACACATGGCACAGTGGATAAAGGCGTGATAGGAACCAAAGAGTTGTGAGTTCAATAGCCGAATAGTGTACAATAGTCATAAACATGGCAACAAAGATGAGGACAATAATCCACATAATGTAAATAGTGTACATAATACCTCATCTCAGAAATATAGACAGATATTTCATATTTTCAACAATGGCAGATAAAAATTAACATCATTTTTTTCAAAGATTATATTCTCAATTGTAGAAAGAAAAACTCAGGATTTTAATTTGATTCTTTAAATTATAAATATTTTTGGTACATAAATTGGCAGGTCTTTTTTTGTATCTTATTTAATTTTTTATGTCATTAAATTTACTTCTTAATTAATAATAGAAAAATTCAATTGTAATTCAAGTTTGTAATTATAAAAAATCCAACAGTGTCTGGAATATTTTTTTCTCAGTTTTCAATTGTTCATTTGAAAATTATTTTAAAAAAATCCAAATGCTAAGTGTGACTGTGAAGTAAAAAAAAGTATTTTCACTATATGAGTTAAAACAAATAGTAACTCAACAATTTTTAAAATTTCTATTTATAAACAAAAAAAAAAGATGCAAAATTTAATAAAATCGTAATAAAACTGAGTTATTTTTTAAAAGAATAAATGTGCGACACTTTTAAATCGGAATCATTGAATCAATATTCATTAGCCATAACTAATCGAGAAAAAAACAAAAAACATCTTCATTTACTTGACTTCAGGTTGGCGAAGAATTTTCAATCTAAATTTTGTTCCGAAGAAAGTTTTAAGATAATCTTTTAAAGGACATCTTTGTTTGACTATTTACACAGTAAAAAAATGAAATAATTATCTCTAAAGAACTGTGTAATATTCTTTATAAGGTAATGTATTTTTTAAATTATTTAATCTTATATATATATATATATTATATATAATTATTATTATTGTTTGTTTACATGCCGATCCGACAGATAGTTTCCTTCTTGTCCGTTTCCATAATGGCTGTTTCACGGATTTAAAAAAATTCTTTTAAATATACTTACAATCTAATTAAGAGTGAACAGCAGAAATTTAGATCTATACTGGGGATAAAATAAGCATTACTTTTGTTGTAATAAGTAAGTATTTATTTTTGCCGATTGGAAAATAATATTAGCAATGAGGTGCCTTTTTGTCGTGTTGTCGATTTGAATATTATTGTTATCATTGCTTTATGTCACAAAAAAAGTCTTCAAACAGTTATCGAAATGATAGAAGAAAATATTTGCTGTTGTTTTTTTTTAATTATTAAAATTGTTGAATAGATCAGATTTTTATATTATCCCTAAAAAATATTTTACAATATTTTTTTTGTGGTTATTGATTAAGAAGTGAAAGAAAAGAAAACCCAATCCATCAATATGTTAATTTAAAAACAATTTTATTTTTATCGAATAAATTTGAATGTTTCGTTGAATTTATCCGCTTTATTGTTAAAGAAGAATTTAAAGAAAAGATAATCTTTTTTATTATTTATTTATATTGTTAATTTAATTACTAAATTTTTTAAAAATATTGTTTTTAAAAAAATGTCTTAAAAATTAGAACATTAAATTTTTAAAATTTTATTTATGATGTAAACAAGAAAAAAAAAAAAAAAAGATAATTTTAACCGAACCTTAAACGGTCATTTTTGTTTGACATGGTGAAATTGCAGCACCTGCAAGTAAGTTAATGCTCAGTGGTAGAGCAGTGGCCAGGTTTTCGAGGCAGCTTACGAGAAGTAGGTATACCTGGCTATTATTTTTACAGATGATTCTTTCTCTGCTTGTCATTAACAATTTTCACAAAAGTAAAGAAACCTAGAATCCCTAGAAATAATTTGCAAATTATGAATTTGCATGTGGGTATTTTTACTCAACAAATCCAATACACAGATTTTTAATAATACAACCAATAAACTGAAACTAAATTTATCATATTGACCCTCATTAGAAAAAACATAGACTTGCATTGAGAAAAATAATTACAATACCAGAAATAAAACTTAAAATTTCTTATATTTAATAGTAAGTAAATAGTAGTCTAATGATGTAATTTTTCATATCTAACCACAATGCAATAATTGCTAGATTATAACTATAATTGTACTAGTTACAATCTAAAATAACAAAGTTAAATTTTAAAATAACATTTTCAAATTTCAAGTCATATATATGTAAAAGTTTTCATTAATATAAGAAATGAAATGTTACTAATTAAGTTTTATAATTATAGTGCCAATCTTGAATTTGTTTAGGAATCATTTCAAAGGTAATATATATAAATTTGAATGTAATTAGATTTGTTAGATAACTTGAAAATAGAAATTCATCTATTTAAATATTTATGGCATGAACTAGCTATTTTAAATTGTTATATTCTATGAGTCTTTTCTTCCAAAACTGTTTTGAAGCTTTAAAAAGCTTCATTATTTGTTATTGCTATATAGTCAGAATAAAATTTAATTGGCTGTATCTGATTTATTTATAAAATAAACTTAGATTAAAATGTAGCTACTGTTATATTTAACAGCCCTCACCACCACAAAAATTTAGCTACTGTGCATAAGTGAGGTTTGACCATTTCTTTTATAGTTGAGTAGTTTGAGGGGGAGGCAACTATGGTTGCCTTTCACCCCACCTCAAATCAAGTTTTAATCCAATGTATATATTTAAAATTTTTGGCATTTGCTTTTCATGTCATGTAACTTGTATTCTTGATGCTGGAAAATCATAAAGAAAGTACTACTTTGTTATGATTTGCCTACAATTACAAAGTTTCATTATTTTGGAAGGGAAAAGGCAGAGTGGAAAAGCACAGGAAAACAATTATGAGTTTAGTGTTTGTGTGTTCAAATTGTGGGTTGTTTGTTCATTTTTGCTTTCACTTGAGAAAGATTAAATATTATTAGGCAAATCTTAATGATTTATAAACAAAGAAGAATGAATCAATTCATAAAATCACCAGGGTGTTCAAGAATTAAAAAAAATGTTTCCTATATAAAAAGATATATTTATACTTGTTAAAATTATTTTCACTGATGAATAAATTATTTTACTATTTGTGAAACTGGAAGATAACATTTGTATATTATTTTATCAAAAAAGATGTTAATTAAATATTGTGTGGAACAGTCTGATTTATGGGACAAATCCACCTGCCATGACATTTCATCTGACCCATTGCCCATATGAAATATACTATTATTCTTAAATTAGTTTACCTGTGCTATTGAAAATAATTTTATCCTTACTATTATGAGAAGATTTTATATGTGAGTCTTTAAATATATTTTTTCTAATTATTATTGTTGTCCTCTGCTTTTGCATTAAGTCACTCTTTTCATGTTCACATCACAAGTCCTGTAACCCATTAGGGTTGTAGGTGAATCACATGTACTGCAGCAGTAGCTGTGTCTAGGGCAAAATAGACTGATGAAGCTCATTCCTCTTCAGAATGGTTTTGAATTTAGTTTTCCTTATCTGATTGCCACTACCTTGCTATTAACTCTTAGTTGGTGATGGAGATGGATTCATACCTTTCCAAGGGTATTTGTCCTTGGCTGGAATTTTAACTTGATACACCCACTTTTTGCACTTATAACCACTATGTTAAATACACATCCCTTTTCATGTTTTAGTTTCATCAACCTCTTATAGCATTCTGCCATTGTCATAAAACATACACTGCCACCTGACATTGCCAGTGCAAGAAGATAACTCTTTTCAGCAAAATGTAATAATACATACAAAAATGTAAACTTTTGATTATACATCTATGTATGAATAAAAATTATACTATATACAATGAATAAAATATACTTATTCTTTTTCACCTATATCTTAACTCTTAGCTACACACACACACACATATAGGGGTTCCTTGACTTACAACAGAGTTCTATTCCTACAACATGTCATAATGCCATTTTTGGTGTTGGAAATGTAGCATTGATTTTTTTTATGAATAAACATTCACATATATTGATGCAATAGTAAAGTAATAGTCTAGAACATAACAACACATTTCTATGACATTCTTCCACTGCACAGTTTGTGTTGTATTTACACGGTAAATGTTATAAGTTGAAATAAGATTAATGCAGATTGTGTTGTAACAATGAATCGTCGTAGGTTGGGACTGTTGCTTTTCAAAATGTCAGAATAAGCCAAATATAACAGAAGATGCATATTCATTATATTGTCGTAAACATTTTAAAGTTGTATTTCTTTTTTATTTTCAGGTTCAAACCTTCTGGTCATCAAGTTGGTTATCTGGCCCCAAATTTTACTCTCTTCCCAGATCTTAGTTAATGTAACCTAGCACCAAATGGAAAGTGATGCAGGTACAAGTTTTTCATCTTATGGTGAGGCTGTATTTCCACAGCAGTACGACTCCAACCTAAATCAGTCAGCTGCAATGCATTCTCCTTCATTAGCATCCTCCAAAGAGAGAATGACGTCAACTGCCACATGGCCACCTCAGATGAATAAAAAATCTGCTAGTAACAATAAGGAAGTTTGTGGAATGGAAGAATGTAAAGAGTGTAATAGGAGCGAAAATTACACAACTGCACAATCTCGATCTTTGTCAGATAAAGTTTACTCTAAGCCAACTTCCCAGCAAAGCAGTTCACACCTTGAGACTTCTGCAGCTGCAAGTTCCATACTACTTTATTGTAATAATGACAATACTTCAGAGGTTAAGAACCTTTGTTGCAACCCAACTGCAACAACAGATAACAAAAGTTTCCGTTGTGAATATTGTGGCAAAATGTTTGCACAGAAGCATAACCTGCAAATCCACACACGCACACATACTGGTGAAAAGCCATTTTCTTGCCCTGTGTGCCCTGCCCAATTTGCACGACGTGACACATTGAGAGTGCATTGCCGCATACACACTGGGGAGCGACCATACCCATGTGACCTGTGCCCTGCCCAATTTGCTCAGCGAGACAAGCTTACTATCCACCGGCGCACGCACACTTTAGAGAAACCATATGGCTGTGATTTCTGCATTCAGACATTTGCTCGTCGAGACACACTCCAAATTCACCGTAGGATCCACACCGGAGAGAAACCATTCTGCTGTGACAGCTGTCCTAAGCGCTTTGCTCAGTCTGACAAGCTACAGCGACACCGTCGAACACACAGAAAGATACGAAAACCATCCTACTACAAGCCGACACCATGCAAAAATCCAGAGGAATATCCAACAGTGAATAACCATTTTTGGCAGGCTCTTGCTTCTTAAGGATATTCTTTTAAATCAGTTGATTGAAATATTTAGAAATAATTTCTTCACTTAATATGCAAACTTCTGGAACTTATTCAAAATCCTTACAGCTATTCTTGTAAGAATGAATGAGTGTGGACTTGGGCAAATATATTTGAATGTTTCAATATATGTAGAGATGTATAAGGAATTTGTGAAGAAACCCAATAAAGTCAACCAAGTGTGGGGCTCAATCCCACAAGTAATTTTGTTGGTTTTTTTTGGTCCTTAATTCTGTTATTATTTAAGCACCAGAAATCACAGGATATAGTTACTGATATTGGCTGTTTTGTAATCATTAGTTAATGTATGTAGTTATAACTTATCATGCATAGACCTTTTGAAAGGAGACATTGATAATTTATTACTAACAGTACATTTTGGAACCCTAATGGTTCATAGATATAAGAACAAACTGACTTAGAAATGCCAGAATTTATTATGCAAGTCAATGTTTTCAATACGTATTGACCAACTCGTGTTAGTAAAATTTTCATAGTATATAATAAATATATCATGTTAATTTCTGCTAGAAATACTGGATCTCATTCAATCACCAAAGTTAAGCAGCATCAAGTCCAGTCAGTACTTAGATGGGTACTTGTAAGCAACCTTCTACAATCCAGAATATGTTACAATGTTATTAGGTTGGTGCAAAAATAATGTCCTTTTCTCACATAAAGTTGAACGTCATTATTTTTGCACCAACCTAATAGATAACCTACAAAGTGTTGATAATCCATTTAAAAAAAAACATTGTGTTAATGTATTTTTATTCGAAATAATTACAATAAATTATTTGGTAGTGTGAAATTTTATTATTCTACTCATGAAATATTCATCATATAAATATATTTGATAGTCTTTATGATATTTATTTTTTAAGTTCTGATTGTAGTGATATATGATGATGCTTATTAAATGTATTGCGAGTGGAAGAATGACCCTTAAATTGGGCATAAGAGCTCAGTGCACTCGAGTGAAAGATTCTTATCTGTCTTCAATCAATTCTGGCCAAAGCACTTTGACATGGGGCAAGTTTGAGATGGGAGATGTGATCTATGACTTTTTTTCAAGCTGGAAGGAGAGAAGTGTTCAAACTCCATGAGAGAGGATCAGTTTTGTCTGCTAGAAAGTTCACCCCAGGAAATACTACAAGGAGGAGGCCTATTTGACAGTCTTTGCTCTCTCTCCATTTCCAAAACTGAGTAACAGCCATCTCATCTCACTGTCAAAGCCCATGAATAAACTAGAATGGTTCCTTCAACTGATTTTCGTTGTCTGCAATTCTTCAACAACAAAGTCATTTTTTTGATTATTCCACTGTTTCTGCATCAGCACAACAATCACTCAAGAAATGACACCTAAAACCCATGTGATAGTTCAATACTACAGTTATAACTTATCATGCATAGACCTTTTGAAAGGAGACATTGATAATTTATTACTAACAGTACATTTTGGAACCCTAATGGTTCATAGATATAAGAACAAACTGACTTAGAAATGCCAGAATTTATTATGCAAGTCAATGTTTTCAATACGTATTGACCAACTCGTGTTAGTAAAATTTTCATAGTATATAATAAATATATCATGTTAATTTCTGCTAGAAATACTGGATCTCATTCAATCACCAAAGTTAAGCAGCATCAAGTCCAGTCAGTACTTAGATGGGTACTTGTAAGCAACCTTCTACAATCCAGAATATGTTACAATGTTATTAGGTTGGTGCAAAAATAATGTCCTTTTCTCACATAAAGTTGAACGTCATTATTTTTGCACCAACCTAATAGATAACCTACAAAGTGTTGATAATCCATTTAAAAAAAAACATTGTGTTAATGTATTTTTATTCGAAATAATTACAATAAATTATTTGGTAGTGTGAAATTTTATTATTCTACTCATGAAATATTCATCATATAAATATATTTGATAGTCTTTATGATATTTATTTTTTAAGTTCTGATTGTAGTGATATATGATGATGCTTATTAAATGTATTGCGAGTGGAAGAATGACCCTTAAATTGGGCATAAGAGCTCAGTGCACTCGAGTGAAAGATTCTTATCTGTCTTCAATCAATTCTGGCCAAAGCACTTTGACATGGGGCAAGTTTGAGATGGGAGATGTGATCTATGACTTTTTTTCAAGCTGGAAGGAGAGAAGTGTTCAAACTCCATGAGAGAGGATCAGTTTTGTCTGCTAGAAAGTTCACCCCAGGAAATACTACAAGGAGGAGGCCTATTTGACAGTCTTTGCTCTCTCTCCATTTCCAAAACTGAGTAACAGCCATCTCATCTCACTGTCAAAGCCCATGAATAAACTAGAATGGTTCCTTCAACTGATTTTCGTTGTCTGCAATTCTTCAACAACAAAGTCATTTTTTTGATTATTCCACTGTTTCTGCATCAGCACAACAATCACTCAAGAAATGACACCTAAAACCCATGTGATAGTTCAATACTACAAAATAAATAAAAATAGCCATTGGTCACAAGAAGGATATAACTTCAAAAGGGAAACGAGGTTATTTAGTGAAGAGAGCATGTTGGAAATAGTGAATAGAGATCAAAGGACAATCACAAAAAAAAAAAAAAAAAAAATCATTGGCAAAAACCAAAATGAACTTTTAAAAATGTCAGAAAAAACTGATAAAAATAAAAAGGGTAATAAGCAAGAAAAGTGAATTAACCAGTAAGAAAATATTTGAAGAATCTGGTGTTGCAAATGTCAATAGGGAGAAAAGACAAAGGAAACTAACATTGGCTAAAACGTTAAAGTAATCAAATTGCCATCTTTAAACATTACAAAGAGAAATGTGAAATTGGGTAAAGAGGTACATGAAAACTGATTTTGCAACAATCATTTTTAGTGATGAATGTACAGCTACACTGAATGAACCTGATGGTTGGGAAAGTGGTTGGGCTCTTCAGGTAATTAGTTAACCAATGATTATCTCCTCTTTATTGTAAGAGATTTGGGCTGTATTGTAAGCAGTAAAATTATAGGTCCCTTCAAGATTTATAATGGTTCAATATAAAAGCTGAGAATTATTGTAAGTTCTTTGACAAAACTTTTTTAATGATACAAGAAGCTTTAAACTAAACAAATTCATGCAAAACAATCTTCACGTTCTGCAAAGCTGATTATTGTCTACCTGCCAAAAAAGATTTCAAAGATACTAAACTGATGGAATGACTCCAGATGCTAATCCAATATAAAATTTATGGTATGTTATTAACAGATATATGGGAAACAATATTTAGACAAATAAAATCTCTGGAAAGCAATAAAAACTGCTGCAAGCAATAACATTGATGTTAAATCAGTTAATAAAATCTGATTGAAAAAGGGATGAATGTTATAGAATGTCAAGGAGCCCATATTAATATGTAAAATAATAAAATGATAAGTTAATTATGTATATGGGATATTATATCAAGTAAATACATATTTTTATGTCCTATATCTTCTGGATTTATTTATAAATAAAAAATTATATTGCACTTAGTTTGCATATTAAAATCTGACACCAAAACAAGTTATTATTAATATTTGTATTAAGCTGAAACTTATCCTTCAAATTTTGCCAACATTGGTGAAAATCTGACCCCTTTGTATATACCATCTTAATAAATAATTTTATTAAAATATTAACTAAATTTAGCCTTAGTATCACATGAGGTAAAAAGAAATGGGATCACCTTCCAATTTGGGAGGAATTTCCTACTTTGAGAACCAGTATTCAAATCCTATCTTTTAACTGAAGGACTTTTTCATTTTGGTTCTTCAGTAGCTGATACTAAAAGGAATCACCTACTCTTCTTGAATGTGACAATAATGGAGAGGGAAGTATGACCTAAGTAAACAGATTTTACCTGGAAGTTAATACCAACCTCTCAGTTCTCTGTGAAAAATATATCATCCACTCATAATCTATATTATAAAAGAGGAGCTGATTCTATGTCCATCACACACTACTTATATACGTACATGCAAATGTGCATATATAATGTATATGCATATGTTTGTGTTGTGCATGCCGGCACACACACACACACACACACACACACACACTTTCACAGAGTTTGAAATAAGACAATGGCATAATACATACCCCTTCCCATTCAGTCTAGACAACCCCAAACTTAGCCTGAGTAATAAAGTCATAAAGTAGGAGAGAAGTAAAAAAACATTATTTTTTTTAAATCTTTCAAATCAGATAATAATAAGATTTTATTGAACTTCTCAGAAATTATTTGGAAATAAATTTTATTTTTTTTAATTTTATAGAAATATAGGTCTGACATAGAAACATACATTCAGAGAATTTGAAAGAAACTGAAATAGATATTTGTGTCTGGATAATAGAAAATGTGCATCCATTTCAAGTTACTTTTATGACTCCTGTATTTAAACTGAATATATTTTCTAATAAATGTAGTATTTTAAATGGACAAATAATTTAGATTTGAAATTTAATCATTTTGCTGGCACAGAAACTGTTATTTTTATCATTTTCTCACTATTAAAAGTTTTAAATATTTTAAATAATGATGGCACCAAGGCCCGATATTTTAGATTTTATAGAGATTAATAAGAATTTCTGTCGTTAAGATTCATTTAAAATGAACTTTTTTTGTTAAGCATTAGACATATGAAAAATAATTTAAAACTTGATAATTTTTGTTTGTTTGTTTGGGTTTTATGGCATATCAACCACTGGGTTATTTAATGCCAAATCCAGTTTATATGAATTTTAAATGCCTATTTTGTATGGAATAAAAAATGTATAGCTGGCAACATTATTGTTTAAAAAAAACAAAAACAAAAAAAAAATGTATAGCTGGCAACATTATTGTTTAAAAAAAAAAAAAAAAAAAAAAAAAAAAAGACGTATAGCTGGCAACATTACTCCTTTACGAAAAGACGTATAGCTGGCAACATTACTTCTTTACAAAAAAACGTATAGCTGGCAACATTACTTTTTTTACAAAAAAACGTATAGCTGGCAACACTACTTTTTTACAAAAAAACGTATAGCTGGCAACATTACTCTTTCACAAAAAACTTAGAGCTGGCAACATTGTTTCAAAAACAGAGCTAGCAACATTATTGTTTCAAAAACTTAGAGCTGGCAACATTATTTTTCTGAAAACATTATCTGAGACCTTGCTGTTGGATGCAGTTTATCGCCGTACCCAGGACGTGGATGTAGTTTACCGTCATACCCAGGACGTGAGTAAAACTTGGAAAACTAGGAGTTCACTATTTGCCCATAGCTGGGACCCTAACAGGTGCTACCACCCCGGGTCAAGGTGGACCTGGGAACACCAGCAATTAAGAGGTGGTTCCACGCTCCTCAAAACCTCCAGATCAGAGGCCTTGCTGTTGGATGCAATTTAACGTCATACCCAGGACGCCTCATTGGGGGGGGTCTTACCCCTCTACAGAGGTGCAGTCGGCATATTCTAAAGCCTCAGCCGACAGGGCCTTGATAATTTTTATAGATTTACAAAGTTGTGAATGCAAACAAGTAACATCAGTAAGTAACAATAAGAAAAGCCAAACTTTTATCAACATTATCAAATGCAATCAGAGTTAAAATACAATTATGATTATTTTTTTTTACTCCTATCCAGAATTTGCCATGACATTATAAATCTTGATATATTTTAATAAATTATACTCATGATATTATGTTATATAAACAGCTAATTATTATTTGTAGGTAAATCAATAAATCTGTAGCCTAATGAAAATAGTAAAGTTTTAGATAATATTTTTCAACATACTCTCCTTCCTTGTCAATTCAGTAGTTAAAGAACTAATATTATACAATGACAATTTTAGATCAAAATACAGCTGCATGTTAGGCTACAGATGCATTAATTCAAACTTTTACTTCCTTATATAAAGGTATATTTTATTTTAATGCAGGCTAATAAGAGCATGAGACTAAATCTCTTATATGTAACATTGTTTATTCACCCTAAGACTTCATCAATTAATGCTGACAAATTGATGTGTTTTCTCCAAACATAGATTCATCTTTGTAACATTTAATCACAGAATGCTATTCAGATGTGTTTTTTGACTGTTGTAATATTGCAGAGTTTTTAACTATCCATGCAATTTACTGCTTATTTCAACACAAATTTAATATTTTGAAATTGTCGTAAGAGCTTTTCTAAAAAAAATTATTTTATTATGCCAGAATATATTCTGCTTTCACACCAGATCATTCAAGTAAGCCAGGTACATGGTTTGACTTAGAGTTACTACAAATAAGTGAACTCAAACCTGCATCTAGTACTACAAGTGTGAGAATAAGAATGTTGTACAGATGGATATATAAACAACCACTCCAGAAATGATTTGAGCAATCTTTCATACACTGCTGGGGAGAATATAAGGTCCATGTATCAGATGACTGGTTCTGGAGGAGCTACAACTGAAGAAATATGGGAGTGAATAAAATATTAAGTAATGAAAAATCAAGTTTCATGTTATCATTTAATTGGCACACTTACTTAATTAAGAAATAAGAATCCAACTAATTAAACCCCATCTCCCCTGGGTTTGGCATTTGATCTACAATCTGACTAGCCATAGCTGATAGATCAAAAGACAAACATAAAGATTGATTTGTATTTTTTAAAAAGAAGCTGGAATTGTTTGCTGTGGTAGAATTTGGAATTTACCAGAAGAATTATTGTATTTTTCAAGACATTTTATTACTAAAATATTTTATGTTAAAATCACCATATGTCCTATAAACTGAGAGTATATATATATATATATATATATATATATATATATATATATATTGTTTTTTTTTAAATATATTATTATCGCAACACCAAAATTCCCATGTTTCAAAACTAAAACTTCAATTCAAATTCAATCATAAAAATTAAACTTAAAATACAAAGTTCCACTCAATTATCAAGTGATGCTAAGAATGACATTTTAGAAATTGATTTACTTAATTTATAAGTCTAAACAAATTTGATATTTTGTGATGTTGGGACTAAGGAAAATTCAATCTTTTTTTTTTAATTTTAGGAGTGTTAAAATTTAACTTATTTAGAAAACTCATGTATTGTAGCTATCAAGTTGGTCAAGTCAAGCTGGGGGAAGTTTGTATCAATAGACAAATACCCATCTGTCTATTGATAAAAACTTCCTTTTTTCAAGTTGAAATTTGTGGTAGTGTCTCTGTTCCAACACATCATCTGGGTTTCAATAACAATACATTTGGAATTTTTATTTTTTATTTTTTATTTAAATTTTTATTTTTATATAAATTTCAATTATGAATTTTTAAAAAGGGGAATTCAAATAATTATTTTTCTTTTTTATATGCACTTATCATTGGTTTGTTTTTTTCATAGTGTATGTGTGCGTTTGAGTGCATGCCCTGATGTGCCCAACTGTACAGATGTGTGTACATGTAGAATGTCATGTTTATTTGTCCTTTTCATTGTTTTTATTATTTTTTTTTTAATTTTCCCACTTTACACTCATTCCTTAATTTTTTCTCTCTTTTTTTTCCTTTATCCTCTTTTCTTTCAACTATTGGCTCCCGTTTTTTTTAGACAGTCTTTCATTTTTTATTATTTATTTATATATATATTATATATCATATTATTATATTATTCATACCTTCAGTGTACAGGACATGCAGATGCACAAGCCATATGTAATTATATATAAATTGGCATAATTTAGTTTATTTTAATGTTATTTATAACAATAGTATGGATTTCAAATGTACAATGCACTTGACCAATCAGTGTACTTAATACAATCAGTGTCAGTAATCACCTGATTATTATTTCAATTTTCATTGGATATTTATCAATCTGGCACAGCTTTACTGTCAAGTTGGCTTCATCACGGAAAACTGAAGTATCATTTCTTAGCCCTAAGAAGCAAAATAGTTTGTTTCTTCATTTTTCATTATATATATATATATATATATATATATATATATACTTCCTGTTTTAAAATTTGATTCCATCACAACACAGAAGTTTCTATGTTTCAAAACTTAGACTAAAGTTGTAAATTTAATTATAAAAATTAAACGTAAAATCCAGAGTTTTGTTCCATTGTCAAGCAATGTTAGGAATAACTAGCTATTTCATTTTGATTCGGTAAATTTTTATTTTTCAGAAACTTAATGTGTCATTTTTCATGTATGCACAAAGGACATGGGTCATTTAAACTCTAGCTTTTCTTATTAATTTCCATTTTACTGTGGGTGTTTTATTGGTTTCTTTTAAGTGTCAGAAATATTTAGATAGGGATGTTTGATTTTGGTATTTAATATTATTAAAGGACATTTGATGTTGGTTCCACCTTCTTTTGAATTCATTCTTTGTGGATCCAATATAGAATTTAACCATGCCTGGATGCTCTACTGTTTGTATTGAGCACATTTTTTTTAAATAAAAATAATTCCTAAGAACACTGGATTTTAAATCTTTCTTATTATTTTAATATATTATATAGGGTAATTCTTATAGTATGAGATAGACTTTTCGACTAAGTTTTTATTCCAAAAACATTGTCTTCAAAATTCAGCTGTTTCTTATACACCAGTGTGTTTATATCGAAACATCAAGGGTTACCAGATTATAGTGGTGTGGGACTTCAAGATAAAAATGAACAGTTGGTTTACTTGTGCCAAGAAGTTAAGGGATGCAGATAATGAAAAGTAAACACATGTGTAAATTTAACAAAACAAGATAAGGAATTTATTATCGAACTTACATGCTTGAAGTTGTATCAGTAGCTTGCTTCAGGAAAATGAATCCCAAATTTTTAAAGTTGACAGTTTCAATAAATTGTCATGAAGAGAAAATATTCATTCAACAGATTAAATCATCCTACACAAAATAATATCAAAAATGTTTAAACCATATTAAGAGAGTTCATTTTTCACAATGTGTTATACAGTTGCATACATTCAAAAGTAGATGAAGCGAGATAGTTTGAAATATTTAGCTTTCTTAGATTGTTAAAATAAAGTTCTTTGAAGTGGCAAGTGCTTTGTTAAGGCCAATAGTATAATTAGCAAAATTTGACATTGGCAAAAATATGAACGCCTGGACACATGAACAGAAATGTAACTTTTCACATGATTTCAGATGCGTTCTTCTCATTATTTAATTTTTTTTCCTTATTTTATATAAAAAGCAGATTCTGCATAGGCTCGTTATTTTTTTCTCTTTCTTTTTCTAGGTTCAATGGCTAATTCCTAGGAAAACAAGTTTTTCATTGATCCAAAGAAAATTTCAAACAAGTCCACAAATTTCTATCCATCTTTTTCCTCAGGTCGCCCAAATTTGAAGGGAGTATGTAAAGGGAGTTATTGTTATTTGGTACTCACTACATGTCTCCCAAGAAATATGGTTTAGTAGAAATTTACTCTTAACAAATCAATTGAATGCTGACTTAAGACAAAGCAAGTTAAAGTTCTTCAAAAAAGCTTTAACATTTTTATTAATGCCTTTTAAAGATAATAAATACAGACTGTTTTTAAAGGGATCTTTACCTAACAATTGAGTGAAAAATAATAATAAAGAATGAAGGACAGATTCTAATTGATACACTTTTTATTTTTAGAGAGCAGCATGACAACAATGTGATAGCAGGATATATATATATATATATATATATATATATATATACAAAGCCCAATATACCCATCATGAGACATAGCCTAAAAATTGTATACCAGGCACATGCATCACAGGCAAATGTCTGCAATATTGTGACAGGTTTTAATAAAAGCAGTACATAATCTTGCAGGTGGGCCAGAGTTAGAAATACCTTCAGGCTTGATAATCTAGTCAACGCAGTCTCCAATTAAGGGTGTTCCTAAGTATGTCGATTTGACTCCTAAGTTACTTTGACTACTTCATTCTTCAAACTTAAAAGAAAAAAAAGAAACCTTTAGGCTAGATTCTAATTGATACACTTTTTATTTTTAGAGAGCAGCATGACAACAATGTGATGGCAGGATATATATATATATATATATATATACAAAGCCCAATATACCCATCATGAGACATAGCCTAAAAATTGTATACCAGGCACATGCATCACAGGCAAATGTCTGCAATATTGTGACAGGTTTTAATAAAAGCAGTACATAATCTTGCAGGTGGGCCAGAGTTAGAAATACCTTTAGGCTTGATAATCTAGTCAACGCAGTCTCCAATTAAGGGTGTTCCTAAGTATGTCGATTTGACTCCTAAGTTACTTTGGCTACTTCATTCTTCAAACTTAAAAGAAAAAAAAGAAACCTCTAGGCATGTAACCATGGTGCCAACCCACTACTCCCCTGCATGAACAGAAATACATAGTGCATTTGTCCTAAGGAAACATGCCCAACTAGTTAAAGTCAGACAAACATATCTGTAGTACTGAACGGAATATTTACTGTAGTTTATCTTAATTCACCAAGACTATTCATGTTGTTGTTGTTTGACTGTCAAAAAAGATTTTTATTATATTGATCTCACACTTCTCCCATAAAAAATTCAGTACTTTGTGTTGTACAATCTTAAATCTTATGTAAATGAATAAATAAATAAAAATTGCTATTAACTTTAATAATTTTAAATAATTTCTGGTATGAAGTCTTTTTATTGCCTTTTCTGACATTTTGTTCCAGAATTAAAAATGTATATATTCCTTTACCAATTTATTTAGACATTTTTTTCAGTGTCTTCTACCCCCCCCCAAAAAAAAAGCAAAAGCTGCTTTCTATCTGGCTTAATTAGCAAATTTATTTATGTACTTAGTTTTATTTTAATAATATTTATAAAAGTGAACAATACCAAGATTTTTTAACAGTTATTCAATATCAAAATAAATAGGTTGTCTAAAAAATACTTGCCAAAAGTGGCCATTAAGTTTGATGTCTGTTGTAAGTAATTCTCACAACCTGCTCCCCCTGTTTGGTGTAATGGAAAGACTCCAGAAATGCTTATAAATAAGCTAGCTTAATTCTTTTCTTTTTGTAGCTGTATTAAGTTACAATGGCAGACAGTCTTTGACTGTCAGTGCCGTCTGTCGAACTCTCTGCATTAGCAGAGAGGAACCCGGACGAAGCTTTGCCGAAGGGCAAGGTTTCGTCCGGGGAGGTTGACAGGCCTTGAACCCAACTAGGCGGGTTCGAAGGCTATATTTTTGGCCGAGCCTATGGGCTCGGAGAACCGCACATTAAACTCGGCCTTGTGCCACATTCAATCCTCGTGGGTGGATCGATAAATAGCGGTAGCTGTATTTAGTTAAAGCTTTCCTAAGTTTATTCTCTTCAAGTTATTCATTACAATTTATTCAACTTAAAATAATGGAACAATACCTCAAGCCTGACTGCCTGGAACTCGATACGTCAGACCCTGACTCTAGTGACAAATGGCAACATTGGAGGGATATGTTCGAGGGATTTCTTTCGGAGCTGCAGTCTTCTACGTCGGCATTGGCTGACTCACAGAAATTAACCCTCTTATTACACCATGTTTCCACTCCCATTTATAAGTGTTTGTCCGGGTGTCAAAATTACGATACTGCTATAAGCACTCTGGATGGTATGTTCATTAAGAAGAAAAAACTCCATTTTTGCAAGATACTTACTTGCTACTCGGCGTCAAGAGACTGAAGAAAGTCTAGAGGTGTATCTTCAAAACCTGAAAATATTAAGTCGCGACTGCGATTTTACTGCCCTGACAGCAAGCCAAGCCAGAGATATCTCAATAAGAGATGCCTTCATCAGTGGAGTACGGTCTAACCAAATCAGACAAAGGATGCTCGAAAACAAGGACTTGGATCTGGCTACCGCCTACGAACTAGGCCTTACGTTTGACATGGCCCAGAAACAATCAGATCTCTATTCGCAACCTGATTTTTCAGGGGCTACTATTCCTGCCCATTCTCATTCCCAACAAATTCTCATCTCAAATTCACAACATTGTGACCCCCAGTATAAGGATTCTTTAAATACTATTGAACAACCCATTACTATCGCTGCAGCTGAGATTAAGTGCTACTTCTGCGGCCTTCGTAAACACGCTCGTTCATCCTGCCCGGCTCGAAGTAGATGTCATGGATGTGGCAGGCAGGGACATTTTTTAAAGGTTTGTCGGTCGGCTCCTTTACAGAAAACCCGTTTAGCTGCCACCCTATCGCTATCTACCGTATCGACTGTCTCTCCCAAATGCCTCTCTAAAACAATTGTGCCGGCCAGAGTGAACGGACTAAATCTCCACGCTCTTATTGATACGGGGAGTTCTGAAAATTTTATCGATGCACATATCGTGGAAACAAACAAATGGAAAATCTTTTCCTGTTCTAATCAAATATCGGTGGCCACTTCGTCCTTATCCTGCCGTGTAATCGGATTCTGCATGGTTAACCTCGAGCTAAAAGAAAATTTCTATTCTAAAATCAAGTTGCTGGTAATGAGGAACCTCTGCTGTGAAGTAGTTCTAGGGCACAAATTTCCTTAACCGACATTCTCACCTTACAATTCCGTTCGGTGGTATCAAACCAGTGCTGCAAATATGTGGATTAGCAACTGCAAAAGTCCAGTATCCATCTCTCTTCTCAAATCTAACCTCTGACTGCAAACCTATAGCCGTAAAATCTAGACGTTATTCGCTCAAAGACAAAGAATTTATTGCAATGGAAGTGAAGAGACTTCTTAAGGAAAATATTATAGAGCCCAGCAAATCGCCATGGAGAGCACAGGTCCTAATAACGACTAATGAAAACCATACAAAGAGGATGGTTGTTGATTATTCCCAAACCATCAACAGATATACACAGCTCGATGCGTATCCGCTGCCCCGTATTGACGAAATGGTTTCCGATATCACTAAGTATCGTATTTTCAGCACGTTGGATCTTAGGAGTGCCTACCATCAGATACCCATCAAGCCGGAGGAAAAACCTTACACGGCATTCGAAGCTTGTGGGCGTTTATATCAATTCCGTAGGATCCCTTTTAGGGTTACAAATGGAGTCTCAAGTTTTCAAAGGGTAATAGACGAAATCATTTCTAATGAGAAATTGAAGGGTACTGTGGCATACATAGACAATGTCACTATTTGCGGTTATAACGAGGAAGATCATAACCACAACCTCAAACGATTCATAGCCACCGTAAATAAATATGACCTGACCCTTAATGAGGAAAAGTGTTCATATAATTTGAAAAGCATCAAGCTACTAGGGTACATAGTCAGGAATGGTGCCATGAGACCGGACCCCGAGCGACTTAAACCCCTAATGGAATTACCAATTCCTGGAAATATAGCTGCATTACGACGAGCCCTTGGCATTTTTGCCCATTATTCCCAATGGGTTGCGTCCTTTTCTGAAAAAATACATTTACTTACTCAAGTAAGAACTTTTCCATTATCTGATTCAGCCATTAGAGCATTTCAAAATTTAAAAAGGGATATTGCTAATTCTGCCATTAATCCTTCAGCTCCACTAGTAGTTGAAACCAATGCATCTGATTCGGCAATAGCTGCCTCCTTAAAACAACATGGTCGACTTGTAGCTTTTTTCTCTAGGACACTCTCGAAGTCTGAACGAAAGCATACTGCCATAGAAAAAGAAGCGTACACCATAGTTGAAGCTTTACGAAAATGGAGGCATTATCTGATCGGTAGACAATTCCACCTTATCACCGACCAAAAATCGGTATCATTCATGTTTAACCCGAAAACCTCAAGTAAAATAAAAAATGAGAAAATTGCAAGATGGCGGATGGAACTCTCCTGTTATTCATTCGACGTCTCCTATCACCCTGGAAAGGAGAATGCTGCAGTTGACGCACTTTCAAGGGTGTGTGGTCTAACAACAAGCTCATCTGGTCTTCAGAGCAAACACCGAGAATTGTGCCACCCGGGCATCACAAGACTGACACATGTAGTCCGGAGCAGGAATTTACCATATTCAGTTGAAGATGTAAAAAGAATTACTAACTCCTGCCAAATATGCGCAGAAAATAAGCCAAGATTCTATAAGCCCCCTCAAGCAACACTCGTGAAGGCCACTCAGGCTTTCGAAAGGCTTAATCTGGATTTCAAGGGTCCACTATCTTCTAAAACACAAAATAAATACATGCTTACAGTAATTGACGAGTACTCAAGGTTCCCCTTCGTCATTCCATGCCCTGATGTAACGGACACTAGTTATTCAAGGCCTCTGCTCCCCTTTCGCAATTTTCAGTGTGCCTGCATACATTCATACAGATCGGGGATCTGCCTTTATGTCGGAAGATCTCAAGAATTTTTTGCATGAACGAAGAGTGGCGGTAAGCCGAACCTCCCCTTACAACCCTCAAGGGAACGGGCTCTGTGAAATATATAATGGAATAATATGGAAAACAGTACAGTTGGCATTGGCAAACAGGAAAATGCCGATCTCAAAATGGGAAAGTGTCATCCCCAGGACCTTACTGTGTACATCTACAAACGCTACTCCACATGAGAGCTTTTTTCCGTTCCAACGACGAAGCTTGTTGAGCTTCCCTCCCTTCATGGCTTGCTCAACCTGGAATCGTTTTACTGAAACACCATGTTCGTCATAGTAAACATGACCCCTTAGTCAGCAAAGTGAAACTAATTGAGGCGAACCCCCAATACACCCAGATTGAAACTGCGGAAGGAAGACAATCAACAGTCTCCTTAAGAGATCTCGCGCCGGCTGGAAATACATCTGAAGAGGCTACTGCGATGGAGAATCGCGAATATCCAGTTTTCAGAACCAGCCCAGTTAAGCCAGGTGATCAAATCCTGCGTACATCTAGTTCAGATACTCTACCGAATGAATCCGATTATCCTTATGAACCTTCTTCTACATCTGATTCTGAAGAAAGACCGATACCACAAAAATGGACTCACCCTACATCGGAGACTGACACTTATTTTTCAGACACCCAGCAACCGAAACATATAAAAAAAACGGTGCCGTTTCAAGGCTAGATCCTCTACGCAGAAATGCATTAATCACGATATAACTATATAATTTGTCGTCTGACGTAGACGGCCACCAGTCACCTGAACAATTAAGATGTTCCCAAAGGACCCGCAAAATGCCAGAAAGACTTTATTCTGTACGAATAACTAGCCGGTGGGGGAGAATGTTGTAAGTAATTCCCACAAATTGCTCCCCCTGTTTGGTGTAATGGACAGACTCCAGAAATGCTTATAAGCTAGCTTAATTCTTTTTTTTTTTTTTGGTAGCTGCATTAAGTTGCAGTGGTAGACAGTCCTTGACTCGGACGAAGCTTTACCGGAGGGCAAAGTTACGTTCGGGGAGGTAGATAGGCCTTGAACCCGCCTAGGCCGGTTCGAAGGCTATATTTTTGGCCGAGCCTACGGGCTTGGAAGACCCACATTAAACTCGGCCTTGTGCCACATTCAGTCTTCGTGGGGGGATTGATAAATAGCGGTAGCTGTATTAAGTTGAATAAAGCTTTCCTAAGTTTATTTGCTTGGGGTTATTCATTACAATGTCTAGTCACTATTTGTAAGCAAATAAGGGGAACTACTCTAATTAAAAAAAAAAGTCCAACATGTAAATATTATTTTGTATGTCTGTTGCCATATAAAAAATGAAATCTTTTATAACTTAAAAATGCAAAAAGCATAAAATTATAATAATGGTTCTCAATGCCTAAAGAATCTAAGGTAAGATCATATTAAAAATAAAGAATTGTGTTCTTTGTTTTTGTAGTGACAGGCAAAATGGACTTGCCCTATTTTGCATAGTGGGTACTACTAGGTCAGTCATCACTCGGCACAGAGGGAGAACTTCTACATCACAGATGAGAAGACATCATAAAAATATGGCATTACCAATAGGATTTCTAACACCGTTGGATGAACCTGACTTTGTAGAAGCACGAATTTGTAGCGGGGTACTAAATATATAGGTACTACTACTATTTATATTAATGATTCTTCGACGTACAGGATTCAAGTAATAATAACAACTCCAATTTGTTAAGCAACAAATATATATGTTGAATAAAATACAACAACAAGCATGAAATAATTTTGTATTCACAATGTAGATTAATGAGAAGAAAGTTCTTTCCCTTTAACTGTAGATTGATTGTAATCAACTGTTTGAAGAAAGTTCTCTTGTGAGATAAATGTTCCGAAATAATTTTTAGAGCAAAGTTTGCATGTGAAGAATGAATAACACGAAGAAATACAATTGCTTGGTATGTGTTGTGAATAAACTGGTTTGAATCAACAAAGTTCTGGTAAACTGGGCTTGGCGAAAGTTACAAAGAGAAAATGTAAGTTTGTAGTTATGAAATTCTGTGTCTGTGTGTGCGTTGAGCAAGATCGTGGATTTGTGTTGACAGCTGGGATCTTACTGAATCTTACTGGCGACTTGCAAAAAGTCGCCCAATTTAAGGAAAAAAGGTAGGCTCCCATGGAACCGTGGGAAAACCTGATCTTACATTAAAAATATGTGATTGGTTAAAAATTAACCAATCATTACACTCATACTAAACAGAATAGGTAAGTATGCTCAGAACCAAAAGATTCAAAGGAACAACTGCAATGGCTAAATTGTCCTATACAAAGGTAGTAGTAATTTATTAGCCAATCGCAGGTGAATAAAATGACTTGGAGTGTAGGTGGGTGTGAAAAACATAGCAATCACTATAGATTCATTGTTTTGTTATGCACGAACCAAAAAAATTAAAAGACTGCAAAATTGCAGGAGGGGAGAATGAGATTGCAGATCCCTTTTTGTCTTTAGTAGTATGTGAAGCCATCAGAAAAATCTCTGTTATCGCATGTCTCAGAGGATTGAAAGATTTGACCATTTCACAAATTTTAGACATTATAAAAGGAAATTTGCATTCAAAAAAGAAGTTTGTTATCGTTGAGAGGACAAAGTTTCTCACAAACAAACAAGAGCTGAACTAAAAAATAATACAGTATGTAGACATACTACAAGAGGCTTCCAGATTCTGTGAGTTTGAAAAACTTGGCACTGAAGAAATGCCCATCAAAGATCAATTGATACAGTTGAGATTAACTGAAAGTATGTGTAAGGCTTCATACAAACACAAAATTTTAGAATGGTTACAACTGACTAAAATATCCTTGGATGCAGATCGATAGAGTTTCTGCAACAATGAGAGTTAAGTGAAAAATTCAATACCAGTCAAGAGTAATGCTAAAGCATACAGCCTATCAAATTACATTGTGCAATGCAAATTCTGTGATAAAAAGCATGAACGGGACAAGAAAAAATGTCCAACTTTAGGGCAAGCATTTCCACTCTGTGTGCAAGTATTAAAGGAAAATAAAAAAAAAGTAGAATATTTAACTTCATGTCAGGAAAATACAGCTGTACTTGTGATACGAAGACAAGAGAAAAATTAAATTGAATGGCATAACTTTTCCTATGCAAATAGATACTGGAATTACCGTCACCCTAATCTCAATAAATTTCTGGGAACAAATGGGAAAATCCAAATTAAATGAAAGTTGGTTTAAACTAAGATAGTTTGATGACTCTTTCATCAAAACATTAGGTTGTTCTGAAGGAATTTTGAGACCAAGAAGCACTTTGAAATTATTCCCATCATGGTAGTGAAATGTGAAAAATGTCATGGACTCATAGAAATAGATGTCTTGAAAGTGGATACAACCAAATTAATTAACAATGTGAAGTTGGAAAGTAATGACATGGGGATATTAAAAGGATACAAAGTGAGCATTCAATTAAAAGAAAATAGTCAACCATTTTACTTTGAGTCTCACAAACTGCTCATTTACATGCTACCTTAAGTAGTTGCTAAACTCAAAACAATGGCGGAGCAAGGAATTTTAAAATATGTTCCGCACGGGTGGTACTAAGTTGACCTCACCTATTGTTGTTTGACATAAACTGGATGGAGATTTAAAGATGTGTGGGGATTACAAAAATAGGAGTAAACCACAAAATATGCTCCAATTTGTTTCCTATTCCCAACATTGCAACTGCTAAAACAACTGCTATCTAATTCCTGACAACTCACAAGATGTCAGGAATTAGATACTTTGTGAAAATTGACCTCAATTCTGCCTATGAACAGATACAAATTAATGAAAGATTTAAAGAGGTCACTACAATTAAATCTCTAATAGGCTTACGAAGGTAGAAGAGAACAGAAATTGCAATTTTTCAAAGAGCCATTGAAAATGTAACAACTGGTGATATCAAGAATATGATCATCTATCAGGATGATATATGTATTGGTTATCCCAGTAGAGAAGAGCTAAAACAAAAAGATGGATTATGTTTTAAACAAATTAAAAAATGCTGGGATGACTATAAACAAGGATAAATAGCATATCTGGGATACCAGATTTCCAGAGACAGTATTTAACCAAACACAAATATTAGAGGTATCTACACCCAGAAATTAAAAAAAAATTGGAATTTTTTTTTTAGGGCTAGCCAATTTTTATAGCCGATATTTGCCAGAGTATAGTGAATTGCTAGAAAACCTTTGCAGAGTTATGAAAAAAGAACAAATTTAAATGGACTCAATGGAAGAATACAGTGTTGCGGGCTGGTGTGCACGCATTGTGAAAAGAACACGTGTGTCTCCTGAAATGACCACAACAAACATAGTAGACTCAGAGATTGAGTTCACCAGAAAAAATGTAATGAAACAACAAGAACTAATATATATGTACAAACAAATAATAATGTATTAAACAAAAGATTTACAACATGAATACAAATTAATGTGGAAAGTTTGTGCTTCAGAGAATGTGTGAGTGAATGTTTGTATGTACGTGTGTGTATGTGTGTAATGTTCATGCGTGTCCCACAAGAGGTAACGCTTTCTTTTATGAGACCTTTACATTTTGTCATATCAGCTGAAAAGTGAGAAGAGAGGGAGAACGAGACCAGATCTCACTGAGTATATATAGCCTTTGAGAGCATCCCCTAGGATCAGTTTCAGAAATTAAGAAATTAGGAGGAGTTAACTCCAACAACAGCATTTGAAAATTTAAAGAAAGAACTTTGATCCTAAATAGGAAGTGACTTTAATTACAGACATAAGTGAGTATGCCATATCAGTGATTTTGTCATCCTATAATGTAAGGTTAAGGTTAGCCAAGGCTAGCTATTGTATGGAGCACAGATAGAGCTCACTAGTTTTCATTAGGAAGCAATTTTCTGTTTAAATCTGACTATAAACCTTTAGAGTGTATTTTTAACCACAGGAATGAATTATCTAAAGTTACATCTTCTAGAATTTAAGATGGATCATAAAGCTCATAGCCTTTGACTTTGACATCAAATATGGGCATAGAAACAGTATTCCACATGTAGATGCTCTATCAAGACTAAAGTTCAAAAATGAATCATCAGACAATTCAGAAGATAAAATATTGCACTGAATTGAAACAGATGTATTACCCTTAGATCATCTTGCATTTGAAAACTTACAGGATCTGGTATTAAGCAAGATTGCATGTAGAATAAAAAGAAACAAATGGAGTGTTTGTTCTAGGGGAGAGAGACCCTATAAAGAAATATAAAGAGATAAGGCACAGGTTAACTATATGTTTTAATACCACCAAAGAGATTAAGGAAAGACATAATAAAAAGTATACATGATGATATTTATTGTGTAATAACATCAACACAGAGACAATTAAAATCAGAAGTATGGTGGCCTGGGTATTCATGTGATGTAGAAAAATATGTACAAAATGTAAAGAAATAAAAAACTTTTACCAAACTAAGATACTTTCATGGCCTAAAAAAAAAGAGCCATGTGCTTGTGTTCATATGGATCATGCACATGTTAAAAGTATAGGATTATTTTTATTTTTGGTTGACTCATTCTCAGGATAGCCTGAAGTTGTTACAGTTCAGGATAGGAAGGCAGCCACAGCAAAGCAAATATTATGAGTGATATTTTCCAGAAATGGGGTGCAAAAACATTGGTCTCTGACAATGCACCAGAATTTTGTAATGAAACTTTGTGGTTAAAACAAACTGGATGCCTCATTTATTCATTTGAAAATAAAATCATATATTTCTTTAGAGAAAAAATTATTATTAATGTTTCCCATTTCAAAATCAAAAAAAATGTTTACACATATGACCTTCCTTAATGAAAATCACCAATGGCTTAAAATGATGAAAATGTTACTTTCATTCAAAGTTTACAAAATTGAAGAAACATTGATTCATACTTTTCCCAAGTAGAGTAATTACTCATAATTATTGTTTATGTATGTGGTTATGTATGAGAGAATGTGTGAGTCAACAAGTGGGAATGAAAACAAAATTTTAAGAAATATTATTTTCCTTATGAAAAAAAGACCAAATGAGCCACAGTTTGCCCATGACTGATGTAAATATTAATCTTTTAGTATTTTTTCATCTTTCAACGTTGATATGATTTTTCTTTTCAGCTTTGTAACAAACACAGAGACAAACAGGATCTGTGATGTACTGAGTAAATACAAACCTCATTATCTCCTTTAGCCTATTTCCTTACTGACCAATCAGAATCACAGTAAAAATTCACTACAGATCAGTTGTCCCTCCATGCATTATAATGTTCAGCAGATTCAAATGTTAATCCTGTTCAACTTATTTCTGTAGATGTATACAAGAACGTCATATGATAACATAGTGCCAGAAGTGGTTGTGTAATCAACAAACCAGCACATTACAAAATCACATGGCCAAAATAATGCCAAACAAACATTTATCCCTGTCATTGTTCAGAAGAATTAAATCCCATAAAGTTAATTAGTAATATTAACTTATTCAAGAGGTGGAGATGTGATGTATTGAGTAAATACAAACCTCATTATCTCCCTTAGCCCATTTCCTTATTAAACAAGCAGAATTACAATAAAGATTTGCTGCAATTCAGTTATCCCTACATTCATCATGGCACCCAGCAGATTCAAATGTTAATTGTGTTCGACTTATTTCTTTAGATGTGTACAATGTCATATCATAAGAGGATCCTTATGATCAGAGGTGAGCTATTAAGTTTTATACTGGATTGTTTTAACAAAAATCTTTCTACAAAGTGTAGTTTTTACTTTGTTGCAGGAACAAACAAACACACTTATGAGTGGGAACCAGATGATTATAATATAGATTATTAAAATAAATTGTTCATTGGCATTTTCATTTTCTACACTTAATTTTATATCTCAATAACTAAGTCAGCATACTCAGAAATTAAATAAATTGAATTATTTTTTAACATTCTTAACCCTTTGAGATATTTCTAAAATTATCCTTCAGTTTAAAATTTCACTGAAATAAGCAATAGGTATGCAGCAAATATAATGGTTATCGGTGCAAAAAGTGAAATTGGTGAGCTGAGTTCAAATTCCAACCTAGATTTATTGTATTCATGTTCACATAAATGTTTGTGTGAAAGGCAGGAATCTATCTCTTCTATCCTAAGCTATGGGTTAAATAGCATGGTAAACTAGGCTCCCTAGCCTTTGATGGAAGTCAGTCTAAGGGAATAATTGCTGTGAACTCAAAATCATGGAAAAAGCAACAGGAAACCACTCCACTGTTTTTCCCCTGAACTGATGATAATTCACAAATAAAAAGGTATCTGTGGAACTCATGAACATCTATGTTCTAAAGGTACAACTCATTAAAAAAATAAACTATGAAAGCTGGAAATATTTCCCAAATGTCTGCAAAATATTCTGAAGAAATAAAAAATTAAGAACATTTTATTTCTTGTTGCACCATAAAAATGAAAATCTAATGTATTATCATTTGAATTTGACTTTTTGAAATTAATTTATCTATATAATGAAAATATAAGGAGCAAATTAAATTTCTTGATTCAAAGCAAGAAATATTAATCAAAGGCATTTCATGGAGTATTGGTCAGATTAAAATATTTTTAGAATTGTGCAGCTGGCATATTCCAACTAAGCATTTACCAATTTCTCTCCACATCACCACACTTAGAGTAAAATATTTGGTAAATGATTAAGAAAGAAAGTTTGAAAAGTGACTAAATTGTAAAATACAAACTATGGTTCCAAAGACTACTATCATGTTAACTACATCTTTCTAAAACTTGACTAAAATTAGGTCACAAAGGTTTTGTACATAGAGTTGGTACAAATTCCTTCCTTAAGTGCCATATGTGGTATACCCTTAGCTGATCATGTCTCTTTTTTGATTCTTGATTGATTTGACAGATGAATACCTGTAGTAGGTTGCTGTTACTTTCTGTGGTAGACTGGTTGCCAACCAAGGCTATAAGACTCAGGATGAAAAAATGGATTCATACTTTTCCCAAGTAGAGTATTTACTCATAAATAAATGTAATGAACATGATACGAACTTGGCTCTCTGATTTTTCAATGTAAGCTGTTATCCATTGGCTGCACATCCAAGCTTACTGCATCTGATATCCCCAAGCAGCCACCATCTAGGTACTGAACAGACTTGATGTTGCCTAACTTCAGTAATCGTATGAGAACAGATTTTTCAACATGACATGGCTGTGAATGTTTCAACTTCAGGACTCTAAAATAAATTTTTGCTATTTCTTTTAATCTCCTATTAAGAAATTCTTTTTTTTATTTATAAAGTTGCAATAATGTAACTTACTGTTACTCAAAAACAAAGAAATTACTTGCTTTATCTTTATAAAGCAAGTAATTTCTTTATTTTTGAGCAGATTAAAGTTTTTCTTTAAAAACTGATTAGTTTGTAATTTGAATCTAGTCATATCAATGAAGAAATGTGTATTTTTAAATGCTATGACTTATTGTCAGTTTATAAAAGCTTATATAGATGCTTACTAAGAAGTTTATTGATATATGACAGAACCAAATGGGGAATTGATGGAATATATTGTATCAGTCTTGTTAATATAAGAAAGGTCTGTTTGACTTGAAAATCAACATTTAGAGCACTGGTAGAGGAATATGCAGCCATTTACAATCATTATATTCAAATCAGAATAAAATTATTTCTATCTGTCGGTTTTGATATGTTTACTATTTTAAGTTTCCAGTACTTTTATTTTATTTTTTTTAAAGTAGAGACAGAGTGCACAGTAGATAACCAATTTTATTTTTAATTAAATAAAAAAAATAAAATTTTGGAACCTCTTGCATATTTATTATTTACAGTACCATTTTAATGCGGTACAAGGGAAATATGATGGAGTTTCAGTTAATTAATTCCAATCAGCTTTTTAAAAAAAAGTATCTGGGGGAAAAATGCTTTTGGATTCGAATGCTGGCCAGTGACGGCTGTGCAATTTATGACGCAACTTATTCAGCCATGGAGCAGGCTTTATAGTTTATGTCCATGTAATTGAAAAAGAATCTACCAATCTACCTAAGTATCCAAGTAGTAGTATAAATATTGTCACATGGCTTAGCTAAGGTTCTTTTTTTACGGACGGAACTGTCGATCGATATGACCGGTTTCTTTGTTGTTTACTTGAAACTAATTTCTTTTTTTATGTTGTCACTTGAACTTTACCATTTTGTTTTCTTAATTTAAATTTTTGTTTAGTATTTATTGGGGGCAAAAGCCCCAAATACTTTCTTTAACATTTCCGGTGATTTCTGTATTTAATTTCTTTATTTTCTTTTGTACTTTTTAAAGTTCATTTAAAAAGAAACACAAGTCTACTGAATTTGTCTTGTCTTGCTATAATTTGGGCGAACGTACGAGTCATGTACTTATCAATTTATTTTTTTAAGTTTTTAAAAGTAAACTAAAAACAAAAGGTAAGTGTAAAATAATATAAATTAGTAAAGTATTTTTTTAAACTTTGCTGGCAAAATATTTTTCTTTCAAAATAGAATTTTTAGCCCGCCATATCATTCCATTTTTTTTTTTTTATTTTTTTTTATTTCTTTTTTTAAGTTTGAGAATAATAAAAAAAAATTCCGGGTATCATTTTTTCATGCTACGGATGCTCAAAAACGTAAATATCAATCTTTTTCCTAATTTCTTTTATTAATACCGCTGTTTTCGTTATTTCATCTTGTTTTGTTAAAATGTTTTGATAACTTGAAAAATCATTTGAGATTATACGACACAAAGTACTGGACTTCTTTTCTTCTTAGTGGGTGGAGGGTGAGATGACTTGTCTTGACACTGGCAGTCACACGAAGGCACTAATTTGAATCTGTCATTCTTTATTATTTTTGTACTCTGTTGTTAGGTGAACGTGCTATCAGAAAAACAATTTTTTATCTTTAAGAAAGATGTTAAAACTCTTAAAAACAACTTTGTCCTGCTTTTTCTCAAGTCAAAATTTAAGTAGAGAACTTAGAAGTTCTGAAGAGGTTTGAGAAAAATTGACTAGAAGTGGTAGAAACTAGTTTTGCACACACTCTTTCTTTGAACATTAAAGTAAAAGAAAACAAAAACTTTTAAAAGTATTGACGGGTGGGATACTAAAACCTTTATCTTTAAAAACAATTAAAAATTTTTTATAATAATCGCTGAAAAATACGCACGGAAAAACTCAACAAGTTTTCAGTCCTCATTGGTGGTTGAAGTAGTTGGGCATTTCTATTTCCATGGTTTGGTTATCACTCACAGGATTTCAAATGCCTAACTTGGACACTTATTCTCACTCGGAAAAATGGCGCAATACATTCTTCCTACACAGCTGTATTTAACTATGTAATGAGCAATTAGGGTTTTAAAAATGAAGGTTAAAGTTTTTCAAAAGTTTTTTTAAATTTTGTCTTTTGAAAGTTGATAAAAGAAAACAGTAACTGATCTTCAGCAATGTTTTGTTTTCGTCCGCCTTTTTTAGGATTTAAGAAGAGTAAAACTTAGAGAAAGGAAAAAAAAATAGTCTGTAGGCGAACCACTTTCTTTATAAAACCCTCAGTTTTTTTTAAAAAGTAAGTTTTAAAAGTATGTTCTTCTTAAAACTCAAATAAACATAAAAAGTTTTGTTTTTGTTAACTTTATTGCTCGGCGTTTCTTTGACCTACATTGAAAAAGTAATCGACTTTGCTTGGAATGCAGCAAAATCAAGACTTATACATATAGTGATGATACTCTCTATCTACGTCTGCTTCGACATTTCCAGGGGTGGGGAAATCATTCAATTTACTGTTAAAAATTAAATTGATGTTCCTTCAAAATATTTCATATGTAAATTATTGATCTTAATTTTTAAAAGTAGTTTAAGTTTTGCTTTCGGTATCTTCAGATACGTGTAAAAAAAAGTAAGTGTAAATCTTTGTTAATGCTTGGGATTGGGAAATTTAAGAAATCACCTGATCGAAACGATAAAACTTTTTTTACCATAAAAAGTTTTTGGCTTAAAAATAATTTTCACCAGCAATCTAAATTTTTTTTTTTTTTACATTTTTAACCTTTTTTCTTCTAAAAAGCAGTCCAAAGTACGTCACTGGTAACGAGCTTTATTTTTCACATAAATCCGATGTACCTAAAAATTTGTTTTCTAAAAAGTTCTAGCAAGATTTTTTTACGTGATCTAATTTTTTTCTGACCCCCACCCAATTCCTAATTTTCGTTTTAATCAAGCTTAAAAGAAACTGATGTCTTTTTAAAGCAAAATCTTTATTAACGCAAGTTTTCTTTGGAAATTAAATACTGTATTCATTCTCTACAACTACTTGACCAAAGACTTGATAAATTCGGTTCACTCACTGATCAAACGAGAAAGAATACACAGTCGTCGAAAAGATCTGTGTGTAGTGTAAAATTTCTTTCACATTTTTCCATAAGTTTGTTTGGAATGGAATGGTTTCTTCAAACTGATCACACTCGGAAAGGTGCATTGCGGCATTTTAAAATTTTATTGGCAAAAACTTTTAAAAGAACAATTACAAATGATCTTTTTTTTAACTTTATATTTCTCAAGCAAGAAGAATAAACATTAAAAAAAAAACTATCTCTTTCTGGATTTAAAAATAAAAACAAATATGAAAAATGACAATCTTTATGACCAGACAAATTTTCTTTCACACCTTGCGGTATGGTATTTTTTATTTTTTTACTAAAATCAAAATATGAAATTTTCCATTAAATATAATTTTAAATTATTTTGAATGGTTACTAATCATTTTTAGCATCATTTAGTCTTAAGGATCCACCAATGCTATTTCAATTTTTCCCCTTTTGAATTTTTTGAATATTACTTTTTATTGTTTAATGTTTACGTTATTAAAACAGTGCATGAACATTGCAGATTTTATTTTTTTTAATCAACAATTTAAAAAGGAAAAATAAACTGTCCTATTTTTTGACTTTGAGGTTTTTTTCATTTTCTTTATCTTTTTAAATGGACCGTTTCTCTACTTCATTAAATATTTTAAAATTTTTAACATTTATTAGAGCATTAGACAATTCATAACAAAGTGCTAACCAAAAATATACAAAATTAAAGGCTAATTACTTTTAGTTTTAACTTAAGTCTACCAACCGCTCCTGCTTATAGAGATGGTTGGTAGGACTTAATGAATACTGATTCTAAAAACTACAAATAATTTGTATTTAATTAGCCTTACTCAGCATCTGGACAAACTACTGTTTTTTAATGAGATATTCACTTATCGCTGAACATGATACATTAAATACGCCTATGTAAATTCAATTGTCCATTGCAAATATTAGGTTGGTGCAAAAATAATGACGTACTAATGTCGTTTTTTGACGTATTTTTAACGTCAAAAAACGACATTTTTACGTCATTATTTTTGCACCAACCTAATAGCTAGTTTGTTGGTTGATGTATGCTTCCAACCTGTTCTGTCTACATAGCATTGCACTAACATTTGAACTTGTAAATTGAAGAACATCTCTCCAGACAAGTTGGTAACCAAAAAAAGGTGAAACATGAAAGAAAATCTTAGTTCAAATGTTACATGAAATATTTTAACTTTAAAAGACATGTTTAGGTTGATGGTTATTCTTCTATTGCTAATAATAGCTACATTATAATTATATTAATTAAAACCTTTCCAGGACTTCAAATAAACACTTTATCATTCAAAGAGTATGTGATGTGGTCTCATTTCTTTACTTGTAAAATCCTGTATCTTTGTAAATGTAAAGCAATTTTAAAATTTTTCTATACGACTCTGGATTGAATTCACAGATGACAAAGAATCAGACTGTATCCCATAAGAAAAACAAGAAAAAAAAATGTACCTGTGGATAAAATAAACTAAAGAATTCTGTTTCTTGGAAGTTTATCAAATGTCTACAGAAGACTATAAGAACCTAACTACCAAAACATGACATAGGACCCGGTCAGAAATTATATTAGGTTGGTGCAAAAAATAATGACGTAATAATGTCGTTTTTTGACGTATTTTTTAACGTCAAAAAACGACATTATTACGTCATTATTTTTGCACCAACCTAAATCAATAACCGTCTCTGTCAGTTTTTTCTTTCTATTATATAATCTGCTATAAAAGCAAAACAAATCTGTAAGGGAATAAAGTAGATTGTTTCCCTTACAAGTAAATTGGAAGAGTCTCACAAGTGGTAAGTGCAAGGAAAGAAACTGTTGTACTGTGCCTCTGAGCAAATTGATTTTAAATGAAAGTTTTCATATTTTTCATAATTTTAAACAGAAACATCTAGTTGTAAATATCCTGCTAAATTAGGATCTCAGATGCTTATTTCGTCAGGATATTTGGAGTAAGTCTGTTTTATACAGTTTTCTTTTTTAAACAGGACTTCTGTCTGAATCTGAAAAAAAAAAAAAATTTAAACAATACACATTAATGATGAAAATTAATTTCCCACACCCAGCATTTTGTGGGCTTAGAAATTATTCAATAGAATTTTTATATTTTTCCATGCAAATAACCTCATGAATTTCCATTGTTTGCTTTAAAAAGTTTTTATCTCCATCTCTTCTAGTTTTGTGACTCCCACTTTTTTTTTAAAGAAGAATCTTCATTCTGATGTTTATATTCATATTGACTGCTGTTTCTAATGAGCTGAAGTAAGTATCAAAGCAATTAATTTTTTTCTTACAATTCTTCTGTTCTCAATTTTAGAATGTAGAAATAGATTTGAAATAATTGTCCTTTCCGAATTAATTTACTTAACTATATATTATCAGACGTTTCTTTATATTGTTTTTTTTTCTTTGCATTAAAAATAAATAAGAATTTAATATCAATAATATTTTATTTTTTATAGTAGGATTCATTTGAATAAAAATGACCATTTTGCTTTTGTTGACGCATACATTCTAAGTTGGGTTTATTAGAATATATTTATCAATGACTGGTTGGCCTTTTAACAATCATGGCATAAATACCTTACGCAAAATCAATTGTTTTTTTTTATTTGAGCATAAAGAAAGAAAAATTTGAAAGCAAAAAAAAAAAAAAAGAAAAATTGTTTACTTATTTAAAAATTTACATATTTTCTAAAAATAAAATTTACTTTTTTTAAAAAAATTTACTTATTAAAAAGAAAAAAATTACAATATATATATATATATATATATATATATATATATATATATATATATAATCATTTTATTCCATATGCATGCATTGCATTAACTTTAGAAGTTGTTCAATTCTGAAATTGGCTTCAATTGGAATATTTTTCTGGGATACAGATCCTAATATGAGTTTCATAAGTTCCTGATTTTGTTATTAGTGTGTAATGAAGCTAATGTGCTGATCTTTAACATTACATTTTATTCACTCCAATACTTTGAGTCACTCTCGGCCAGTCCCATGACCTTGTCTGACACATGAACCTTAATTCTCCTGTGATGACTGAGACCACCACCTCTTCTCTGGAGCAGTCTTTTTATATATCCATATATTCACTATTTTTTCTTGTATGTAGACTTACTCAGCTGAAACTCTAGAGTTGACACTGGCAAATGAGTGAATTACAGATTTCCCCTTCCCAAACTGGGGTTATCTTGGACCAACTCTGCACTTGACCTTCTTTGATGGTCTAGTGTGAAACTGAGGCCAGGCTTATTCCAATTGTTATATTGTGGTTATTTCTCTTTTATTTTCAGATAAACAGCTACTTTTTATAATATTTATTTTATTCATATTTTTTTTCTTTTTCTTTTCCTCACCAAGGTTTTTGAGATAGAACACAATCAAAATGTCTACCACTCCATTAGTAAACTGCGGACTACAGCTTACAACAACTACAGAGCTTCCTCCAATGGAGAAATCTCTCTCCCCTATTGGTGAGATGGAAATGTCTGTTGTAACAACTGCTACAGACTTGCCCTCTGGCACTGATACCAATACCATCTCCACTACGACCACAACTAGCTGTGACATCTGTGGAAAAGGTTTCTCTCGTGCAGATAACTTAGAAAGACACAAGGCCAGCCATCTCCAAGGAACTAAACTCTATACATGTGAAATCTGCTGGAAGTCTTTCTCTCGACGATCCTATTTGAAACTCCATCAACGCATTCACAGTGGAGAGAAACCCTTTGAATGTGAGGTGTGTGGCTATGCCTTCAGTCGTCACGACCATCTTGTTATTCATTTACGGACACATCAAGGTCTGAAACTTTTTACCTGCGATCTCTGTGGAAAAGCATTCAGTCGCCGATACTATCTAAAGGTGCATCGTCGGATCCATACAGGAGAACGTCCATTTAAGTGCAACTTATGTGGCTATGCCTTTAGCCGCAGTGACCACTTACTGAAACACAAACGTCCAAATAAGGGCCTGCGGAAACTAAGTTGTGTCCCCCAACCACACCTCACTGATGAAGAGGTTGCAGCTGCCACTGTGGTTGAAGATCCTACAGCTCTACCTGAACATCAGGACCTGGGAATCAGCATCGGAGTTGTTACAAATGCAGATGATGTTACCAATGGTCAAACTCAGATTACAGAGACAACTGTCAATGAGCTCACAGTTAATGAGATCAGTGTTGACCATGTCAACTTCTTGCACAGTGCCGGAGTTGAGGTAACTCTACAACCTCAAGTGACCTTAGATGGTCAACACATAGCAGTTGCTGTCCATCCACAAGTTGACTTGGGCAATCATACAAATATCTTGCACTTTGCAAATGTGTCCCATCAGATTGACGTGCATACTACCTAAAGAGGTTTTGTTAGGTAGTGAGTGAATAGTAAAGTATAATATGTATTTTTTTAATTCCAAAATTGTTCTTTGTATACTGTTTAACATTTCACCCAAGCCATTCTTCAGCTCTTGTTAGATGTCTTTTTTTTTTTTCTCCATGAAAAAAGTGTTACTGATAAACACTGAATAATGGATTAACCAAAATATTAATGATATCAAGTATGCAAAGGAGGAGTTCAACTGTCTGTATAATATTTGGAATGTTAATGCCTCTCTCAAAGTTACAATCATATTTTTTTCAAATCCCTCCCTCTACACCAAACTGATACATGGACATATCTACAAACAGATACACAAGGGAACTGATGAGGATATTCACTCTCAACTGAGTATTTTGTATTTTAATTTTTTAGTTAATTTTACAAACAAAATTATCTGAAAAATAAAATTGTATTGTGATAATACAATTAGTTCCTCTAAAAACTTAAGACAAAAAAATTCAGTTGTAAGCAAATGAAAGATCAAACTAAAATTATGGAATTGATTGCTTACAAATATGAATAAAAAAACAGGCTTGCATTTAAATTGAAGATGATGCAAAATAACTCTTAAATACACAAAATAGGACAAATGTAAAATCATTTAAGGATCATTGCGTGTTCTGCAAACACGTATAAGCTTATGTTAAGAGATGAACGAATTTGCAGTAAAACAAGTGCATGCATATTACAAAAATTAAAAATCGAATAAGCTTTTATAGGTGCTTATGCTTAAGTATATTTTGCTTCGACACATGTATCCGTATAAATTAGGAGAAAGTAATTTAATTTAAAACTAATTTCAGAAAACTGTAATAAAGTTTTATGCGCAATGTCTGTTTTCTCTTATATGCACATATGCAAGCACATTAAAAATGAAAATGTCATTTTCCTTTTTTTAATAGTTTAAATTTATATTCACACTATCTGAAATCTGTTACATCTATAAATATAAAAACAATTTACAATATATAGTATCTAAATGAAAAAATATGTAATATAGAAATATTTGAATAAAACTCTAATTTTCAACCAAACTCTGCTAAAATAGCCAAATATTGATGGTTTTTAATGCTTCAAGTGTCCATTATTCTCGCCACCTATTAATACACCCTGAACTTGTTAAACTAACTCGGTGAAAGCTATTTCAACCTCCAATGTCTCAGTTTTGCCCAAAGCTATCACAGTGAATGTCATAGCAAAAGGTTACCAAAGATATGGTGTCCTTGTGGGGCATTTATTTTTTATTTTCTTTAATATTATATTAATCCAGCTCATTACTAGTCATGTCCAAGTGATGTATTTTGTAAGTATTTACCCAATATCCCTTGACTAAATAAGGAAATAAAAGTATTTTTTGGCCATACTTTTATCTCTCTGCAAGAATACTTGTCATATTCATGCTAGCAAGTGACACACTTATTTTTCCCTATGTTTGACAGCAGTAACTTTTTTTTTTTTTTTTTTTTACATTTGCCTCTTGGTGACAAAATCGTATCCATGTCAACTTTTTTTCATAAAGAAAGATTGTGAATATTATTTTTCTACATTTTTCTCTCAAACCTCAGATTTCATAATTCTGATATAATCTTTTAGCTTCTTAAATACACTGAGCATTCTTCAATTATGGTATTAGATACCAATCTGAACACTTCCAATTTGTTTGCCTTCCTTGGGACATTGAAAAATTTTATTTTGGTTTGGTTTATCATGTTGTCCCAGGAAGCTTAAACTCTTTTTGATATATATTGTTTACAGTATGTAACTTTGATGATCCGAAATTGCCTTTCAAAACCCCATGACTGATGAGAAAATTTTTTAACATAAAGAAATAATTCTAGATATTTTATGCTTGACATTAAAAAAAATATGAAGAAACGTTCATTTGCTATCTTCTTGCCTTAAAACTACAAATTTATTTAACATATTTGGTCAGGTTTCTGGATTTGCTGTATCTGAGTATAGATTTTAAGATTGGTGCAGTTTTTATTTTACTTTTTAAAGATATTTGTTTACATATTTAGTATGAAAAAGAATATTTTTTAATAATAAACACCTACTACATTAAAAAACAACTTTAAATGGAAGTGATAAAAGCAATGTAAGCAAATATATTTAACTCAGAATAGTTGAGGGAAATCATTGGATATAGCCAATCCAGTCATCAAAATTTTCTTTTTACAAATAACAAAACTTGGAAACTTTAGCATAAAAAAAAAAAATCTCGGTGAATAGCAATTTTGTTACCTCACATTAAATGTGCTTTTTTTCTAAAAAATATCAGATGTTATAATGAACAGCATACTAAAATTTTAAATATGAAGACTATATCCAAAGGAACTTATTTTGCTTAATATAAATTGTGTATAAATGTCAAGATCAAACACAATTTACAATCATTAAATGAATATGACTGACTGAATAAATGAATAGCTGGCCTTAATTTGTCAGATGATCACAGTTGCAAAATAAATATGCACAATTTCCAAATTTACAGCAGTAGTAGAAATATTCATTAAAATGTTATAAAGCTGAGAAATAGTAAATAAAATAAATTTCTATTTATTCCATTGCGATAATATGCATTTACTGGTGCTGACTCTCCTGTTCCAACAAAGACCCCTTAGGGGCTAAAATGTAGTATAATGTGCAGAGGACTGTCTCTAACCCAGTCAGTACCTCTTCTATGGAGAATGGTTAGAGTTAATTCCTGATGGTTGTGGCATCCTCAAAAGGAAATGTCAGGGGAGTTGTATAAAATCATATGATCAAATGGAATTAAAATTCTTTGTATTAAATAAATCAGGTTTATAAATTTTTTTTACTTTTGTGAAAATATATAATTCAAAATATATTGGAAATTATATTTTCCAATTTGTTTTCTCTCTTGTTAAATAATGAATATCACATTTAAAGTCAAATGCCAAAACTTTTGCTTAAAATATAAATCAGAATAAAATTTTTGCATTTGAGTTTTCAAAAATGGCCTGACTAAAATGAGAACTTAAGTGTTTGAAAATATTCATAATTTTGAGATAATATAGTAAAGATTTTGTACATTAAATAAAATCACCTATTTCCCGTGGTCAGTTATATTCTTAAAATAATTTTTTTTCCCTTCAAGTGAAAAGCATTTAATCTAGGTTATTCCTTGTTACTTCAGGAGCACCTGAAACCCACTCCCCCTCCCCTCACTCATTACCTGTGCCTGATGATTTTCCTAATTATCTGTCACTCTCTTTTGCAAAATTTCATTCTTGATCACCTGTGAAAAATCGTCCATTGGATATATTCAGCATTACCCAAGTGTTGTGATTCTCATTTCCAACTGACAACTGTTGACTTATGATTTACTAAGCATACCTTAGATGTGGCACAAGGCTGCAAGTATGGAGCACCCAGTGAGGATCAAACTCAATACTCAGCTGCAACTGATCTAGTGGGACAAGCTTGCTAATCATTACATCCTGTCAAAGTGCTCCTACTGACTTTTATGACAACAAAATTTGTTTGATCAAGCTTAATTGCTTGTCAGATGTGCTTTTAAACTTGTAAATAAAACACCTCAAAAATAAAACAATTGCTGGATTTTAAAAAAATTATTAAAATATATAATACTTTATGCTAAATTTTATATTTTGAAAATATATTTCAAGGTGTATTTAATGTTCTCAATTCAACTGCTTATAAACAAATTCATTTTTCTGCTATTTATCTTTTTAATATCTATTTTGGACTATGTTTGTTTATATTACAATATTTTGACAAATGCATTCTTCACTCATCAATGGTCATAATATTTAAAAGAAACATGTTGGTTTAAAATTCAATTATTTCAATATTTTTGCAGTCAATTAAGTTATGACTAAACAATTCTTAATTACAGGTTTTATTGTATTAAAGATCACAAAATTCATTAAGTGCTTTTAACTTCACAATATGGTAACTCTCTTTTTTTCTTAAGTTTAATTATCTATGGATAATTAAGTTGGTCTTCTTTCAAAATGCCCATTTCCATTTTTCACCAAAACAAATCCTATGTTACACCTGATCCAACCTGATCCAACTTAATTTCTTCCAATCCATCCATTTTTCTGTTTGTCTTGTTCTTCAAGAATTTTAAATCTTTGCCCAAACTGAAATCTTAGTTTGGATTCCAAATAGGGAAAATTTGTCTTGTATTCATTTTCAACCAATATTATTATTGCATAAATTGTTCTATGCCAAATTGTTAACCATGTAAGATCAATTTTATTTTTATTTTAACCATTGAACCAAAAAATGGTACCATTTAAAGTAATTCATGGTGTGTTATGCCAAATCATTGAGTAGTTGATGTCATAGCTTACTTTTAATGGCTGAAAATCATAGAAATACTGAGTTCATTTTCATTAAACATTTAAACTAGTGGCTCCTGTTCAATATTTTTCACAATGTTATTTACATATTGTTATTGACAGTTTTTTTATATTGAAAAATACAATTTTTCAAAATTATTTCATTACAAATTTCTCAACTTTTTCAAAATGAATGCATTAAATGTTGCCAGATGACTAGAAAAATACAATTTTAAACAAGTTTTTAGTATTTGAAAGCAATATCGCTAAAATTATTGATCCCTTATAGTGACAGTGTTTGTGTGTTTTTTTTTTTTGTTAATTTGTGCAACAAGATTGCACGTCACCAGTGGCAATACAGTGCATCTGATAAGTGGCTATTCTGAAGTTAAAAAGAGCAGATTATTCTTGTACAATATTTTAAAATATCTAAAGGCCAGTATTTCATTTTTCATCCATCAAAATTCTAAAAAAATTAAAATATTGCCCAATAATAGCAGCATAAACTTATTTTTCTTGCTCGTATTAATACCACTTTTTGTACTGTTATTAATATTATTATTGCACAGTTGTCCATTTTTAAATAGCAACAGTTTATGAAAATGACTACTACAGCAGGTTTGTTTTTTTTTTTTTGTTTTTTTTTTTGCACTAAACACTTTCTAGTTTTAGTAAATTAAATTCCTTTAATGATGCTTTTCTTGCTTAAAATGTTCCTGACAATCTGGAAAAAAAGTTGTATATTTATTAAACAATCTATTACTATTTTATAAATGGTTTGGTTAAAAAGAATTGAAATCATTCATTTTCCTAAATAAAACTTATTTTTATGCATGTTTGATTTGGCTAAATAGAATTTTTGTTTGTATATTTTCTTTTCATTTGACAAAAATTTACTATCTACTGAATTCAGTTCTTATAACTTTAAAACTTAAGTATTGCCCTTAATTTGAAAATGTAAACTGTTTAATAATTTTCATTCAGAGTGAAACAGGAATACATTTTTAATTGTTCTTTCTCAAATGCCAATGTTTTGTACTTTTTTTTTTCCTTCTAATAATACTGTCACTTGTGTTGTGTAGGAGCCACTAAACAATTTTGTGTGTGGTGGTTTGGTTATTTTATCATTTTGCAAATATGTATTTTGGTTTTGGCTTTAACTTGTAGAATGATAGACATTTTTTAAATATTCTTTTTAAATTTTTTTTTTTTTTTTATTAAAGGAGTAAATAAATATTTGATAACAATTCCTTGTGTTATTGTTCAATAATTTTCATTGTTTATAAAATGATTTAACAATTAGCTTAACAGTAACCAAAGCAGACGTTATGCAGACAAATCCAGTTTTAAGGCAGCTGAAGAACTTTTATAGTATTAAAAAGTTGATAATCTACCATAAAATAAAATGCAACTGCTTAAAAAATCTAATGGGACTAAGTTTGTTTATATTGATGCAGCTACACATGCACACAAACAAGACAATTTTAAAAAAATTTTATTAATATTTCTTGGGTATATAATCTATTTGATTTAGATTCTTTTTGTTTCCATTACTTTCATTATTAAGGATCCAACATAGTGATCATAGATGATCTACCAAGAATAGTAAAATGCAGGAACCTGGATGCAAATTTACTGTGGATGAACTAGTGATTAAAGCACTTTCTAAACATTTTCATCTTAGTAAAATTAAAATAATTTTTGTATTAGTAAAAGTAAATTAATATTTTCAACATAACTCATTTGTGCACATCACCATAAACAAACTTAGTCATTATCCCCCCCCACACACATGTCTGTGTGTGTGTGTGTATATATATATATATATATATATATATATATATATATATATATATATAAAATGTGTGTGTGTACATGTTGAGGAAAGTTAGAAATTTGTTTCTTTTGACGTTAATACATAAATTTCATTTGAAAATTTATTGTAAACCCACTTAACGAAAATGAACTAATTTCTATTCTCACCACAATCAAAAAATAAAATCATGATTAGTCATAGGATTCTACATCAGAGCCCTTAGGATATGTAGCCCAGAATACCTAGGTGAAGAAGAGAAATATATTGAGAAAACACTTCTTCACTACCCACACAATTCCATCTGCAATGTTAGAAAAAATTTGCAAAATGCACAAATCAAGACACCACCAACAGCACTTCTAACAACACAAAATTCATAATCCTATCTTTAAACACGTTCTACTAAACTTGTAAACAAATTAGTTATCCCTAATACTAGGATCTTTACCACCAAGTCCAAGACAATTGGATATATAATTAGGAAGAAAAATAAATCCAGCCTCAATTCAGATGCCAATACTTAGCAAATAAACTGTAAAATAGAGACATGAGTTCTAAAAGCCCATATCTGAATATAAGAGATTTACATTTAGACAACTATTCAAACTCTCTTGTAATGCACAGGAACAAAACTGACTATAACTTTGATTTTACTTACACCATTCTAATTAAAAATGAATATAATTCTTTACGAAGAAAGTATTTCGAGAATCTACTTATAACAATATTACCAACTATAAACATGTCAAAAACGTATTACATCAACAATTTTTATTGAAATCATAAAGAATCTAATGTAGGTTTATCTAAAACAAACAGTATGTACATAGCAAGGTTCCCAAATCAACACGCATAATGTCTACTAGGCACACACACAATCTGAATCCCAAATAGACAAACAAGAATTATTATACATTTACATAAAGCAGTATTTACGGTTTTTCAGGAATTCTTTAATTTCTTGAAACTTTGGATGGATGTGTCATCTCTCCTTGAATTCAGAATGTCACAAATTAGGTTGGTGCAAAAATAATGACTGTTTTTGACGTATTTTTAACGTCAAAAACAGTCATTATTTTTGCACCAACCTAAGTTGGTTTAAAAAGTCAAATGCATGTGAAACCTAATTAACCAAAGAAAATCAAAAATAAATATACCACAATTTCTTTTTTTTCTCGTATCTCATTCTCTGATGAAACTTTAATAAAAGTGAAATGTTAGATTGATAAACGCTCCTATTTGTTCATGTTTTATATATATATATATATATATATACACACACACTACATTTTAGAAACCTTTTTCTCCACAAATAGCTTCTGTACATTTTTTTTTTGTTTTTTTACATCACAAGGTTTCCATTCACATTTTGCAGACTTATAAATGAAACATTTTATTTTATGCAGAAGGTGATGTTTTCAAACAAAAAAAAAAAAAACAAAAAAAAAAATGTAACACACTTTATGAATATAGCTATTTGGGGGAGGTGTGTGTGTGTGTGTATGTATGTATGTATGTATATATATATATATATATATATATATATATATATATATATACACACACACACACTACACACCAGTCTGTTTAATTTTTTATTACATTTTTTCAGATAAAATGTCGAATATTGTGCTCAAAGTTGTGGATAAACCTGTTGAAAAAATCATTGTTATTCTCAAAAAATTTTTAATACAATATTCCCTTGCAAAAAAATTCATTCTTTGTATCCAAAATATGTCGTTTTCAAATGAACAACAAAGGGTTGATAAACTGTAAAAAAAAAAGAAATCAATTAAGCCCATTGCCAAAGTGTTTACAGTGGTGGCACCAACCTTTAAGTCAGGAGAGCCATGAGTAATAATTAGCCCAATAAATTAACATGGGGTGGGGAAAGCATTGGTTTTTGAGGTTGGGGTTAGGTCCCACTTAGTAACATGGCCTGTGTATCCTTTTTCTTTGTTTTTCTTTATTTCTAATAGTTTATGAGTGTTAAAATTACAATTGAATCATAGACTATAATCTGTTAATAAAACATTTTATATCAGATTTTATGATATAAGTGATGAAAACAGCAAAAAATATAAAACCAATATAACTAGAAGTTATATTTTTGTTTTTATTAGAATGGTGATAAATATTGAAATAATCACTTATGATTTGTTTGTTGAATATTAATTACTTACAAATATTTCTTAGAATAACTCTCACCTGTTTAATAGTAGCATTAATATGATTTATATATATTTAAAAAAAAAAAAAACCTTTGTATTTATTGTGATCTTAAATTTTGCATGTATAATTAGTGCATAAGAGCTTGACAATGCATGGCAGTTTGTGATTCAAGGGCCGTAATTCATTGGCTTGCTTAGTTGAATTACATTATTAATGAATTAATAAATAACATTTATTTAAATGAAAATACCTGGATATTATTAAAATTATCTCTTAAATATAGCAGAAATTTGTAAGTATCTAAAATACACTTTGCTATTTAAAATAATATAACTGCAGGTTTTGTGTATTATCTTCTTTTTCTTTAATTTTACATTGAAAAAATGATAACTATAATAGGCTCAATGTCACATTTTGAATTAGTTTTTAAAATGTTTTAATTCTGCAAACATTCATTATTTTTGCTAATTTATTTTAAAACACATACTAGCTTATGGGAATAGAAATTATCTCTTTATTGCCTGCATCGATAGTCACACAATATATTTTATAAAATACTATTATTATAGGTTTGTCCCTCAATTTTATTGGATGTTTAATACTACATTATAAATGGAGTGTCGTCTTTTTTCTTCTTCAGTGATTTACTTATGTTATTAATTCACATACGGCAGCAGAATAGAGAGAACAAAGGAAGCAAGAATTACTGCTATTGGGAAGAAGACAGGAATTGTTCAGATAAAATTCTTTGTATTGCCAATATAGAGGATCAAGACAGAACATCTCTTTGTGGGCAAAGGAAATGACTTGAAAGATGGGAAGAGTTGGTATGGTCTGGAGTTGATGTGTGCATCAGGTTGGTTGACCAAGATCAATGGTGGTGACAGTGACAAATTGCCCTCTCGTGGCAACTGACAATGCTGAGAGTAGCATTCTTAAAAGTATGACTTGTTTGTCAGGCTTTAGCAGCAATTTTAGTGAGCTGGATGTGATGCTTGCAACCCCTCTGCAGAGAGTGATTTTTTTTTTTTTCCTATTTGCAACAGATTTTGATGTAGAGTGAAGCAGAGTTTTACAGTCATAACACTGAACAAAAAAATCAACAATTTAATAAATATTTAGAATTATATTTCTTCCAATTTCTGATATCTAAATATTAAATATATAAATATGCATTTTTGCATATAGTGTGTATATATGTGGAGGCATTCAAATAAGTATCAGTTTTATCTCTTGTGTTTATCTTCTAAAAGTCAATTTTAGATTATAAAAATACTAATGCTACAGTAAACCTTCAATATATGATTCAATAATACATATATGTAGAATATACTGTATAAGATACAATCATTTCAACTTGAAGAAAGATCAGAGATTTTTAATTGGCACAATCAGAAAGTTGAACAGATTTTTTTTAATCATTTCCCCCCCAAGCAAGCCAATAAAGCCACTAATATGCAAGGGGTTACTGAATTAGAGAATATAAGAAAAAAACATAATTAAGGAGAGAGAACAATAAAAGAAAAAGAATTAAGGAAACTAAAGATTAAATTCCATTTCAGTACCTTGTAAGATCAGAACACTAACCACTTTTGGAATATCTATAAATTATGTGAAAAGCCTCTACAATTTTTGTGGTGTTGAGTAAAAATCCATGTCATACTAGAAATTTTTTGGCCAGAATCAATTTTAAAAATTTGTAAGTTAATCATTCATCCATGCCTGGTTTATTCTTGGGTTAATGCCAGTATTGATGCTTTCATACCTTCTCAAAAATATCAGGTGAAACCACAATCTTCTCCTTGTTCACACCTGCCTGTTCAACCTCTATAGCCCATAGGAATCCCTTTTACCAGGTGTACCAGCATGATAATTCTGATGACAACAGATGCCTATTTGTGGCTGCTCAAAATAATTGTAAACATGTCCTCAAAGAGTCAAATTTTTGTTTGCTGATAGAATGAGGCATCATATAGCCTCTAACAAGTTTGGTTCACTTGTGGCTCTGTAAAAGTGTTAAATAAGAGTAAGTCTTCTATCCCTCTTCCCTTCACTGAATTTGAGATGTTAACATCTGATGATAAAGCAGGATGTTTTACTCATAAATTCTCTTTGAATTCTACTCTTGACTGCTCTGAAGTATCTTTGCCTGACCTTCCACTTAGAACTGAGTTTCTATTGAGTGATATGCATATAACTCCATCCATCATTTCTGCTATCATTTCTAAATTGGATCCTCACAAAGCATGTGGACTTTGTGGCATCTTTGCAATCGTCCTTAAGAAATGTGCTCCTGAACTTGTCCCTGTTGTCTCTAAGCTCTACAATAAATGGCTTGCTGCTTTTTGCTTTCTGGCTTGTTGGAAATCCTCTTCTGTAACTCTAGTCTTTAAGAACTCAGGTGATCCTTCTATCAGCCTATTAGCCTTCTACCTCTTTTTGGCAAAGTAATAGAGGCTCTAATTAACTCTAAATTGGTTATACAGGGTCTTCTTTCAGATAAGCAAAATCAGCTCATTATCAATGCTGATGACACAGCTATTTACTCCTGTTTTAATAGTAAGTCTGATTGGTTTGATAAGGTGAAATTAGCAGCTGATCTCAAAAATGACCTACAATCTGTTGTTAAATGAGGCAAGGAATGGCTTGTTAATTTTAACACCTAAAAATGAAACTGCTTCCATCCACATGGCTGATGCTAATTTCCAGGAGAGTGACTCATTGTGCCTTCTCAGACTAATGTTTTCAACTGATATGAAGTGGAAAGTCTATATTGAATCAATTGCTAATCCTGCAGCTAAGAAAGTTGGTTCATTATGTCATGCTGGGCAATATTTCACATCAGAATCTATCATATATTTATAAGTCTACAATTTGTCCTTGCTTTGAATACTGCTGCCACATCTGGTCTGGTGCTCCTGTTATATATTTATAGATTCCTGATAAAATCCAAAGAAGAATCTGCAATGTCATTGGCTCTGACATGGCATCTTGGCTTCAGTTTTTTTCTTGCCACCATAACGTAGCTTCCCTGTGCCTTTTCTGTAAATACTTTCATGGTAATTGTTCTGATGAACTTTCCACTATGGTACTTAGACTTTATGAATTTAAGTGCAGTACTAGATTGGCAGCTGCGTCTCAATATATTATAGTTGAAATTGTAATATGCTAACAGTTTCTTCTCACTAGTGGAACTCTCTTCTGGCTTCTTGCTTTCTAGTCAACTTCTGTCCTTTTAATCCTTGTTCTTTTATTGTCCTCTCTCCTTAATAGTAGTTTTTTACCATATTCTCTAACACCTGGTAACGCCTTGCATCCTAGTAGCTTTATTGTCTTGCTTGGGATGAAATGATTAAAAAAAATGTTTCACTCTTGAATTAATTTATCATTAGCTCAGAGAGCATTGTTGTGATCAGTAAATATTGGTTTTCCTTTAATTCAAATTCCTTAAGTAAAGAATAAATTAAAATACCACTTTAATACAACTTAGGCATGAGATATTAGAGAATAAAATTATCAATGTGAAAATACAGTAATATTGAAGAACTGCTATTTTCCCTTCATAGTGACTCAGTGTTTTTTGTTTTCTTTTTCTTTTTTTTGTAGTAGTTATCTGATGAATAGACTGTATTAATTTTTGTGGTATCTGTTTGGAGTTTTTGTTTAGTTTACTGGAAAGATATTAGAAATAATTTTCCTACAAATATTTTGTGTTTTAAATTGTTTACCCAACTAGTCCAGTATCATACTTCATGCTTGTTTTTTCAAATTTTTTTGTAATCATTTGTTTAAGTTGTACATTAAATATATTATTTCTGTTATTTCCTGTTTGGGTTACTGTTTTATAATCTGTTAATTCTATATGTGATAAATAATTGCTTTCACAAAAATCAAAATGTTATTACCTGTTTTTTTCCTTCTTAATATTAACCAGCTGGTGCATATGCAACTGTGCTTCTTTTGATGACTTTAAAGAGATTGAAATGCCATATGCAAATTACATATCCACACAGTATTAATATTATTGTAATTGTTGTTATAGTTGTTGTACTTTCCTCCATTTCTTATCAATAAATTTGTAAAATTTTTCTGTCAGTTTCAAGAAAAATCTGAATTTTTATTTATTTATATAACTAGATAAAGATCTTGCTTGTTGTCTATTTTCTAAGGATGTAAGTTTGAAATTGATAGAAATTATGAAAAGCATCTATCAGTAGTAACAGTTCAGATCATAAAATATTTTCTAATTTATAGAACCTTTTTTGAAAGTCTTATATTTCTGAAGATGTTGCATTCTTGTGAAACAAACTTCTCCATATTTCTGAGTGTTGAGCATCAAGTTTTGAGCTTTAAATTTCCTTTTTATCTTAGCTATTGAAATATTTTAATTCACAAAGATTTTCTTCTTTTTTGCAACATCATATATTTATTTTAAGATGTTATAGGTCCCAATTCAGTGTCTTCTGCTAATCACCATATGAAAATCATTATTTAATTTTTAAAATTAAATATGTGTTTATAATTTTACAATTTTATAATTCTTAACCTTATTATTCTGAATTAATTAAAGTGGAAGTTTTATAGTCTATTTATTTAGACTTGAATATTTTCTCAAAATATTATAGTCAATGGGATCATATAGTACTATTAGGTTGGTGCAAAAATAATGACGTAATAATGTCGTTTTTTGACGTATTTTTTAACGTCAAAAAACGACATTATTACGTCATTATTTTCGCACCAACCTAATAAATATATAAAAGCAGTGAAGCAAGCGATTTTAAAAATAAGAAGCGTCATTTGTTTTTGTCTTTGAAGGACGTTATTGAAAAGTTAGTTATAAACGCCGGGTGTGTTTGACAATAGGAACTTTGCACCGGTTTACACCGGATCCTTTTGTTATTACTTTGTACCAACGGTTTTGTTTGCAGTGCGGGAACTAAATTTTTTTTTTTTTTAAATTAACAAAAAAAAAAAAAAAAAAGGTAAAGAAAAACATTTTGAAAAAGATTTTTATAAATTGGCAAACAAATGCCTTAAATGGAGAAGTATTGCAAAAAAATATTTTAGCTTTTTATTTTATTTAACCAGAATTAGTATTCGCTACTCGCTCAGTTTATAAATTGAGTTCCGCTTTTTAGAATATTTTCAGCCATTTAAAATAATACATAAATGTTTTTTTCCTCCGTTTTGTATTAATTGCTTAACATTATAAATGATTATTTATAAATGTATCTTCCTATTCTGTTTATGTTCAGTTTTTTTTTTTAAATAATATCTCAATGAAAAAAATCTATTTAAAACTTTTGACGCTAAAGATTTAATTTAATTATTTTAAGGAAGGTCATTACAAAAACTAAACCAAGAATATACATAAATATGTACTGGAATATTACTTGTTTTGTTACCAATGTTACTAAGAAATAGTTCGTTTTTTAAGTTATAGCAAGTCAATATGTGTTTGGACAAGTGACTGCATTCTGCGCTTAATTAAACAAAAAAATCAAAAAGGTAAACAAAATTGTTTTTTAGTGAACCTTACTTTTTATTTTTTTAATTTCAAAGTCATTTAAATTTTTATAAACTGATTTTGTTTTTCCTTTGTGACTCCGAAATGATAACGCTAGAGAAATCATAATAATACGAGTTGAACTAAAAAAAACCAAAGTAAACAGTTGGTATTTTTACAAAGAAAGTGCACTTTTATTTTTTAACATAATAAAAAAAATTAAAATTAATTAGATATTTTCAGATGTTTTATTTAAATTCCCATGTTCTGTTATATTAAAATTTTTCTTTAAAAAAAACGATTTTCTTATAGTCAACTTGCATTTATTTGACGCTTCACAGTAAAAGTTTGTCGATTTCCGTTTCATTCCTCAATAATTCAATTTCATTCTTATTGATTACCATTGTCTTTTATTCTCTTTCACCAAAATATTTATTTGACTATATGGTAATTAATACAGTACACTTTTATTCTTCACATGTCCTTAAAACGAAACTAACAAAAAATTAGTTTCACTGCCACATTGTGTCTTGAAGGCTGTGGAAAGACCACAATAACAGTACAGTTTTGATTTTTGAGGTTGTAAATCAAAAACACATCAAGATACTCATTAAACATTGTAAGTAGTTATGTTGAAATGCCCTAAAATGTTTTACTCATTTCAAACAAAATTAATTATTTTTTGTCTATGCACAAACCATCATATATATTTACATTGCAATGAAATTTTATATGTAAACTTTGGTTGGGTTCTTAATTACAAGTGGATTTTAAATCTTTATTGATCATTTGGGTTTTTAAAAACTTTGATTTTATTTTTAACCTACTGCACTGAAGCAGCAAAATGATACTGCATTTTGGTCTTAAATCTGATAAAAAGTGATTTTTGTATAATACAATCAGGTTCTTATAGCATTGTGGTCTTCAAAAAAAAAAAAAACTGAAGATCAATATGTCTTTGAATTGTGTATTTATTTTATTACTTGCATATATGTATACTCTTTAAACATAGAAAAAAAATGAGTGAAATGTGTGTGTTGGTCAAATTAAGTATAACTTAGCAATCTAATTATAGTAATAATTAAATTAATTCACAGATATACTATATTTATATCTAATATCCATACAACTATTACTACATACTGGATTTCTGTTTGAAAATTAACCAATGATGATTGTATCTGTGAACAAAATCACTAAGTAATGTAACATGAGCTTCTCTTGTTTGCATAATTTTATGCATGAGCAAAAATCTATCTATCTATCTATGTGTGTGTGTGTTTTAAATATGACATTATGTAAAGACTTGTTTTGCTTAAAATATTTTTTATATCACTGTCTTTTGGAATGCAGTGATTGATTGAAAATTTTGAAAAAAGATGAAAACAATGATTCTAAAACCGAAATAAAATCCAAGAGTTAGCAGACTTTGGTCTGTAGGCTAGACTTGATTCACTAAATTAATTTACAACTAATACATCATTTTTGCACAAATATTCTTGGGGAAAGCTATCTCTTTTCCCTCCCAATTATGGGTTAAATCGTAGTGCAGATTGGGCTCTTCAGCTCTGAATTCAAAACCGAGCATAGGGCAAACAACTCCATCCTATGGAGCCTGGAGTACACCTAATCTATTGAGGCCGTGGCCCCATAATCCATAGTTGAAGTGTCTGGGTCTTAAGAAGAGAGAAGATGTAATTAATATGCAGAATTTTTAAAAAAATATAATTTGCATAAATTTTCCATTAGTGCCCAACAATGTCCAGCCACTCATTTTGAAGCTGGAGTGATGACTCAACTAGTCTTCAATGTTGTCAACCTGAAAGAAGTACAGGAAAATTATATGAGAAAAGTCATACTTGATTATGCAGATTTACACAAAGGTAAAAAGTAACATTTGTGAATGCAGTTTTTCCTGCAAGGTTTATAATATACATATGCTAGCATAGTGCCCATAAAAAATGAAATGTTATTTACATAAGGATCAGTAGTTCTGCCTAGGAGCAGTATATTAGGATGGAACAAAATGATGTCTTTATATTGCATTAGTGTGGTTAAGTTTTGTATCATTCTCTTTTGTTTGTGCAGCCATCTCCAGATTAATTTTAAGCTCTTCATCTCTTGGATATTGTTTGAGATTTTTTATTTTTGTGTTTTTTTTTGTTTTTTTTTTATAAAGTATCAAAGCAAAAATGAATAAATACAGTTTTTGTGCCATTATGTTCCAGGAGTTCAAACTTGGCCAAAACCATCACCACATCAATAGTGTAAGGGATTTGTATTCTCAAGATAAGTTTAGTTGTAGTCACTCAGCAATGAGAAAAATCAGGTTAGTCACAAAGGGTTATCCAGAAACAAGCACTTGAGTGTTAAAGCAAATTTGTGTTTAGTCCATACAACAGTCAAAATACATTTGGCATAAATTAGTAAAGTGAAGAGAATGCTGAAGTAAGTGCCTCAAGATTTGATTGATGATCTGCTGTTTGTTCATTCATTTAAAAAATTACCTTTTTCTACATTATGTGCTTTCTTTTGATGAAAGGTGGTTTCTGTATATGACAATCAGAAACATGCCTTACTTTGGGGAGACAAACTTGCTCTCTTTCAGCCTTCCTAAAACTATATCATCGTGCAGAAGATTCTGGCTGATGATCTTTTGCAAATAAGTCAAACCCTATTGTTTTCATTTAAAACTTACGCATCAAAAGTTGCAAACATTTTATCCAGCAGTTTTGAATAGTCTGGGGAGTTATTCCATTAATTTGAAGTCTTTAAAATCTTTTTTTGGCAAGGTAGTCAATAGTTGGATTTTACAGAATGTGAAGGTTCTTTGCTTTGCATGAATATCCTCTTTAGCATAAAATATCTTGACTGTGGCCAAAACTAATCAAAAACATTTTGTTTAAAAGCTTAAAATTTTACTGTCTACAATACTTGCCCAAAATATCATTCCACCTGTCCACTGTTCTAAGTTGTGTTGGTTGAGTATCTGTCTATTCTATGTAGCTCTTCATTCATCACCAGAAATTACTGCTAAGAAATCAGTTTTCATATACTTCTTTGCTCAATTTACATGATGTTCTTAATGACATTTTCTTAAAGGTGCTGACTTTTGGGTTTTTTGTCAATGTTCTTTATATTCTGTATATTTACTCATCTTTTTTTTTTTTTTTTTTTTTTTTTTTTTTTTTTTTTTTTTACAACCCGTGACAATTTTATATATCTGAAATTTAAAATTAATATCAATAATTATATTATTATACCTACTTATTGACAATATAACATCATATACAGATTATGTTTTTATTTATATATGTGGATTTTGAATTTTGAGAAATATGTTTGAATTTATAAACATTACCAAAATTAGTGGAGTAATCTCATGAAGTTTCCTGGGTCTGAGGTTTACTTTTTTTTTTTTCTATGGAATGTATAGCATGAAATTTTGTTTTATTATTTTTAATATTCTATCATCATTAAAGAAAGTCTCAGTTTTTTTTGTTTTTTTTTATGGCAATTTGTAAATCTTTTGCTAATAGCTAAGTGATTTCATTTTGTTTTTTGTAGAGTTGTTTAGGAAACTACCTATTTAGTAGATACAGTTACTGATCCAAAAACTATTAAAGATTACTTCTTTTAAAAATATATATGCATAAATATAAAATAAAAATCATTCTTTAAAATATATTAGGTTGGTGCAAAAATAATGATGTAATAATGTCGTTTTCTGACGTATTTTTTAAGGTCAAAAAACGACATTATTACGTCATTATTTTTGCACTAACGTAATACAACCTCTCCCTGAGCAGTTGTCCCAGTAGTAGTTTTTGTTTTTGCGACATATTTCTTATGTTTTTTGTATTATAAATAATGGTTTGTATCTTATGGCTATATACATATTCACACTGGCACCAATAGTCAGTTTTCAAACTCGGGAATTTCAATTGAAAAATTAACGCAACCTTATCTCCTGTTTTCCCTAAATAGCATGAAAAACGGGATAAATATCAGTGTATAAAATTAATCATATTAAAGAAAAGATTAATTTTACACACTCACATTTTTTTAAAAAAAAAAAGAGGATATTAATCTTCTTTTTCTTTCAGTTGTTTTCTCTTAATTTCCCTTTGCTTTTGTTAAAAATCCTCTTTCTCAGCACATTTATTTTCTCTAAAATCAAGTGTGGTATCTTTTTCCTTACTAAATGTATATATGTACATTTTTATTTCTTAGAGTGCAGATGCAAAATTTATCACTCATATTAAGCCAAATACCTATACACACACACACACACACACTCACATATATATATATATATATATATAGTACTGCCTAGAGAGATAAGTTTAATTTGTTTCAAGAGCGAGATCATAACTCAAAAGACTCATATCTCAAATCAATTTTCCCCATTGAAATTAATGAGAATATTTCTGATCTGTTCCAGGTCGCCTAAAAATTCACCACTGCTCTTTACACTTACTTTCTTCAGACCCATGGTGTCACTAAAGCAATTTTGCAAAATAACTATTATACAAAAAAAAGGCACAACACAACACAACATAATAGAGATCCTTCGAGAGCAAAGGTGAACACATGTGTTGCAAGGGAAAAAAAATTGGGTAAATACCAGCTCATATCTCAAAAACCCTGTATGTTGGTACAGTCATATCTCAAGAAATGTGTGTGTATGTATGTATGTATGTATATATATATATATATATATATATATATATATATATATACACACACACATTATTTACATTATTCAAACTATTGTCCTCATCTTTGTTAGCATATTTATTACAACATTTTGGCCGTTGTACGCTCCAGCTTTCTTCAAATGGTTGGAATGTCGAATTGACCCCTTTATTTTGCTCACTGGGGTAGACTGTTCTAGTTCCATGTGCCATGTCTAATGGATGTCAGTTATCAGTTACCTCCTGCTTAATTCCCTCTCCAAGTTCTCCACCTCCATAACCAGGTATTGAACTCACACTCTTTGGGTCCTGTCACTGGATCTAACTAATGTCTGTATCCACTGTGCCATGTGTCCTCAAGAACACATGGCACAGTGGATAGTCCGAATAATGTAAATAGTGTACATAATACCTCATCTCATATATATATATATATATATATATATATATATATATATGTAAAATTCCCTCACTGGTAGCACAATTCAGTTTCAAGCGCAACACACTCTTAGGTGCTGCTTGTAGACTGATTGTTATGTAACGGTCTGTCTGTACTCAGCACTTGAAGACTGCATTGTGTATGAACCTCCAAGTTGTGCTACCAGTGAGAGATATGTATATGTATTAAATTATGTTGAGCACTGTTTTATTAACACCAGCATTCTGTGTGCAATATATATAAACAACAGCATAAATAGTAATAAAATATAACCTCATATAGCGTATAACATTGATAGTTGCTGCTTTTCTGTTTTGTATTTTAATTTTTGGCATCCTCATATAAAATTGCACATTAATTTAAAAAAAAAAATGTTAGCTAATTCTTTATTTTATTTTTACAGGTGATTCCTTCACAGATCATAAAATCTGATTTTTACAACCCATTCAGCTGAGAAGCAGAATACTCACCTCGAAAATGTAAAACCCCTCGAACTCTTTATAGCAAAATGTTTATTGCATATCACTATTTTTGTATATGCTTAGTTCATTGACTGATCCACTAAAACATTTTTTCTCTCTTCATCTGAAGTTTATTTGCATGCAATCTTTTTTGTATTGTGACGACTGCCATCCATACCAGCAGATGAAACATACAATCTTCTCAATGATGGTCACAACCTAGTTATTATTAACTTTTTTTTTCTTTTTTTTTTTCTTTTTTTTTTTTTGATTTCAGATTTTTTTAAAAATCTTGTTGAAATTTTATATCTAACTATAATTTTGTTTTCCTCATCAATTATTTTCTATTTCTTGAATCTTTACTAAACCTTCCTTCATGAACCACATTATAACAAACGCCACTGAATTGGGGCAGTGTGATATGCAAACTCTAGAGACTGCAACTGCCATTGTGCACTTAAATACACCAACTCCGGTAACTACAAATACGTTACCAATGGCTACCCCAAACAGATCTGCAGCCTGCGACATCTGTGGTAAAATTTTCTCTCGCTATAATCTTGAACGGCATAAACGTACACACAGAGGCGAAAAACTCTTTTCATGTGTAATATGTGCCCGCAATTTCTCCCAGAAGTCACACCTGACTGTGCATGAAAGGATTCACACAGGAGAAAGACCCTTTAAATGCAACATATGTGGGTGTGCTTTCTCTCGGAAGGATTACCTTGTGCGCCACACAAGGACTCAACATAGCGGGAAGGTTTATACCATCAACAACCAGACTGTAACTACTCCTGTAATGCCTCCAGCAAAGCAACAACGGGCAAAGAAGTCCCAAAACACTGTAAATGTGACAGTGAACCAAGCAATGCCTCAACCACAGCCAACAACTAATAGCAATTACCACCAGCAACCACTAAATCCATCATCACCTGCACCTCAAGAAATGTCATCAGCCCCTTTTGACTGTGAGGAGTGCTGGAAGGAGTATACACAATCACAACTACAGCAGCAGCATTCAAGTGGGACTGCTAATAAGTTTAATAATCAGGGAATACCACTACCATGCCCCTATGTGTGTGACATTTGTGGAAAAGCTTTTCCTGAAAATGCAAAGCTCACTACACATCGCAAAACACACACCAGACCAAAGATCTTCATTTGTGATGTGTGTAAGAAGGCATTCTCTAGGCGTGATCACCTTAATGTCCACAAGCGAATTCACTCTGGAGAGCGGCCATTTAAATGTGAAGTGTGTGGCTATGCTTTTACCCGCATTGACCACTTGATGCGGCATAAGCGACCTAACAAAGGTATGAGGAAGCTGAGTTGTGTGCCACGAATGGTTATTGATACCACAACTGGTGATGGATCACCACCAACTGCAGAAGATGATACCAATGGCACCACCCAGGCAGTGGTATCTGCTGCTGTTTCTGCAGCTGTTGCTGCAGCAACAGCACCTACAACCATTGTTGTCCCTCCACATCAAATAAACAGCATACCTCCAAATGGTCAGGGGACAACTATTACAACTTTGACCAATGTGCCTCATCATGTCACAGTACAGCCATTATACCATGCCAGCATCTCCCAACAAATCGCTGTGCCATTTCACCCACAAGAGCTTGATGTGACTACAATGCAGATCTACACAACAAAATAGATGCTTGCAGAAAGGTCAAATCAGAAATAAAATATCTTGGAAGTTCTTGCTAACAAAATTTAAGGCCAAAAAAAAAAATGGATATGTGAGAGTAAGTAAATCCCAGTAAATGCCAATCCTTGCAATATTGGCCAATCCTTTTCAGTTTTAAATGTTGAATTCCCAATAAGACATTTAAAATGTTAAAAATAAACAAGCAAATACATTGTTTTTATTACAGCATAAGCAGCAATTATTATTGGGTTTTGACCATATAATAATGCAAAATCAGCTGTTCCCAATAATTTTGTGTTTAAAATCCCTCTGGACTTATTTCTCAGTCATTATATTTTAATATACTTTGATAACATATTCTTGATACCATATTTTACAATTTCAAGACAGACTAGCACTTGCATGTATATATTGGTGGTTAGAACAGGGTCTGAAAAACTTTGGCCCTTGTGTCATGTTGGATACAATCATTCTTTCAGTCAAAAAGAGAAAAAATTCATTTCAAACTAGTTTATCTAATTCAAACTGCTGTAAATTAGTTTTATAGTTTTTTGCCATTTTTAAAAATATTTTCAATCTATCAATATTTCAAATTCTTGCTTCACAAGAAGTTGTTTTATACTGTAATTTTCTTTTTATATGACAGTTGTGGAAAAGAGTACAAAAGGTGCCTATAACACAAGTGAGATAGTATAATAAATGTATTCTGCTTCTTTTTAATGTTTTTTATAACACAGAGTGAAAGTAATTCTCCAAAACATAGCTGTAAGCAATCAATATTTGATTAGCAAACAGTAAAAAAGCACCTTGAAAATAATGTGAATTAAGACAATATTCACAGTATAAACAACTTCTTGAAAGCATGCTTTTAAGTGTTGCTCTCATTTTTAATGAGTTAAAATTGTTTGATGGCTAAGACTTAATAGAAGATGGACTGGTAACATTGTCAAGAAGAATTGTTTTATCATGTGTAAAAATAATAGTAAATATTTACAGTAACCTTTACAATAATCAACACTTAAATTATCGCATATAAACAATGTTTTAGTTCTCACTTGACAAATTATTTCATTTTACTTTTTAATAAAATCTAAATTCTGAAATAACTTAAGTTGATTCAGGGCCAGTTTGAAAGAGGAGAAATTCATCAATACTTGTATTTACTCAAAATGTCTCTATGGAAGTGCAATGTCCAATTTCTGAATGCCTTAACACAGCTAATTATAGTTTCCCATCTACTATCATTTACCACTTAATGGTACCTACTTGTCATCATTCTGGCTGCTTTTAGTTGTCCTATAGTGCCAACCACTTTTCTATATATTTTGGCTGTGTCCAACCACTTGTGGCTGTCTTCCTATTATTTCAAACATTTGGAATATTCATCCCTTGTATCTGACCACTTTTAAATCTCCCATTCCTTGTACCTGACCATTTTTGAGTGATTGTTTCTTGCATTTATCTCGGGATCTTTCTATGTCTAGAAAAAAAATATATAACCCTGGGTAATTCTCAGTTGGAGATTGTATCTTGATCAAATTATAACCACACATAATTCTTGAACAGCATTTCACTGTTTGGTAGGGTTTTCTGATCAAGGACTGGATCGCTGTAGCTAATTCTCTTGTACAGCTTGGCCACCTTTGTGTTCAGAGTGATGGTGTGTCAGTATTGACCACATGTGATTTTATCTTTTGTCAATATTTAAGTATTTGTTGGTGAATTTTAGAAATGACAGTTTACCCAGAATTTGATCAGTTGTGTGTTATTCTGTCTAAACCAGAGCCTGACTAAGTGTAAGTATTTCTGTTTGTATACCTGCCAATCTAACCCAAAACATAATCAATCGGAGGTGTTTTGATTAGTACTTCTCATTAATTCTGAACCAGGGTCTGACAACTGATTTCTGAATAATCCTGGTGATTTCCCCTTTGTACTTGGAATGTAAAAATAACAAATCTGTTTATTTTTTCACAAACAGCTAATTCCCTTTTTTTTTTCTTTTTTTTTTTTTTTTTTGTAATATCTCCAAAATGCCATTTAAAAAAAAAATCTTATTGTGATTGTAGAAAACAAGTATTTAAAAAAAAAAAAAAATCGGAACAAATTCTTCTTTGATGGTTCTTCCATAAATGGCTTTTTTGTTAGAAGTTGCCTTTTCAGTCATCTCAATGCAATTTTCAAATGGGCTTTTCTATTAAGATTGAACTATGGTGGGGTTTTTTGTATTTGTTTTCCACAACCACATACACCGTTGTTAATACTCTAAAAATTTAGACAAAACTAAAAACAATCGTACGTGAAATCAAGTTATTTTTTATTTATTTATATTTTTTTTTTAACCTTTCACTCCTAAGTCTTGACTTTTTTGTAGTTATTCCACCTCTTGAAGTTTGATTTAAATACTTGATTCCTGTTTTTCTATAGACAAGAAAATTCACTTTCTTTCTTGCATGATTTAGTCTTATTTTAATTTATTCTTCAAGTATTACCATATTGTAAAAAGGTTCTTGATAAAAAAAAAATTTAAAAAAACCACCCGAATAAGATTGAAAATTAACATTTCACAAATACTGAAGAAACAATTTTTCAGCTTTTATGAGAATTCTGGTCATTTCTTTGAGTGTTGTCGTTGATCAAAACCTGCTCTTGCATTTCACTTGTTACAAAACCGTAAAATTTTAAACTTAAGTTCTGATTTGTTGGATTTCTACAATATTTGAAAAGTATTTAAAAAATGTTAAGTATTAAAAAAATAAACCTTTCAGTTTGAAAATGATTAATGAAATAGTCTGATTACTTGTTCTCTGTGATGTCAAAAAATCTTATCAAGATTACAAACAAATTTTTTTTTTTTTTTGCAACATGGTAAAAACATGTGGTTATTTCATATTTAAATTTGGTTTTAGAACAGGACTTTTTCACTACATGGTAATATTTGAATAATTTTTTTTTTCATTCTATACATGTCAGATTGATTTGATTAAGCTCAAACTCATTGTGTCCGATAAAAATGCTGGAAGAAATCAATATATTTTTCTTTCTTGAAAAGCAATTTTTTATTTATCTGTTTTTGTTTATTTCATTTTTTTTTTTTAAATTAATGTTTTCTTTTTTGTTTGTCACTGTATGTCAGATGAAGCAGGGAAAATAACATTATTTAATGATTTTTAAAAGGTCCATGTTTATTGTTATAAATATGCCTTATTTAAACTTTTGACAGTGTTACTGGTCTAGAATCAAAAAATTTTAAAAACATCACAAAATCTCATTTGAACTTATTGTTAACCTGGTGGAGTAACTATGACCACTTTGTTGTAAACATCACAAAGATGAGTACAAATACAGTTTCTCAATAATATTCAAAAACGTTTTATGCTCTTAAAATATTTTTTGATCTTTTCATGACTATTAGCATGGCTAAAAGTTTTGTAAAAAAAGGCACATTTCAATATAATACATGGTAAAAAATGACTTTTTGCACTTTACTAAAACTAAAATATTTACAAAAAATAAAATCTTTTCATTTAAATTTTTTCTCTTTTTTTTTTAAAACGTCACTTATTTCTATCTGCAATTTATGACCAAAAGGTTTACATTAAAAAATCTCTTCAAAACTGAATATTGATTTATGCCAAGGGGTAACATACAAACCTTTTCCACAGAGTGATTACTTAGTGGAACAAGCTTTCCCTCAACATGGCTTTACTGATAAAAATTTCCCAAGAACATTTCTGACTGAATTTGTTGATAATTTCACTCCACTAATACCAAAATGAGGATTTTAAGCTAGATTATTATTTTACCAATATAAATTTATTAAAAGGTGCGGTATATTATAACCAATGGTGATGCTGACTTGAGGTTTGAAATCATACAACTAAATCTGCTAGCAACAAGACAATATACCAAATTTTGATGAATATGTTATTAAAATATTAAGACAACAGGCAGCACAAGCCATTTAACAAAGTATCTGTAAGTTTTAATCACTTGCAGCAAAATTTTACTTTAAAAACCAATGTGAGGAGAAAAATGAATTTGATTTTAAAGGTCATGTGATGTCAATTACATGAAATGGAAGATGAAGTTCAGCATATGTAAGAAGTTTATATAAGAATTGGTGAGTGTTGTGATTCCATATTTCATTTATATTATAACGTATACCCCCTTGATTCTTGGCTGAAGTCTAACAAGTATTGATCTAAATTTGAAATAGTGAATACTTTCAGGAAAGAACTTGCTCTTTTCAACTAAAAGAGATTAAAATTTTAATTTAAAGAATTTACAAAAACTTTTATACAATGAAATGACCAACATTTCTAGGAATTGAAGTGAATACAAAAGTGTGTGTGTATATATATATATATATATATATATATATATATAGTACAGGTAATAGATCTGTTGGTATATAATTTAGGTGGATCTTAATGTCTGATATTAAAACTGATCCACAGAGAGAGCTCAATGTATTTTATTATAACAGAGCATATATTTTATGCAGCCAAAAATCCCAAAATTGCCTCATGTGGGTATAGTCTATTTCGGACTAGCACAACCATATACCAGTCTTCCTCAGCCCTAGCTAAATACAATTATTAGGCCTGACGATTGCACTTAGCATGAAACAGTCTGTCACCTTTGGATGTTTTTACTGATATATATATATATATATATATATATATATATAATTCAACAACATAATTTACCCACTTTTGTTTATTAGACATTAAATTACATCACTTAGCATCCTCCATAATTTACCTTGACTTATCAGTTAATCTGGTGAATATTTTTTGAGTGTTCTTAAATTTTTAAAACCTAATGTTGTTTTTACTTTTGTTTATAAATACATGTTGCAAAATAAAATCCTTACATTTAATACTTTGATAAAGTCAATCAGAGGATGGAATGTGTTGGTAAAGAAAAGTTTTCCTTTCATCTTTATCCATATTTTTTTCTACCAATATATTTTATATATTTCTGATTTTTTTACATATATATATATATATATATATATATATATATATATATATATATATATATATATAAAAATTAAATTCCATGAAATAGGCACCATGTGGTCCTGACTGTCTAAGAGTTAAAAATAATAACAGAAATGTTTAAATTTTTGGAATGAGGAATTATCATATTCAGACTAATATCCTCATCTTTGTTGTTGTTAGCACAACATTTTGGCTGTTGTGCCCTCTGGCCGCCTTCAGATGTCTATCAATTCTAGCTACCTTCAGGGAATTTTGAACTGAATGCTTTATTTAATCAACAAGGAGAGATTGTTTTTGTTCTGCTGTCCATGTCTTTTTAGTACTGCTCACTTATTGATCGCTCTGTTTCCATTGAGTCTGTGTCTGTAATCCCAGTGCAGGGATTGAACTCGCATCATGTCCATACCAGTTCCTGAATTTGGAGGCATAGAAATTGTGAGGTCAGTTCTTAAGGCAAGTAGTACAAATTTAAATTCAATGAAAACAGGGAAAGCTCTATCTAAAAAGAAAAAGATATTTCTTGACATAGTTGAATGACAATAATCTACACTCATAGATTAAATAAAGGGCTTAGTTTGAGATTCTTTGAAGGTTACCCAAATTGACAGATATCTGAAGAAGGCTAGAGGGCACAATGGCTGAAACGTAATAATGACAATGAAGATAAGGACATTAGTCTGAATGTGAATATAGAAATGTTGAGTTTATAAAAACTTGGATTTTGAACAAGATCTGAATAAATGAAAAAATGCTGAGTGAAAAAGGGGAGGAATTTGAAATTAAATGTTTGCAATGATATTAGTGTGTTCACTGAGTAAACAATATTTTTATATATTGTCAGATTCTTAAAAAAGTGAAACTTTTAGGGATTTGTCCCTTGTCTAATGTCATCACTGTTAGTTATACACCCTGCTACACAGCAGTGGTCAGATGTTGAGTCTTCATGAGCTTTTAATTTCTGAAGATATCAGATGGCTTGCTTTGACTGTTTAAGATCTGATTCTTTGATTCAACAGTAAAAAGTGGGAGTATTCCATGATGTTTAGTTACAATTGGAGTTGTAACAAGTGACTTTGTGTCATTGAATGGTTTTCATGGGAATTTACATGGTGAAAATGTAAATATAACAACAATGCATTTTTTTTGTTAATTATTATTAAATTTTATATATCAGGTTATTTCATAGTTATATAGTTTAAAACTTTTAATTTCAATTGTTTTATTTTGTTACTCTGTCCCATAATTGTTACATTTAGTGCATTAGATGTGCATGCAAATGTAACAACTATTATGGGACAGAAGTATCATCATTCTTATTCAGAAGACATTCAATATAAAGCTAATTATTTCAGACAAAAACACTTTTTTAAGGGATATTGACATATAGTGATCATTTAGTATCAAATAACATTGTTGATTCATATTACTTGTCTGTTTCTAAATAGCTCAAATTTTGAATCAAAATTTAAAAGTTTGTAGTGATTCTGTTTTTAATTGAGTTTTTGGTAATTGTATAAAAAGAACATTTCAGTTTTTGTAAAAGCCTGGATATACCAGATGGAGGCTGACAATATACTGGGAACTATACAAGAGAAAAGTTTTAACTTCCCAGAATGTTTCCACATATTTCCATCACTACTAAATACACCCACAGGTTCTTTTGTATAAAGGAGAAAATGTTATTCCTCTTAAGATTATTGTTAATTGAACTTTCTGGGGAATCTTAAGTTGGTTTTTGGTGCAGAAATATTTTAGCAGAAGGTACTCAACATAAATGTCAACCCCTTCATAAACATTTAAAATAAAGAACAAGTTTTAATTATTGATTTAAGGTACTTTAATGTTCTTTTACAAAATTTAATCTAAAAATCAAAGTTTTAAATTCATGTCTGGGAGTCTAATTTGGAAAATCAATTGCTGAAGTAGTTAATTTTGTTTTACAGTCAATTATGAAATTTGTTTTACTCTGTTAACACACCAAATGTATACATCAGACTACCAGTGCATAGTCTTCTTTTGTGAAACAAGGTTTTAACAATTCCTCCCCTTTTTGAATCCTCATCTGGTAATTGTTTTTCACAATTAGACTGAAATTTCTTGCCATAAATTTAAAATGGCTCCCATTTAAGTGTAACTGATTTAAATGGTTTAAAAATATTTTATATTGCAACTTAAAATTTAAACAGGCCATTAAGAGATTTTAAAGTTTTACTCTTTTAAGTATATGACCAGGTTGCAAATCTTTATACAAAAAAAATGTGCACACACACACACACTTTATGACAAGAGACTGATTTAGCCATAAGATTCTTAATAAATTTTGGACTTAATATTAATGTCTTGTTTTGGTGTATGGCATGATGTTTCAGCATCTGTGAGAGAGAAAAAAAATAGTTTTTGTTCAAATAACCATCAATAAATATTGAAGGGAAGTCCATCTATCTGCAAAATAATTTTAAATTGATATTTCCTATGCACATCAGTAGCTAGTAACAGCCAGTACATCAAATTAATTTCTATATCATAAATGAAACTTGTTTTGATGGTAGGCTGGAAACAGTTAAATGAAATTCTGGAATAGGTAATCTCCAAACCCATATTTATCTACTGTTTGAAAACAGGTTAAATTTGAACTCACCTGAAAAGATGGTAGTTTTTGAAAACTCCAACAGTTTATCCACAATTTCAGTTTTGTTTTTGCTGGATGTTAACTGGTTTAACATTTAGCACTTTGCAGCATTTATAAATATTGCTTCCTCTTTTTCATGTATATGGAATCTCCTCAAAATATGTTTTATACATTTATATAGTTGTATATATTTGAAATTGCAGTAACCTGGTTATCAATTACAATCAAGATTGTTTTAGGTGTTACCATAGGAGGATATGACCATGCAACCAAGAAATTCAAATTCAACTTGCATTGACAGGACTAACATTTTGCTTGATGAAAATAGTCATCTACAGAGTGCTAAAGGTTAAGAAGTGGGTTTTCTTTTGGATACTCTACAAAAATTTTAGCTTTATATTTATAAAAATAAAAGACAAATTTTATATGTTTAAAATTAACTTGATATTGTTCCACTATTTGCCAATAATACATTCCTTGCTATTAGAATGTTTTATCAGCAATAATCCTGCAAAAACACAATGTCAAAAGGATGGTTTTTCTCTTGATAATGCTATTATTCTATATTTTTTACTCTTGTTTATTGCTTATAAAAATCAATGATTACAATTTTAATAAAACTGAAACACATAAAAATGGATTTATATATTTTCTTTATTCTTGAGAATTGACAACAAAAATATTAAACACTATTTATTAGATTGAATAAAAAACTTGTTTTAATAGTTATTTATAAAATTATAAATAATAAATATTGCATTGTATTGTTGGTTTACATATTTTTCTAATTTTTTATAAACTTTTGTATAAAAGTATTTCTTTTCAAATATGTTGGATGATTGAAAACTTCCCAGTGACAACAATTTTCCCTAGTCACCAAAGAAACATGTCGTCTAGTATTATTATAATGAGAAATTATGCTTGTTCTCTTAACTAATTCTGTATACCTTTTTGTTAATATCTGCCTTTATTTAGTCTAATTTGGATCAGTACTTGTTTGAATCAATCATTTGCTTCTCCGAAAGGAGCTTATAATAGAGCTCTGCTTTTTCATCTCATTATATACATAGCATTACTTTGTTTGGATGAAGACTGACTTTTAGTAAATTGGTGATTCATTTTACTTGTTCCAGAATTTCTTGGATTCTATGTTATAAAGTATCCATTTTCATTATGTTAAAATAGTAAATTTCACATGGAAATATAGTTTAGTAGGTTTTTTGCTTCCTACTTATTTGTATTGAGATATTAGAGAGCTGAGTTTGAATTCCATTCGAGTTCATTACATTCATTTACATGATAATACTCTTGGGGGAAGGTATGAATTCATCTCTTCTCCCCCAACTATGGGTAAATAGCAGGACAGACTTTGGTGACAACCAATCTAGGAGAAGAAAAACTGAATTCAAAACTATGTTGCTCTGGCAAAATATATACTATGCAGCTAAGGAAAGGATCATTTGCATTGACTTGATTATCCTAACTATGGTCAATTCCTTTTTATGTGGATGCTACACATCAAAGCAACTAACATAATTAAACTAATGTAAACAATTTTCAACACTTGATTTGAATATTTTGAGTATGTTGGCTACCTCCAGTAGTGTGTAATCTAGATTATACTAGTCTACCCAGTTGTTTAATGAGAGGACTCTCATACAAAACTTTGCAAACTGTTTTTCTTTATCATTCACAATATGAATGTTTTTTCGCATTTCAGCAACATTTTTACCTTTCTTACAATAAAAAAAATATATGATGTACTGAAAATTTTTCTAATTTTCTTTCATCTTCAATATTGAAATAAGCAAAAATAAAACAATTTGAAAAATTTGCAGCCTGATATGACAGGTGTTACTATAATTAAAAGCTATTTGTTTTTTGTTTTTGTTTTTTAATGAAGCTAATTAAAACTAAAGTTTTAATGCTTTTAACAACAAAACAATTAACTGTTTGGCCAACCTAAATTGAATAATTTTCAATGAATATATTTTCATTAAGTATCAAATCTGAATGAATTAAGGATGTCTGTTTTGCTTGCGTTTTCCAGTTCATTAGGATGAACAGGATTTTTTAATAGAAAGAAAAAATTTCAGATGAACAGGATTTTCTACTAACAAGAAAATTTTGGTTAATAGCATTAAATGAAACATGAGAGAATTTGTTGCCTAAGTATACATTTTTCCTTTTCATTCGTGTATTCTCATTTCAAGTGTCATTTCAATGCAGATTTTAAATCTATGGCCAATTTTTATCAGAGGGTAAAAAAAAAAACTTATATAGCTATGGTTCATAAAATGTGTATATTTTGAGGACAATGTATGTAAAATATGAAAATTAGCAGTGTTGTCAACTACATATGTATACATTTTTAACACCTGAAATTTGAGTTATAATATTTTTATAGATGCCTGTTATTTTCAAAGCAGAACTTGGAAAATTATAGCCTGCAGATAATTTGAAAGAAAAAGTATATATTTTGATTTTGAAGCACAGTGAGGATTAAGCTGTTAATCACTTGTGGAATTAGTACAGTTTTCTAAACTTAAAATTCTCCTATAGTCAATTTGTCTTTATTTAAATAACCCAAAAACCAATAGGAAAGAAAAAAAAAAATGGAAAATAAAAATATTTCATTTTTTAAACATTTCAGTTTTCACCACGTGATGTCATGAAAGAAAGCTGACAAGGTATTCGCTTTGATTTAATCAAGTGAAGCGAAAACATTGTGACTATTTTTAATTACTGCCTCATCTTAACCATCTAGAGATACCCTAACTCTAAAAAGTATATCCAAAAGTTTTATAATACCAAGATATTTTTCTCTTATGTTTAAATTTGCTAATTGTCAGTGTGAAAGCGGTAATGCTAATATTAGTCATTTCTTTATAAGGAAAAAAATTGGCATTCATTGACTGAGCAACTTGTACTATTGGTGGTTTAAATTTATAAAATCTTTCTTGCAAAACAATTTTTCATGAAAATAGGTTTCTAAAGTCCAGTAGCTGTTATCACTCTTTCCAGTATTGACAGGAGTTTCCTTCCTAAATTTTTGTTTGAAGTAGTGTGGAATGTCAACATTATGATTATGTCATTGTTTTCTCTTTCAGTTTACATGTGATATCTATTTCAGCTGTTGCTGCTGTTGAAAGTCCTCAAGTGACGTGGCTTTTGTTATTTGGTACAGTTCTTTGTGATTCTGCAACACCAGTCCATGAGGTTGGAAGAAGTATGGTCTTCACTTGCTCAAAAACATTTTTAACCCTTGATCTGAGAAAGGATAATTATTTAAATCTGATTGAAACCAAAATGGCAGCACCCATAAGAAATCACCTTCAATGTCTTTATAGTTATTTTGTTTCCAGTAAATGGCAATTACCTATCTTTCCAAAACAGTCCAGTACAGCCAGGCAACAATAATAATTCAGCAATGAAAGGGTTAAATGGTATGTTCTACATTGAATCAATATAAAACATTTGTTGTCTTTTAGCATTCTAGAATGTCATTACAGTATCTGTAAACTTGAAAGTAGACTTCTCTTATTTTAAAGAAGTCTTTTTTACATAGTTTTCTTTTTTCAACATTGTTCATTGATAATCTGAGGTTTTGATAAAGAAGTTTCTTAAATTATATTGCAATGAAAAGTGAATGGTTGTAACTCCCACATCCATTACTTTCAGTGATCAGAATTGATATACCTATCTTCAATTGAATGTGTGTATGCAAATCAACTGCTTTTCATATAAAGAAAAATAAATGTTTTCTGGATAATGTTTTTGAAGATGATAAACAAATTACCTATTCTACCAGATTTTGGATGTTCATATGTATTTGTGGAGTTACCAATTCTCTATTTAATTCAATACAAAATATTCTTTGTCTTGATATAATTATTAATATTTTCTTGCACTATTCAAAATAGGTAGTATCAGTTTGGAACAGGCTTTATTAAACTTTTTAGACAATTATATTTGCTGTGATATTTAGATCATCCTCTAAGACAAATATCATTTTTTTTTTTTTTTTTTTTTTTAGAAATTTTTTTAACTCGATGAATTTAAAAAAGATTCATGCTCAGTTAACTACAGCCAACATCAAGTTTTACTCTGAGCTGAGGATTTTTACATATGAAAAATTGTACTGCTTTTCCTACTTTTTAAATAACAGCCTGTGTGACATTTGTTTATCTTATTTGCACACTGACAAAGCAATAGCAAGCTTTGACCTTTTACCAATTTGAATTTGTTTTGATGTACATGATATTTTTGAAGTGAACTAGTGGCAGAAGCTGACTTTCAGCAGCACATGATTTAAAAACATGCATCAAAAATGCCAATTATTTTTAATATTGAATCTTTTCCTGCTTAAAAAATTAAAATTGTTGTTCAATCGTAGTCTAAATAATTCATTGCATCTGATTCCAGATAACATGTAAAATATATATTTATCCTTTGAATGTCATAGAAACACTTATAGCTGTAAAGGAAATAAAGAGGTGTCTACAAATGTGGGTTATCCAGTGAGGATTCCACTCACTTTAACAGTAATGTTTTGCAAGATCATTTTGTTAGCCATTACTCCATAATAAGGTTACCAATTCTTTTCGGTACTCATTCAATGCTGTTATGGTGTCAATTAGTTAATTATGTTTTATTTATTTTTCTAGTTCCTGTCAAGATTATCAATGAGTTTTTTTACTGTTACTACTCTCTTCTCCATCAAACATCACCAGTGAAGATATTTTGTAATAGGACAGAGTACAGGGAAATGGGGAATTCATGCCTATTGCCAATGTGAAGTCAAACATTGTTCTTTTTCTGTTAAATGGTTTTATTGTCAATTGGAAATGGAACAAACATGATTAACAATTTTGTGTTTGCAATTTTGTGTTTTTTGTAGAGGTAATATTCAACTTTCATTTACTGATATACATTGTGTAATGAATCAATATTTTAAAATGGGACAACTCAAGTTGTAAATATAAATTTAACCACAAAATTTCTTATTTATAATTTTATATTATTTATCCTAGTTTATGAGAAATTTAAAATTTCATAAGAAAAAATAAATTTAACCTCTTTTATTTAAAATCTTTTTAGGATTCTTTTTCATGAAATATTAAACTGCAGTAATTTAATTCTGAATAATGTTTTAAGAAATGAACACTAATCATTAAAGCTTTTTTTCTTGTAAAAACTCTTCAACCATTTACATGAGATTCATGGCTGTAAACAGACATTAGAAAAAACAAAAACACTTGTAAGGTTAAATAATTCAACAAATAAGAAAAATAAATAGTTTATTAGTTCAGATAAGCTAAACATTTTTAGACTTCTTGTAGGGTTCTTAAAATTTAGAATAGGTTGCTATGACTATATGTCCCCACTATCAAGTAATACTGCCATAGTGTGAGGTACTGTATTGTAACAATAAATATTGTGATGTTAACTATTTTGAGAATCTTGCATCATGACTGAAATTCTCACAAACAAAAAAATTCTTCAGTCTGTGATTCCTTTTGCTTAAAGAAAATTTGGAATCCTGAAGTAATTATTCGTCCTATGCAAACATATTTTTTTTTAAATTTAATACAAAATTTAAATGTAATTTGTAATGTCAAGATTATTTAAAATATCCCCATTGAAATGCTTGAAAGCTATAATAGACCACAAATTCATATTCCTGTAGCCATATTTCTACATACTTGCAGAATGTAAAATGTGATAAGGTTTATGGATTTTAATGAAAAATACCGAGGTACCCTAGATAAACCAAGATCAGAATCGACTCACAGCCCTACTCCCCCCCACAAACTAGTGCAATGGAGAGGTGTTATCTGGGAGATGTATTTCTAGTACCTAGGTTATTGTTTGCTTCAAGGTTAGAATTTTATTTACATAAACAAAGGGAACCACTGGGTTAGTATGTTCAACTGCTTGTGCTTTTAGTTTTAATTATGTATTTGAGTTGGTATGTAGAAATAATAAAAAATAGGCAAAATGAATTCAGTTTGTAGGGCAGAGATGGGAAAGTCATACTCATAATATTCTTGTTAATTGTGGTCCCTAATTACAAGTTTCAGGTTGGAGATTGGAAGTAAATTGCAATATTTGTAAAATAATTGTTACTTTTTTTTAAACTAAATTAAGGATAGCATGGTTCAGTCGGTGATGTTATCTTGCTTGTAAAAATTATCTTGTGTTCAAAGAAACACTGAAGTGGAAGAGAAGTTTGAAATTTTTCATGTTTATTTTTTTAAATAATGCTAATTAAATAGTACAATTTTGAGAAACATTTCTCTGTGTGTCAATGCCTTATGATTTTTTTTTTTAAATTCTTTAATGACAGGATAAAGTTGTGGTTTATTGATTATTTTTTTTATTTACCTTAAAAAAAAAAAGAAAAAAGTGGTTCATCATACTCACAAGTCGACATCAAGATTTTTGGCAATTTCTCATTTTTTTTCCAGTTTACTACAATTATTTAATTCTAAAAATATTGCTTCATCAATCACCATGGAGAAACCAACAAGAAATTTCTTGGTGATTAGTGATGTTTCACATTATTACACAACTTAAAGACAAGAATATTTTTTTTAAATTTTCACAGACCCTAAAAACTTGTGAATTGGTGGGCATTTAATTCTTTGATTAAAAAAAAACCAGATATTGTTTTAATTTTCATTAAACAAAAAAATGTATTTACCATTTTATTTTCTTTATCATGAATGTAATTTTGAGATCGCAGAGAAAATCAACCCACTGTAAAATAAATTTATTTTAATTTATATAATGAGATAAACGGGAAATTGCTCTTTTTCTTAGTCTTTAATCCACTTCTACACACCCTTTAAAATAAGTTCGATATTTTTTAAAATAAAATAATGTAAAATTTTTGTTTTCACTTGCCTAAAAATATTTATATAATAAAAAGTATATTTTTTTCACAATATATGAGATTTGGCAACGAAAACTACTTTTTTTTTTTAAAAACAATGACGATTGATACGGTGATTGTTACAGAAAATTTAAAAAAATCCTTTTTAAAGGACAGCAAAGACTAAAAAAAATGATATAATTTTACTTTTTTATGTGATTTCTTTATTACTTTTAAAAAAATATTCTCGACCGAGACGTCTGATTTAAATTTTGAGCATTTCATTATCGAAATTTAATAAATTAATAATTTTTGTTACAAAACTTTACAATTTACATGATTATCTTTATTCTTTTATATATCGTTGCGGTTGATCAGAGTGGAAAAAAATGGTCAATCAATTCAATGGTTATGTTGTAAAAGTAAAATAAATTGTAAATAAATAATAATTCTGTTTGAAATTCATGAGAATTTGAAAGTGATACGAAGTTTTGTTTATATCACATAATACACGCTGTTAGTATTACTGTTAAAATTTAAGAAGTATTTAAATTAAAAATAAATAAATGCTTCAGCTTCGTGCTTCGTTTATGAAGAAGAAGACTGATACAAGAAGAAAGGCTTCTCAGAGAATCGCCATATTTTTTCACTCAGAAATACGAGTTGGAGAGAAGACAGCAAATATGTTTAAGTTTCTGAACTAAAATGAATAAATTTATTGAAAATTTATGTATATATTGTTTCGCTTTGTAATGTAGGTAGACAGATAACAAGAAAATAAAGAAAAATATCCAGTGATTAAGACTGAAGATTTACTTCTTTTTTTTTCTTTTTTTTTTACCGTACACTTCTTACTGATAAATAAAATATACGTCGCCTAACATTGATCATACAGATTATTGATTGACACGAAATGTCAGAGACGGTTAGAAAACCTGTCGCTTATTTTTTACATTGCAGGAATTTTAATTTATAAACAATAAAAAAACTCTAATCTAAAAAATGTTATGAAACAATCACAAAAAAACGTAAGAATTTTTTGCACTCTAAAAGTGCGCACTCTTAAATTAGTAAAAAACTCAATAATAAGCTATATAAATGATGTACTAGTCTAAAAATGAAATATACACATCCAGAGATTTCATTTATATGGAATGGATAAAAAAATAATTTAAAATTTTGACATTTAAAAAAATGTTTAAGTAATTTTGCGCAGTTTCGATTTTATTTTTTTAAAGAAACAATCCTCCTATCATAAGATACATTTTTGTGTTTAATATGAAGTAACGCACAAAATAAAAAAATTTCTTTCTGAAGAAATTTTTTTTTTTTTTAAATTTAGAGAATATTGTAATGTTAATTTGAAACAGTGCGACCAGAGAGGTGCTAGACCAAACTACTCCATCAAAATTCTTAAAATAAATAGACTCTAGTGCTAGTCTAAATCACTTTTTAGTCGATTTGATTATACTTGCTGATTTAATATTAAAGGGAAAGTACAACTTTTAAATCAGTATACATCAAAAGTTTGTAAAATAAGTACAATAAATATAGAATTGTGACACATATGGAAACCTAATTATTTTACTTTACATAAAAAAAAGAAACAATCGTGGCCAGGCTAAAGCAACCGATCCACAATCTTATTTGGTAAAGATTTCTTTTTTTTTTTTTTTTTCTTTTCCTTCTTTTTTTGCCTTTACTAAACCCTTCATGAATCATTGTTTCTATCTGTTGTATTCGACAATAAAAATTGTTTAAGCTTAAATTTTAGTCTTTCATCGCACAAAAACTGGGTGTATGAATATTTATCAAAAGTGATAGTTTTCATATATATATATATATATATATATATAAGGTTATTGTAAGCAAGAAAGAAGGACTATAAAAAAAATATAGAAAGCTATGCCAGACAGTACTAGTCGATGTTTCCTTACATTTTTTAAAGTATAGACTAAAAATAATGAATATTTAAAAAGGAAATTGAAGGTTTTAAAACGTAAAAAAAAACATAGATCTATATTAGTATTCATACTGGTAATTCTGGGTTTTCTTTTTAACTTTATTATGTATTTAAAAAAATGTTACTAGAAATTATTAAATATGTATATTTTTAAAATAAATTGTATTTTTAGAAGCAAAGGACAAGGTAAATTATTTTCTGGTTTGATTTTTAAAAGCTTTCTGTGAAATAAATTTTTTCGATTGACTTGAAAGTTTAAGGATTTGTATGAGTGAAAAAAACATTTTAAAATGCGCGTGTAAAAGTAAAAGTTTTTTTTTTTTTAGTTTTTACTATTTTCTTTTGAAATATAAAATTGTTCCAGCTTCTTAAATTAACGTCTTAAATTAAGCATTTTTAAAATATTTATGACTAATTATTAAAAACAGTATTTTACTTTTTTTTGTGCTTAAAAATATTTTTTAATGTAGTCAGTAGTAGTAAAGAAACATTTTTAAGAAGGAAAATTTAAAAAAAAAAAAAAACTATCTTGTAAATTTTTAGAAAGAGAAAAAAATTGTCTCCGTTTGATTTTTAAATATTTATTGGTATAAATATGCTGTACTTGGGAATAATTATTAAAAGTACAGTTTTATTTTTCGCTTTATGTATATAATGTTAATAAAAAAAAAAATAGGTTATTGCATTGTGTAGCAAGCAAAAGGAAGAAGGAAGACTTGTAATGAAAAAAAAAGTGAAGGCAATAGTGTTGCCAGGCGTGACTAGTCGATGCCCTAACATGGAAGTCAGCTTTCTTCTTCTTCCCTTGGCGAAAGAAGAGAAGAGACAAAATCAGATTTTGGAAAGTCAAATGTGAAAATTTTCTAAACCTCGACGAAAAAACAGGATCGTAGGGGGAGTTAATTTTTTTTTAAAGGCCGGTAGATGTTTTTTTGGACTGTAAGGGAGATAACAGTACAAGAAAAGCAAAACGACTTCTTCTTTTTCTTGGCCTTTCTTTTTTCCCCTTTCTTTATTATTTAAGTTCTTGTAAGTCTTCTTTCTCTTCTTGGTGCTTGACAAGAAAATAATTTTAAATCAATGTTTTCTGTAAGAAAGCAACTTAATATAATTAATACCAAGCCAGGATTTTTCGTCTTGAGACCTGGAAAATAACCGTAAGTTATTTTTTGCTAAAAATTGACGGATATTTATATCTGATAAAAAGAAAGAAAGAACTCAGTTCCTTTCTTTCTTCCTTCCTCTTTCCCTTTCCTTCATTTCTCCTTGATACTGTTTTCTTTCTTCCTTTTTAACGATTTATTTTCCTATCTTCTAAATTTTCACTTTTCTTTTTGTTGTTTTTAAAAAAGAAAGTTTTTACATATATCATTTTAAAGTTGATTGCTTTTAGAAATCCATATTTTATTTATATTTCCCAAAATATTCGAAAGCGATTGTCGCCTTTTCTATTTGGAAGAGAAAGAGAAAACCATATGAATTTGCATTGTATTTTATATTGAATCTAAAACAAGACAAGAAGATCCAATATTTTTATTTTTTTGATGTAATTTAATAATTAACGAAATATCTAAAAAAAAAAAAAATGTATTTATTTAAATACTCAATGCAATCGCTTTATTTATTGTAAAAATAGTTGAACAACACATTATTTTATTTTTACATTTGGTTGGCCTGGTTGAGAAACTAAATTTATCTAAAATTAATATTAATATTTTAAATATTATCATTTCCCCTTCCCTATAAAAAGAAATGTAATGTCAAAAATATATTTTCCATCTTCTAATCTAAAATAATATATTTTTTTATCATTTATGAAAGAAAAGATGAGTAAATTTAAAATTAAGAAAAGTCGATTTTCACTTTTTTTATGATAATGATGATAAATGATAATAATAATAATGACGGTAATTATTTTTTTATTTGATTGGAAAATCAACCAAAGTACAGAAGTTAAGAGATCAATATTTAAAAATTAAACTCATTGATAATCAATTAATCAATATTGTACAGATTATTTTGTATTGCTTTTTGTAAATAAATCAATTTACTAAATTTGTAATAAATACTTCATTCCGGATATTTAGCCAAAAATATTTTAGTAAAATTTGGGATTTCTCTAGTTTTGTTTTGTAAATAAAATTTTATATAACAAAAAAAAAAAAATGTATATTTTGAATGTTTTTCTTTAATATTGATAAAAGTCAGCAGAAAATGAAAACATTTTCTGTTTTGTATCTTATTGTAAACATTTAAACAATAAACTTTATCACCATTTTAAATATTTATTATTCATTTCATTTTGTACCTAATCAATCCTACTGGCACTTTGTAAATATGCGCTTCTTCGTGCAGATTTTTACTCATTAAAACAAAAAAAAATATAATGCTCAAATAATTTATTTATTATTCCGATATTTTTTGGTGATTGTGAATAAAATTTAACCATATTTATTGTTGTTGTTATTATTTTTAGCTCAATGTCTATGAAAGTCTTCTTGTGAATGTGCTTTTTTTTTTTTCTTTTCTTTTTTTTGCCTTTTTTTTTTCTTTTTTCTCCTTAGTGTTGAATTTTCATCTCTCCGGTGGAAACTACTCTCAGTTATTTCTATTGTTTTTGTTTCTTTTCTTTTCTTTTTACCTTATCAGCAACAAAGAGGCTTTGAAATTATCTCAATTCATACAATCCTGATGTGTGATTATAGGTTGGTGCAAAAATAATGTCGTTTTCTCACATATGTTACTATGTGAGAAAACGACATTATTTTTGCACCAACATAATACAAGAAAGCCTAGATTAAAGAAGAAAAAAAAACAAAAGAAAAAAGAGAGAACATTAACAATGTTGTTGTAAGGAAATGAAAGGAATGATCGAAACTTGAAATAAACACAGAAAAAACAAACACATGCACACAACTGACATTGGCGGTCAAATTTTGAATAATCATAATCGAATTAAAATAATTTTTCATATGCATCTGATTGTAACAATAATTCAATGGATGTAGAAAAGAACGTGAATCGATATTGTAGTTTTTGTCGATTATTGTGTAAACTCAGTTTGATTGAAATTTGAAAGTTATATTTTCATTTTAGTCATTTTTTTTTAGTCAGTGGATTACAAACTGCAAAAATTCAGCCTTTTATCGCTTCCGTCCTTACAAATAAACAAATATTATTAATTATCACAGAGATGCAGGGATTGATTGCTGCATCATTGATTGCTTTTTTTAATTAAACTTTGGACAAACAAAAATATTCTTCTCTAGGGACGGATTTTTGTTTATTTGCTTGTTCAATATTTGATTACAAGTCAAGAAAACTTTTTTGTTTTATTATTTTATACTGAAGTGAAAATGAATGATGCGCTTAAAAAAAGGTTAATCTTCATAATTGTCTGAAATAAATACTGAGTACTGACGAACCTACGATTTTTCAAACGAAATATGAAAAATAATTCAACTTATATTCTGTCTTACGAAAAATTGTTTGAACATTTCACGTTTTAACAGTGATTTGTTTTAAAGCTCTTTAAAATAATGTCCAAAGTTAAGATTTATTTTTATAGACTTTCGCTTTATAGCACTTTGGGAACTACTGCTCGAGTCAAAATTAATTATGAAATACTAAAAAAATTCCACTTTTTAATAACTGTGAATGATAATGTATATATATACGTTTGTTACGCAACCTCTCTAAAATAACGTGGTACCTAAGTAACCTACAAATATTGTTTGATTGAAATTGAAACCAATTTATTTGGAAATTTTCATTAAAGTCATTAGTTCAGCACATATACAATCTTTTAATGTTTTTGAAAGGTGATATTTTTGGAGTATTAAAAAGATCATTTAAATAACTAAAAATGGATTATAGAAGTAACTTCTATTTTGTAAGCAAATCAGCATTGTGATGGAAAGTTTATATCAGCAGTGTCTCAAGTCTCAACATCGTAATCATTCTAAAAATCTAGATAGTAACAAATTTTCTTTTTTAATATTTGCAATTGTTTATAATCGCAAAAAATTTATTTCTGATTTTAAGTAATTTCTTTTTTTTAATTTTTTCAGATGTCACATTTGGAAGAGCCTTGTGGCCCCAATAAGGGTTACACTTCAACCAGCAACTGTAAACATTTTAATCAAGTTTAATTAAAAATATCGTTTTATCAGAAACTTAACTTTGTTTTCTGAAGTGAAAAAATTGTAAATCACCACATTTTTTTTTTCATTTCTTATATGGTTTTTATGAAAAAAAGAATTTGGTTATTTGCAAAGAACCTAATTATTGATACTTTTTATTTACTTGAATTTGTATTTAATTCAGCAGTTGTTAACTGTTGTATTTATAACATAAAAAAGACATCATTGAGCTGTATGTAAATAATTCTTTGAAATTAGAGAAAGAATTGTTTTATTCAAAATGTCGATGTATCCAGTGCAGCCAGTGTATCCCAGCACAATTAATACTCAGTATAACTTTGATGTTGCTACCAAGAGTTATCCACCTGCTCAGGAACACCAATCTCCAGATTCTCATCAATCTCCTAATCCCCAACAATCTCCCACCTCACATCATTCACCTAATTCAAATCACTCTCAAAGCCAGCATCATTCACAGAATCCACACCCTACCCAGAATCAGCACCATACTCAGAATCAGCACCATTCTCAGAGTCAGCACCATCCACCGAACCAGCACCATGCCCAGAATCAGCACCATCCACAGAACCAGCATCTCCCCCAGAATCAGCATCACTCTCAAAATCAGCACCATTCTCAGGGCCAGCACCACTCCCAAAACCATCACCATCATTCCTCCAACCACCACCACCACCACCATCACAATTGTGACCACCACCATGGCCATAATCATGGTCATGACCACAATCATGGACATGGCCATGACCACGGCCATGACCACAACCATGACCATAGCCATGACCACAGCCACGGACACAGCCATGACCACAGCCACGGACACGGCCATGACCACAGCCACGGACACGGCCATGACCATAACCATGGACACAGCCATGACCACAATCATGGACACGGTCATGACCACAGCCATAATCATGGGCACAATCATAGTCATGATCATGGCCATAATCATGGGCACAATCATCATCACAACCATCACCATCATCATCACCACCACCACCAGAAATATGACCCAAAGCACAAATGCCACCACCACCATAATTGCTGTGCAAACCCAAAACAGCCGATGCTTGGGAGGCCACCAAATTCTGGGACCTCAGGAAACAATGGCAAGCCATACAAATGTGAAGTTTGCAGAAAAAGTTTCAGCCGAAAGGCTAACCTTCAGAATCACGAACACAGTGTATTTTCAGGAGATGGTGAACGCCAGCAACATCACAGCTGTGCTTACTGCCACAAGGTGTTTGCTCAAAAAGCTCATTTACGTAGCCATGAGCGAACCCATACTGGTGTACGTCCTTATACCTGTATGGTATGTGCCAAGGCATTCAGTCAGAAGGCTCATCTCCGTGTGCATGAACGCATTCATTCTGGAGAGAGGCCATTCAAGTGTCCAACCTGCCCCAAGGCTTTCAGCCAAAAGGACCACCTGAGTAACCATATGAGAACTCATTCAGGGGAGAGACCCTTTCAGTGTTTACAGTGTCCCAAGGCCTTTAGCCAACGTGCACATCTAAAGAACCATGAGCATACCCATGCTGCACAAAAGCCCTATGTTTGCACACTGTGTGACAAAGCGTTTGCTCAACGAGTCAATCTACATAATCATATGAGGACTCACACTGGAGAGAAACCCTTTTCATGTGAGATCTGTGGCAAGACTTTTACTCAGAAGGGTAATCTGAAGACACATCTACGTACTCATGACAAGAAAAGTTTCAGTTGTGATGTTTGTGGAGATGTTTTCAGTCAAAAATCATTATTGCAGTGCCATGAAAAAACTCACTTGGTACAAAGTCTTCCAGATGTGAATGGAATTCCAGCTAGGCCACAAATTTTCCAGTATAATTTGCCCTGACTTTGATTAACATTTAAAATTTATATATTAGGTTGGTGCAAAAATAATGTTTTTTTTTTTTTTTTTTTTTTTACGTTCTTTATGCGAGAAAACGACATTATTTTTGTACCAATCTAATATTTTTCCCTTAAAAAAAAACAAAAGAACACTCCAGGAGTATAAAATTTATTTACATAAATCTTTTGTAAATTCTTTGAATATGGCTGGCCCCCAAAATAACGTAAACTAGAAACTGAAAACAGAATTCTGTCAAACATTGTGGGTACAATGTAAATTACAACCAGTTTAGTGAGTGGAAAATACAATACTAGAATTATTTATCACAAGCTGAACACTGTGGCTTGTATATGACCTTATAGAATACCTGGTACTGTTACTTGAACATATAAAAGTATCAGGAGTAAAAAAAAACTAGTGTAAATTATTGGATTTTGTGCATGAAATTCTAAAATTGTTGGCAGCCTTGCATTATGGCCTGAGTTTTAGTCTGTGAATTATTGTATCATGACATTGAAAAAGCTAACTCATGATTATTTTTGATGATCACAAATGTAAATGTTAATTGACCACATGTAGAAACCAAACATTTTACTCTGTTAATTACAGAGGACTTGAAATCATTAATCAATTTTATAGCAGGTTAACTAAAAATCCCACAAGTGAAAACAGGTGAATACAAAACTATAATAAGCCCTTTACTTACACAGCATTTTAGAAAATACCATCTTTAAATAAATGATAGTGGGATTAACCTTGTGACACATAATGAAACTGCTGAAAATGTATTGTTGTTCAGTTGTTGTCTGACTCATGAATATTACAAACTATTTATTATGAATGAGATTTACATAGAAAAATCTGAACACCAAGAGCACAGATTAAAACAGACATCTTCCAATCTATTAAAAAAAAAAACAAAAAAAAAAGATTCCATGTATAAAATTTGTAACTTGAACTGAAAATTAAAGATAACACTACTATAAACTCTTACAGGCCTCACCAAGCGAGTAGAATATTGGGCCATTGGAAACTATTATGGATTGAAAATTTGATTCAACTTTTGTGAGTTCATTCATAATAACTAGGAATAATATTACTGGAGGTTCAATATTGTGGCTTGATTATAAAATATGAGGCTCTGGTACTGTTATATCACAAATGTACATTATGGAACTGTTACTTGATAATATAGATTACATGGTAAAATCATATTTCTGAAAGTTCATTACTGTGGCCTGGCTATATATAAGGCTGCATCAAGTAGAATACACATTTGAAAACTATTAAAGACATAACTTCTTATGAGATTTTTTAATGATAACAAATATGGGAAACTTTGAAAACCTGTAGCTAGCCTCTCAGTGAATGAGAATTACTCAAGAGGCTTAAAATGGTGAACTGATTATAAACTGTAACTTGTCACTCTGTGACTGAACTGCATTAATAAAAGCTATTGAATGCTCAAGATTGTGACTTGAATGTTGAAAATAGTTGGAGGCTATGGCTTGACTGTCAAACTGTAGCAAAGCCACATCTAGTGGCTAGGAACAATTTATGAACTATTGAAGGCACAGCTCTTTTGCCTTTCAAACATTTGTGGAAAAAAAAAGGACATTTTGGCTTAGAAATAGCATTTTTGTTCTTTTAAACATGTTTTAAATTAAGTTGTAGAATGAATGAATGATTGTAAATTGAGAAAATGTGTGAAAAAATCATGTTCTCTTTTTTGTATTTTCCTCATTTTCTTCTTTTTATTTGATCAAGTTTCTTTTATTTACTTTCTCAACTGCTCAAGAAACAATATTTTATCATGACATTTTTAAATATATAATTTCATGTATCTATTTAAAAAAGCAACAAATGTTTGTCCATGACATTGTGGGAAATATGTGCTTAGGTAGTATAGTTGTCCTGAAAAGTTGGAGGGGAAATTTCTTGCTTAATTGAAGCCATGATCAAATAAAACCAAAGTGTGCAAACAACCAAAAATATTCTTTGTCATATGAAAGTTAGTCTATTTTGTTTGAATTTTTCTTAACATAATTTTAATATAAAAAAAAATTTGTTTATTGAATTAATCAAGTACATTAGCTGCTGAAGAAAGAAAAGAAAAACAAAATTAAAGACTTTCTTTTATTAGCACATTTACTTTTTGTGCATAACTCCTTGCTTGGTTACAATTACAGACTTGTGAATCAGAACAATATTGTAAACATTTAATTCAACACGAGATTACTGCCAAACATTTATTTCCCATAATGTCCAATTATTCCTCATACAATAACTACCATAAATTAATGTCTATTCCTGCTTTTTCATCACTGAGAAAAAATTTTACAAACTCTTGCACTTACAGCACTGTCGGTGGACATTTTGCATCCTCCAGCATGTTAAATGGGCTGGGGTCATATCATAGTAAACACAAGTTATTATTGAAGTGTAAACTTGAATATTTTTTGTTTTTTTGATAACGGGGAAAAACCAAATTCTAGACTGGCTTGTAAAGTTTTGTGTTATCAGTGTCAGCATCAACTGATAATTTATAGATTGACTTCAGGAAGGATATCTGGCTGTAAAAGGCTTTTATTAAAATGTTCCTAGATTATATGATTTATTGTAATTTAGTGCAGTTAGTTTTTTTTTTCTGTTGACATAGCAGATAAGCTTCTTCTTTTGTTTCTACTTAATGAAATTAAAGGTAAGATAAATTGATCTGTTGTTCATATCTCAATGGAACATTGGATATCTATTATCACAGTCTGTCCAACATTTAAAAAAAAAAATCAAAGAAAAACCTGTGTTTTGTGATGATTATATTTGCAGTAAGATTCTGTATTTGAAATTCTTTACACAGGATGGTATAATTTGCTCACATTGATTGTATGTAACACTTTTCACTCTCTAACATTTTTGTTCATTATATAAGATTGTTGATATTTATTTAAGAATAATAAAATTAAAATGCAGTACTAATAAAAATTGGATATATATAATAATGAACATGAAAAAATTTTTAAATGTTTTTCACTCAAGACACCCCACCAAAAGAAAAAAAACTACACATTAAAAATAAAGAATATACAATATTTCATATCACCTATTGACAAATATCCCTTGGAAAAAAGTATTTTAAAAATAAAGATAACATTTAAAATAAAAAAAAACAATGCCCTGTCAAATTATGTCTTGTGTGCATATTTGTTTGTGCTGTGGGTAGAAAAAGATAGATAAAACTAATTTTATTTTATATATTTCATGATCATGGACTGATTATTGGTGGGAAAAGGTTAAAATTTAAACAAATATTCTATTTTCTGAGCTGAGACCATCAAATTTTAGAGATGCTCAATAAGAAATGAATTTGCAACCATCAGTTTGCTTTGCTATGCAACTGATCTAACAAAAATCTAAATAATGATCCTTTGTTTAAAGGACTTTATTGATTCATTGCCAGGTTTAACCAGGTTTTGGACAAGTCTTTCACCATTCATGCTGTCTTGTAATCTGCAATCTCTGGTGCTTGAATCTTCTGAGTAGCTTAGCTATTTGGAAATAACTTACTGTTTACTGAAGCTTTAAATAGGCAAAATCTTTCTGAGCTTAACCATCAGATCTGTAATACTTACCTGTAACACCTATCTAATGCTGTTGGTAGTATAACTTATGTAGTAATTATAATAGGGCAAGTTGAAGAATATATATACTCCTCCAAATCTTAAGTATGACATTACCATTCTATATTGACTAATCAGGCTAGTATTAGTATTATATTTTTATAACTAGATAGTAGCAACATTGATATAAAAGTGATTTTTGCTTTATGTATTAATGAACCTAAGAGTCTGTGGACAGACCTGAGACCATAAACTTTGTGGATGATCTACTGTGTGCAAGATAAGCAATACTTAAATGGTTTCAAGAACTAAATGAAAACACTTTAGGTAGAATGGTAAGAACTGTTTTTTTTTTCTAATTATTGAAACTGTAAGGCTGAAGAATTTTTTATTCTGTCCCCTTGCTCTGTTATTAGTATCTTTCATTACTGTACACATATCTAGGAACTAAAAATAATGATTTTTGCCAAGGTCAGTATTGCAATACTACAGTATGAATAACTGGTAGTGTTGGACACTGGATTTAATGTTTATTCTTTCCTGTCTTGCTTGCTCACAAAATAATTACTCACATGTCCTTCATTATTTTTTTTTTTTGTTTACTAATCGGCTTTATGGACATCAAAAGTCTGTTTTTTTTTTTGTTTTTTTTTTTTTTACTCCTTACATTATGTAATATTCAGACAGAGTGGGCAGCAGCAAGAATTGAACTTGGGATTTTGGGATCCCAATTTCTTACTTCCTCTCTTCCCTTTTGGACAAGTCAGATTTGGTAAATTAGCTTTGTTGGAAGTGCACAAAATATCAAGTTGTCATGAAATATTTGTACTTATTAATATTAATGTCATTTGATCAGATAAGGGATTAATAAAGAATACAAAAATTATAGATGTTTTGTTTTGCCATTAAAATCCAGGAAATTTCTTTGGACTCCACAAATTTCCATAGACAATCTACTGTTCTTTATATGGTTAAAAGTTTCTCTTGAAGTTTACCAAGTAATTTAACTAGAGTTATCCCCACCCATTGAACCAAGTCACCTATTTTCTCACTCAACTTTTCCAAGAGAAAAGCATGACTAAAAACAGTAGATTAAGAAATATAATGAATATAGCAGAAGAGGAAAAGGAACCAAAATAGGAGTTAGTTAACAAAATAAATCTTGTTCCAAAGAAAATTTCTGGATGTTGCTTTTTTTTTTTTTCAGTCATTATTTAATATCAAAGAATAATACTTAATATTAATAGATCTGTTCATTTCCAGCTCATAAGATTTATATATATATATATGTTCATCTTTAATCTTTTTTTATCTAAAGATAAAAAACAATAATGATTGATGACATTTGTGACAAATACGACAAGTGAACAGTTCACACAAAACATCTAAAATTTAAATAATTATTGATGTCAAAAATAAGCCCTGTTCTCAAAATTGAAAATCTCAATACATCCAAATTATGTATATGAATTAGTGATTGGAAATTTAAATTTTTTTTAATATAAAGGTGCTGATTATATTATGTAACAAATTTTGTATGATATTATGTTTAACTTGCATTTTGAAGGAAGAATTGAAAATATACATAAAAAGAAATGGGATGAAGAATTTGTGAAATGAATTCTTTTTCAGACTAATTTTTTGTTTTTTCGTGATGCAACTAAATGTTCAAAAATACATTAAAGAGCATTGTTTTGATAAATAACTAAATATACTCTCCTAATTCTAGATAAATCCATAGACGGAAAAAAGAATTTCATACTTCAATGTTTCCCCACTCCCCATTTTGTATCTTTTCTATTTTCTAAATTTTGATTGTATTGAACTAATTGAGAAATGTACTTTATTTCTTGTAAAAAAAAAAAAAACTTTTTTCATGACAATTCATCTATTTTAATGAAAATTGTAACATCACTAATAAGCAATAGTAATTATTTTACATCTTTGTTTAATTCATTGTAAAATAAAATAAATGCTGTGTCAAGATCCTTTGCAAAAGTATAACTTCTCACCCACCCAGTGCTTATTTGAGATCATGTTATTATTAAGACAAATACTCTGCTGGAAAAGTTTAAAATGATACCAAATATCAAATAATGCTTGTTCATAAGCTGTAGTTATATAAATTATATGTAGTAAATGTGTTCTAATATTGCTTATATATGTTTGTATACTATACTTTTTATCTGAATTTTTCAAACAAAACACTTAGCATTACACATTGATTCATTCAAGCCTATTTTTTTTTTATTACATTTCAGCTAATATACTCTCCAGTAATACTCAAGTGTTTATTGCATGAAAAAAAAGCCTTTTAATTTGATTTCTATGTTACAGCTTATACAATTCAAACAAAGAGTGTTAGAGTAGTCTATATATAATTTATCATCAGAAACATTATTTCTATAAGCATGCCTTGTAAAGCTAAGAGAATCCAGTACAAAACAATGAAACCTAGAAAGAAAGCGACTCATAGTCACTCTTAAATAACCAAAAATGAGCAGCTTTCAGATCAATTTAAAATTTTACTAGAATTTTCAATAATAGCAATATTTTGTCAGGTAGAAAAAGCTAATGCTATGAAAAACTAGAAAATTGTGCAAAAATTGAGGAGAAAATGTCAAGTTCTTGAAATTAGTAATCATAATAGATTTTATTTATAATTAGATAAAGCATTATCAACCATTATTAACCTTCATCTAATATTTCAGCTCAATTTTAGTTGATTTTCATCACAATTATTCAGACTGTCATTCGACAGCTGTCAGTAAACTGCAAATTAGAACTAAAGAATAAGCTCTCAGACTTTAACTTTTATCCTTTTAAGCCTAGTTAACCATAACAACTGCTCTGCTGATTGAGATTTCTGGCTGATGATCAAATGTGACCATATTAATTATTTTTCCAATCAAATCCAACCCTATTTGTAATTACTTTTACATATACTTGTAGTATTAACAGCAATATGATTTTATTTTTTATTAAATGAAGCCATATCAACTATTATTAATTTTTGACTAGTATTTCTTTAATTTCTTGGAACTTGAGAAATACTAGAAATACATGTTTAAATTTGATCTGCTAACTGTAGAACCATATCAAGTACTCTAATGGTAGAGTACTTGGTATGGTTAATGAAGGTTACATTCTACTAAAGAGTTAGATCTCTTTCTGGTTCACTCTACATCAAAGCCCATTGGTTGGATGTGAGCATTATGATAGCAAGTTTAAAAATGGAAGAAGTTGTCATCTGCTCATAAACTCCAAGCATCACATCTGGATCACACGCAAAAAAAAAATTAAACATGGGTTAATTACAAATGGTGAAATAAAAATGCTGAGTCATGTATCCACCCTGAGAAAAGGACCTGCTTGGTGATCCTCAGAGCAGTTCACAGCAGTATTGGCCAACTATCTGAATGTGAAATTAAGACAACAACCTCCACTTACAACTCCAATGCAAGGCCAATACACATGTGCACACCCATCTTGAAATCCTGACTTCTTAGCCCACAAGAGGAACTTTACCTTTGATTCAATGTATCCATTGATAATACAGTTAATTTTAACACACCCTTTTTTTTTTGCTTTTCATTCTTACAATTATATGTTGTATATAACATTGAAACAAAGAGTTGTGAGTTTAAGTGCAGCTGAGTTTATTCTTTATTTCCAATTCATGCTGTTGGCAGATGACCTGAATAGTTGTAATGAAAAGCGACTAAAATTTAGATGAAAGAAACACTAGTGAAAAATTAATAATGCTTCTTTGAGATTGTTTTCATCATTATGATAAATTTGGAACCTAAGCCATATTTATAGTGCAACATGGTGCACATAATATTTCAAAACATTTCTGTATGTTCTGATAATTAAGAAAAAAGTAAAAAATTGTTCTAAAAGTTTTCATTTGGATCCAATTTTTTTCTTCAAAAACGTTCAACAATATTTACACAAATATGTTTCCCCCTCTTTTTTATATAGGGTATTTTAAATGTGAATTTTTGTTTTGCTTTGAATATTTTATAATCAATAAAGAACAAATTCCCACATGTCAGTAACAAGAGCAAGAAAAACCATAAAATATATAAATGAAATGTTACAGCCAATAAAATTTCTATAACATGTGTTATCATTATCAACAAGTTGGTCTATATTTTGATATACTTGATAAATAAGTTTTAATTTATCAAATAGCAAGGCCATCTACTTCAGTTTGAGGAATATAGAATATAATATAGAATCTATTTGCCACCAAGAATCAAACATTTATTTCCAGAGAATATGAGTTGACAAGATTTTATCAAGTTCAATCCTATCCAATAAGACAGCTGGCTCTTAGCTTTTGCTTCTTAGTGAGATTATTTTTTAATTAAAGATTTAATAATTAAATTATTAAATCCTTGTTACCTGTAGAATAAATACTGACTCTCAAACTTCTTTAACTGTTGTTTGGTTTGAAGTTGCCATATCAGTATCTTTAAGGGCAACCTTTCAAGATTTTGACTGGTCAGATATACAAAACTGTTAGTTCCTTTTTCCATTTTTATCTCAAAGGAATGACCAAATCATACAGAATTTTAGAAAATTAGCATCAGTTTCTATGTTACAAAGAGAACAAATTTATGCCACTGCCTATCTCTAACCCAGGAAACTTAAACTTCGGTTATGGAATATATTATTAAAGAGCTATGGTTTTAAAATATATTGTTAAAGTTCTATGGTCTTGGAATATATTGTAAAGTGCTTACCTTGACAGTCCAATAAGGATTATATGAACAGTAATGTACAAGCAAAACAAAAATGAAATCTGCAAATAGACCAGTCCTCTCTACTTTTGAATCATAAAAACATCATTTGTTTTTTATCATGATAATATTTGCTTATATTTAGAACAAAATTGAATTCTATAATCAAATGCAATTTTTTTTTTTGTCTTTTTGAAGGATTAAGAACATTTATATAAAATTATTATTTAAGCAGAATAAATCAGAAACTGAATTGTGGTTCTGAAATTCCTTTATCTGTTCAGAGTTTTGTAAATCTGTGAACTGAAGAAAGGAAAAGAAATTGCACATTACAAAACATGCATAACCCAACTTAAAGTAATCTATTCATTAAAATCTTTTGAAGATTTAATCAATTTGATAACTATCATTGCAAATTAATCTTGATCAATTTGCTATGTAAAAAGGTTTTCCAAGTGCAATGGGTACAAAACTCCAACTTAACATCCCACTTTAGCAATTATAACTTATTTTATATTAGTTCAAAGGAAAGAATTGTTCAAATAAGCAAATAAAATCAATGTGAAGGCTGCAGTCATATTTTGTTGCATATAGATTAATAAAAAAAATAATAATAAAAATATAAAATTATTCATTCTAGAATATTTTATATTTTTTTATTCCTTAATTAAGAGAGTCATTAACAAGGCAATAGTCATATGATCTTGAATTTATTATTGGATGTAATATTATGTTTTATTATTAATTTTTTAACTAGTATTTCTTTCATTTTAATTTCACTTGCTTTTTATTGGAAAACAAATTTCATCCTCTTTTTTTCCAGTTTGAGTTTCACAAGATGAATATGTTTTATTTTTTTTTTATCCATATTGCTATTGCTTGCTTGTGGCCATAAAATGCAACTGAAATTAAAATGAAAGAAACACTAAATGGAAAATATAACAAAAGACTATAATTGTTATATTGAAATTTCTATACTGTAGAAAGTTTTTTTCAAAGATAATATTTTAATAGGGTTTGTCAATCAAATTTCTTACAAATACAATTGGTTATATAGGATGTTAGTAAATCAAAAATGTTTGTTGTGTTTATTATGATAATAGTTTACATTAGTAAATATAAGTTACCACAATAATAATAAAAACTGAAATACTTGAACATTTGAAATGTTTTTACTTTTAGCAAATTTTCTTGTTTACAAGGGATTGAAATTCAGAAATGAGTATTACTGTTTTTGTGTCTCCTTGAAATGATTTGAAAGTTTCTTAAATGAATTTAAAAAAACAAATGGTGATCAGTTTATATCACATGAATGTGATATAAACTGTTTGCATTCTCATGATATTAGCACTACATGAGCTGGATTTACATATGGGCTGCAGCCCAGGAGTACAAGACCTGATGGGCACTCTAGTCTTGGGTCCCTGATAAAACTAAAAAAAAAAAAAAGATATAAGAATAGAGGAGATTTGTTTATTTTCTGATATAATTTGGGGGCTCCTTTGAAATATTTTGAAACAATTTAGAATATTTGGGCCCCTCTAGTTGGAGTGTTTTTTTAAAAATTTGATAGAGATCCTTGATGGTGCCCCATTTAGATTTTGATGTATCTTTATTTATAGACATGAGAAGGGGGCAAAATATGTAATGAATATTAAAATCATATCTGCCAGGCAAAATTATTGTCCTCTACAAATTAGCAAAGATTGAAAAACAATTTTGTTTCAGAGCTTCAACTATTAATGATCATCTAGCAATTCAAAGAATCTTGGCTTCTAATGCACCAAAAATCATGCCAAGTGGGGTATGAGTAAGAATTTGCAAACTAAAATTAGTTTGTGTCATTTTTGTGGTGATATCTCCCGATGACAACAGGCTTACCAAAAATATTCAATGTATGTTGGTGAATTTTAAAAAATATAGCATTCTCACTGGAAAAATATTTATATCAATGTGCTGGTTAATATTTATTTTATCATATTTGCTTGTATAACCTGTTTTAAAGTATTCTTTTTAAAACTTGTATATTGTAAAATGGATACTTAATAAGTAAAAAAAATCTATTCATAATCTTGAGAAAGGTTGAAAAATATATTCTTTTATTTTTAGACAAAGTTAGGCATGGTATTCAAATGGTTTGTATATTTCAATTGTATCCTTGGCACGGCATAACAAAACACAATATTGATTAAAACCTAGGGAAATTAGTCCCCTACTTAGACATGACAACAATTCTGTTCAAATTATTGCAATGATTAATGACTATGACTCATTAATGTATTTGAACATCACTGGATGCTCCATATCTGTGGCTTAAAACTTAGATGAGTAAATAACTATTTAAAAAATTACAACTGTATCTTAATTTACTCCTGAATTACACAGTTTGGAAAAATGGATCTAATGAAAATAAAATAAAAAAAGAGGCTGTAAAATGCTTTTATTGTAATGGCTACCTTTAATTAAGCAACCTGCTTCTTCAGATTTTCACTGAGAAAATTGTTTTCTTTTCTAGATATGTTCAAGTTAATAAAATTTTAGTCAGTTCAATACATATTTCCACATACACTGCAGGGGTGCTCCATACAATACCAAAGTCTGATTGAAGGTTACAGTTGTGGACATAATGACCAACATAAACAAAACCCACCTAATCTGAGTCTGCCCCTAAGACAGGATGATTTTATTGAATTTGTAAACATTCTAAATGTGAATTTAATGAGCTCACTAACATCCCACCTTAAAAATCTGTGTTGCTGGTTAAAATATTGAAAAATTTGAACAGTGAATCACTTTTCCATTTTTGAACAAAAACCAAATATTTGCTATATGTAAGGTTTGTAACTTTGCACTTCATGTTAGGAAGAAACCTTTAAAATATGTAGAAATTCTTCCTTCTATACATTTCATAAATTTATAGTTGTCATAAGAGGGTCATGACACTGAATTTGTCGATTAATAATTGTGTCAACGTGTAGGCTATATCAAAATATTATGAGAGAAACAATGTTGATAAATGGTTCAAAATCCTAAATTCTGGGTTTCTCAAATCCAAATAATAACAAAAGTAATAATATATGTAAGACAAAAAAAATCACAATTACAATGTCAAATTTTATTGGGTAAACTAATATTTTCACAATAACATTGGTATTAGCCAACTAATATTGGTAAAATTTTCAGTATATATTTATATATGCAATATATAAGTTGTAGTTTATAATATATTGAAAATATTGATAATAATTGTTAGATTTAATTAGGTAAACAAAGTGCAGCATAAATATTTATAAACAAATGTAAAAATATTTAATTCATAGATCCCATATGCATACAGAAATTATTTTACATGCACATATGGTCTTAACTTTAACTTTTAACAGTCTCTCAAACATTGATTTTGCTAACTTTTTTATGGTTTCAAGATTACAAGTTTTTATTGTTTCCTAGACATCTGTTTTTCATATGCATCTCTGTTAATGAAGGACCATAAATTTTCTTTTGGATTAATAAATGGAGAGGCTGGAGATATTATTTTTTTTGTTTCTTTGAAACCATTTTTGGCAAGGTGGGTTAATCTTGCAGAAGGTCAAGGAACATTTTTTTTTGCCTGAATCTACTCTTTAGCGTAAAGCTTCTTGTTTGTGATCTATACCATTTGAAAAAACATCCTGTCCGAAAACTTCAAATAATTATCTGGATTACATTGATACCATCAGTTGGAAAGGATCTATAATTTTACTGCCTACAATACTAGCTTAAAACATTACTCCACCTCCCTCCTTGTTGTTGTATGTCATGTTGTTTCACCATTTCCATGAAGGATTCAACTTCTAATCCAGTTATCAGTTCCAACTTTACATCCTAAACTAAAAATCAGTTTTTCATCCACTTCTTTACTTACACATTTATCGTTGTGATGTTTATTAATTATGGTAGTTTATTTCATGTCTTTAGCCAATGTTTTTTAATATTCTGCATTTATTTTGTTTGCATTCACACCAGTTTCTTCAAATGTTCTTGCTTGTCAATCCATTTTTCTTGCTGCATTTCTATTTTTCTCATGTCTCTTTGTGATATTCTTGAAGACAGCTTCTTATTTTGCAAATATTTTCAATTTCTTTCTGTTGTCCTATGATTTCCTTTCACCCTTTTTTGCAACTTCCCATTACTTAATAAACTTTATATTTTTGAGACTATATTTTTCTTACAGCCTTTACTTGAAATAAAAAAATAACAGTAACTATATTTCTATTGTAAACATTTAATAATCAATTCTTGAGTTTTATAATATAGCCTCATACCCACAAATAAATTACTGTAAATATTTTTAATGAAGCCATAAGCTTAAATTCACATGATATATTTGTTATATATATATATATATCCTGAAAATGTTACTAACATTGGTTACTTAATTGGTTATTGTTTTATTTATTGTGAAAAACATTGATTTTTTTTTTTTTTTTTTTTTTTTAATCATTTCACCCCAAGTGAGGCAATAAAAGCCACAGGCTGCAAGGGGTTACTGAGAATAGAAAACAGAGGACAGTGAAAGAATAGGATTCAAGATGACGATTGACATTACATTTAAACTTTTGAAGATTGTAGTTGCAGTGAAAGCAGAAAGTTGGAAGAAAGTTCCACAAGTGAGAAGTGTGGAAGAAGAAACTATCAGCATAAAACATGGCTACAACTAGTAATTTTAACAGGAGACCTAGCTGCCAATCTAGTACTGCATTTAAATTTGTAAAGTTATGGTACCAAAGAGGAAAGCTTATTAGAACAGTTATGGTGAAAATATTTATAGAAAAGTCAAAAGGATGGTATGTTACAGTAGTAGGAAAGTGACAAATGCTAGGTCAGGACTGATAACATTGCAAATTCTTCTTTGGATTATTTTAAGAATCTCTAGATATATAGCAGAAGCTTCTGACCAGATATGGCAGCAATAGTGTAGAGTCTGCACTTAAAGCCTTATTTCAACTGGATACAGTGTAAACTTTTCATTAAAAACATAGAATCATCAAACGAATTTTTAATTTCAACTGAAACTATTTGTATTTATTTACTACTGATGTCTTTAGTAAAGATTTCAATTCACTTGCTTATAACTACATAGTTATTATAGGTAAACATTTAAAATTAAGCCTTAATTATCCAAACTTCAATGTTGGATGCAGTCTAAGATTATCAGTGTAAATATATAGAATGGAAATGAAATGCTTTTTCTGAAATTCAAAATTAAATGATATTTTTTCTTAATACTGACTTCAGATACTGCAGTCAGATTGGTTTTCAACTGTAATACAAAAATATCTTTTTTTAGAATTGAAATTCTTATTAAAATGGACACTTCATTTTTCAAATAAAACTGGTGAAGTTTTAGTTAGATCAAGATTTTTTCATATTTCTCTTTATTTTCTGAAATTTATTAACTAGAAATATAGATAAAAAAGTGGGATTTAAAGAATAGTTTTATTGGAAATTTTTACCATTCAAAATTATTTTTAGTCTTAAAAACATATAGAGTTTAAGAATATTTTTTGTAACTCAAAAATAGAAAGAAAAATATTCCTTGAATTAAACTATTTAGAATTTTTAAGGAAATATAGAGAGAATGAGCTTATATTGAAAAATAGAAATTTTAACTATTTAGACAGTTCAAGATTTTTTTAAGAAATACAAAACCAAAGAAAAATCTATCATGAAATTGGAGAATCTAGGATGGCTCCTTTCTTTTCAAAGAATTCAATATGGCTGGTAGCAACATTTTTCTTATCGGTGAAGCATACAATCAAACAATTTATAGGATATACATTGCCAAAGGCTGTTTTCAATTGATAAGGAAGACAGAATGTGCAGAACAAAATAGCAGTAAGATATTGGCTTTTATTAAAAGGAATCATGTGAAAATGAGTTCTTAAAAGAACATAAAATGTAAAAACAATCTTGGAATTTATGATATCAATTGAAAGAATGACAATTTTCTAAATTTGAACAGTTTATCAACTACCAACAAAAAATAAATTATAATAATAATTTTGCATTTTTCTTTTTTTTTTTCAATAACAATTATGTATTTTTTTTTCTTCAGAATATTCAAATTGTATTTTTATTTTAATACTATTTTTATTTTATTTTAATTATTAATACTGTTTTTATTTTCAGCACTAGTTTTTTTAATTATTTTCAATATTATTTTTCTCATCAATACAGTATTGTTTCCAATATATAAAAGTTTTTTCATTATATTTTCAAAATTTGTTATTTTCATTATTTTATTTACAATGTCTTCATCTTTATCACATTTCAACTATTGTACCCACCAGCTTTCTTCAGGTGTTTGTCAATCTAGGTAATCTTCAAAGAATTTTGAACTCAACTCTTTAACCTATATGGATCATTTGCATATCTAGAGATATCACCATGACAAGATATCCCTTATTATTTAGTACTTCTCAGTTATTGCTCACCCTGTTTCCACTGAGTTCCAGTACAACCAGAGATTGAACTTACAATTAATATGTCCCGAAATTCATGTCCCTACACATGAACCACCAAACAAGAACAATCTACCCCATAGATTAAATAAAGAGTCCAGTCCAAATTTCCTTTTGGTTACCTGAATTGAATTGGCATAGAAGTAAAGAAGCCAGATGGGCAAAACATTGTGATAGCAATATTTAATATTTAGTCCCCCCCCCCACGAGGGTTACATATGGCACAAGGCCGGGTTTAACATGGGATTTCTGAGCCCATAGGCTCGGCCAAAAATATTCCCTCTTTGAACCCGCATAAACGGGTTCGGGGGCAGTCAACCACCCCGAACGAGAGACTGCCCTTCAGCGGAGCCTCGTCTGGGTTCCTTTCCGCCCGAAGGCAGAGAGTTCGACTGTTACTTAGCCCGGAGGCTAAACATTGTGATAGTAACAACAAAGATTAGGATATTTTTCTGAATGCAAACAATGAGAACTCCTCATCCCAGAAATTCAGATAGAAATTTCATCAATTTTATTATTTTATGGTCCAAAATATAAGATGTGCATTATCTTTTATTCCGGCGTATTTTCTTTTTAATAATTTTTATGCAAATTTTAATTGTGGTCATTGAAGTATTTGAGATTTCCTTATTTGAATCATATTTTTACTTTCCCCTATTTGAATTCATGTGGAAGACATTTTTCAACATGTTTATAATTTTAAAAGCAGTAAAGGTGTTGGATCATTTCTAAAGAAACTTACATGAAAATCAGTGGTTCTAAATGGGATCCATTTGGGCCCCCACAAAGGAATTCCAAGAAAGAATTTTAATGAAAGGAATAACTGGGAAGAATTACATAATGTCCAATTTTCTCTAAAATATAGTAGATTGGTAGAGTCTTCTACTCTAGGAAACTATTCAATAATATTGAGCCACCATAAATATTTTCATATATTTTTTAAGTCTTTTTTCAGTTTTAGCATTTTGTATCAAACAAACTGAATTTCAAGAATTATTCTTGTAAAAATGATTGGTTTGGAACAGAGAGAAACATTTGAAGCAGATATGGATGAGCAGCCAATATTGGTCACAACATTCAAACAAATATTCACTCAAATTTTAATACCTCAACCTTCTTTCATTCAGTTCTTCAACTTGGCATCCATGTTTGTAACTGATACAGGTATGTTATGCAGAAACCAAGACACCTTCTCTGCTTATATTACTCTACTAGATGAACACTTTTTTGCAGTTTACTCTAAGAAATGAAGGAATGGAAGATTTCAGAAAATTATGAGTTCAAGGAGGATAGTAATTATAATGTTTTTATTACACAATAATTATTTATCCTGGAAAAAATATATATGGTATACAGTACATCTGTTGCATATATGGATCTTTGCCACTGCTAGAAATATATCCTGGTGAAATCTTGCATAATATTTAAATATTTATGATGAATAGTGAATTAAAAGAGCAGAAAGAAAATCGAATATATCTATAAAATGTTTCATGATGAAGACAGCTAGTCTTCACTTGACTGTAGACAAACACTTTTAGGTATCAACTAAAATACCTTGATGAAAAACAGTCTATTGACTACCTTTTGTGAGGAGAGTTTATCAATGTAAGATGGTAAGTTTATCATGGGATGCACCTAATAACTCACTGTGGTCTTCCATGCATATAACTGAGAAATATTTTTAAACAAATAAATACTAATAAATACTGTTTTGTATTTGTTTCTTTTTTTTTTATTCAACAACTTTTAAGTCCCCGGTTGTAGATAACATTCATATAAAAAAGCTTCAAGGTATGGAAACATGATCACATTGAAATCAGTACAGAAATTCTGAGAACAAAGAAAAATGGATGCTTTAACATTATGATTTAAAAGCACCTTCAAACATCCAACCATTATCCACAATGGAATTAATAAATAAAAACAAAGTCAGCTGTTTTATTTTACCAGGCTTAACATTGAAATATAATTATAACTACATATAATTATATAAATATAAAACATCTGATAGCATTAATTTAATTACAAAGAAATATTTAAAAAAAATTGAAAATAAAAAATCTAATTCAGATTTTTAAAATGATAGCACATAACATACAAAAAAGCCAGTTTTCTTACTGGAAAAAACAAAGATTTTTATATTGTGGTAGATTTTCTTTTAATACTAATATTAAAATTATATGTGTTGCTATTATTTAAAAACATTATTAATTAATGCTGTCAAAAGTTTTACATACATTTGCTGTATTTTGCATGGTAAAAAAATCACTTAAAATTATAGATGAATAAATAAAATTAACATTTAATGGACGTTTCAAAATCAAGTAAGATTTTCAAGAGTTAAATCTTTTTATGCCTCTAATTCTATACAATACACTCCTTAAAATCCTTGATTATTATAATAATCTGCTTGATGTTATGGTAATCTCCACACCCTACCAAATTCTACTAAATCATAGACAGAAATCCAGTTATGACTTTTAATGTTTTCATTTTAGGAAAACTGTTTTCAGTTAGTATATTTAATTACTTGTAATACTAATGTCAGCTCAAAAATTTATAAAATTTTGTATATTTCTAAGGATATTTCATCAATACTGGGAAAATATATTTTTACAGAATTTTTTTTCTACATTTTTTTTATATAAAATCAAAAGATGAAAATAATGATAAAAACATCATTGAATGATTATTATCATTCATGCTAGAATTTTAAACAAATTTTCCTTTGGATATATGGATATTTTAGCATCTAGCAATGTAAATTATATTGAATTAAAACCTTTTAAATTTGAAGAAAAAAAGCCCTTTTACAAAGAAAAATGTTTAAAAGCCTCTTCCTTATTTTACATAGAAAAAAAAAGGAATAATCCTCTTTTATATTTTATAGAAAAAAAATAAAATAAACCTCCTTCATATTTTATAGGAAAAAAATAACCTAATACTTTTGATTATAGGTAATTATAATAAAAAAATTTATAGAAAAAAGATTCTGATCTGCAATTTTAAAATAAAAGCTACAAATGAACAACTTTTTCTTGGAGATTTATTACAATAATCAATAGTCAATAATTTAATAATAAATAAAAAATAATGGTGCCTGGATAACGGCCCTTATATATGTATTTACAAAGTTTAGTCTAGTCTGGCACAAGGCTACAAGTGTGGGATATCTAGTGAGAATGAAGCTAATTATAATAATCTGAGAGATTAGCTTGCTAAAAACTACACCAAGGTAGTCTACATATTCAGATTCATTTTAAAACTTTCAACAAATATGATTGTAATAACATGATAAAATGACAGCATGATAAAAATGAAGTCAGATCATGAAGATGAAGGGGACTGAAATTTTCCAAATTTCCACAAGAAATATATCTTTCAACTTCCAATATATTTAATATAAAACTAAATGCCATTTGATAAGCATGTGTCAATTGTTTCCCATATCATTTTAATTAATCTATTAAATACAGATTAGAAATAATCTAATTTGACAAGCAGTAAATAATGATTTTAGAAGCTAAGCAAATGGTAACTTTAAGAAGATAAAATTGATCTTGGAATCTCATAGTTCTGTAGATTAACAAGATATCTACTGAGTTAAAGAGTCAGCTCATACATTAACTAGACCTTTTATTTAGCTTTCAATTCTTGATAATTCTTGGTTATAAAGAAATTTAAATTGAGATATAATTTTTGCTCATCTTGATACTTTATTGTCAGCATTTTCAAGTTGATTCACAAGGGATAATTTAACTTGTGTGTTCCGGCAACCCTTGATAAGATTTATGGTATATACAGATGAACAAAAATCAATGTTTTTACATAACAATTTAAAGATGAAGAGAATGTTGAAAAATGGCCAGTAATTAGTCCAAGTTTTGTTCAAGGCAACCAGATGATGCTACTAATAAATAATTACAATTCATGTGAAACCTCTTTGTTAAAAGAGGCCATGTTAAAAAAATTCTCTTTAGTAGATTCTTTTATAGAAATTGAAGGATTATTTATTTATTTATGAAGAGACAAGAAAAAGAAGGAGAGTATATAAAATCGCAAGAAAAATGGGATATTTTCTACAGTGTCTTCATTGTTAACTCATAAATCTGAAATCATTATTTTCTATTTTTTTTTTAAATTATACATATTTCTTGTGAGTTATTGCAATATGCTCATACAGAGGTGATATTTTTTCATATGTAAACAATAGTTGTTTTACACTTTCTCTTTATTCTGCCTATTTTTTTTTAATTTATTAACTAGAAATATAGACAAAAAATATGATTTAAAGAATGGTTGAAAATTTTTGCCATTTATTTTTAGTTTTAAAAAATATTATAGAGTCTAAGAATATTTTTTGTAACTCAAAAATAGAAAGAAAAATATTCCTTGGATTAAGCGATTTAGAATTTTTAAGGAAATATTAATTATATAACCTTAAAATATTAATTTTAAGGTTATATTAAAAAAATAGGAATTTTAACTATTTAGACATTTTGAGTTGTACATTTTCTGAAATACATTTTTGTATATTTTAATTTTATTTAAAAAACTTAAGCCTTACATAATGAAAGGTAAAGAAATAAGAAATGCTTTAATAAAAATGCATTTTAGAAAAATGTGATTATAAACAATATTAAGAATTGTTTGAGTCTTCTCAATGACACACTTATGGATTAATAATTTCTCAATGATGGTTAGAGATTTGATGATCAAAATGATGTTTACTTTATCAGATGAGTCAATCATTCAAAAATTTAGTTGTTTAAAAAATAATGGCCAGTTTTATTATGCTCTAGCAATATATACTAAGATATAAATTAATTATTTTGTGAATTTATTTCTCTTAATATATTGAATTTTGAATTAATGATGTTTTTTCAGTCAGTAATTTGTGATCATTTAAAAATGAAAAAAAATTTACTTACATTTTTTGCATATGTACAGAATATTCCCCAACCCTATCCATTGTTGCTTTTAAAATTTTATATAAGGGTTGTTAGTTTCAATGATGAATACAGGTAAGAACATTCTTTCAATATTGCATATGACACATCTGCTGACATATTTCATAATCTATACCTAACTATTCAAGAAATGGCACAAGAATTAAGTTTGTATCTCCAGGCATATTGAAAAAAAAAATACATGACAAATGTTTACTGCATGAACTGAAGGATAAAAATTGTTTGCAAATTCAAATTCATGTCTACAGAACACAAACATTGTCGAATTTGTGATCCACAGATCACAAATTTGATAAGAAATGTTTGTGTTCTGTAAACATGAATTTGAATTCGCAAACAACTTTTGAAAAGTGGACCCTACATATAATAATAAAAATGACTTGCACAAAAATATCACTGTGATGAATCTGCAAAGAATTTCCTGGAAACAGAAATACTGTGTAGGGGTCTGTTACCATTATGATTCACAACAGCTTTCTCACATAGGGTCAAAAAACCAAAATCAAAAAGTGTAGATAAGGATTGTGAGAATGAAGCTAGCAAATGGTATAAGTTACAAAAATTAACTACATTCTGGCACTCACTATTCTTGATGTTTTTAGACAATTTTTAAAGTGGAAAAAATTTCAATAACAGGGCAGATGAAGAAAAAGAATCTTTGATGTAAGTTCTATTTACACTATTTACATTGTTCAAATAGTGAATATGGCAATAAAGATTAGGACAACAGTCCGAACAATGTAAATAGTGTAAATAGTTACAATACCTCATCTCAGAAATATAGACAGATGATGGAAGTTCTGTTCAACAGATATAACTAATCTTGTTTTTTACTGGCCAAAATGTTTTGTTTTTTTTTTTTACTGTTAATATTACTTCTAAATTTATTGACTTTTAATATTGAAATTGTAAAATTGTCATTATTTTTCAAACAGCCTTGCAGTTAGAATAAACATTTCATCAAATTAATGAAGATTAATATTTTTATTTCCTGTATTTTCTATGAGAACTACTGTGAAGAAGGTATCTTTCTCTGGGGTAACAATTCATGGATATTAAGGAAAAAGTAGCTGTGGAGAGCCTTGATCATGACATTAAAAAAGAATGAAAATACTGCCTAAATCAATTTTAAGATACAGAGAAATTAGTTTGCTATAAATAAAATTATTTAGCCATTTCTGAAAGATTTCAATGTTTATTTCTCTATCATTATAGAAAATGTAATGTTTATTCTATACAAGATAAAAATCTCAATATTTTTAAACCTTTTAAGTGTTTACATTATATGGTAAAATAAAAATATAATTTCATTTTAGATATCTTAAGAATAAACATGGCCCAACTTACAGATATTGGATGCTTAAAAATCCTTGTTTAGAGAGGGAAATAAACAAAAAATATTTTTAAAATCTATACCCACCTCCCTACAGTAAATGAAAATAAAAATCTTTGCTTTTGTTCATAAAAGTGTTGGTTTGTTTTAAAGGTGAAAGCTAACTTAATTAAATTTAGCTCTTTTCATATTTGAATAAAATTTTATCATGTGAAAATTAAGGTTTCTTTAAGGATATTTTTTAAAAGTGAAAATTGGACTGGAATTTATGGTCACTTCCCTTAATTATAATGATTTATTTCAAATGTAAACTATTTTTGAATTTGTTAAGATCTGAAACTTATTTTTTAAAATGCTTCTCATGATATTTACAATAAATTTGTTAAAAATGTACAACTAAAAAAAACAAAGTTAATTTTTTATATTGATTTTTTTGAAAATTACATCCACCACAAAATAGTACTGACTACTAAAGTCTGGGCTGAAGAGGTTCACATAGATTAGGCATAACATTGTGTTGTTAAAATAAACAGCAAACTCTTGACTATGTTTCAAAATATTTCAACTCATAAATTGAGAGTTGACTTAAGCAAAAAAAACAAAAAAACAAAACAAAAAAATAAATATATATATCACTTTTTTTTCTTTTTTCTTTTTTTTTTTTTTTTTTTTTTTGACAATCACAGAAATAACATGTTGAACGATGTACATGTAGATAATACCAATTTATGTGGCTAAATTTCTACACCGGGTGATGACTACAGACTCATCAACTAGGATGGACACTAGAATAACTGATGGTCACTCAACATGGTCAGCACTTGGTCACAGTCTGCAGAAAAATTATATCTTTTTTTTTTTTTTTTTTTTTTTTTATAACAAACAAGCATCTATGAAAAAAGAATGTCAACTAGGCTTACTGTTATCTATACATTTCTGACTTTAAATAAATGTGTATGTATTTGTATGAGAGAGAAAGGGCAGGAGTGCATCTAGTTCCATGTGTAAGTATATATATATATATATATATATATATATATATATATATATATATATATATATACACACATATGTAAATACATTTTTCACAGAGCATTTTATTGAAAACACAAGTGTGTGTGTGTGTGTGTGTGTGTGTGTTTTATACTTTTGAATGCTTCATTTTTTTTAGGGTATATATAAAAAAAAATATACTCTAGGTTATTTTTTTTTTTTTTTAAACTTGTCCGATATATTTTAAAGTATTTAATTATGTCAGCAAATTTGAGTCAATGGCAATTCAGGTGGTTCCATTTCCATATTTTTATATGTGCTATAGGAACTTACTAGTTTTACTGCCAAACGAACAGTGACTTGCAAATACAGAAAAAGATTCACTTTCTTTTAAACATTGATACAGTTAGTCTATTCCCTTGCACTACTGTCTTGTATATTGTGTGAATCTAAATTAAATCATTGATAATTTGCTGGGAATATATCATAGCTCATTTGGATGAAATAGTTTGTTTTTAACTTACACACATGACTTGATCATTTTTCTAAATACCCATTTGAAAGCAAAAATATCAACCAAATACTAACATGGACATAAGTATCTTTACCTGTTGAATCATTGTATATTCATATAATCTCAGAAAATCATACAATATCATCTTGTTCAAATTTGAATTTCCACAATATATATGACAATAATATAAATAAACATGTAGTGTTTGGGCACTCTTATAACATATATCAAGCATTCAAACATCATCTTAATTTTTAATTAATTTTCAAGGAGTATGTATAACTAAAAATAAATTTGTGTATGTGTGATGATTTCAGTAGTAGTGGTAGCAAGTATATATATATATATATATATATATATATATATATATATATATATATATATATGTAAGCAAATATATGGATATAGATCCGATAGTATGAAGAAAAATATACGGAAAAAACAAACAAAAATCCTTATATGCAATTATGCTGTTTTAATGTTAATATAATGTCAACGTCAGACGTTTCGGTCTAATAAACCATCTTCAGGACATGTTCATAAAATATAATTAACATTATCAATTCAACTTTCAGTTATCTGTTTGGATAAGTCTTGTTCTTATGTTCATCGTCTTTGTCATGTTGAATTGATAATGTTAATTATATTTTATGAATATGTCCTGAAGATGGTTTATTAGACCGAAACGTCCGATGTTGACATTATATTAACATTAAAACAGCATAATTGCATATAAGGATTTTTGTTTGTTTTTTTCCGTATATTTTACTTCATATATATATATATATATATATATATATATATAATCTCAAAACAGAAAGAAAATAGCATATTTATGCATATGTAAAATATATAATTTGTGTGGAAGTATGGCAAATGTATTTGTCTATATAAATGTGAGCGTATGTTTGCGTGTTGGTTGCACATGCAAAGCTGATCATAAATGTATGCATATTTTAATTCCACATTTACTGTGGACAGATTATTTAATCATTTGCAAAATCTGCAACACAAGACACGTATAAATATCTACAGTTCATTTGGATGCATATTTTTTAATTTTTTTTTTACTCATGACACATTAAAAAAAAAAAACATATATAGAGAATTATGTAAAGGTGTATATGGCAATATCTGGCAGGAAAAAAACCCAAAAAAAACAGGAACAATAATAACGAGAACAAAATTAAACATGATCGATAAAAAATATACTGCTGCTCCTCTTTGGGGATTATCAGAAAGATTTAAAAGAGAAGAAAGAATTTGCAATTTCAGTGATTATGAAGTCATAAAGAGTTTAAAAGATACTTTGTTAGTACACAGATATTAATTCTAAGTAATTAGTTTCTTAATTCGTTTACTTTTAATACTGCAGTTAGAAGACGGTGTTTTTAGTCCTCAGACATTACATGAGATTCTCACCCAATAACAAAGGCTAATATTTATCTACATAACATTTTGTCTGCCATGGATTTAACTGGAAAATGATGTCAGAAATGTCTGGAAAATGATGTCAGAAATGTCTGGAAAATGATGTCAGAAATGTAAAATGTTTAACAGTTAAACAAAATTTGTAATAAAGATGGCTTTGTTAGATTTTTCTGTTAGATTTTATGTCTATATTATAAAAGAAGATCTGATTCTCTGTCATGCTTTGTCTGTGTGTGATTTTGCATGCATGCGTGTAATGTCCATGCATATTTCTGTGTTGTGTATGACTTACATGTGCTTGTGCCATTTAATGTACACACACACATGCATACACACAATTTGACTGAGTTTGTAATGAGACATTGGAATAATACATTCCACTCTCACTCAGTCTGGACAACACCTACCCTGAGCTGAGCAGTAAAATCCATTTGTGGACAAAAAAAAAAAAAAAAAAAAAAAAAAAAAAAAAAAAAAAAACTTAACTTTTTAAAAAAAATCAGATAATTATGAGATTTTATTGAACCTTTTGGGAAATATTCAGTAATAGAATTATTTTTTTTTAATGTTGTACAAATATATTTTTTTAATGATGTACAAGTGCACACACAATAAAATGCAAACATGTAGATGCGTGAACACAATTTGTATGAAATTAAAATGGACATCTGTGACTCTGAGGAATAATTTTCCTTTCTTGTTGTCAACAACCGTCTTGAAGTTATTTTTCTAACTCTTTTGATATTTAAACTGAATATATTTTCCAATAAATATAGTTTTTTTAAATAGACAAGCAATTTAGATTTGAAATTTGATTATCTTGCTGTCCATAGTGAACTGATTAGTAGTAGACAGTTTATAAATATATTCATTAAATAAATGGAGAGAACTTGCAAAAAAACAACAAAAAAAAAACAAAAAACAAAACAAAACAAAACAAAAAACAAGCACACTTATAAAAAGTTGAACCAGAAGAGCAGCAGTACATTCTGACTGAAACTGATTTTTAAAATATAACAGAATGGACAAGTAACATTTGTAAAATTGAACATGGACTGGAAAAACAGATCTGTAAGATTAAAAGGAAAAAAACATTGTGGCTGGAGTATTATTAAAAAAAGAATTTTAACAAAAACAGGGGAGGATTGTTCAGTTGATTAAAAATCTGACTGGTGAACCATAAAGTCCCAAGTTCAAGCTTGAGTCGAGCCATAGCTTTCAATCCTGATGTCCCTCATTCCATCATCAGCCATTTTTATTCTCCCCCACTCCCACATGCCTAAATCACCACAGCCTTGCTCTCTTTTGCAACTCCTAAACTCATAACCTATAGAAGATCTCCAAGTGAAGGGATCAGTAAATATTTAGGATTTACCTGCTAATCCATGAAGTATTAGAAAAAATCATTTGTAAAACAAACAAAATATTAAGCGAGATCAGGTTTCTATGTTATGCCATTACATAATAAACAATGTAGAATGTACATGAACACCAAAAAAAGAAAAAAAGAAAAGAAAATATGCATAGAACCACAAAATATGGTGACTGAAAAAAAAAAAAAAAAAAAAAAAAATTGATTTCATTTAGGAAATAAATTATAAAAATTTCATCTCATTTAAGAAAGTGTAAAAAAGATATTTTTTCAATTATTTCTGTTTTTTAATATTTAGTAAGTATCTAGTTTTTGTGACCATGATATCAGATACAATTATTTAATGAAAAAATACCTACAATCTCCAAATTACTCTTTAAATTATATGTATATATATATATATATATATATATTACTCATTAAATTAATGCTGAAATCTTCTTACATATAAGACCAGCATAAGTCATTGTCTCTGATATTTTCTTTTCTTTAGGAGACCAAGTTGAAATAAACCCAACTTTAAATAAAATATTACATAGTAATGCCCCAAAACATTTGGGTGCCTGAAAAATATAATACATAATTTATTTAAAAATCAAATCAAATGAATAATTTTGAGATTCATGGCCTGCCATGTCCAAATTGTATGGAATGTACAAAAATGAGCTTAATTATAACTTTAATTAAATATTCAAATTATATAATGAAAAAGAAACATTATATGATTAAAAAAATGAATTGAGTTTTATGCGACTAATTACAAACTAATTTACACATCAATGGTGATAATTTTTGCAAAATATTTTCATTAGAATTTTTTTCTCATGCTAATTCGTTTTATCAAATTTTGTAGGTATTATAAATACACTGTATTATTAAAATGTTTAATCATTTCTCAAAACTGATGGTAGAAACTTTTGAAAAAAATTACATAATTATCTTCAATTTTAATCATATTCTGATTATAGAAAATTTGTGAGCATACTGATTATTCTATGCAATTAGACATTCTTAATATTTTGTCAAAACAAAAATGATAATGAAATGGCAACCATCTTTGATAAAGTGTATTTGAAAATGAAAAACACTATACATTTGAATATCATTTTAATGGTTATCTGTTGTTTTAATGAATTGTTTATATTTTTCACTTTGATAAATATTTTCAGTTTTTAAATTTCTCCAAATGAGTAGAATAAGTTGTGTTTCAACTATTTCTAAGACAAGGAATTCTAGCAGTTATCTTGTGAATATCAAGTAGCTCATACCAAAAGTTCATTTCAATCAAAATATTAAGACAAAAATTGCCTGCAAAGAGGATAATATCAGTTTGAAAATGATGGCTCACTTCATCTTTTAAATCAAATATGGGCAACCTTGTCTCTAATCACAACATATAATAAACTAGAATGGCATATTTGAGTTATTTTATAATTTCAGCTGTGATAATAAATAATACCTTTTTGAAAATGCATCGTCCCATTTCCCTGTATAATCAATTAATTAAAAACATCATTAACTAATTAATTTTACCATTTTAGTTTTTGGTTAACTATAAGTGAGTTTTGTTGCCTTGGCTTTTAGAGTATAATTTTCATATTCTCTGCTCCAGTCATTAACAATTCTGATTATTTTTTATAATTTGAGCTTTAGAAATTAAAATTGGAATATTAAATGCTAAAAAACAGCAGTAGACAATAATTCTAAAGTGAGTAGACAAACTTATAGAAAAGTAGTAAAAAGTGATGAGACAAAAGAATAGAAAAATGTGATGTGAAAAGTTCAAGGATGCTGCATACAAAAACTTTTTAAATATATTTCAACAGTTTTTCATTTCTGATTTTTCAATGTATGGCACAATAAATTTTATTTTGTATTTATCATAACTGTGGCTACATTGAAAAAAGGTTGCCCTTCCATTTTAAATAAATAGCAGAAATTGTGAACCTGTCAACAAATTTACAATCTAGAAAACCATGGGGTTATTTTTTTAAAAAAATGTCACAAATAAACCAATTCAAACATTTCATTAATTACAAGTGATCATTTTAAAGCCTCAGTCATTTTTTTTCCACCTCCAGAAGGTTTAAGAATTAAAAACTTGGCAACATTAGGTCACCTTGCAATTCAAACCAGAAAATAGTTTGTCAGTTGTCTACATATGGGAATTCCAGTCTTAAATAACAGTTTTTAATGATTAATAAATAAAATGAAATTATTCAAACTTGGTGAATGAAGAGGAGTTGGGGTACACAAAAAGAAGGACAAAATAAATAAAATGTAAATGAAAATTATGAAAAATAATTTCCCCATAATAATGTGATGTGTTTTTGTTATTACAAATTAGCTTTGGAATTTTCCAGACTATCCTTTTCATGTTGCTGCAGTTCTTCTATAACACATTCTTGTTTGATCAATAATCATATGAAACAAAAAATAAGTTGTTTAATAAGTTTAAAAAATAAGTTTAATAACAATCAAAAGATTTAAGTATTTTTCTATGAATAAACCACAAGTATATCTTTTTTAAAAATATGACAGGAAAAGAAAGAAAGAAAGAAAGAACCTTGTTTGGGAGAGGAGAAAAAGAAAAAAAAACTTTGGAAAAAAAAAATACCTATTTCCAATACTCAACAGACAGAATTCCAAATCTGTTCACTGAAAATATAGCATTAACTCATTGCATTTTGCATATATTAAAAAAATGGAATTAACTAGCCTAACAGGAAATAAATCAAAGAGCAATTTAAATATTTATTTTTTTAATTGTTACAGTGATAAATAATTAGTTATTCTGACTTATTTATGCTTTTATGTACCACTTTGGGTACAATGAGTAAAGGAAGTGATATACATTTATAAAGATATGTCTCTAGTGGTTTTTAGAAAAGGTCTTTTTTGCTTTTTTTTTTTTACTTGTAAAATTATTGCATCAGATGATAAGTGGAAAAACAAATAATTGAGAAACAGTTTTGCTCAATATATATATTTTTTAAATTTCAAAACTTTAACATCATCACAGATATGAGTAAAAACTATAATATTGTACTTATGAACTGCAGGAATGAGAAGAACAGTCAAGAAAACAAAAAAAAAAAACAACCATTTTTAATAATGGCAAGTGTTAAAAGTGAGGCCAGTGTTCAAATATTAGAAAATTACTAAAAAATAAAACTGCCAGAAAAATTTAAGTTTTCTGATATTGTAGAAAACAAATATTAAATAATTATCCCAATAAGAGTTCAAATTAAAAGAAAAAAATCAAGTTCATTTTTTTTTTTATGAATGTACTGCATATCAAATAGTACCATCAATTTAGTTTACAGCTGCTCCCAGAAGAAAAAGCAAGCAAAAATATGTTGAAACCTGAAACACTATTTCAATAGTTAAAAATGTTAACTATGTTTTAATTATTACCTTTTGCTTAATATTTGATAATTGTTTTAATGATACCAAAAAGTAAAAGTGTGAATAAAAAAAAAAGCAAAAAGAATCTTTTTTGTAGTATGGTAATATTTGATCACTGACCCCAAAAGCAGTTAAAATTGTTTTCAAATCTATATGTAAATTGTATGCATTTTTCTATTTTCCCACAGTTTTAATATAATGTCACTTCCCAACCCCTTAACATATTTATATGTGTTTTTTTCCTTTTCAAGTTGTGATGGACCCATTAATTTTGTGGGCCACATTGTGGGAGACGGTTATCTGGTTAGTGTCTGTGGACACTTGTGCTGTAACAGGGTACATCTGGATGGTTGGAAATATTTGAGTAGTGGCTGCCGACATCTGGATTGTTGGAAAGATTTGGGTTATAGGATACATTAAGGTTGTGGTGTTGCCTGCAGAGGTCACAGTGGCGACTACAGCTGCCGTAGGATGCAGCTGTTGCTGTTGGGTGCCTGTATCAACGACCACTGCACTGGCAGTTGCAAAGTTTTGCTGCTGGGGGTCATCATCTGTTGGGTGGAGTTCCGTGACCGTTGTAGCTGGGGCAAGCTGCTGTTGGTGACATACTAGCGTTGTGAGTTGCGTGTGTTGTGTTTCTTCTTCTGTCACTCCACATCCATCATCATCATCATCTTCTACATCATCATCATCATCGTCATCATCATCTGCATCTTCATGGTTGCTGAGTTCTTCTAGGGCCATCTGCTGTTCCTGTTCCTCTTCCTCCTCCTCCTCTTCTTCCTCCTCCTCTTCCTCTTCTTCCTCCTCCTCCTCCTCTTCATGCTCATGCTGCTGTTCAACCAGTTGCGGCTGAGGCACACAGCTTATCTTGCGCATACCCTTATTTGGTTTGTTGTGGTTCTGCAGGTGGTCATTTCTTGCAAATGCATAACCACATATTGAACATTTGTATGGTCGTTCCCCAGTATGGATCCTCTTGTGTACCTTCAGATATGACCGTCGGCTAAATGCCTTGCAGCATACATCACAAGTGAACAACTTTAGACCTTGGTGTGTGCGCAAATGGCTAACCAGGTGGTCATTCCGACTAAATGCATAGCCACAAGTTGCGCACTTGTAGGGCCGTTCACCTGTGTGGATGCGCTTGTGCACCTCCAAGTAGGACCGCCGACTGAATGCTTTGCAACATACATCGCACGTGTACAGTCGGTGATCCTGGTGTGTAGAAATGTGGGTCGCCAGGTGGTCGTGTCTACTGAAAACAAAGCCGCACGTTGAACACTTGTAAGGGCGCTCGCCTGTGTGGATTCGACGGTGGACCTTGAGGTAGGATTTTCGCGAGAAGTGCTTGCGGCAAATCTCACACGTGAAAAGCTTTGCTCCTTCGTGAGTAGCTTTATGTCTTTCCAGGTTGTCCCGACGTGAAAACACTTTACCACAAATGTCACAGCGTGGAGTCTTTTTCATGTTATAATTTCTTTGCGTGTGTGACTCATAGATCTGCAGATGTGTGTGTATGTGTGTGTGTAATTCAGTATTTTGATAAGATTCTTTAAGAGTTAGATTTATACAATTTCTGACTTATATGACGTGATGTACGCTAAGTAAATTACTGATGAACTGATTCATCTTCAGTTTGGAACATGTTTAGATGTTTAGGGAATCATTCTAACTTTTCATTTTCTTTAGCAGTTTTGCATATTAACTGAAGAAATAGAAAAAAAAAAGCTGCCTATTTTCTTTCAATTTATAAAAAATATCAATAAATATGTAAAATAATTTGTCAAAAATCTAATATATTTTTATTTTTTGAGTTAAAATATATTAACTCATCTTGAAATCAAAATGACACTAAAGTCTAAGCAAATAAATCTTTTAAAAAACTTTTAAAGTTTAAAGAGGAAAGAAAATATTAGTTGATTTTAAATATACATCTAAAACCCTTGGTTCTGCCAATATTTATTTTTCAAACAGTATGGTTTTTTAAGCATATTTGATAATCTATGGAATTTTGGGGATTGAAATACTGCAAAAAATTCTTTGTATTTTATATACTACTTTTATCTGCTACATCACATGATAATCAAAATTGTATTTAATTGTAAGGCTTATATATTTAAACTTATACATATCTGCAATGTTTATGTAATATACATGTGTTTGTGACAGCAGAAGTGTGTACGATGTGAAATTGATATGCACAAATACAGGAGAATTTATAGTCACTCACAGGTGCAAGCAGTTACCATATAAGAGCATTTGTTACACAAATGACCCTTGGATAATTGATGTCAGAGAAATGAAGTGTTTCCCAGATTTTATCAAATGTTACAACTGACAAGATGGCTGAGTATAGTCTTTTGGTTCTTTAGAAAACATCTGAAATTGGAAAAAGAAACAAGAAACATCAGGGAAAGATTCATTTGTTAATATGTTGTAGAAAATAACAATAATATATTACAATTATAAGAAAAAATGATCAAGAGGTTATATATGTATACACATGAAGGTAGGTCACTAAGTCTGTAGCCTGAAACAGTTATTAGCAGCATTTTCTTCTGAAATTTTGACTATATAATGTTCACTCTATATGATTAATATTCACCATTAAATCAAGTGCATTGACAGTGAAGAAGATTATGTTAGCAAATAAAAGCTTTTTTTCATCTAGAGGCTGCAGACTTATTGATGTACCTATATTTTACATATATCACACACATTGAGTGCTGGTGCTAATAAAACACTGCTCAATATATAATAACATATTTAAAATATTAATGATACATATACATCTTTTCCCTCACTGGTATGAATGATATAATCAACACATGCAGATAGAAAAATGAGTGTCACAAAATTTAAATATTGATATTAATACCATACACCGTACTGTAATGATGGTGGAGTAGACCATTTATTTATGGGAAATGGAGATTTTATATATATATATATATATATATATATATATATATATATATATATATACACACACACACAAATATACACATCTAATTATACAGTTTCAAAGGTAGGTCATTGACATTTGTGTGTACATTTGTATTATAATACAAATATACACAAAAAATTTAATGATGTATCCACACATACAAATATAGTAAATACATTCATATAGATATATAAAGGTACATACAGATATTTTTTTTACAACTTCTATGAACATATTAACATGGAAATACATGCACACATATAAATGTACATCCATACACATCTATTCATCTTACTTATTATAAAACGCAGATTGTGTGTGTGTGTGTGTGTGTGTGTGTGTGTCTGTCTGTACATTTATATATTGGATCGGATTTCCTACATTTTTCAACCGATTTCAACAAAACTTCACAGGACTGTGTAAAATTACCTTGCGGTGGTTTTGACAGTGCCAAAAATTGGAAAAACACAATTGTTTTTGCACAAAATCAATTTGAAAACACAATAAAACGCAATTCTGTTGCCAGAATGAAAGGGGGACAACTCATATCGAGATTTAATTATTATAAAACCCAGGTTGTTTGTGTGTGTGTGTGTGTGTGTGTGTGTGTGTGTATGTGTGTGTGTGTGTGTGTGTTCGTTTATATATGGGATCAATTTCCTATGTTTTTCAACCGATTTCAACAAAACTTCACTTTTTTTTTTGACAGGTAGTGTTTCGTATTGTCTTGCACACTTTTTTCTTTATCTTTACATTCAAAATGCTTTAAAAATTCCGTTTACAAGACAATTGTTTATAATAAAATTCTATTCAATCGGTAGACTCATAACGATTGAAAACAATGTTTTTGTTTGAGTTTGGGTTTGACCAATTCGTAACCCCCCCCCCCAAAAAAAAAAACTAATTAAGACATGCGTGTCCATCAACCTTAAACAATAATCTTTGTCAATTTTATTTTTCAGTCTTTATGATGGTCGATACTTGATCTATCTCTTACTGTTACATCCCCGGGCAACGCCGGGCTCTACTGCTAGTAAAATATAAGTATGTATGTGTGTGTGTATGTATGTATATATATATATACACACATACATGCACACCATAACATATATACAGATATCCACACACACATATACATGTGCATATAGAATTCTCAGTATATCTAATGCCTATATCTTAACTCTAATTTATGACATCATATAAACATACATTATACATATACATTATTTACACTTATTACAATGTTGCTGCCATTGTGCCACCTGGCCTTCTTCAGGTATATATTGATCTGGGTAACCTACAGGGAATTCTGAACAGAACCCTTTATTTAATCTAAACAGGTAGACCATTTCCATTCTACTGCTCATGTCTTGGGATATTGTCTAGTTCTTGTTTTTATTTAGTACTGTTCTGTTGTTGTTCTGTTTCCAGTGAGTACACACTGCTTGACCCAGGAATTGAACTCACAATCTCTATGTCACCAAATTTCCACACCACACTTTTTAATACACTCAGCCATTTTTCCTTTAGTGAGGTCGAAGCTTTTTAACCTAACCTACCTGTTGATTATAATTGCAACTGTTGCTGCTGTCATTTGTCTTTCTTTCTTTATTAATGGCTCCCATATTGTATTTATTTCTATGCTAGACCTACGAAAGAGGTCCACATAGCCTAGCATATATGCTGATTCTTTCATAATGCCTAACCCTCCAGTGTTGTTCTTTGTCTAGTATTTTCACTCCATTCCACAGGGGTTCATGACTACCCATTTCCCTTAATACATGAACAGCCATGGTCGATTTCATTGTCTCACCCCTCACTACAGCTTTTCAATGTTCCTTCCACCTTACTTTTAGGGAGTGGCTTGTTTCACTTCTGTCACAACTGCAAGGAACTGAGTACATGCAATCCTTGGTCCCGTTCTCCCCCATGTTAGGCTTTACTTGGCAGAAATGTATTCATAGAGTGGAACTATTTCTGAACATTATTTTGATGGACCACAGATCTTTTGAACCTTTTTCAAGCATGTGGCAATTTTCTGGTCATCCTCCTTGCCCCTTCTGTTCCCACCTGTGTATGCTGATGTTGTTTGCCAGGTAGTTGTTATTTTGAAGGGTGTTTTTGATGCTTATCATTTCTTGTTGGTATGTGTCTGGGTGACCCCTTATGACGTTTGCTCAATGTTGTAAGCAGCAGATGATCCCTTTCTTCCCACTGTATGGATGGTGGGAATTGATGTTGAGATATTGTCCACTGAATGTTGATTTATGATATACAGATGTTTTCAACCCATTCTCTGTGCAATTTATTAGTACATCCAGAAAGGCTAGCTGATTATTATTTTTGTCTTCTGTCGTGAACTGGATTGAAGGTTTTATTGAGTTCACATCGTCCAGCAGTATTTCCACAGCCTTCTGCATAGGATGAAGGTGTCATCTATGTATCTCAGACATACTGTTGGCTTTAGTGGTGTTGTTTCTAAAGCCATTTCTTTAAAATATTCCATGTATATGTACATGATCACTGGTGATAAAAATGAATCCATAGTCAAGCCTTCCTCCTGATGATATATGTCAAACTCTAGTTGGAAGAATGTCGTCTGTACAAAGAACATCAACATTTCCATCAGATTATCGATTAGAATTTTAGTATGTTCTCCCAAGGTGGGGTCTGGCACCAATCAGTTTCAGACTACTGTCAGAGCCTCATCTGTAGGAAGTCTGGTGAACAGGCTTATTATATCCAAGCTTACCATCCAATTGTTATTGATGGCAGCCCCTTGGATCAGTATCAATAAGTTTTCTGAGTTTCTAACATAGGATGAGGACTTCCCTGTTAATTGGTTGACTATATCCACTAGGAATTTGCTCAATTTTGTGAATCTTCGAGAGGCTATATATGTGAAACAGCTTTGTGCAACATTGAATCAGCTGTCTATACTTATTCAGTGTGAAGTAGTCCTTGTTCTTATTTAGGAACTGTGACAGCTTTCTCACAGTTTTTAGGATCAAATCCTTTTTCATTTTGCTATATTTGCCATCACCAAGTAGGCTCATCGATTTTGGGGGGTATTCCAACTTGTCCATCCCACTGAACCGTTGCCTTTGTCAGCTGGCAGTATGATTGATATTAATGTCATTCTGTAAGGGTCTTTTGTTTGCTGAACTTTCTTCCCTTGTGATTTTTGATTTAGGCATTTTGGCCTTTCCTAGTGCTGGTCTCATTTTCCATCTTAGCTCATTTGCCTGGGCCTTTGGTATCTTCAAGGCCATCTACTCCACTGGAACTATCATATCTAAGAATTGAATTTGCCAGATAGTTGTGCTGGTTGAAACCCTTGTTTAGCACTGATTCCTCAGAAGCAAACAACTGCTCTTACTGAACTTGTTGCTGCTCCAATTCTCTTCTTTTCATCTATACAAGTTTATGTATGTGTGGTGAGCCTTGATCATTTGAAATTTTTGTCTGTAGGACTTATGTCTTGGTGGATTTTGTATTTGTCCAATTTGTCTGTTATTTTGTTAAGTAATGTCTCAGTTTGTTTGGATATTTCACATTCTAGCTGATGTTTCCTTCAGCAATTGTAAAAAATCTGTTCCCTCATGAGTGTGCGTCTTGCTCTTTCCACTACACTTTTTACTTTCCTGGAATTAAACTCAAAGACAAATGACAGCAATTCTTCAACTGCAGCAGCAATCAAAATATGACAGACAGCAGCATTAGCTGTTGCAACTCAGCAGACAGATTAGGTTTAAAGCTCACTACAGGAGCTCAAATCTAGCTCAATTCTAGTGGATTAGTGTTGGTTTGTCAATTTGGTGATATAGTAATTCTGAGTTCAATCCCTGGGTCAGGCAGTAGGTACTCAGCCAAAATGGGTGAGCAATAATGAAGCAGTACTAAATAAAAATAAGAACTATCCCCAGAATGAGGACAATCTACCTCCATAGATTAAATAAAGGGTTCAGTTCAGAATTTTATGTAGGTTACCTAAGTAGATATACACTTGAGGAAATTCAGACAGAAAATATATATACATATATACACACAGGATTCATGTAATTGCAAATACGTACATATAAATATACACCCATACTTTAGAAGAAATAATAATAATAATAGCAATAATAATATTATATACACATAGCGTGTTTCACAGTCGTTGAAACAAAACAAGCAGCCTCTTAGATGGGGAAAGATCGAGGAGTATGAAGAGCTTGATGAAGAGAAACAGTGGTTCCAGTAGGATGGTGCTCCTCCTTACACTGCTAATGTTACTATGGAATGACTCTGTGAAATGTTTGGGGAGCATCTTATCAGCTGCAAATGGGCACGTCACCCACCAGATTTCTTTCTCTGGGGGTTCCTCATGGACAACATCTTCCAGGGCAACCCTCACCCCGTTGCTGCATTGAAGGTAGCCATCACTAAGAAGAATCAAGCGATCACCCAGGAGGAATGTGCATATGTTATCAACAGCTTTGCATTCAACAGTGCCTTCAAGTCAATGGTGGACATTTAGGCTATGAATCTAGGGCTCCTCTTGACATTTTTGGTTCATGTTCGAGACTAAATGGTTGCAGATCCAAAATGTTATCCTTCTTACCTTTCAATAAAAGTAATTTCCCTTACTCTATCATTTGTGGCTTTGATTTATGCACGATAATTTTGCTTTAAAAATTGTTAAACACATTGTACATACATACATGATAATAATAGCTGGCAACTTGTACTTGAGGACACTTGTCTATTAGGGCAGCTAGCTAATCTTTATTGCAGATGCTTGCTCAGGCACATTTGTGTTTGTTCAACACCCGCAGAGCCAACCTGTGGTTTATACTGCAACTATGCTGAGCAGACCATAGCAGTTTCTGAGAGAGAGAGCATGTTATCTAGCATGACCAACAATCTGAACAAGGCCAGCACACTCAAACTCTTGGTCACGATGACTTGTGACTTTGTGGTAGCCCAGCTATCAACAGTCCACCAAGTGTTCTGTCTACCCAATTTCAATCACAAGGCTTGCGTCAACCCATGGGGTGGGTTTTCAGGCACTTTCCAAAGGTGTCACATGCTGATTGCCCCCCCTCCAGACCGATAACGTCAGAAAGTTTCCTTCCTGATAAATCGACCATGGTGAGATTTGAATCCAGGTCTCCATGCTCAGAAAGCGAACATTCTAACCTCTCAGGCACATGCCTATATACAAACGTACATACATACATACATACATACATACATACATACATTCAAAATTACATATTATAAGGATAAATAACAATTAACATACATACAAGCAAATAGAAATACACTTACATATACTAGTAAATATACATTTGTACATGGAAATAAATAAATATAGATATATATATAAAAAAATAAAATAAAACTATAAGTATAGATGGCAAAAACTGAAATCAATCTGGTTCAGCATTTGTCAAAAGGTATTTGTTTTTATGTCTATATGTGACCATTAAAAAATTCCTTTTGTTTAGTAAATATAGATATTTGTTCAAGAAATGAGTGAATATCCCAAAAAAAACAAAAAAACATGTATAAGTCATTACTGGTAATGATTTTATATATATATATATATATATATATATATATATATATATATATATATATATATGTAAGCAAATATATGGATATAGATCCGACAGTATGTTTTTTCCGTATATTTTTCTTCATATATATATATATATATATTTTGATTGAAGTCAACACTCAGAAGCGAAAGACTGTTTCATGCTAGACAGAAATGTTGTCAGGCCCCATGTGTTAGGTATTTTCTTGACTATTTACATATACGGGTTTGTGGTGCATTGTGGGTTGTCCATTCTAAAAGTTATTTTGGCAAGAGTGGTTTGTTTATGTATTTGTATTAATTCATTTTACTTGTTATTTATTTATTTTATATATTTATTTATTCTTTTCAGTTTTCTATGTTTTAGTAATGTGATAAAGAAATTTTTTGAGCTAAGTTCTGAACTAATCTCAAAAAAAAAATTTTTTACCATGTGAGGGAGGGGCTTAGGCTGAGAGACAGGCGGTGCAATGTTTTGACAAAAAATTTCTGTATGAGATATAAGTTCACTATGAATTTGTCACACAGTTTACAAACTCACTTGATATCACTGCTGACTGAGTAACCCCATGGGAAAGTGTCTGTTCATGCATAAGTAGTAAAGTCCCCTGCACAATCAGTTTTCAAGTATGTATGTATATATATATATATATATATATATATAGGATTAATACAAATATAAAATTTGTCACTTATCTGATTGATGTTATATTCAGCACTTCTACTCCAGAATTTTGTAGATGAACTTTTGTTAATTGTTCAGTTCACTTGTCAGGAGATATCGCCAAATGCTTGTCAATTTTCTTGTTTTCATTATTTTTATATTAAGTTAAAAAATAATTTATGTGCTTTTTTTATTAATGTTATGTTGATTTTTCTTCATTGTGTGTGTATATATATATATATATATATATATATATATATATTGATTTTGTTAACTTTTCTACAGTTTCAATTTTAACATCACTTGTTACTATTCTGATTGCTTCCCAAAGATCTTCATTTGAATATTGTTTTATATATATATATATATATATATATATATATATATATATATATATATATAGATATAGATATGTATATAAAACAATATTCAAATGAATATATATATATATATATATATATATATAAACAATATTCAAATGAAGATCTTTGGGAAGCAATCAGAATAGTAACAAGTGATGTTAAAATTGAAACTGTAGCAAAGTTAACAAAATCAATGCATGAATGACTAATGAAGGTTATAGAATCCCGAATATTATGTAAAATAATAATATATTCAGGTATATGAAATATTGTGCAAATCAAACATGTTTCTATAATCTGTCTTTTGAATTTTATTTCTAAACAAAAATTTATGTTTCAATTTGAAAGTTCCATAGAAAGTCATTATAACTTTCTGAAATCCTGATATATATATATATATATATATATATATATATATATATATATATAGATATTCTGAAAATTTTATGAACATCAGTTGATTAGCACTAATTTTATTGTGTAAATATCAATAAAATGTAATGTAGTATACTTTCATGGCATGGTAGTTTAACATATGAATATTTATTGCACATTGAATCAAGAAAATTTTAATGTAATAATCTAATCCATTTTTAATTAAAATTAGATAGTTTAATTTATAAATTATCAATGCTACTAAAAGCTTATTTCAAAACAATTTTTATAAAAATGTATATTTAATTTTGATGGATAATATCGAAAAAAATCTTTTTTGCTAATTTGACAACAATACCTAATGAATTAAAACAAACTTTCTTCATTAAGTGATAGAAATTGGATTCCTGTGATTTTTGATTTTACTCAAAACTAAACTTACCTTAAACAAGATTAAGAAGAACTATTTCAAAAACAGAATAGTAACCACATTATTGTAACCACATTATTGTGGTTACAATTCTGTTTTACTAGGAATTTAAAGAAGCTCTTAAACTTTTTAAAATTTTATTCTCATTCTCAAATGACAGAAAATACACTCTTAATTTATTAATTCAAGTAAAACATTCTAAAATTCTATTAAAAACATTTACACAACTCAAATCTTAATAAAACTATTTTCTTTTATCTATATATAAAATTCTGTGACTTCTGTTAGTCATCCTGTTCATCTATCACACCTTCTAAAATAGCCGTAACAAATCAAAATCAAATTTGGAGGAGAAGAGCAAACCAGCAAGTGGATACAAAATACAGTTGGTTTTACTAGGGTGCATAAAAACCATGAAGTACGGTTTTTGTTAGGATTTTTCCAACCAGCTCAGCTTATTCAAATTGCATCGATTAGTTTGCAAAATGGAACGAAACATAGTTTATAAATGTCAACAAAAAATATTAACGATAATACAGTAAGGATTTCAACACTTGTCAGTGTGTTGAAAAAAAATTCTAGTATGTTATATTTTCCATCTTCAACTTTATTATTTGCAAACACACATATATTTCTGCTTATTCATCTGTTTCCGACTATTCATGATTCCTTCTTTTTTTCCAATGCATTTATTTCCAATATTTTTCTATAGTAAAAATTTGTAGCATTGTATTTACA
>OZ010575.1:76205288-76249202 GCA_963932145.1 Acanthosepion lycidas | reverse complement strand
TATATATATACACAATATATACATATATATATATATATACACAATATATACATACATATATATATATATATACACAATATATACATACATATATATATATATATACACAATATATACATACATATATATATATATACACAATATATACATACATATATATATATATATACACAATATATACATACATATATATATATATATACACAATATATACATATATATATATATATATATACACAATATATACATATATATATATATACACAATATATACATATATATATATATATACACAATATATACATATATATATATATATATATATATATACATATACATACATATATATATATATATATATATATACACAATATATACATATATATATATATATACACAATATATACATATATATATATATATATATATATACACAATATATACATATATATATATATATATACACAATATATACATATATATATATATATACACAATATATACATAATATATATATATATATATATATACACAATATATACATATATATATATATACACAATATATACATATATATATATATATATATATCATACACAATATATACATACATATATATATATTATATACACAATATATACATATATATATATACACAATATATACATACATATATATATATACACAATATATACATACATATATATATATACACAATATATACATACATATATATATATACACAATATATACATACATATATATATATACACAATATATACATACATATATATATACACAATATATACATACATATATATATACACAATATATACATACATATATATATATACACAATATATACATACATATATATATATATACACAATATATACATACATATATATATATACACATAAATATATATATATATATATATATACACAATATATACATACATATATATATATACACAATATATACATACATATATATATATACACAATATATACATACATATATATATATACACAATATATACATACATATATATATATACACATAAATATATATATATACACAATATATATATATATATATATACACAATATATATACATATATATATATACACAATATATATATACATATATATATATACACAATATATATATACATATATATATATATATATATATATATATACACATAAATATATATATACATATACACAATATATATATACATATATATATATACACATAAATATATATATACATATACACAATATATATATACATATATATATATACACATAAATATATATATACATATACACAATATATATATACATATATATATATACACATAAATATATATATATATACACAATATATATATACATACACAATATATATATACATATATATATATACACATAAATATATATATATATATATACACAATATATATATACATATATATATATACACATAAATATATATATATATATATATACACAATATATTTATTAATAATATATATATATATATATTTACATATATATATATAGTATATATCTATAGAAAATAATATATACATAATATATATGTATATAAAATAATATATATATATATATATATATATGACAAGAAATATGTCAAAGTTGATAAAGTTTTCATATGACTAATATGTTGAATATGTAAAAAATATTGAAATAGTTTTCTTATATATATATATATATATATATGTATATATATATATATATATATATATATGTATTTCCATACTCCTGTATTCCTGTATAAACAAAACTCCTGTACTCCTGTATAAACCAAAAAATGTATATAAATCATATTATTATTGTTTCTTTAAGCACAATGTAAATAAAAATACCAAAAATCTCTTTTATTTTTCAATAAGATCACACACCACATTTTACATATTTAAATGCATGACAAGACTGAAGTTACCTCAAAACAACATCATATACAATTCTTTTTCAACATATTAAATTGGCATATTATTTTAAAATATTTTAGTCATACTCCCACTTTTTGCTGCAGGTCTTAGTACAATGTTTGGTTGATCCATATGTTAATAGTTGGAGTCAACATTAAATTTAACTTAAGGGGAGGCAATTATTAGTTTATGTAAAAAATTGTAATGGTTTGAGCTTCATGTTTTCAAGGATTGGGAAAAAGTATAACTTAATTTTTTTTAATCAGACATTATAAAATCTTTGAAATATTGTATCTATGACATCTTTAAAGATAAATATCAAAATATCATAAAAATATTTTTACAAAAAGACATAAAAGTATGAAAGAAGATGTTTCCATCTTTTATTCATCAGAAATATTTTATATAACCATGTAGTTACTATAGGTGATATTGTACACAAGATGAAAAAGGTCTACTTCTGTGATTTCAAACTTATTTTTTCAATAATAAAGTTAAAATTTATCATTCACTGTTTATCTTTTATCACTTCAGTGGACTATTACTGTTCAAGAGAAATCTTTAAATAATATTGAAAACTATTAGTGCAGGTAAAAAAGAATATTATTGTTCTCTTTATAACCAATGTTAGAAGTACAAAAAAAAGTTCATTATTTACTGTCATTTTACAAAACATGTATATTAAAGGTGATTTATGATAGGACATTTTACAAAAAACAAAATTACAAAGTCAAGCCTCAATGTCTTTTACAGTATTTTTCTAAAAAAATTATTAAGTTATTTCCTTTGATTTTATTTTTTGAAAGTCAGAAACATTACTGTAGTTAAAATAGTTTAATCAATAACCTAATATTTTAAATATGCAAAGAAAGAAACAGAAAAATTATAACTATTCAATATAAAATATATTTTTGATTCATTATTGTTACTGTTTACGATTAAAATTTCGTCTAGCCTTTTAATTCCAATAAAATTCTCTTGAACTTTACTATAATAAAATATAAAGATAAACTCAAGTGTCTACTATAGCATGTATTATAGGCCCAATTACTAAATCCTACTATACCTTTGTATTAAACAAAACTAAATTAATAACTATATGGACATTTTGCTGTTCAGCTACTCTTATAGATCATTATTACTGTAGTGGGTTTGATCCTCAATGGTGCCTTACAGTTATGGAATTGTGCCACACTAAATTTAGCTTAATAAATATCAATAAACAAAGCTCTGATTTAAAAATCTTAAAATTTATAGATTGAAAAAAATCTATAATAAAATATCTAAAACCTTAGCCACAAGACTTAAAAAATAGTTCAGTAGATTATTTTTTTATTTTGATAAAACTAAAGGACATAAAATCTACCAAGACTAAAATATATATATATATATATATATATATATATATGTGTATATATGATAGAAGTATTTTTTGCCTTTAGGCCTTCAGAAAAATGAAAAAAGAAACATTGTAGCTTCAGGCTACCTATCTTGTATATACTATTACTGATTAAAGAAATGACAAATCTGAATTATTGTGTTTTAAAAAATACAGTAATTTGTTTAGCCATTGATACCAGCATGACATTTAAAAATAATATCCCCAAATTTCCACATTAAATATATTTTGTACTCTTCAAACTTTATTATTGTATTTTGTAAATATCTTTGTAGTGTAGATTAAGTGAGGTTCTACATTTTTGTTATACAGACATTTTTTCCAATGTATGATCAATTTTTTTCTTTTTACTACCCAACTGATAGATTATTTCTATCCTCCAAATCTGTTTTATTGACTTGGATTTACCATGTCATGTTTGAATGCAATTTTACTGTGTCTATTTAAATGATAACAATGTTCCCAAAGCAGTATTTCACTCTTATTGCACAATTATCCATAAATGCAGTTTCTGTGTGAATTCATGGCTTTCAATTTGAAAATGTTGTTTTTAACAAAGCTATCATAAATCTTGAATTGTTTATTAACATGATTATTTTATTAAATGGTTTGCAGCTTCTGTATTTTTTCTCCGAGGTCTTTGAGTTATCTTTCCTTTTTAATTGAAAACATTTGCATGAAATGATTGCTAAGATCAACTAAGACATTTCGCCAAGAGCAGCAGCAAAAATATATGAACATTTTCCAAACTAATTTTTATGACATCTCATCTATCATAATAGAACAAAAATAAGATGTGTAAAAAAAAAAAAAGCATATACACTGATAGGGTTTTGGTAAGCCTTAAAAAAAACATCAAATGTATATTCATTATAAACTTGATTAAGTGGTCAATATTTCAATATTGAACAAAGTTTATGTTGATTCAGACACATCCATCTTGGTGCATACCATCAAACAAGGTATGTCTTAGCAAGTATTTTTTTTATCATTGCCTTAATATTAAGGGAAAACTACAACAATAATATTTTACAATGTTGTTTTAACTACTGTGAACTTAAATAGCTAAAGTTCAGTTGTCTAATGAGCTGTTCATTGGTATAAGCTTAGTCTTCTATTAATTTGAAAATTCAATCAACAGCTTACAAAACAATAATTAGTCAATAAATCAAAAAGCAAAATTAATATTGCAGTTTAGTAACAAAAGAATTATTGATCTTGCATTGCATATTTCATAAGTTTAATATCAACAGAAGAGACATTCCCATTTGTCAAGGCAAGAAAACAATCTCTGAGCCACTGGAAGGATTAGCGAAAACGTAATTAATTTTTATTTTCTGCAGCAAATGAACATATTTTTACCACTGCAAAATGAATTGATAAATAAAAATCACATATTGCTAAATTTATTATTAAATGAAGCAATTCTTGTAGCATGCATTCTTGGTTGACCAGCTATATAAACTTTGTTGTAAAAGCTCTCTAGTAAACTGATATCTTTTGACTGAAATATGCAATAGGAAATATATTCAGTGTATCACATAAGTCTTATGCTGAAAGGAAATCAAACTTTAGCCTTATTTAGATTAATGATTCGATGATGTCATTGCTTATGAAGTTGATGACTGAGCATTTGCCCCTTTTGAGCTAGTTACTGGTACTTGTCTCTTTAATTCCTAGGCATTTTTGGCCATGGTCATTTCTTCAGGATTCTTCTCTTTCAGTTTTAAGTACTAAAACTGAGCTCTAAGTTGTCTTGGCTTTTTCAGGTTAGTTCTATAGAATTAGTTGTTTGCAATTTGGGTGTAAAATTGTTGTTAGGTTTCTGAAGTCTTTATGATTTAATTGCTATATGGAGTTCTTTGAAGTCATTGGCACATGGGTCCATTTAGGTGAAAGATTCATGCTCAGCCTATCTTTATAAGTTATTGCCTCTTGAACTGAGTCTTGGTCTCTTTGAAATTCTTGGTCCTTTTTTATTGCAGTCATTAGGGGCTAAATTAAAATCATCCTGTTTTTGGTTGGTCTTTGTTTTGACTTTTTCTACATTTATTTATTATTTTCTAATTGTTTTATATTTTCTTTTGTCTGCTGTGTGAGTTTTCACTTTCTTTTATTTTGTAAAGGGGTTCTGTGAATATTATCTAGAGAATTAAAAGGTTATTTTTGGTTTAAAACTGCATCTCCTAACAATAATCCTCAGGATGGCTTTAACAATAATAGAAGTGGCTGCATGTTTTCTTTTAAACTGACCAGAAAGATGACTTTTTGGTTCCTCTTTTCTTTTTTTTGGTAAATAAAATCCAGTTGTTTTGATAAATTCTTTAATCCAAATTAAATGCAGCAGTGTTGTTGGGTGTGTACACATCTGTCATGGTTGTCATTCTCTCAACCATATGTGTTTTCTCATGACACTGCAAGAGAGACTTATGTGTAAACACCTTTCCACATGTATCACAACTAAATACCTTCTTATTGACATGTGTTCGAATATGGGTCTTCAAGTTACCCTTCTGGCTGAAAGCCTTTGGACACAAATGACAATGAAATGGTCGTTCACCTGTGTGAGAACGCAGGTGAATTTTCAGGTTACCTCGTTGGCTGAAGGATTTGGCACAAGTTGGGCAGGTAAATGGCTTCTCACCAGTGTGTGTCCGGGCATGATTTTTTAGGTTGATTTTTTGTGTGAATGATTTCTTGCATACTTCACAGGGGTACATCTTGGCCTCAGCAGTATGTGTACGCTTGTGAGCCTTAAGTTGATCATAAAGTGAGAAAGCACGGCCACAAACATCACAGGTGAACTGTTGACCAAGAGGATACATAGTAGATTGCATAGAATACATTTTCCCTTGCAAGAAGATAACTTGATTATCTAATAAAAATTTTTTAAAGAAATAACTTTTGATTTTGCCTGCTTGTTAGTTATCAAGATATGACAATATGTTACCAAAAGTTTGTTTTATGCAGTTTTGCACACAAATTGGTAGCAATCCAACTACTAATTTTGGTATTACTTACCTTTGATATATTTTAAAACATTTTTTGCAATTTTACTTTTATCATCAATCAATATTTATTTTATTATCAATTTAAAAAATACTTTTAGATTATTATTTTAATAACTTGTATTTTAATTACTATTTACAAACAATTTGTAAATTTTTGACAGTAAAATTTTTATTCACACAAATTATACAGATTAAAATGTCTAAGTTGATTATAAACACCTTTAAGATTTTTATGTTTATCAATTTAAAATTAGATTTCTCTCTTTACAGAAAAATTAATAACTACTGAGCTTAAATAATTTGTTGGAGAAATTCATTAAAAGAAACAATTATTTTCAATCCAGTTTATAGCTGCAGTAATCTTTTTTTTATTTGTTTATATTGGTTGGTTCAGCAACTTTCTGTATAGTTGGTAGAAGTAAATTCAGAGTATTTTAGATGATTTAATTTACTACAAATGAAAATATATAGATTAATTTAAAAATAAACATCTAAAAATTTGCCTATTATTGACTGAAGTATATATTTTTTAGCTTATGCATTAGTTCATGTACAATCTGGTTACTTTTTAATTAGAAATGCTTTTGTCAGGCATTTTTTGAACTGATTGTTGATTGGTCAATTTTCATATTGCAGTTTAAATCAATCAGGTTTATTATTCCTGGTGGAGTTGAACTCTTGGTAGATTTCAGAGGTTGTAGAATAACCATTTGTTGATTAGATGTTGGAGAGCTTGTGTTTTGAGGAGTGGTTAGCTACCAATATCCTTTCTTCAAACTTTTGGTCTGATTGAATTTGGTCATTGTGCTGTAGATCTGAAATATAATAACAGTTTGAAATATTGTAAAGAATGTATTAATATTTTCAAAAGGATCATTATTAATAATAATAGTAACAAGTACATAGTAAAACAAAAAATATAGAAATTATAAAAACTATTGTTGATGATCATCAAATGTAATAACAATTTATTGGATAATGAAAATAATAATGATTCTATAAAAAATAATAGCAACTTTATGAATTACTAATAGAAATTAGTACAAATAAAATTTGTAAATTATTTGAAAATTATATTTTATGATAAAATTATAACTTCAGAAAAATATCTGCCTATATTTCTGAGATGAGGTATTGTAATTATTTACATTGTTCAAACCATTGCTCTCATTTTTATTCTCATATTCATGATGTTTCAGCTGTTGTACACTCTGGCCTTTTTCAGGTGATTTATATGTTGGAATTTCAAACCGAACCCTTTATTTGGTGCATGACGGTAGATTTTCTAGTTCACTGGTAGGCTATTGATCATTTTGCATATTTTGGCAGTTTATAATTTTTAAAAAATGGGAGTTAATATTCAGAGTTGTTGTTGCTGAAGATTTAAAGTTAAAAGCTACCAGTGACCACTATTGTCTTTCCATGTAAATATGTAACACACTATTCACGATGCAATATTTTTTACGAAATATTGGTATAGACATAAAAACTTAATTATGGTAGGTGGGCACAAAGGATTATTTAAATAAATAAATGCTACCAGATATTTCTTCTCAAGATTTTAGGCAGATTTAGATTGATTCATTTTTTTAATCTTTGTGTAATACCTGATTGCATTTCCCCATTATTACGAATTGCAAAGTACATGGCCCTCTTGAGTGTTTATTAGGAATCTGTTTCAATCTCAATGAAATGAACAACTCATACTACACAATTAGAAATACTCTTTATATATTTTTGGTGGGATAAATCTAACACTTTTTTTTTAATTTGAATAACTTTCTACGACATTTTGCTCATTTTCAACAAGATCATGCTTAAAAAAACTATGTCTAGCTGAAAAAACACTTCTTTATAAGAAAATATAGAAATTCACTAATGATATGTCAAAACAAATGTAACTATACGAGTATAATATAAAAATAATATAAAATAGACTGAAAAATGCTTAAAATGAAGAATCTAGTTTGGATTAATTTAAAATTAGATAAGAAAGTGAATTACAAACATTCAACTAAATTAATTTAAAAATTAAATAAAAACCAAAAGAGAAAAAGAATTTATAGGACATCTTAACTGAATATGACATACAATATTTTATTGTATTATGTTGAATGTAATATTATTTTTCTGTGTTTAGTAATATTTAATGAAAAGAAAAAAAAGATTCATTATAATCAGGAAAAAAACTATTTCATTGTATGAATTTTCCTGAATTTGTCTCACTTTTCAAAGCTGGAATGATTAGAACATTTTTAAAATAGATTAACTCTGAAAACTAAAACATGAAAAACAAATATTACAAAGAGTTATAGCATGTATTTTGTTAAATTTCTGATCAAATTGTTATGTTAAAATCATTGAGGTTTGGAAAAATCTTCAAGGAAGGAAATTTTACTTTTTAGATTAAATATTTAATTTTAAATCAGATTTATGCCTGTGAAAAATATCCACTGCTTGACAAAAATTAAACAATTAAAAAGCAATTATTTATTCATTAAGTAAAATTATAGTGATAAATTTGAAAAAAAAAAAAAACAAACAAACAATGAACGATTGATACAGTATTGTTGATAGTTAAGAAATTTAAAAAAATTTAATTCAAGTCATAAAGTTTTGTAAGTAAAAAATATATTGAAAGGACCAGGTAAAAAAAGGATTAGATACAAAAAATACACTTATCAAGGTATTTTTGTGTTTACACATTTTTCATATTCACAGGAGGTGAAAAAATCTGCCAGAAAACATACTGATTAAAAAAATTTTTAAGATAACAGGTAATTTAATTTAGTAGCTACAGGTACTAAATGAAATGGATATTGCTAATAAAATGATACAATAGACAATTACCAATTGACAAGTATGATTAAACTATGATAATGAAGTATAATCTGACACAAGGTTAAAACACTTGAATTGGTGTCCTAACAAAGTGAATGAGACTAATATTGAAACAGATAGATATTGAAGAAAATACGATAAATATTGTTTGACAATATTCACACTTGAATCCTCTATTGGTTGCCTTGTCTTTTACAAAGGCCCAAGAGACTCAGAAGGTCATCACCTTTTACTGGTCACTCCAGGAGTGGGTGGGAGTTACATCTAGTTGGAATTCCTCTTCAGACCACATGTTATCTTGATCATAAAGATGTTTTCCACTTAAGGTTTGAAACATTGCCAATTCCGAGCTGGCTTAGGATCACACAATCTGAGTTAGGATTGATTCTTTGGGATAGAGTTGGACAAAAAAAAAAATGACAAAAGAAGATATCAAAGTACAGGGTGCGGCAGAAATACATCCACATATACCTTTCGGAAATACTTCCTACATAATAATAAAACATTAGTGTCAATAGTGTCTTCATCTAGCTAATGTCTTACTATTAAGTGAAAGGTATTTCTGGGAGAAATATGTGAGAGGTATTTCTGTCACACCTTGTATATATATATATATATATTGCAAAAGACAGAAAATGCCACCTTTATTCGAGTTTCTTTTCGAACTACAAATTAAAAATTATTTTTTCTTCCAAGTATTTTGTTGGCTTCACTAAAGTGATTGAATTGCAAACAGTTCAATCACTAGTACTATAGGAGAAAAAGAGAGAACCAGTTTGTGTCTGTGTGCTTGCTTTAGTCTGGTCATGTGATTGGATAATCAACACTTAGATTTCTCTCTGCCTCTTGAAACACCAACTAGTGTCTTTGTATCTCCTGGTTGATTCACCAACTACTTTATATTATATAATTAGTTGCCTTATATAGACTTTGCTACTCCAACTTGATAAAATGATGGTTTGGATGGATCAAAATATTAATTTCAGTTTTATAAGGCTTTCTTTGTTCATAACACAAGTGCATCTCAAATACACATGCTCCATACCTGGCCTAGTGTCTGGTTTGAAAATTTCCTTCCCAAAACTGTTTTCTTTAGAAAAAGATTTAAAATCAATATAAGGTAGTGTAGTTTAAGAAAACAACTCTTAGACAGGGAATCTTAGAATCAATCACATCAAAGTTCACACCTATCCTAGGCAATGCGTAAGCAGAGGTTTGCCAGTTATACTTAATCAGACTGGATTTTCTCAAGTTAAATTTGAAGAAACTTAAACCCAACTTCACTTATTAAAACTAATTATCCTTTTTAATTAGTTTTTTTTTCTCTATTGCATTTGTAAGAATAGTGAAATCCTTTTACTCTTCTCTTTGGTTTTATATCACTAAACCAGACCCAATGATACCTACCAACAACTAACCACTATAATGAGTCTCTAATGATTTACTCATTCCTTATAAGTGAGAACACCACCAATCTTGTAAAATTCAAGCTGAATGATTATATATATATATATAAACAAGCTAAAACACCACTAAGAGGAGACTTCATCAGTAAAATTTTTCTCTATAAAAATTATCCAAGGTAGAAAAGACTTGAATATTGATTAAATGGCACATTCTTATGATTTTATGTGTAGGAATACGTCATGTTATTTTTGTTTTAGTTAAGTCCTACACATAAAATCATAAAAATGTACCATTTAATCACTATTCAATGTTTTTCTACCTTTGATAAGAATTTTTATATAAAAAGATTTGGTTTACTAATAGGGTCTCCTTTTTAGTAGTGTTTTGGCTTGTCTATTTTTGGAATTTCGGGAAAGTGGTCCTCTCAAAAATATTTTACCACAAAATTCTTATTTCAGATACATAGATGATTCTCTATTAATATATCCACAAAACATAATTTTACCTAATCTTGTCAACAAAATTAATAACCCACAATAGATTTTTTGAATCTGAGTCTAACAACACTTTAGCTTTCCTAGATATCATGCTGCATAGAAATAATAATAAACTTCAGTTTGAGGTTTACAGAAAATCTATCAACAAGAGAGACTTAATGAATTTTTATTCCCACTGCTGTAACAAGATCAAATCTGGAATTATTATAGGATTCTATTTAAGAACACTAAGACTCTGCAGCCCTTAATACTTATCCAAAGGAGAAATATACATAGAAAAAAACTTTCAAAAATGTCCAGTATCCTCATATATATATATATATATATATATATATATATATATATATATATATATGTATCTATGTATATATTAATAAATATACGTAATACCACACACTGAGAGTACTGTTGGTGTGGGGTACTATAAATATCTATTAATGTCTACTTAATAGCTCTATTATTTTGCATTGAGCACTATTTTACTTACAGCTAAGGATATATATATTTATATGTGAACACTTGCATGGACACATTTATATTTATTTATTTGATTATATATATATATATATATATATATATATATATAGAGAGAGAGAGAGAGAGAGAGAGAGAGAAACAGATAAATATAGACAGTTTGAATATAAGATTCAACACTACCTTTTCCTATATATGTAGCAAATTGTTATTGTTAAAGATTCAATTTTTTATCCTTGCTCTTCCTCCCACTTTGTTTTAATATATATATATATATATATATATATATATATATATATATATATATATATATATATATATATATATATATATATATATATATATATATATTTTAATAATATTATATATTTTTTTAATATATTTTTTAAAATATATATTTTTAATATATTTCTATATATTATGTGAATATATCATTTTTAATGCCATAATAAAAATTTGCAGATGCATAGGATTGGGAAGACTTTGTTTTATGATAATTACACTGAGCAACTAAAAATAGTTTTCATCTGCTACATAGTCATCTGATGTATTAGATGAAATCAAGTCCACTTAATTCTGAACCTTTATTCAGATCTGTCCTATTATGTCAGACTTTTGAGATCTGTAAACAGCATATTTATGCTCAGTGTCAGAATTATAATAATAGTATAACTGAGTTCAAAAATAAAGACAAAATAAAGACAACTAAATCTTCATGGTAAGCATAGAAAATGGTAAACTATAACACCTTGTAGGAGATTCCATTAGTGTAGTCCTAATCTTAAAACTTTTGTTTTCTCCTTTGACAATGATAGATTTCTTATTGATCTGAATTGCTTTTATTTACATTATTTACATTCAGACTAATATACTCATCTTTGTTATTATTCTCACAATGTTTCAGCCATTGGGCTATCCTGCCTTCTTCAGGTGTTGTCAATTTAAGTGATCTTCAGAGAATTTTGAACTAAACCCTTTATTTATAGAGGTAGATTGTTCTTGTTTGCTCTCCATTTCTAGGGACATCTTGTCTAGTTCTTTTTAACAATGCTCAGTTTGTTTCCATTGAATCTGTGTTTGTAATATCCAGTTCATGGATTAAACTCACAATTACTATACTACTAAATTCATGGACCAACACTTTAATCCACTAAATTAGGCTAGGTATCTTATCATCCCAGAAATTCAGACAGAAAATGAATTGGTTTTTTTAGGGATATCTTCATACTCTTTATTGACAGGATAATTATGTGATTCATGAGATATGTAAACATTTTGCAGTAACATGAGGGAAACTGGACCAGGATTCTTGAAAGTATGGTATTAATACTTATAATCTGCATACAATATTTTAACTTTTTCTTTGAGAAATCATAAACATTAGTCATACAAAGGTAACAATCAAAGAGACGGTTTGTTGGATTATGATATACCAGAAGAAAGACATTCTTTTACATTTTCCATTCAACCATTGTGTAAGCTCTAAGTTACACATGGTACATGTATGAGGTGCATTCAAAATAAGATTTGTTAGATATATTTTTAATTTGGTGCCAATGTTCCTCCCACAGGCAATACAAAATTTGTATGGTTGATTCACACAGTCTCTTCTGTTCATGATCTCACTTCATGCAATAATCAGAGCAAGAGCATCACAGCCCACACATGATTATAGTACAAATGAAACTGTGAGTTACCAAGAACAAATTAAAAGTGTGACCACAAGAGGGGAGATTTATTTGACCCCCACCCACCAACTGAGTCAGGTTGTGACACAAGGTCAGTTTTTAATGTGGGGATCCAAGTTTCTTCACTTGGGCCGCTGGTCTTAGCTTTTCCATGCTGATCAGTGTGATGATTATTACATATTAAACATTATCAATAAAGTGCCCTTCTAATAATAAAATAATGCCTCAAGAATATTTCTAGACAAATAATTAACCTAAGACAGAATTTCCTCTTAAATCCTAATATGCTAGGACAATTCTAACTATGGATTCCATTTCTAACATACTCAATTTAGTCTAAATAACATTTTTATTCCAGCCACTAAAAAAATAAAATAAAACTAACAAAAAAGAAAAAAAACTTTGTTGCCTCGTGTTCATTTTGTGGTTTTCCTAGACAAGAAATAAAAACGCCATAGACTTTATATTGTGAAATTAATTAATATGTATTTTTTACAAACAATACTGAAAAAAAAAAAAAACTACAAATTTGTTTTCATATTCCGAATAATTTTTTTGACAGCCAATGATCCGTCTTCTTTTTTTAAGAAGCGTGAGAAAAAAGTCACAACTTAGCAGACGAATTTTGAAGCAGTTTTTTTTTTTTTTTTTTTCTTTGTTCAGCTTAACCGAAATTCTTTTATTTATTATTTTATTTTTCATCTCATTAAGAAATTACTGGTGATACAAAGAAAATCTTAATGTGGATATGACTTTTGAAACACTAGAGAGAGAGACAAAGAAAGAAAAATATTAAATTAAACTTTATCCTTCCCACGCCCTAAAAAAAGAAGTAATTTCAATCTTTCTTCGTTGATACTTTAAAGATAAACTTTGAACATTTAAAAATGTGAGTGTAAGTGCAATTATTAAAAATAGTATTTTAATTATAAGAGAAAACCCAATAGTATTCCATTGTGCAGAGAATGAGATCAAAATGATAAGATAGACGGATATTCTTTTTTTTTACATGTATGTAACTTAAGTTAAAAAAAAACTTGCGACTTTTTCGATAGTAGCTTTTTTCTGACTGATCTTATTCTTATCCACTTAAAATTCTTTCGTATTTTTTTATAATAGTTTCTATTTTCTACTATTAGTCTTTGAGGTTTTTGAAAAGAAAAGACATTTTTGTTACAAATGATTTTTATATTTTTGTAGTTTTGTGAAAAGTTTTAAAATATATCCAGATTACTGTACATATAAAAAAAATAAATGTTTCTGATAATCTGATAATCTTTAATTCGTTTCTAATAATTATAATAGTTTTCACAACTATCTCTTTTATCCGCATTCCCTAATTCAATTTGGTAAAAATCCAACTACATGTCTGGGCAATTCCTTTCAAGCACTTGCTAGCTCGGCTCAGTGGTTTTAGACGAAATGAAATTTATAGGGAATCTGATATTTGCTACCATGTACCAAGCTAGTTAGGTTCGTTATTATTAATTCTCACTTACGAAAAAAGAAAAGAAAACTGACCATAGAGTAAAAAAAATGTATAATTTAATTTTAATAGGGGTTCTTCTTGTGAGTGCTTACAGTGTAGTGTAGTATACTAAAAATAATAAAAATATTAAATTTTTATTGAATAATTATATATATTCTAGTTTAGAAGCAGAGCAGAGACGGTAAAAATATTTCTGGTTAGTTATCAAATTGCATAATTAAAAAATCGAGAGAAAAATAAAAATAAAGCTCTTTATTTACAATATTTTTTACTTGTAAAATCCAGAAAAAGTTGGTTGCTTAAAGTTATAAATTTACACTCATTATAATTTGAAAAAATATTGTATTGACTACTTGTTTAATTAAGAAAACGAGTATGGTTTCATTAAAAAAATATTATAAATTTAAATTTAATTTTTAGAATATGTGTAACTGAACGAGCGTGATTGAACAATAAGTCTTAAAAAAAACAAAACAAAGAAAAAAAAAAAAAAACTCTTTGAAACGGAAATTACCCGGAGAAAATACAGTTGCTGAAAAGAAAATTGAAATTGACACGAGAAAATTTTTAAAAGAGTGTTGCCAGGTTCGAATCTTGCAGATTCCACTGCATAAAAAAAATATATTTAAGTCCTTCGTCCGACATTTATCTTAATAACGCAAGCAAGATTAATCTACAAAGCAATGCTTTTTAAATTGTGCATACATAATTAGACAAGACTTCTTTACACTTGTCAATTGTTAAAAAAAATAAATCCAATAATCGATTATAATTAAAACTAAAACTAAAATCTCATAAATGTAAGTAATACTTTTTTTCCGCGAGTACTAGCTTTTAAAACAAAAACCAGATTTCACAAAATTTAGCAAAAAATATAATATAAAAAATTATGATTTTTTAAAAAATATAGGTGTTTGGCCATCTGTGTCTCTGTTTTTGAACGGAATGTTAAAATTATAGTAACGTTTGTTTCTTATGATATTTGTGAGGGTCTAAATATTTTGACTTACCTTTCATTCAATGATTATGCTGTTGTTTATGATGATGATAACAGGATAAAAAACAGCTGACTTGAAAATAAAAAAAAACAGCTGTACAATTTTTGCTTGTTGTTTTTTTTTTAAGAACCAGCAATATAGATAATAGAAGATTGAGATGTTATTATTCTTCTCCCAAAAAGACCGACTACAACATCATATATGTTATGTCATATCGTGTTAAGTTATGTTATGTGTTTTGTGCTATATGGGAAAGGGAAAAAGGCAAAAGAATGAGAGACAGAAGCAAGTACATAGTTCAAAGCGGAACTATTTTGTATCGAAACATTAACACCGTTCACACCGGATTGTTGTATGCTATTTGTTTGTTTTTTAACTGCATTTTTTTCTTCCTATTTCAAAATAATTCTCAGAATTTTTAACCAAGAGAGATTGTATTTAACTGGTTTAAAATTAGAATTTAAGCTAACAAATATAAATTTTGATCTCACAACATAATAACGAATTGAGGAATTATTGTTGGAAAAAGGACAAGAAGTGATCTGAAATGAAATCACATAATTCCTGACATTCTCCTATCTTCTTTACCACTGTTTACATTGTCTTACTTCGTATTTTATCTTAAAAATGAAATAAACGAAGGAAAGAAGGATGAACCCAGAAAATTAGGACGAAATATGGAAGATACATATGTGTCCCAACGTTTGGAAGAAATGACATGACCCTTCGGATGATTTAAGGTAAAAAAAAAAAAAAAGATTGTTATGGATTATTGTGTGTATTCATTTCATTTGTGTTGTATGTAAATTTTACTTTTAGAAAGATTAAAGGGATACTTTTATAATTATTTTATTTTTTATCTGTTAAAAAATATCGAGTATCCTGAACTCGTGTTAGTGTTGTTATGAGATGTGTAGGTAGATCAATTGAAAATCTAATCAATCAATCAATCAGTGAATATAGTTAATAATCGTTAAGTTGTAGAGTTTAAAATCACATGCAAAAAAAAAAAAAAAAAATAAAATGCAATTACATCGACCTAGTCTTGAAAACTCTACAATTTCCCATTTAAAAGAACACTGGATCGTTAATTTCATCCGTGTACACGTCATACGGTACAACAAACTTTGTAATAGAAATCACCCACGAAATCAACAACTCTCCAACTGAAATATTTTATTATTATTTATTTATGGACAAAAATAAATCCGAAAGATAATTTTTGTTTTCTTGTTTTATTTTTAATGTGTACTGTAATTTGTTATTAGAACCTAATGATTAATGAAGAATTACATTTTCCTTATTTTAAATTTAAATTTTTTTCCAATATCACTATTATTTTAAATTTAATTGAAACACTACACGACACAAACCACCGGTACAGATTTATTTTAATTTTTAATAAAAAGTTCTTCCTTAACTTATTTGTTGTTTTTATAATAATTAAATAAAAAAAAAAAAAAGATCTTCACCAGATCGATTGCCTTTCTTTTTTTCTTTTTTTTTCATAATTATTATTATCCGACATAATTTTTTTTCCCAACTTTCTACATCCTAAGGAGTTTTATCATTTCCATTTTTTAAGTGAGGTGACGATTATACGGTGGCTCAGAAAATATACGAGTTGGGATATTATTTTTACAATGAAGTTCATTGTTCTTCACTGCTCAAGAGCCACTCGAGCTAGAGAATTGCAGTGTAAGAGGCACAGTATGTGGATAGAGAAGATGAAGGTTGACCCGAGATTTGAACAGACAAAAAGATTGTAGTGATCGGGAAAGCATCCTCGTCTTCAGAGTCGGTCAAGTAAAAAGGTGACATAATTTTTTTTTTAAGATTTTATAACACAAGTAATGATCCGAAGTTTTTAATTTTTCCTTAGTTGGAAAACTTTTTTTTTTCAAAAAATACGACTAAAAGATTATTTTATGGAATTTTTCTCTTTCTCTCTTCGTAGTCATGATTATGAATGAATGAGAATGTTATTGTTATGTTATGAAATGAACAGCTCAACACGTGGACAATTATATATGCACAATAATGGTCTTAAATTGTATGAAATACACTTTTTTTTTCTTTCAAGATTTACATCTCCCAGTCGCCAAGGAATTAAAAAAGATCAACCACTACTAAAGAACCTAAAAGTATTTGAAAAATTCTTTTAAAACTTTTTTTTTAATCTTCCTTGAATCTTTTCTGTCATCATTTTTTTTTTAGTCTTAAAAAAAACTTAAGCATTAAAAAAAAGCTTTTTAAATTAATGTATTTTACAGTTGAGTAAATAAATACTTTCATTAAAAAATTAATTTTTTTTTTTTTAACTTTCTTTCAGAACTAGAAATGTATAAATAAAATAATTTAGGTAGTCGTTAAAACTAAAAGTTAAAAAAACTAAACAAAATATTTTTTGGGGGGTATGCAAACAAAATGAAAATGTATAAAAACAATTGATGATAAAAAGTAAAAAGTTTTATCTCAAAAATCTTGTTTAAAAATTTCAATTAGTTTTATTGTTAAGGTTAATTTATTTAAAAAAATGTTTTGACAATTTTCGGGATGGCTTTAAAATTGAGATTAAGTTTAAAATAATACATTTTTTAAAAGCCATCCGTTATCTTAGATTTTTAGAATAAATTTAATATTCTCATTCCTTTTTATTTAATAATCTTTTTTGTCAACCTTTCTTTATTGAGATTATATGATTCATAATGTTATTTCTGCTTAAATAATCTTTTGTCATTATTCTAAAATTGTAAATGCTAGAAACTTGAAACTACCTGTTGAAAATTTGTTAAATGATTTTTTTATTTTAATAAAATAAATTTAAAAAAATATTTTTTTCTTATATGACAATGAATGAATTGTTTCTTTTCTTTTCTATTTTTGAACAGAAAGATGTATTTTTCTCTTGTTAAACTTTAATTTTTCATTCAACTACTGATCGATCAATACATCATCATGTCTACCAACCTTTTAAAATTTGAATTAACCTGTAATTTTTGTCCAATTAAAATAGTTTGTGTATAGTTTTAAACTTTGCTAGATGTCATATAATTTGAAAGACAAATGCAAACAAATAAAAAAACTTAATTACTGAAAACATCCGTGTTCTGTTGTTCAGTAAGATCTCACTTGATTGTGTACTGTAAACTTTGTAAACAGTTGTTTTTGTCGAATTTTAAACCCAATTTGCCTAACAAAAGAGGTGACAATTGAATTAAATTGTTTTTCAAATACAAATCTCTCTCTAGTGACTAGTCGCTTCCCATGAAAAATGTATTATTATCGACAATTTCTACTTAGATCATAAACGATATTGTTTCATTTTTATTTTAAGATTTTGACTTTTATATAAAAGTTTTATTCCAAAGTTTCTCCCGTATTTTCCATTGATTGATACATCACTTGTTTTTTTTGTTTTGTTTTTCTTTTTACAAAGCAAAAGTTTATTTTTAGGTTTTGTTTTGACTCAGTCAAAAAAAGTAATTGTCAAAAGTCAACAAAACCGTTTTTGACTTTTGACAATTGAATTATGTTTTACTTTTTTTTATTGCTGTCAATAAGATTAAAATTTCAGATATTATAAAAACAAAAAAAGTAACAAGTTTTTTTTTTCTTCTTTCTTTGTGAATTGTAGATAATTTCCATCCAATTTCTCAAAAATCAAAATTAATGAACTCGCTCTCTAGACAGTTTTTTTGTCTTATTGATACCAAATTTTCATGTATTTTATGGCATGGGAAAATAAAATCCTTAAAAAACCTAAACAAACTTTTTTTTTAACGCTTTCAAAACGTAAAAGCTTTTTTTTTTTTTTTAATACAGTGTAACCCGGATATAAGAGAGTTGTCGGGACCGGAGAATAAATCTCTTATATCCGGGTTTGGTCTAATTTAACACAGGCTCTAATTTGGGACCAGATAAAATCTCTCTTATATCCGGGTTTCTCTTATATCCTGGCTACACTGTAGTTGTAATAATGTGCAATTTGTCAACAAAAAAATTATCAAACCAGTTAGAAATTATTTTATAGATTTTTCTGCAAATAAAATATTTTTCAAAAAAATATTTCTCAATGATGACTGATTTCGTTCGATTTTTTAAGCTACAATTAAAAAAACCGCGGAAAATGAGAGACGACTTTGAAGAAGGGTTTTTTTTTTTCTCTTTTTTTTATGTAGCACACCTTTTGTTGTGAAATACGAATTTTCTGCTTTTTAAACCATCAGAGTTGTTCTAAATTTGCAAAAAAAGAAATCAAACCGGCACATTTTTTTTATTTACATTGAAAAAGCCCTAATCGTCAGAAGGTCGTTTTCAGTCTAACAGGCCAGGTGGTCGGTCAATATTTCTTTCTGTTCAAACCTCTTCAGTCTTATTTAGAAGTGTTTTTCTTCCTATTTTCTCTATTGAGAAAATTCTACCATTTTGAAAGAAAGTGCTTATCCCCAGAAAGAGGCCAGCTTAAAACATTATGTCCGCATTTTTATTTCCAAGTCGAATATATTTTCCGTGTTTTTATATCCAGATTATCTTCCGTAGTTTTAATTGTTCACTTAGAAAGTACCTGCTTTCTTTTTCCGTATTTCTTTTGGTTGGGCATTAACCTGAATGCAAGAACCAAATTTAATCTAATTTTTTTTTTTACCTTTTTTTTAGAACAGAAACTGTATCTTATTTTCTTTTCAATAGTTGGTACAAAAGAAAATAATTAAATTAAAAGATGGATTTATTCAATCAACATTTAATTTAATTTCAACAGCAGTAGTGCAATTCTTTTTCGTGTTTGTTGTAGCCGCCTTGAGACAGTGGCTTGGTGATTTTAGGTTTTCATCACAGGTGCCAGACTAAAAGCCTGTTTTACTACACTTCAATAATTTTGAATCAAACCAGTGAGAAACTCTTTCATGTGCATGTAAAAAATCTAGGCTAGATTTAAAATTTAACTCTGTGCCTTCTTTTGTTTGACCTGATTTTATTAAAAAGCTCCAATTTGACGTAAAATATTTAATCGGGATAATATTTTTGCCAAAACTAGAAACAAATTTTAGTTTTACATATGAAATAGAAAAGCCACCAGACACTAACACTTAAGTAAAATAAGAAAATATTTTGCAGTAGGCTGGATCATAGCCTTTTTTTTTTTTTATTGTGATGATTTGTGCTTTTGGTCTTCTTTCTGATTTTTTTTTTTTTTTTTTTTTTTAACATTTTTTATAATGTTCTTTTTTTATTTAATCACTCTGAATATTTTATTTTTAAATTATACATATGACTCCTTTTAATTAATCTGAATATTCGTTTCCATCAATATTACTAAATTGAGCTAAAACTAACAACTAATTTATAATTATTCTAATGATCTCTAATCACTTCCAATGGTAATGATACTGCTACTACTCACTGTGATGCAGTTTATAAAAAGAAATCTGTCTGACATATCTACTCACAAATAGACCCTTGAAATTTAATTTCATAAAATATTTATAAGTGCATCTATGAAACTACTTTTCCCAGATGGAAGAAAATGTGTCTAAGCTTAACTTAAATGAATAATCCTGAGAACCATTTTATCTGTGGCCACATTTTACTTCCTTACATAATATTACTGATCTAACTTTTTGATATACCAATACATTCCAGCCTTTCACATATAGTCTTATGATCTTGCTTGTAAATTAAGCTATTTAATAAAATAATGTAACAATCTTTTTTAAAAGTATAACATGTACCATGGAAACTAATTGAAAAAATTGTTTTTTATTTTATTTTGCAGATGATTAATTTTATAACCACAAATCATGCAACTTTACTTCTGGAGGAACACAGGATGGACAAAATGCATGTTGTTTCAAACAATCAGGAATAATGTTGGAAGATATAAAGATGGAAAAAATTTCTTGTCAAAGCTCTTGTTTTACCTTGGACTTGATAAGAAGAATAAATGCTTTTATTTATTTATTGTTTAAACTTGCAACTTTAAACTCATAGCAATGACTCTTTTTCTACTCAACATTGTAATTTTTAAAAAGCCCTCTTAGTTGAAACATTTTTGTCTTTCTGCCAATTAGCTTTACACTTCCTGTCCCTTTCTTATAACTTGCATATAGTTTACTCACTTTTTCATTTAAAATTTGAAAGCACTAATCAAATCAAAGCTTTCTCATAAACCTAGAGATTGCCTGTTTTTTTAAAGTATCTAATTTATAAATTTTTTAGCTCTTTTAAAATTTTATAGCAACAACAAAAGTAGATTAAATTATATTGGATGAAAAAGGACAAACTATAGAAGCATGTCTTATTGAAATAATTTCATTAATTGCTATTGCTTAAATGACAAAGCTGAATCCAGAATTATGCAGTAATATGTTTATCTTTGCCAGTGAATAAGAAATTAATGGCTAAAATCTTATGGAAAAGTTTAAAATCATTTTTCTAACAATTTCAGCTTATGCACAAGATTTAATGAAAATTTTATCTTGTTACTCATGAAAATAATTTCCAGAAAAATGTAAATATTAAAGTTCTTTTCTCATTCTTAATTATTGTTATTGGAATAATATCTATTGATAAATTAAAATCAGTTGTTTTAAATACAAAAGCCAAATAATCCTTCCAGTTTTATTGATAAAAACAATGGACCAGTTCATAAGCCTTGGCCATTGTTATGCAGTAAACTGACTCTACCACAATAAGCATTTTGATAAATCAGATGAATAAATCATAGTAATGACATAAATAAATTTTACAATTCAGTTCTTTTTCCACAAAGAAAGAAAAAGAATTAGAAATCATAACTGGGGTAAGCATACATTTCTGGTTCACTTTAACTTGTGAAAAGAAAATTGTCCACCAGAATAATGCAAATTCTTTAAAAGTTGGGATATATATTTTAAGTGTCAACTTTTTAAACACACTGTATCAATAAAACACAAATGAAAAAAATTCAGATCTCTTTCATCCCAGTAATAAGGACTTAACGGTAAAGGCAAATTTGTATTTTCTATTTATTCAAAAAACTTTCTAGATATGAATGAGAAAGGTCCCACACCACAGCATCAGCCACCCACACAACCACCACCTCCACCATTTTCACATCACCCTGTGACAAGTGCGAACAACATGTGTAGTGGTGGAGTCCAGTTTGCTCCAAACTGTGAAATGCAACCTCATCCTCACCAGAACCATGGCCCCACCCATGTTCAGATTCCTATTTCCCCATCTGCTACCTCAACATCCACCACTATCACTGGTTCTTCCAATACAAATAACACTGAGGGCAACCATAATAGCAATACAGTTAACAATAATGGTGGTAATAACAGTAGTGAAAATTGTACCAATAATAACATCAGCAATAATAATAACAATACTAAGAGCAATAATGATAAACCTCCTCCATTTCACTGGGATAATTATGGTAAACAGTTTTCTGTTGGAGAAAGTGATGAAAATGTAGTATCAACATCTGGTTGTGGGATTGGCTGCTGTCAAACAGGTACTACTGCAACTACAACACTGCCTGGCCACCATCAACTTACTCGAGTACCATTGCAGTCACCACACCATCTTCATGCCAGTTCACGTCATCACCCAACACTTCCTGGCAACGAAAACCACCCCCTCACTCACCAGCACCAATCCTATCATCCTTCACAAGTCCCACCACTAATAAATCAACCTCGACCACAGCAGCCACCATCTCAACAGCAGGAACAACAACAACAGCAGCAGCAACAACAGCAGCAGCAACAACAACAGCAACAGCGAGAAAAACCATACCATTGTGACATTTGTCTGAAAAAATTTGCCCGCCGAGACACACTTCAGTGTCACAAGAGAACTCACACAGGAGAAAAACCATTCCATTGTGAGCTGTGCCCAAAGCGGTTTGCCCGCAGGGACACACTCATTTGCCACAAGCGCACACACACTGGGGAGAAGCCTTTCCGGTGTGATTTCTGCAGCGAGCAATTTGCTCGTCGCGACACACTCCGGTGCCACAAGAGGACACACACATGTGAGAAGCCATTCCGATGTGAATATTGTGTGCAGCAGTTTGCCCGCGGTGACACCCTGCAGATCCACAAGCGGACACATACGGGTGAGAAGGCATTTGCATGTGATGTGTGTGGGGAGCGTTTTGCTCGCCGTGACACACTTGTCTGCCACAAGAGGACACACACATTTGAGAAGCCATTTCGGTGTGATTTCTGCATCCAGCAGTTTGCACGTCGTGATACCCTGCAGATCCACAAGCGGACGCACACTGGCGAGAAGCCATTCAGTTGCGAGGCCTGTGGGAAGCAGTTTGCCCGCACTGACAAACTGCAGCGACACAAACGTACACATGCACAGTTCCGGAATGGTAGTAGCAACAGTCACCATAGCAACCTCACCCATGCTCCAACAGCTGCTGCTGCAGCAGCAGCTGCCATGACTTTTATGCCTGGCAATTTCTTGAAAGCTTCATACAAAAATATCAAGGAATACACACAAGTCAATAATCATCTTTGGCAAGCAATCTATTCTTGAAGCTTCCATTAGTATTCTGAATTTTTTACAATCTCAATCACCTGAATATAGCTGCATTTATAAGATTGTAATAAGTTATGGTCATTTTCCATTATGTTTTTCAATCTACAATCACTTACTGGCATATGAGCATTAGTGAATTCATCACTATTTCATCCCTATAGGGCATTTTTATTTAGGCTAAATAAACATACTGATTTCACTGAGGTCATGTCTGAATGAATTATTTGTCTATACTTACATAAACATTTTCATTCAATTTTTGTCATATCTTTTTTATGTTTACTTTTGTCAATAAGCCTTCAATTATATGTAAACGTGGTCACCTAAGTTTAAGTATGGTTGTTTAAGTATGATCATCTGAACTTATAAAGGTGAATTTAGTCATTGAATGATAGTCAACTGAGTGGATCCATCTTACTGTGATTATAAGTGAAGTCTTTGGTCACATCTGAATTGGTCATCTAGCATTGGTTATATTTGAACAGTGGCATCTGATTATGGCGGTCATATCAAAACTTATTCTCTTAACTGTGGTTATTCTGATTGTTATCATATTTCTTTGTGTCTACATGATTGTGATCACCTGAAAAAATGCCATCTTACATTAACTATGGTTATGTTTTTCATTTAAGTAGCCTCGTATTCTTTTACAGTCATATTTGAGCTAATCCATCTTAAATCACTTATAAAGATGCTGATGGTGCTCAGATTAATTTATCCCTTGTCCATGATCATCTCACTTGTGATTTATCTCTGATCATAGCAATTAGGTTGGTGCAAAAATAATATCGTTTTTTGACGTATTTTTTAACGTCAAAAAACGACATTATTTTTGCACCAACCTAATATGTAATTGTTAGTTCATACATTCAGCAACTTAGCCACATGAATATCAAGATTTATAGAAATTTCTACTGCAGAAATGAGAGCTCAAAAAATTCTTCAACTTGCTTAGATATGTTCTTTTATTTTTAATATTATAATCTGATTTTATATGTACATATATAGAAACAGTCAATTTGTCATGAAATAATTCTGTTTCTGTATTAATTACTTCCAGTGGTTTAATGAGTGAAATAATTCCATCCAGATTATTATTATTATTAGGTTGGTGCAAAAATAATGACGTAATAATGTCGTTTTTTGACGTTAACGTCAAAAAACGACATTATTACGTCATTATTTTTGCACCAACCTAATATTATTATTATTATTATTATTCTTTCGTTTCACATGGTTTTCATTTTCAACTGGAAATGGGTGCTCTCTATCAAGTCATACATTCTCAAACAGAGCACTTTTTGCAGAATATTGCAGAGAGAAGCGATGCAGACCTTCGAAACAATGGGATACTCAGCTTTATTCTGATTTTTTTTTTTCAGTTTAAGATTATAGTTTGTTGGTATAGATTCTAACACATCATTGATCACTGGAACAATAGTGGCCTGAACATCTCACATTCTGCTAACTTCAATCCAGAGGTCAGAATATCTCTTGACCATGCCAATTTCTTTGATATTATGGTCACCACGAACAGCCACATCAATGAGGAGGTGTTTTCTTATTTCTTTTTCAACAACAGTGATGTTGAATATGATGGTCTCAATAACCTGGTCTTTTTGGATGTTGAAATCACAAAATCTTGACTTGGTTGTTCTCAATCATCTTTTTCTGGCTTGTGGCGGTAGCATTTCGAAGTCATTATCATTATTATTATTATTATGTCTCATTAACTGCATTCAAAACATCAGAGAAAAAGTATATGAAAAGCACAATATAAAAGACAACTTAATAATATGATGCGATAGATATAAGAATTGATTAAAAAAGTGGGGTCTGAGCCTGTTAGATACGAAGAATGAAACACTGGTAAATATATCAGTTTGAAATATTTTGCTTATACTAATGACTAATAGAACATTAAATTTGAATATAGATCATTTTTTTTTAACAAAAGGAAACTGAGTTCTGGAAATTTTTTATATAATTGAAATCTTTCATATGTAAAATTATTATATGTTCAAATTTCTGATAAAAATAGTAAATATCATGGGGTCTGGTTTTGGAACTTTATATACATTTAATATTATCATCTGAAGATGTTTTGATAATAATTGTATTTTCTAAAGTTTAGAAAATAAACAAAAAACAATATAACATTCAAAATCATTTAGACAAAGAAAATTTTATGAAAACTTACAACATTCATTCATGGCAAAGTTGTAATTAAAAAATCTCTTTCTCTCAACTAATAAAGATCTTGTTATTTTAGTATTTTCAAGTTTTCCTTTTAAAATTTGTATGTGTTTGACTGTACACTCTTATATAAGTGATATTTTATATCTTAAAGACAGTTTAGTATTTATCCTCATATTACTGTTTGTTCTTGTTTTTTTGGGGTTTTTTTTAAGTCCTTCAACATTTTGATATCGTTAGACTTCGTTTGATAAAAATGTTTTTTTATAAAAAATAAAATTAATATGTCAAGTAATGACATTAGGGAGAAAAAGAAATTAAAAAGTTATGTTCTTAATAATCATAAATGTTTTATTTACAAACTATGATACTAGATGTAAAAATAGTAAGCGCTTTGCTATGATATATTTAAATTAAAGCCTACAGACATAAATTCTAGAATGATTCATTTTTTTTATTACTAACATAAACATCTGTGCATTATAACTGTGCATTATGTATGAAAATACATAAAGACAAGCAATATACAATTAAGTTACGTGACACCATGTGATCGCTAAAAAAGAGCATAGCATGATGAAAAAGATGCCAAACTTGACGAAAACAAAATTTTATTGTCTAAAGGTTCATGTTATTATTAAGAGGAAAGATCAAAGTATTTTTTGGGGGGGATTTTTTTTAACGTTTTTTAATCGTTCCTAGCACGTCAGAAATTTTCGTTAAAAATCTTGTCATCAAAATTGGCAGATAATCAATCATGGCAACCATTTTTTCCATTTTATAAAAAAAATGAAAATCTCAGTTTGAAATTCTTTTAAAAATCAATTATAATTTTTTTTCAAAACTTATTTTAAGAAAATCAAAAATTATAATGTTTATTTAAAATATTTTCAACCAAGCTTAACTTAGCTTCTGTGCCGAAAAGATGTAGTTTGAAAATAAAAGAAAGGAGGTCATAACCTTTCACGTCACTTGACAGGTGATGAAAGACATTTTCATGACATTTTGATAGCTTACGGTAGGATAATTCCTTCTATGGAAGGAGAGAAGCAAAGTTATTTAGATTTAAGTGAACAAATTATTTACCTCATTATTTTTAAGGATGTTAAAATTGCTCTAATTTTTTTTTTTTTTTTTTTTTTTACTTAGCTTTCATCTTTACGTTTACAATGCTTTATGGAAAATATATTACAAAGAATTTAAAATAAGACTGTTAAGAGTGAGATTAAATTTAATAAGAAAGTTTTCTAATTAATTTATAGGTACCTTTCTTATGAAATTTTATCAGAAGTGTACATAAAATACTATCATTTTATGTACATTTATTACATTTTACTGTGTTATTTGTATTTCCATTCATTTTATTATTAATTTTGATATTTCATTTATGGAAAAGTGTCATAACTAAGATTAATATAAAAATAAGATCATATAAATTTCATAAGATGATACTGATACTTGTAGGTACCCTTCTCAGTTGAAATTCAAAACTCAAATTAACTTCTCTGCACATGTTTTGCAAAAGTAAAGGCCTTAACAATGGAGAACAATGCTTAACTCAAATAACACAACTTAATTGTATTCTGGTTGGTCTTCCATACTTTATAATTAAAGCTCGATTATAAACAAAAAATTACATTTCTTAATTACTGCGGGTCTTCTGATTAGTCAAAACAATACAATTTACAACGCGCTAAAAAAAGATCTATCTCATAAGGACACTTATGAAAGTGGATGTGGCTTTTAACTAATTTTATATTTTAACAACTTAAATGTAAAAATCTATTATAATTAAAGAAATAAATAATTGTATTAAAAATTCATTTTTCATTGAAAAAAGTTTTTGCTTTCAGAAAACATTGTCCATATTGATAAAAACAACTAAAAGCAAATAAAAGTATTTGAAATTAAATAATATCTTTGTTTTATTGAGTTTTGTATGTTACAATTCGGAGCTGATTTTTTTCCAATTAAAAACCAAACATGATTTGCATTCCTCAAATTTGCTTTTAACTATTGTAATCACTAAACTGGATTCGATCGAATTTCTAGAGTTTTAATAAAATTAGTTATGGCGGTGAGTAATAAATATAAAAAAATATTTCTGCCATGATTTATAATAATTTCCATCATCTATGAATAGTTTCTGAAAGTTTCTTTAACATCTGACAATTATTTTTATTTTTGTAAGATTTTCCAAATTAATGTGGGTCATACAAAAAAAAAACGTGCTAAAAATTGTATGTTATTTTACTAGTTCCGGTGGTACAAAGAGAAACAAGATTTTTTTTAATCAAAATTTAAAATGTTCTAAAAAGAAGGAAAAATTTAAAAAAATAATTAAAAAAAACTTTGGTCTTTCCTCTTCATATTAACATAAACATTTAGAAGATAAAAAATTTTTTTCGTCAAATTTGGCATCTTTTTCATCATGCTATGCTCTTTTTTTAGCGACCTCATGGAGTTACCTAAATTAAGTGAAAGCTTGATTAATATTCGATTATAGAGAGGCTTTTACTAAAAGTGAACTGTATTTATAGATTTATTTAGGCTCTAATATCAAAGTAGTCACAAGTGAAATTGCCAAAACAACATGACAGATCAAGGAATATATTTATAACTTAATTACTCCAGTCCTTATGCATAAAGTAGTTGACCAAAATTATAAGAGATAATCAAATAGTTGGCTCTAAATTGAAAAGTTATTTTCCTTAATTTTAATATTTTTTAATGAATGCCAAAGAATTATTAATGCTATCAATGATTTTCAGTGGATAAATATTTAACTATAATTATAATAAAATAGAACAATAAAATTGTCTACTTAATCTTTTCTTGTATTTTGTAGATTTTACATGGGGTAAAACATTAAATACATTTGAAACAATAATAGTTTCCTTAATGGTTAGATTATGAATGAAGGATTGGGATGAAATTATATTTAGTTTTTTATAGTAAATCATTTACATTGCATTGCCATAGTAAATTTATGCAAAAAAAGATTTTAAAGCTGATTCATTTTTTTATTTGATATTTAGATAAACTTGAATTAAATTTACTTTGATTCCATTAATCTGATATTAACAGAAGTGCTATGCTATGAAATTCTGTATAAAAATAAACTTAAAAGTTATTAATGTCTATTTAATATAAAATATTTAAAAAGAAATGATGTAAATCATTTCAAATAGGTCACGAATGGTATTAAATGAATTAATGCTTTTATCAGAACTAAAATCACAATACCAACTTTTTTTTATACCTTTTGAGATTATATATATATTGTGATAAAACAGTCCAAAATAAACTTTCACAAAACTTCAATCATAAAAATAAATGAAAATTCTTATGTGTGTACACTCTTGTGGCAAAACATCCACTTATGATCTTTTTTTTTTTAAAATCTTTTGCAGCAATGTGTGCTGGCTTGTGTCATTTTCATTGTTCATATTTGAGAGAACATTCTATCTTGATTTCAGCAGATTCCAAGGCAGCCATTTTTTAAAAAATTTTTGCAAGATAACATTTTATTACAACTATTTTTATTCAACAAAACTGGAGAAAAGAGGCAAAGAAAGATTTTATGTATTTTATTGATTTTTAAAAATATTGTTTAAAACTTGAATTTAAAAAAATACAAATGCTTATATAACTCTTAAAACTCAATACTAATGATTTTTTTTCCCTAAAATTGAAAAATGGTCAAAGAAATAATAACCAAAATTGAAGACTTATGAAATACAGTGATAAAAGCAACAATCCTGTATGGTGAAATTATAAATTATGTACAGTTTAATCTACCGAATGCCGAGCCTAAAATAAGATGGACTATATCAATTGCAATTATTTGAATATGTGGCTGAATTTGCTTAGAATAATAAAAATATGTATGCAAATCTTGAAATTTTGTACATTAACCTGTTGTTGTTTTTATCATATACTAAAAACATAAGCATATCATATTTTGATTTGGAATATTTTAAAAATCACTTTTCATAAAAAGCATTTAAGTTCAATTTAACCATTACAATATTCAAATTTTTCTCAATTTGTTATTTAGATTGGTTATAATTAATCTTTTATTCAATTTAAAATTCAAGATTTATTTTAGAACAAGCATATTTACATATAGGATTAAAATATTGACACTTTAAAAATACATTTTAGTTTCAGAATATTGTGCTTTCTACTCATTATTTTTGGGATTTCATTATCACCCATAAATAAGTATATCAATTTTCATAAAAAGTTAATTTTCTTCTAAGCCGAACATACGAGGATTTTTATTATTTCTAGAAGAACATTATACAGTTGAAATGGATAATATTAGGTATCATTTATTACCAAAATCTATGGCATTGGAATAAAAAATATGAATATGCAGCAGCATAAAAAAATAAGTATAACCCTTGTCAAAAAACTTATTTAAAATTTATATATAGTGTGGCTACTTTTATTTTGTTTTTATTACCACTTGTAGTCTTGATGACACTGACCTCACTCGATTTGTAGAAATAGTCACATGAATGCTTTGCCACTCTGACAATATGCAGTTTTTCAACTCTGTCTTTTTGAATGGTCATTGTTTTTCTAAGTGTAGTAATGGATAGCGGCTCAGATTGAGGAGTCGGAGAGCCGTGTTCAAATTCCAGTCAAATCCATTGCATTCACTTATGTACTAATACCCTTGGGAAAGGTATCAATCCTCTTCTACACCTAGATATGGGTAAATAGCAGAACATACCCAGTTCTATAGCCTTGGATGGCAACTGGACTATCGTAGAAAGAAATGATAACCTACTGCAGGGAAAAAATCTACCTCGTCAGTCATGTATCAAAAGATACATGATCGCCTAAGCGTGTATCACACATGGCACATAACTGACTGACTAATATGCTAGGTCAATCGAGAACATTTTACCTCTTGCTACTTCAGAAATGTTGTTGTCTTAGTTTGTTATTTTGAGTCATTATCATATTGAAACATCACTCTTCTTCCCAAGCATTCGAATGAAGGTAATTTCTGTCAATATTTTAAAGTAATCTTCAGTATTCATAATTCTTTTGAAGTGCAGCTCACCAATACCTACAACCGTTAGACCATGATATTTCCATCAGTTTGCTTAACGGTTGAGATCAGACACTTTTCATTATGATGCTACTAAACTTGTTAGATGTCATCAGATTAAAATATGTTGATTTTTGTTTCATCTGACCACAGTATGCTGTCCCAAAACATTGAATTTTTATCTTTATTCTCCTGTGCCAACTTTGAATGGAACTGTCTCAAATTCAGTAGTCATTTTTGATGTAGTCATTAGCTACGTAAACCAGTTTTGTTTAGTGAACAAGACATTCATAGAATGAATATATATATATATATATATATATATATATATATATTATTTGCACATCTGCAGCCAATTTTTTTTTTAATCTTCCACCACCAATCAAATATAATGTATAAACCTTGGGGTTTGCTTGCATGGTTGACCTGTACACTTGCAACCTTTTTACTTTTCTTCCAATTTTGTCAACAGTATTTTTACTTAACATCAGTCTAGTAGCTACTTCTTTGGCAGCTGTTGTTCTATTTGTGAAAATATATAATATGTTCCTTAGACTCAGCAGTTACTTCTTTTTTATGTGGAGCCATTTTCCAAATATTTTTACACTGAAAACTGTTTTTATAAATACTATTTTAACATTGCATGCTCTATTAATATTCAAATTTAATTATATCCTCAAGTAAGTTTGCTTTTAGAATATACTTTTATATAGAATGAAATAAAGTTTTTTTACAAGAATGTACTTATTTTTCTAATGTATTTATATTTTTGGTTAGAGTACTACAGAATTCGGTAATAAATAAATAATCAATAATACCTAAAATCTATTTTGATTGTATATAAATTCCACTTGAAATAACAAAATGCAGATATATTTGGTTCAAAAGAAAATTAATTTTTTATTTAAATATTGGTAAGAGCATATTTATGGATGATACTGTAGGTCTTAAATAATATTTTGAAACCACAATTTTCAAAACACTGGAATAGATATAATGATATTGCATCATGAAACAAGAAAGGTTATTGAATACATTTTCCAAACAGGTTTTTTTGTTTATTAAATACATTTTTATTTTAAGCTTATCCAGATACATGTCCTTTTATTAAAGGCATATAATGCATTAATATTAGGTTGGTGCAAAAATAATGACGTAATAATGTCGTTTTTTTTTTGACGTATTTTTTAACGTCAAAAAACGACATTATTACGTCATTATTTTTGCACCAACCTAATAAAATTAATCACATGCTGGTTTCAACTAACTAATGTTGTCTTTAACAGATTTTAATGAAAATGTGCTTATGTGTTTAGAATGAGAATTATGTAAAATTTATTGTATTTTATAAAAAAAATTGCTTTGTATCACTTTTGTCTTCATTAAAGTTCAAACAAATTACAATTTGAAGGAAGCCAATGATAAAGACTTTTAAGTGAAAAATTTGGAAAAGAAATATTCTATATGAATATCAGATTTACAAGATTTTGTTATTTTTTATTTTATTTTTTTTTAACAATATGGACCATCTGATAAATATTGTATTTGAATTTGTATATTTTTGTTTTATTATATTATTATAATTTATTATATGTAAGGGAGCTGAAAAGTTTTCAGTCTGACCCACTTTCCAAAATATGACCAAACATCAGAATTTGTTTTGAAATCACTTCTTGATCAAGTCAAGAACTTTTCAGCACCTGCTCTTATTTTTCATTATTATGAATCTATTGAAATTATTTCTTATTGATATTAATATAGGATAAATACATGACAATTCTTACATCTTACTGGCAAGAAGTCTAAGTTAATCTAAATTATTTCAATCTAAAGCAGGCCTTATTTTGCATGTTTTTGTGTAGTGAGAGAAGAATAATAAAGGGTTTGGAATTTACTTTTATCTTCTGAGTCTTGTAAACTGAAATCAGTTTTACTGGGTAAAATTTCTAAGAGTATCCAATCAGTTGTACAGCTTAAAATTGGTACTTTTAGTCAAATAATTAAATTCCTTAAATGAATATTTTAAATAAATTTATAGATATATCTATGAAATAATGTATAAGACAGTACTAGTCTTCAATTTTCCATTATAATTACTAAGTTGGAAATTTTTTTTAATTCTTATCAGAATTTCTTAAGGTGTTTTAATCATTATATATTAATTCAGACTGATTTCCTCATCTTTGTTTGGGATACATACCGTCTAGCGACCTTTGTGTTCTGGAATATTGAATTTTACTCTTAGAAGGTATATCCTGATCTAAGTGGTGAACCCATAACCTTCCAGTGAACCCATTGAGCTTTGCCTATGCTGAACTTTTTTTTTAATCTCATTTGCTTCCCCCATGAGCTCAGTCTACTGATCAGAGCACACACACACATGCGACATACACACACACACATATATATATATATATATATATATATATATATATATATGTGTGTGTGTGTGTTTGTGTGTGTGATGTTAACTTTTATTTTTAAGGAACAGCTGGTTTCATACTTGTTCTCTCTGCCACAACTGTATTGCATTTATAATTCTTGGTTTGATTTTCTTTCAGTAGGGATTTTGTTTTGGTTAGGTATTTGCATATTCTTTGGATCTTCTCCATCTGCTGTGGTTGTTTGCAAAGTAGTTTTTTTTTTTTTTTTTTTTTTTTTTTTTTGAGAGAGAGAGAGTTTCCTTTATACTGATCATTTTTTGTTGGCCTGGATCACTACCTATGTTTCAATTTGTGTTATCAGTAGTGAACATATTCACCTTTTGTACTAAATGTGTGGTTGGAATTAACAATTCCTATTTGTAATTTAATTCATATCCAGTGAATGTTGGTTTATTCTATCTTGATATACTTCTGTGCAGGTTAATACATTCAAGATGACTAATTTACTGTTCAATTTCTTTTCTTTAGTGAACTATATTGAGAGTTTTATTGATCCAACAGCATTTTCACATCTTCCTGGTGAAGTCAGAATATGGTTTCATCTGAGTATTTCAATGAAATTGATGGCTTCAATTGTGTAGTTTTCAAAACCATTTTCTCAAAGTATGCCATATATGTATTTGCTGGGGACAATGTTGATATCATATAAGCCATTTGAAAGTATATCATTTTTGTTGAGATTTAAAAAGTCTATGTTTTGTTCAATTTTGCAAACCAATCAATGAAATTTGAATAAGCTGATTTGTTTGGAAAAATACTTTGATACAAACCCTACTTTGCAGTTTAATAATTTCCTTAATTTTATAGGAATTCATGGTAAACAATATTTTTTGAGAAAATTTCTTTTTTTCCTTTTTAACAGCAAAGAATAAATTCTTAGGATTCCAACCTTTTCGAGGTTTGGCCTTTATTTGTTTATAGTTCTTGCAAATGATATAAAAACTTGAAGAAACGATTTGCAAAAAAACAATATTACATTTTTATTAAATAAATATTTATTATTTTAATCATTAAATTGTTTTTAAAATAGTGGGAGTATTTTGTATGTTAAATAATAAAAGTTTTAATTTTTCAAAAAAATGATTGAAAATTTATTGTACTAAGCTTTATAAAATGAACTGTACTTTGTACCCCCTTACCTGTTTGCACTTCTCTCCTAAATTTGGTTTCGATTGATCAATGTGGGACTATTTTAGAAGGTGTGATAGAAGGACTAATTGAAGCCACCAAATTTTATAGATAGATTCAGCATTATTTGGATAATTATATCTCATGGGTTAGCACAGTGTTCCTTTGAACTATCTGCTAAACCCAACAGTATTGGATATGACACATATGAAATGAGAAGTACATTCCTCCTCAGAGCAAAATCTAACATTCCAGAATATAACAAACATTCAAGAAAAACCTGAGATTATAATAAAGACGAGGAAATTAGTCAAGACTTAGATATATGCAAGGCCTGTCAGAATGAGAATGCCATTAAATAGAGAAAAACTACCAAAGGAATTTTATCATAAGTTTTCTGTTTGTGTGATAATAAAAAAAAAACTGAAACCATAACAGAAACATTGAAGAAAATACAACAAATATTTACAAATTAAAGTGTAAAATGGATTTTGTGTTTTTATTAAAAAAAAAAAAAAAAAAAAAATATACCCGCCAAAAATTGAAAAAAAATAAGCTGACATTTTATAGAATTCAATGTGTCAATTGATATCAGAAAAATACTAAGTTTCACATTTATGATTATGGTCAAGACATGATCTGCATTTAATGGTGATATGTTGAGAAATATTTTTCTATTGTAAGTATGCCTATGCATCAGGCCATATAGTCAGTCATACACTGTATATGCAAACATATATGCACACATACAAAATGGTGGCTCTGGCTTATTCAATTAAAACTTTGTTCCTTGAAGAGAATTAAAACATCTGATTTCACTGTTTTATTATTAGGTTGGTGCAAAAATAATGACGTAATAATGTCGTTTTTTGACGTTAAAAAATACGTCAAAAAACGACATTATGTCATTATTTTTGCACCGACCTAATACAACAGAATTTCAAATGGGGGTTATCTGTTGGACCATAAAACTGATGCTTATGCTCTTAGAAATGCTTATTTCTGCAATTTGAGGCATTTCTGAGTATTATGGATTAAAGACGACTTTAAACATTGTATATACACCTCCAAAGATCTTAACCTAAAGAATAATTCTTTTTTATTGCACTAAAAACATTCTTTTGGATGAATAGTCTTGATAGCATTTCACTAGTAGTGATAGATTATTAAGCTCAGTGCAAATTCATCAGTAGACAAGATTAACATTAGAACTTCTTTTAAAATAAAACGTTAATCAATAATAATAAATCAAGTTGTTAGACTGAAATCAGCAGTTCCCAGGTAGCATATATAATACAACTATTTTTATAACTGAAAATATTTTATATTTTTAGGACTGCAAAGAAATGTATTTCAAATCAGCAAAATAGTCACTTTTATCTTAGCATTTTACATGTACAAGACTATCATAGATTTGCAGCTTAACAGTTATACTTTGTGCAAATTATGATTTCTTTATCATTTACAATTTTTTGTCCTGAAATTTAATATTTGATAAATATTCAGATAAGAAACAGAAATTTTTGGCATTATGATAGGCTGAAATAATTGGAAAATCATTTATTTTATTGTACAACGAATATCTTAAAATCATTTCATATACTTAATTTTTTTTTTTTTGTATTTACACTATTGTCTGCAATTTTCATATTGCTCAGACTAATAACCTCATCTTTCTATTTTTTTTTTTTTGTACTAAACATTTTTTTTTTTTTTTTTTTTTGACACTGTTGACAATGATTTTCTTATATGACACCGATATGGCTTAACCAAGTTTTGTATAAGAATATGAAAGCAACTATAAGTTGTTTTTAGTGACTTGGAAGACTAGTGCACTAACCATAGCACTATGAGAAGGTAGTTAATAAGTAGCTTGACAGTTTTGTTCTTTTTTTCTTTTTCTTTTTTTTTTTTTAATTCTTTCTCGTTGCTTCAACTTTATTTTGTGAACACACACCACAATTGTTTTATATAAGTGTTTTGATCACTATATTTTCTGACTATCAGCAGAATTCTAAATTTAGTTATTACTTCAATTTCAAAGTTTTTTTGTTTTAATATTTTGTCAGTAATATTAGTTCAAAATAGAATAAAATGACAAAGTTTGCAGTTAAAACACAAAATCTATGTAATTATTTTATATTTTGGGTGAAATTATAATTGCTTTATTTGAACTCCATTTAATAAAATGTACTTATGAAGTGGAGAAATTAATAAATGCTAATGTAGTTATTTTCCTTTTTACACACTCATGACAGCATGGATTCTTTTTTCAGGATCAGCAATTGAGAAAAGGTGGTTCAATTTGTAAACAACTTCAAAAATTGAATTTTGAACTGAGTCCAAATTACAGCCATGATTACTAATTCAGTCATACTCTTTGGAAAAGCATGAACCTAATTGACCTTTCTCAGTAAGTTATAGTAAGACAAATTAGTGTCTAAGTAATACACTGTCTTCATTATTTCCCCAGGTATTGGTAGCAAAATACTGCTAAATATTAGTTGGAAGTGATGGGAAGGTGGTATTCTAAACTTTATCAAAAAAAAAAAAAAAAATATAGCAAAGTTGATGTTAGGATGAATTTTGTTCCAAGTATGTGATATAAAAAGAAAATTCATTTTACTATCATTAAACTGAATGATATTTCCCTTTTAATATGCAAAGGATTGATAATCTGCAGAAAACCAATCAATCAATCAATCTATAGTAATTTCAAGAGTGAATAATTGGAAATTGAAATGATTAAAACATTGTGGTGAGATTAGTGGATTATCGCAATAGAAACTGTGTATATATTACTCTACAAATTTTGGGTCATATGTGACCCTGAATTTAATACTCTTTTTAGCATAAATTAAGCTTAAAAGCATGACAAGGATTTGATTAGTGCAAGCATGAAGTAAAGATCAGAATTTTTAATGCAACTTTAATTAATAATTTTAATTAAGTTAATTATATTAATAACAGAAATTTCTAATCACGAAAATGAGGCTCAAACTTTAGGATTTACTACGCATAATCAGGCTTAGCTAAAGTTACCTGATGCTTAAAAAAGTGCTGATAATACATTCTCAAAAATTACCAAACAGACAAGCATTCATTATTTAGCTTAAACTAAGTAATATTTTCTATTTATATAAGTAATTCTGTCATGATTATGTTTATATTTTCATAAAAGCTATTATTTTAAAATCAAATTACTCTTTCACTATTGTGAATTGTATGCAGAGTTTTTTTTTTTTAAATTAGCTTTTGGTAAGTTGTTTTAGCTATCAAACATTTTTTTATTCCAAAGTATTGTCATAATAGATTTAATATTTTGGGATTAAAAAGTCACAAAACTAATTAAAAAAATTATTTGTACCGTATAAATACTAATATATCATAAAACTACATTTATCTTTTACTATGATGACTGTGAATATTGACAAATTAATAACTTGTTTCCTTCATTTTTAAATGCTGAGTTTCAACTTAATATCAGATTTTAATAATAAATATGATCTTTTTAAAGTTCCAAAAATGCCCCATGTGAGTTAAGTTTTCCAAGCCCTCCTTCCTCACCACATCAGAGGAATTTTAGCTGTCTTTTCCTAATTTTAAATATGAGTGTTCTTTCTGTTGCCATTTTCTTTAAGACTTACTTATTACTTACCCACTAATTTTCAGCATCCTTCTGTAGAACAACATTTCTACTACTAGTTTTTTCCTTATACCAAAAAAAAAAAAAAGATGAAAGCAATAACGATGAAAAGTGTCACTGGAACAAAACTCTTTGTTTTTAACTTTGCTTCAAGTAATAAAAACAAGAGTTCAATTATGTTATCTTCTCAGCTGTAGGAATATATAATGCTAGCATTGTTCAAGTTTTCAGTACCTAATTAATGAAATAAAGTTATTATATAATATGTATCATTATTGTATATTATTATATAATTAATAATATAAGTATCATTATATAATATATGCCATTATTGTATAATAAGTATTATTATATAATATTTATCATATGGTATAATGTACTTAGGTTGACTATTGATGGCAGATTATTTTAAGATTAGGCAGGGTAAAAAAATTCAACTTTTATTTTAGTTTATCATTCTTTTAAGTTACAGTTCAAAGCTCCTGCTATGGAGTAATTGTTAGCAAGCGCCATCAGCTGGCGAGTGAATTTGATTCTTAAATGTGTCTCTTTGTTGTGGCCTTTTGCCAGACTAATTTTAGTAAATCTCTTTAATTTAAAATTGTTTTTCCAAAAACATATTTAGTTGATTATTGGAGCTATATGTAAAAGAATGCAATAAATAACATCTTTTCAATATGGTATATATGTTATTATAGGCTACAGAATCCTGACAAGCTTTTTAAGGAATTTAACAAATGGAAAACATTTCATTGAAAATAGATTTGATTACACATTTCGCCATTCAAGGCTTCATCAGATCCAAAAATGAAAAAATGAAATATGTGTGTGTGTGTGCGCTTAAATAATGAATCATAGTACTTTTTCCCTAAGCTAGCATTTCTCATGATTAAAGAAGAAAAATGTGTAACTTAAAATATATATATATATATATATATATATATATATATATATATATATATATATATTCCTCTCCATTTAAACTAGTATCCCCATCTTGATTGTTATACACCTTTTTTTATCATTTCATTACAATCAAGGTAATAAAGCTGCTAAGAGGTTAGTGAGTGTGAAAGAATCTGAGAAAAAAACATTAAGGACAGAGGACAATAAAAGATATAAGAAGGACAATAAAAGATATTCGAAGAGACAGAAAATGATGATTGACATTGCAATTAGATTTTTAAACATCTATATTGCTTTGAAAGCAAGAAGCCAGAAAAGAGTTCCATAATTACGAAAAAAAATAAACTGTTAGCATAGAATTTCACAAAGTTTTGGTTGTTTTACTCATTACCCTTCTTCATGTGTCATACTTTTTAACCTTGGAATTTTGAACCAAACTCTTTATTTTATTCACAGGTATAGATTGTTCTTATTTCATTTTTAATGCTTAGTGGGTATTTCATATCAGTTAATCATTCTCCATTTTAATTATCTTTGTGTCAATTGGCGGTTTCTTCCAAGAGATATTTTAGTGGATTACAGCCTTATTTCAAACATATCTACTTCTTTGACTGTTTGAAAATCTGTGATTTCCATTATGGACAACAAATTAACTATTTTCTTTTGTAGTCTTTTTGAAAAATTGAATTAAGAAAAAGATGTCAAAACATATATCCACAAAAGACAACCTGTAAAAGTTTTATTGTTTCTAAGTTAAAAAGTTTATAGCAAATATATTCAGCATTTCAAAAACCAGAAATTTATACATTTTAAAAGGTATGCATGACTAGATTCCAATATGGAATATAGTAACCAAACTCCTTATAACACTTAGTGTTATATATGTTACATTTTAGTGTCTGGAAGTTAGTGTTTCTTACTGTTTTCTATCAAGTTATATTTATAATCCGATCATATCTACATATATTTTGAACTTTACTTTCTGCATCTTAATAGAAACAGTTAAAAACCTTAGAGAATTGAACTGGTAAAAAGAATGAAATTATTTTCATATAAAGATATATAGATATTAGTGTGTGTGCAAATATATATGTGTGTGTATATATATGTATATGTGAGTGAATGCAAATATATATATATATATATATATATATATATATATATATATATATATATATATATGGTGGGGGGGCACCATGTGGTATAATGGTTAGCAAGCTTGTCTTCCTATAACAATTACAAGTTAGTTCGATCCTGACTGGATGTCTAATAATTTCGGCCTTCTGCCACATCAACATTACGCTATGAAAATTGCTATGTATATGTGTGTATATATGTGTATGTGTGTGTGTGTGTGTGTATATATATATATATATATATATATATGTGCGTGTGTATATATATACATGAGTATATATATATATATATATATATATATATATATATATATATATATATATATATATATACATGCACTTATGTGCATATAGATATATATATGTATGTGAATGTATATGTGTGTATATATATATATGTATGTATATATGTACATATATATGTGTGCGTGCGTGTGTGTATATATGTATATATAAATATGTGTATATATGTATGTGTATATATATGTGTAAGTATGTATATATATGTATATATATATATATGTGTAAGTATGTATATATATGTATATATATATATATGTGTAAGTATGTATATATATGTATATATATATATATGTGTAAGTATGTATATATATGTATATATATATATATGTGTAAGTATGTATATATATGTATATATATATATGTGTAAGTATGTATATATATGTATATATATATATGTGTAAGTATGTATATATATGTATATATATATATGTGTAAGTATGTATATATATGTATATATATATATGTGTAAGTATGTATATATATGTATATATATATATGTGTAAGTATGTATATGTATGTGTATATATATGTGTAAGTATGTATATATATGTGTATATATATGTGTAAGTATGTATATATATGTGTATATATATGTGTAAGTATGTATATATATGTGTATATATATGTGTAAGTATGTATATATATGTATATATATATGTGTAAGTATGTATATATATGTGTAAGTATCTATATGTATGTGTATATATATGTGTAAGTATCTATATATATGTATATATATATGTGTGTGTAAGTATGTATATATGTGTGTGTAAGTATGTATATATGTGTGTGTAAGTATGTATATATGTGTGTGTAAGTATGTATATATATGTATATATATATGTGTGTGTAAGTATGTATATATATGTATATATATGTGTGTGTAAGTATGTATATATATGTATATATATGTGTGTAAGTATGTATATATATGTATATATATGTGTGTAAGTATGTATATGTGTGTAAGTATGTATATATATGTATATATATGTAAGTATGTATATGTGTGTAAGTATGTATATATATGTATATATATGTAAGTATGTATATGTGTGTAAGTATGTATATATATGTATATATATATGTGTGTAAGTATGTATGTGTGTAAGTATGTATATATATATATATATGTGTGTGTGTGTGTATATATGATTGTGTGTTTATATGTATGTATGCATGTACATATACATTCACGTGTGTATACATGATTGTGTTTATATGTATGTATGTACATATACATTGATGTGTGTATATATTTATATATACACATGTGAATATATGTGTGTGTATATATATATATATGTGTATGTATAAGTGTGCAAGTATATATACATGTGTGTATTTATATGCGATTTTGTATTTATGTGTGTGTATACATTTACATGTATATATATATAGATTTCTATGTATATATATATATATGTGTGTGTTTGTATATATGTGTGTGCATGTATATATGTATATACATGTGTGTGTATATATGTGTGTGCATATATGTATATATGTGTGTGTATATACATGCGTATATGTGTTTGTATATATGTGTGTGTTTATAAATGCGTATATATGTGTGTATGTATATGTGGATATATGTGTGTGCATATATATATGTATATATATATATATATATATATGAGTATATAGATAAATATTTTGTTAAAAATTAGCATACATATTCAATCATATATGTGTATATGTATGTATATATATGTGTGTATATCTATCTGTATATATATCCACAGTATATATGTGTGCGTCTGTGTGTGTGTGGATATATATATATATATATATGGGTGTGTATATATATGTGTTTATATATATGTATATATATATATGTGTGTGTATAAATATGTTTGTATATAAATGTATACATATGCGTGTATATATGTATATATAAGTTTGATTATAATATATATTTAAATGTGTCTATATATGTATATATATGTATATATAAGTAGATGTGCATATATATATGTAAATATATGTGTGTGTGTATAAATAAATATATGTTGTGTATATATGTATATATATATAGGGTCAAGTCGCGCTCCTCCCCCTGGTTCCCGCTGCTTGCTCAGCCGCCATCGCCCATAGGAACCACTACTTCCACCTATTCCGTAGCGACATGTCTGACTGCAATAGACGTCTCTTTGCCTCCGCCCGTAACGAGTGTAAGCGTGTCCTCAACGATGCTAAGTCACTATTTGCGGCTCGGATGAAGGAACATATTGCATCTCGCAAATTTGGCTCCAAAGATTATTGGCGTCTCTGCAAGCGCGTATTGAACAATTGCAAACCCTCTATACCTCCTTTATTCAACCAGTTTGAAATCCTGACCTCCTCTACCGACAAGGCCGAATGCTTTGCTCGGAAATTTTCATTCAACTCGACCCTCGACCCTTCCGGTGTACCCATACCTGACTTCCCTCTTAGAACTGAGGCCTTATTAAGCGGGTTAAACATAACCCCATCTTTGGTACTGGGCGTTATCTCCAATTTAGACCCCAACAAGGCTAGTGGTGGAGACGGGATACCAGCCATTGTCTTGAAGAAATGCGCGCCCGAACTGGCGCCCGCCCTTTCTAAACTATACAACTACTGCCTCAAAGAATCTTGTTTTCCTGACTGCTGGAAGTCCTCTTCCATCGTTCCTGTCTTCAAGAACTCCGGCGACCCCTCTGACCCTTCCAACTACCGCCCTATCAGCCTCCTTCCCCTCTTCGGCAAAATCTTCGAAGCCCTAATCAATACCGGGGTGGTTAACCACCTCACATCACATAA
>OZ010575.1:75982788-76200288 GCA_963932145.1 Acanthosepion lycidas | reverse complement strand
TATATATATATATATATGTATGTATGTATGTATATGTGCGTATATATATATATATATATGTATGTATGTATGTATATGTGCGTATATATATATATATATGTATGTATGTATATGTGCATATATATATGTATGTATATGTGCATATATATATGTATGTATATGTGCATATATATATATGTATGTATATGTGCGTATATATATATATATGTATGTATATGTGCGTATATATATATATATATATATGCGTATATATATGTATATGTGCGCATATATATATATATATATATATGTATGTATATGTGCGTATATATATATATATATATATGCGTATATATATGTATATGTGCGCATATATATATATATATATATCTATATGTGCGTATATATATATATATATGTGTGTATATGTGCCTATATATGTGTGTATATGTGCCTATATATATGTATGTATACGTGCATATATATATGAAGAAATATAGTTTTAAGGTGTGCTATATTTATGCGATAAAATGCTCAATATCAGAGAACGTATACAAATAAAAAATTAATATGAATATTGAAGTATATATATACATATATATATATATACACACAAACTAGTATATGTATATGTTTCCTGCTTGACGGAAAACCGCCTGTCGCTTCTGAGTGTTGTCCTTAGTGTTCAATTTTATATTTACATTTAAGTGTGTACATGTGTGTGTGTGTGCGCGCTTATGTACATATACACTGCGTGACATATTATTTTCGAGCTAACTTTTTTTCTAATATTTCAAAAACCGTCCAGTCAATTCGCACACAACTTTCACACAATGTTGTCAACACCGACCTGTGCAATCACTGTACTGATCTGCGCAATGTAAAAAAACTGGCGCCATATTTGTTATCAGCACGGTGATTTGTGCGTGCCAAATTATTTGAAAGGTTTAGTAAAATTCCCAGAATTGAGCAAACAACACTTTTATTAATGTTGCACGTGAATGTTTATGATCAAAAGAAGCTAATAAATAAGATAATCAAACAAATAATAACAGATACAAACAAAGGTACTGTTTTAAACAAATTAATAGGGAATGTGCTTTCCATGTTTTGAAATTACTTGAAGAAGTCGACGATCCATAGAATTTGTTAATTGTAGGATGTCATCTGCTGTAATGTCGCGAGGTATGTCAAGAATTGCTTCCCACAACTCAGCGTTGCTCCTGAATTGTCGTCCGTTGGCGTACAGTCTTCACTTCATGATGCTCCAATGGTTTTCGATTGGGTTCAAATCCGGAGAATTTACTGGCCACTTCATTTTTCGAGGTCCATCGAAGTCTAACTGTTTCAAATATTCAGTAGTCTTGTGAGCATCGTGTGAGGGAGCATTATCTTGCATAAAAACAATAGCCCTTCTGAAGGCAACTTTTTGCCTTTTCATCCACGGTTCAACATGCTCCTTCATAAACGCTATGTATGCATCAGCATTCATTTTGACGCCATCTGGTACTCTCCATGGGCCCCCTAATGTTTTTCCAATAATACCACCCCAGATCATTATGCCTCCACCGCCTTGTTGGCGTCTCAAACGCTGATGGCGATTCTGTCCGTTCATTCCCCAGCTTTTGCACCATCTATCTGGCCCATCAAGTGTTGCTCGAATTTCGTCTGTGAAGAAAACTTTAGAGAAGTCAATTTTCGTATTGTCCTCGGCCCATTTCAATCGATTTCGAATGTGATTTATCGTCAACGGAGGCTTCAATACAGATTTGACTGTTGTTGCTATTTCCCTCAGATACCAACACCGAGTAATTTAGACACAGTAGGATCCCCACTGCGACTGAAAAGCTCTTGACTGGTAAATCCATGGTTCTTCGTGGCCTCTCGTTTAAGTCGTGACGTGAGACGACGTGAAATAACACTCGGCTCGCCTTGATCTGCCCTTTTGCGTACTTGTGTAGGGTCGGCGGTAAACTTTTTCAGTGTTTGATGACACCTCCCTATCATTTTACAAATTTCTAGGGTAGATTTACCTTTTGTGAGTTCTGAGGTGATAGTTTTCTTTTCAGCATCACTTAAACTGCTTTTACAGCCCATCTTTTCACTAAATTCTTACACTTTTCTAATAATTCGGCACGCTCAAATCACCGTGCTGATAACAAATATGGCGCCATTTTGTGTATATTGCGCAGATCAGTATGAAATAATTGAATTATGAAGTAATAATGAAGTAATTGCGCAGGTCAGTGTTGCCAACATTGTGTGAAAATTTTGTACGAATTGATTGGACGGTTTTTGAAATATTAGAAAAAAGTTATCTCGATAATAATTTGGCACGCAGTGTATATGTGTGTGTGTTTATATACATATATATATATATATATATATATATGTATATGTATATATATATATATGTATATATATATATATATATATATATATGTACATATATATGTATATGTACATATATATATATATATGTATATGTACATATATATATATATATATGTATATGTACATATATATATATATATGTATATGTACATATATATATATATATGTATATGTACATATATATATGTATATGTACATATATATATATATATATGTATATGTACATATATATATATATTTATATGTACATATATATATATATATGTACATATATATGTATATGTACATATATGTATATGTACATATATATATGTATATATATATATGTACATATATATATATGTACATATATATATGTATATGTACATATATATATGTATATATATATATGTACATATATATATATATATGTACATATATATATATATATGTACATATATATATATGTACATATATATATGTATATATATATATATGTACATATATATATATATGTATATATATATATGTACATATATATATATATGTACATATATATATATATGTACATATATATATATACATATATATATATATGTACATATATATATATATACATATATATATGTACATATATATATATGTACATATATATATATATATGTACATATATATATATGTACATATATATATGTATATATATATGTACATATATATATGTATATATATATGTACATATATATGTATATATATATATGTGTACATATATATATGTATATATATGTGTACATAGATATGTGTACATATATATATGTATATATATGTGTGTATATATATGTATATATATGTGTGTATATATATGTATATATATGTGTATATATATGTACATATATATGTGTATATATATGTACATATATGTGTGTGTATATATATATGTACATATGTGTGTGTGTGTATATATATATATATGTAGATATATATGTGTATATATATATGTACATATATATGTGTATATATATATGTACATATATGTGTGCATATATATATACATATATGTACATATATGTGTGTATATATATATGTACATATATGTGTGTATATATATATGTAGATATATATGTGTGTATATATATATGTAGATATATGTGTGTATATATATATGTAGATATATATGTGTGTATATATATATGTAGATATATATGTGTGTATATATATATATGTACATATATGTGTGTGTATATATATATGTACATATATATGTGTGTATATATATATGTACATATATGTATGTATATATATATATATACATATATGTACATATATATGTATATATATGTGTCTATAGATGTATATATATGTGTGTATATCTATATATATACTAGTTTGTGCATATATATATATATATGTATATATATGTGTGTGTATGTATATATGTTTTTGTATATATATATGCATATATATATATGTGTGTGTGCTCTGTATGTATATATATATATGTGTGTGTGTGCATATATGTATGCGCTTGTGTGTGTGTATTTATATATGTGTTTGTCTCTGGAGAATATGGTTTTGTGGTGAGGGTCAATGTATTGCTGTGCAAGCTGCATCTGATCTTAAAACACGCACGGGCATTACTGACAACTTTTTCGCTTGTATTTTTTTTCTGTCCAAGTCCGACACCTTACGATCATCTGTGCCTACGCTCGGACAATGGACACTACCGATATTTTAAAAGCTCGGTTCTATGAGTCCTTGAGAAGTATACTCTACAATGTTTCCAAAAGATGACAAGATTTTCCTTCTCAGTGACTTCAACGCCCGAGTTGTTGCGAATAATAAGAAGCGATCGAGGAAGTTTTGGGTAGAATATATGCAAAACATCGGGACTAGTTTGATGAAAATGTTGATGCTATTAAGATCATTACGAGAAAGAATCAGATACGAAGTTCGGTATTTCAAAAATGCCTGGCCGCAATAACACAGTAAACTGTGCCAGAAGTTTAAAACTGCAAAAGCAGAAGCTCAATGTGCTCTTCGAACTATGCAGGGAAAATAGTGGTTAGAGCTTGCAGATGAAATACAGAATGCGGCAAATTAAAATAATTTCCAAGCAGATGTACTACTTGATGAAACAAGTATTTGGCCCCCAGATCCATCACGATCGCTTCTTTCAGCGCAGAGGAGAGCAATGATCTCCTCACAGATATGGATAGCATGGCCAAAAGATGGAAGAAACACTTTGATGAGATACTGAACAGACCTTCAAATGTGGGACCTGAGGTTCTCGAGAAAATACTCCAAAGACCTGTAGTGGTAGAACTTGGCAGCTGACCATCGCTGGGCGTGGTTCTGCGTGGCATGGATGGACTCAACATGAGAAGGCTGTTGGGATTGACGACTTTTCTGCTGAGATATTCCGTTACGGTGGAACACATTTAAGTCAACTTATGCATGATCTTATTGTAAAGGTTTGGAGAAATGGAGAAGTGCCTAAAGATTGGAGGGTTGCAACAATGATACCTATATACAAAGGTAAAGATGTCCGGGAATTATGTGGTAATTATAGAGAGATTGCTCTCCTTTCTCTGGCAGGTTCTCCTATTAAGATTAAACCAGAGCATAGTTGACAACATACTGCCTGAGTCACAGTGTGGTTTCCGCCAACACAGAGAAAATACAGATATGATTTCCACAGCACAACAAATCCAGGAAAAGAGCTGTGAACCATTATCAAAACTGAGATCTGAGTAATGCTTTTGACGCTGTTAATTGTGCTGGTCTCTGGAAAATTTTCTTGAAATTGGGATGCCCACCCCACACACTTTCTCAAGATTCTGAAGTCCTTCCACGACGGTATGGAAGCCTGTATCAGTTTTGGCGGCAAATGAAAATGGAGTCAAGCAGGGAGATCTTCTGGCTCTTTTCTATCTACTTTGCAATTGTACTGCTTAATGCATTCGGAGACTGCCATGATGGTATGATGATAAGCTGGCAAGCTTTTAAACATATGTAGGTTTGCAGCAAGGACAAAAGTCTTTTTGAGTTAAATGCGCAACCTTCTCTATGCTGATGGCTGTGACCTGGCATACACAAGAGTTCAACTATCAGTGTCCTGTAAGGCTTTTGAACTGTCCACTGGCTTTGACAGACAGTGGTGATATATCAACATACCCGTGGTATTCGGTATATAGAGCCATCAATTTATGTTGATGGTAATCGACTTGTGGTAGTAGATAAATTTGTATATCTTGGTAGCACCTTCAACCGCCACTACTCTCTTGACAATGAGATAGCGTTACGAACTAAGAAGGCCTCTGATGCATGTGCAGCACTCAAGGTCCGTGTCTGGAGTCAGAAGGGCATAAAAAGCAGACAAAAATTAAAATATATAATACCTGTGTTATGTCATTTCTGCTATATTCATGTGAGACATGGGTAGTCTATCGCAAAAATCTGAAGATACTGGAACGTTTTCATCAACGATGCCTTCAGTCTGTGCTTGAAATTCACTGGATGACTCACACCCGTGATACATTTGTTCTACAAAGAGTCAATTCACTCTCTGTGGAACACTTATACACAAGCACAGATTGTGATGGACAGTCCATGTTGTCGGTATGGAGGATGACAAAATTCCAAAAAAACGTGTGGAGAATTGGAAATGGGGAAAAGACCGCAGCACAAGCCGCAACTTCGTTACAAAGACTCACTATACAAGTGCAATATTGGTCTGGATAACTGGGAGAGAGAGGCTGAAGACGAGGTTTCTTGGAGAGCTGGTATAGCTGATGGCGTCAACAGTTTCCATGAAGCATCACAAAAATATGCTGAACTGAAGAGACGTGTTCGGAATGGATCCCTGAATTGCCATTTGGTGCCAACTTGGCCATGTGCCCAATGCAGTTGGATATGTCTGTCCAGGGCGGGTCTGCTCAGTCACCAGCGGACGCACCAACACCAACAGTCTATTGTATATGACGATTTTTGTAATGGCATGCTTTGAATGCCCGTGTGTAATATCGCGTGTAAGTTCAGGTCGGGCCTGACAATTCATATGAAAAGGTACATTGAAAGTGATGAAGTCAACTTCCACCACAGAGATGATTTGATATGCCACAAGAAATGCAGGTCGATGGCTGGTTTATGAGCCAGTGCTTTTCAAACAACTGATGAATGAATTGTTGTTGGGTGGGGAAGTTCAAGTGCTGAACATGTCAGTGGTAGTCATACTCGCTTTGTTAGTCAACAGCGACTATATATATGTATATATGTGTGTGTGTGTGTATATGTGTATATATATATGTATATATATATATATATATGTGTGTGTGTGTGTGTGTGTGTGTGTGTGTGTATATGTTCATTTAAAAAAAAAGGAAAAGATTTAAAAAATTAAAATAAATAAAGAGAAATTTCAAATTAATACTGGAGATGCTGGTCTATATTATGATATTTATTATATAAGATGACCCTTAGCAACAAAAATATGCAAATGCTACAGCACTCTCTAAGTTTTACTGGAGCATCAAAACAGATGCATACACACTTCACGTAAATTGGTAATTCGTAGCCGAAACCAAGCCATTTGCTGTCAGGTGGTGGGGGGATGCAACCTATGTCTATTAGAAAAACAATTCATCATCAAAAATATTGGCAATGTAGGTCTACTTAATAAGCGGAACGAGCTCAGGATAGCCCTTAGGCACAGAAAATCGTTTCTAGAAGCCGGATTAAATTAATTTTTTTTTTATTATATATTGTTCTTTTATTCAGCTTTAGATTCCATACCTGCTTATCTCCCTTTAACCCGGCGATTGTTACCATATCATAAATAGACCAGTGTCTCCAGTATTAATTTGAAATTTCTCTTTATTTTTTTTATCTTTTTCTTTTTAATGAACACTACCTACAATTTATTTCCTGCATCTTTTGATCAATTTTTTTTTCGTTTATGAAGCAGTGTTCTTCCCATGTGATATCTGTGTATTTTTATAAAAACGTAATATATACTTTGTGTCTGATGAGCTGGAAAACCAGGAAAACTTAAGTCGCACACCTAAACGCATATATTAGGTTGGTGCAAAAATAATGTCGTTTTCTCACAGTAACATGCGAGAAAACGACATTATTTTTGCACCAACCTAATATATTAGGTTGGTGCAAAAATAATTTCGTTTTCTAACATATGTTACTATGTGAGAAAACGAAATTATTTTTGCACCAACCTAATATATATGTGTGTGTGTGTGTGTATATATGTGTGTGTGTGTGTGTATATATATATGTGTGTGTGTGTGTGTGTGCATATTTATATGTGTGAGTGTATAAATATGTGTATGTGTATATATGTGTGTATATATATGTATGTATATATACATTTGTGTCCATTTAAGTATGTATATATACATTTGTGTGTGTATTTATGCATGCATATATACATGTGTGTATATATGTATATATACATATGTGTGTATATATGTATATATACATATGTATATATACATGTGTATATATGTATCTATATGTACGTGTGTGTATATATGTATAGATATATGTGTGTGTTTATGTATATATATGTGTGTGTTTATGTATGTATATATATATGTGTGTTTATGTATGTATGTATATATGTGTGTATATATATGTGTGTGTATATATGTATATATGTGTGTGTGTGTGTGTCGATATCTATATATGTATAAATGTGCGTGTACATATATGTATATATCTTCATGTATGCATATATATATGTGTGTGTGTGTGTGTGTGTGTGTGTGTGTGTCTATGTCTGTGTAAAACAGGTTGTTTAATAAAACAAGGAGAAAATATAATCCGTCCGATAAGCATTTACTAAATATTAATTATTAACCATATGACAGAAATGAAGCATTTAAGTTCGGAATTTTCAGGCAACATGTGTCCTTCATAAACGGACCAAGGAATGAACAAAAAAATGGCAATTACTCACCGACAGATGTTTTTGTAGACGGTGTATTTTCTGATGGAAATTTTATTGTTAGCAAAAAAAACGATCTCTGTCTGATTCCTTGATGTGCGAAACATCTTATGAAAATAAACTAAAATTTAAAATTTTGATTGGTGTAAAAGCATTAGGCAGGTCTATTATTACTAGTGTGAGTGGTGGGGTAAGTGAGATTGTAAAGTTAGACGAAGAAAGTTATAGGTTGGGGAGGGGGAAAGACTTGTGTAGACCAACATTGTCAATGTAGAAATATGGGCTGTGGTTAGTATATGATGTGATGAACAAATGAGGAGGAAAAAATGGAATATATAATAATAAAAAATTATTAAATAAAATGAAAAGAAAAAATTAAAGGAACAAAAAATGGATAAAAATTTGGAAATTTATTGTTAACAGAAAATAAAATAAAAAATAATGGAAAAACTGCGAGGAAAAGCATATAGATATATAGATGCACATCCATACATAAGTGTACATAACTGTTATGGTCCAATATCCTCGCACCACAGTTATGGTCCAACGTTAGAACCAAGGAAGAACAACACGAACACAAGAGTAGAATAACAAAGATATATTACAACAGAAATATAGTACAAGTTGAAGTTGTTAGTAATGACTGTCCGTCTGGTTTAGAGTGAACTAATATTGTCTCGACTCGTTACACCATTCATTCATTATATCTCTTGAGAGGCACAGGAAGAGTCCATTATCGTTATAGGCAAGTTTCCATAACACCCCACTTCCAAAGCTTTTGCGTCTCAGGGGTCTTTAGTGTTTTTTCCTCTTTGGATTTATTATCAAAGGCTCTGTGACTTCTTTTCCTGGTCGATTTTGTGGTTCAGACATTTTTTGTTCGTGGGAAGATACTCCAATTTGAAATTGTAGTTCAGTAAATGTGTACCCCATCTTAGCAACCTATTTGCAGTGTAAACAGGTAGACCTTTCTTCGATCCGAATATTGTTAATAACGGCTTGTGGTCCGTCTGTAAAATAAAAAATCTACCGTAAATATATCTATGAAATCTTGTAACTGCAAAAATAATTCCCAGCGCTTCTTTTTCGATTTGTGAGTAATTTTTCTCTGCTTGTAGTAAAGTTCTTGAAGCATGCACAATGGGTTTTAGTGTCTCATCCGGCATTTTATGCAGTATACATGCCCCGACTCCATAGGCACTCGCGTCACTTGCGACTATTATTTCTAATTTTGGGTCATAATTATTTTGTCAAACGTTTTCTGTCCACTCCCAAACTTTTTCCTTCTTCAACAGTTCGTTTAGGGGTGCGCGTAATTTATGCATGTTTGGAATTAATTCTTGGTAACAATTCACTAAACCTAAGAAGCTTTTTAATTCGGCTACATTTTTTGAAGCTGGCATTTTTTTTATTGCCGTAGCCCTTTCTGGGTCTGGTCGTCTTCCTTCTTGATCGATGATATGTCCCAGATATTTTATTTCCTTCATAAAGAAATCGCACTTGTTTTCTTTTACCTTGAACCCATAGTTTTGTATTCTCCTAAAAACCTCTTGAACGTGTTCTCAGTGTTGCGCAATGTTTTTGCTATTTACCAGTATGTCATCCAGGTATGCAATCGTGAAATCAAGTCCGCCTAGCATAGTATCCATTATCTGTTGAAATATTGCCGGCGCGACCTTAATCCCGAATGGTAATCTTTGGAACTTGTATAATCCTTTGTGTGTGTTTATGCACAATAATCTCGAACTTTCCTCATATACTGGTATTTGTAGGTACGCTTCGCTCAAGTCTATTTTTGAAAAAAATTTCCTCCGTTTAGTTTTGTGAAAACTTCTTCTGGACTGGGTAGAGGATAGTGGTAATCCTTAATCGCTGCGTTTTAATCCCGTTGAGAAATCAGCGCATACTCGTATCCCCCCCGATTTCTTTTTGACGTAAACCGTAGGTGCGGCCCATTGCCTATATTCCACTTTTGTCAATATACCAGTTTTTTCGAGTCTATCCAACTCTTGGTTTATTTTTTTATTGAAGCAAAAGGTACGTTCCTTTTCTTCTTGCTGAAAATACTTCGGGGAAACTCTCTTTTAGTTTCTCCTTTAATTCATCTGCCTCGGTTGATAAACTTTTCACTTTTTGGCAGTACGTACTTATTGGTAAATCCCAGAGGTCGAATTTCTGTATCTAGTCCGTTCCAAATAAATTTTCTGTATTTCTTAGCACATACATTTTTAATTTTTTGGTCATTCCATTGAATGTCACATTTGTAATAACTTCTCCTTCAAATTTTATTTTTCTCCCAGTTACCGACCTCGCAAATTTATCGGTTCTCAACATGGTGGGTTTGTTCAATTTTCTCCATGTTTGTATGTTAATAATAATTAAATCCGATCCGGAATCCAATTGTAGTCTGACTTTTCTGTTTAACATTTCTACTTGCACGTATTTTCGTATGTTTGTCTCGTCCATTTGGTCAGTCCTCGTGACTCTTACTCTGCTTTTGCTTTCTTTCCTAGTCCAACAATGAGAACTTTTATGACCCACTTTTTTGCACGACAGATAAGTCTTAAAGCGGTATTGGGCAGTCTTTATACCAATGCAAAGTCCCACAGCGATAGCATGGACTGGGTGGTAGTTTTTTCTGATATTGACTTTTTGAAGTAGAAAAATTTGTTTGATCTGTTTTTGAGGAGGGAAAATTGGTTTGTTTTGTTTTTGAGGAGGGAAAATTGGTTTGTTTTGTTTTTGAGGATATGCAAAAACGTGTTTGTCGTTGTACTTTAATACGTATGTGCGCCATGCCAGATTCTTCAATATCTTTCGAGTCCTTCTTCACGCTTATACATCTCTGACAGTGTGCTGTTTCTTATTTTACTTTCCACACACACATACACACAATAAAAATTAATTCACACCACGTGTATCCAAAAAATTACAATTGCGCGGGAACTCTCTCCTTACCATACCCTGTGGGGTCAAAAACAAGGACGGCGCACCCAAAAGTTCGGACGTAGTGGAAAGCACACTACGTGGTCAAAAATATGATTTATTGACCAATCAGGGCTCGACATAAGAAACCCATTTCTTAATCTCCCCGGAGCCTCATCATTCAGATATAAGGAAGATAGAAACTCTCATCAGACCAGAGGGAGTACAGCGACAAGCTGACATCACGGCTTTACGGACAATTCCATTGTGTACAAAAAATAATTCTTATATATTTTTTTTACGAAAATAAACAAAAGTTTATTTTACTTTATTTGTAGTGTATTTTCTTTTTATTATTTGTTTGAGGGATTTCTTTGCACCCTCTACAACAGTCTTCAGCCAATTTTTGTAGCGTCAAATCTGGTTCACTCTCCAGTTTTGTAAGAATTCTGCGTCTGATCGCCGCGTCTTTCGTCGAAACCAGGCCTTGAACGAATATTAAATATTTAAAATTGTCCGGGCTGAGTTCAGATAACTTAAAGTCATCACAGTGTTTATTTACAATGGAAGCGAATGTTATATAGTCTTTGCTGTCCTTTTTTGTTAGATTCAGACATTTCCATCTTTTGTGGAATAGTGAGGTATTTGGGCTAAATAGTTCTGTTAACAGTTTTATGGCTTCCTTGAAAGTTAAATCATTTGTTTTCCTTGGTAGGATGTAGTCTACGAATTTAGTGTGTTCGCTAGACACTAATTTTCTTAGTAGTAGACGTACTTTTCTCGCGTCTGACTAATTTCCGCGATCAAACTCATATAAATCTTCGTACCATCTGAAGTAAGCTGCGAAGGTTTTTTTGTCTTCGTCTGGTTTATACGTGAATTCTTCGATAGAGTTCCATATAGTATTTTGCGAGAGAACTGTTTCATTTTCGGAATTTTGCCCTTTATTTGTTATTATTACCCATAGCAATAATTCTTGTAGTTCCAGATGCTTCTGTTCGTTTTTCTGTTGTTGCTCAATTTGTGTTTTCATAAGTTCCAATATGGTTGCCTTAAAATCTTCCATATTTACCGTAATTATGTGTAAGTATTTTTCTTTTAGTTTAGACTTCAGGTCTTTGTTGTCTGTTATTCTGAAACCTTAGTACGGAAAAAAAATTCCTGTTTAGAATTTGTGCCTTTGTTACTACTGTAAAGTTGGTGTCCAAAAAGAAAATTTTCTCTTTTTTTTTTTCTTATGCTCGCGTAGAACTTTTTTTTCTCACTATCTACGTTTTTGTAGATTCTCCGCGTAGAGCTTGTTTCTTGAGTATACTTTTTTTAGGATTTCTCCGCGTAGAACTTGTTTCTTAAGTATACTTTTTTTTTTTAGGTTCTCCGCGTAGAGTTTGTTTCTTCAGTTTTTTTGTCGCTACTGTTATGGCCGACGGATAGCAAAAAGTTTTGTCCTCCGCATAGAATTCGTTTCTTCAGTTCCTCGTCGCCACTGTTATGGTCCAATATCCTCGCACCACAGTTATGGTCCAAGGAAGAACAACACGAACACAAGAGTAGAATAACAAAGATATATTACAACAGAAATATAGTACAAGAAGTTGAAGGTGTTAGTAATGACTGTTCGTCTGGTTTAGAGTGAACTAATATTGTCTCGACTCGTTACACCATTCATTGTATTTAATATCCCACCCACGAGGAATATATGTGGCACGAGGCCGAGATTAAAGTGGGTTTCTCCGAGCCCGTAGGCTCGGCCAAAAATATACACTTTGAACCCGCCTAGACGGGTTCAGGGCCTGTCTACCTCCCCGGACGAAACCTTGCCCTTCGGCAAAGCTTCGTCCGGGTTCCTCTCTGCCAAAGCAGAGAGTTCAACAGTCATGACCTGGTGCTCGTTACACCATTCATTCATTATATCGCTTGAGAGGTGCAGTATTTATAGTGTCAGGAAGAGTCCATTATCGTTATAGGCAAGTTTCCATAACAATAACAGTGTGTAAATATACACAAGCCACTACACGAACATTTGAATCTCAATAGACGTAAAGATATAAATACACATACAAGATTAATATGTATTTACACTAACCTTCTCCACTCCTAACATAAGCTTATATGTAAAGGAGTCATAGTGATAGAATCAATGATGGTACAAAAGAGGGTGACTGGAAAGTAGCCCTCAGTGTACAGATCAATACTTCCATTACTGAATATTGCATCATGAATGAACTCATAGGTGGTAGAACATAAAAATATAGTAGGTAGGTGATGGCTGTTAAAAATATAGCAGTGAGTTGATGGCTGTTAAAATTTAGAGTTAAAATGTGGGTGGAGGGTTTACTCAACCGAAGAATGGTGTTGCTGATAATGGTTTTCCTTGTAGAAATTGTACTTTCTGAGTAATCCCTGTTTAGTCATTCTATATGGGAATTTACTTTTAGGATATACTTCAACTCCGATCTGCGTCTATCCTCCCATCTACTAAACCAAGATACTAAAAGCATGTGCCCAACATTGTTGAGGCTATGACCAAGTTGGTTGAAGTGTACAGAGACTAGGAAATTTTTGTTGTTGACCCTGATGTTTTTCTTGTGGTTATTGAGCCACAAACAGAACTCTGTTCTGGTTTCTCGCACATAATTCCCCTTCTTGCATTTGTGACAGGAAAGTAAATATACAAGATTGGAACTGTCACAGCTTAGAGCTGACGATTTGAATATCATGAGAGTACCAAGGGGTGGGTACGTAAATGTTATGAGTGATGATGTGTTTGCAGACCAGGCGCCGGGGTTTGTTGCAGGTGACATTCTCTTGGTGAAGTGATAAGTTGCAGATGTTTGATGATGTTAAAAGTCTGAAGATGTTGGGGTTGGGAGGGGGGGGCTGTCGCCTCACATGTAGGGGGTTATTGCCAAATAATTTACTAATAGTATTGTTTAGTTTTAAATGTTGGAAATCTTTAGTTAAGGTGTGGGAAAGTTTGTGGATGTTGTACCTAAAATAAAAGAGCATGGGGATTCTGGAATTCTTCTTTTTATTAGGTTGGTGCAAAAATAATGTCATTTTCTCACATATGTTCCTATGTGAGAAAACGACATTATTTTTGCACCAAACTAATAATTAAATAGTTGAGGACAGTTTTTCTGTTATGTTTGGAGGCTTTAGTGATAGATTCTTTGATTATTTTGAGTGCGTAATTCTTATTAAGAAAGTGATTGCAAAGTTGTCCTATGTGTTTGTTGCAATCTTCCTTGTGAGAACAGATGAGTTTAATGTGTAAACATTGTCTGTAGATTATAGAATTTTAAAGGCTTGTGGGGTGGCAGCTATTGAAATTAAGATAGTTACGACCATCAGTAGGCTTGGTGTATAGTGTAGTGGAAATGTGGTTATTATTGAGACGTACTAGTGTGTCCAGAAACAAAATGTAAGTGGAAGAATAACCCATAGTAAATTTGATGGTGTGGTGGAAATTATTAGGATGTTTTTTAAGATCTAGGAGATTGTTTTCTCCGTGTGTCTATATGAAGAAGATGTTGTCAATGTACCTGTGGTAGTGTAGAGATGACAGGTGGTATCTACTAAACATATCTTGTTCAAGGGCATCCATGAAAATGTTAGCATAACTGGTGGCCATTTTTGTTCCCATTGATCTGCCTCTAACTTGAAGGAAATGGTGCTTGTTGAACTGGAAGTTCTTGTGTGTGAGTATAAAATATATAATGTTTGAAATATCTAGTATATGGTGCTTGTGAGAGCCTCTGGTGCATAAAATTATTTTGCAGGCTAGTATACCTTCCTCATGTGAGATGTTAGAATATAAAGATGACACATCCATGGTCACAAAGTATACATTGTCAGGTAAATTATCTATATTACTCAGAATTCTTAAGAAATGGGTAGTGTCTTTAATAATAGCTGTGAATAGAGGTTAATAGAGGTTTAAGGATTTGGTCAATGTAACCAGAAATGTGTTGTGCCAGGGTTCCTATATCAGAAACTATAAGCCAACCGGGTGGATGGATCTTAAGAGATTCTATCAGGTCATGCATCTTGTGAGGGGTTACTGTTGATGTCCTCTACAGAGAGGTCGGTGGTTGTGTCTTTGATTATTTTAGGAAGTTTGTGTAATTTGGGGAGGGTGTAGAATGTGCCAGGTTTGGAAATTTCTGGGATTAAAGCATTGATGGGTGCCTATATGCTGATTAGAGAATGAAATTCAGATCTAAAATACTTGGTAGGATCTAGGGAGAGATTATTTTTATAAAAACATGGATCATTGAGCTGTGATTTTGCTTCTCCGATATTTTTTACTCTTGTCCATAATGGTGATTATATATATATATTTATATGTGTGTCTATATATATATATATATATATATATATATATAAATTTTTAAAAAGAATATTTTGTGAAAGAATTTTTTTTTTTCAATTTAGCCAAATTCTTTATTCTTTTTCTCTTCGTCACATTTGTCCCTGACTATCCCACATTATGACAATGGAAAATCTACCAAGAATGGTGATATATTGTAAGAGCCTGGATGCAAATTTACCATGGTTGATTTAGTGATCAAGGCACTTTCCAGACATTTTCATTTCAGTGGATTATTTTCTCTTTTAATCAAAGTAGCATTCCCTATGTTAAAATTGTGGCCACTTTCATTATGGTGAACATCCAATATGTTTTCTCTGTTGTTTTTTTTAAAATGTCCCATTTGTGTTCATATAGAGTTTTGTTTAAAATCCTTTAGGTTTCTCCAATCTATTTTTTCCTGCAATTTTTGCACTTTATAGAGTAAATTCCTCCTTAAAGTTTTGGTTTGTTGCTTTGATTTTTATTGCTTAAGTCTTTTGTTGTTTCAGATGTAGTTGTGACAAATTTTATTTTGAGTTTAGATAAATTCTTTTTAGTTGTAGTTGTGATAGAGTTAGTGGGTAGAATAATATATTTTTTTGATTTGTTGGGTTTGTCAGGAAGGACAGCTCTTCTATTTTGGAATATTTTATAGGCCTTTTGCTTTTAAATATGAAATAGAGTATTGACGGGTCTTAAATACAATTTCAATATATTTCTCTTCTTTGTGTAAATGTTGAAAGCTTCAAATTTTCAGTGCTCTTAAATAGAATCCAATGATCATTCCGGATTTTATTTAGTTGTTATGATGTGAATAGAAGTTTATTGAGTTAATTTTATTGGTTGATTTTCAGTGGACACTAAGTTTTAGGCTGTTGTTAACTCAATGTCTAAAAAAGATAAATATTTTTTTTTGTATTTCATATGTGAATTCTATCAAGTGTTCGACTTAGTTTATCTACAAGATCCAGTAAGTTTGTAACATTAATAGAGCATCATCAATATAATGGAAGTAAGTTGATTGTTTAGGTAAAATGTTTTGGAAAGAAGTAGACTCGAGAAATGTGGGATAGCCAGGGACAAAGGTGATGAAAAGAAAAAGAATACAGACGAATTTGGCAATGTTTAAAAAAAAATTTCTTTCAAAAATTTTGAAACTACCAGCATTTCTTGTTTTGTATGCATATGTAGACTTGGCATCATCAACAAAGCCCAGTATGATGAAATCCTAACGGATGAAACATGTCACAAAAACTTTTTTCCTGTTTGTCATACTATTTTCTAAATATTTTTGGCCCAATAATGATACTTCATACATTGAGTACATATTAAATTTTATTAAACTTAAACAATATTTTTAAAACAACAGTTTTCATCAAAACAATGATATAATTTGTCTATTTGGAACTTATTGCAAAGCTGTATGATAAACATTTTTGATTTTTCCATTGAGGATCAGTACAAATAGATTGTTTCTATTCCAAGCCCTTGAACAACCAACATAGAGCTGGCCGTGAGAAAAGCAGGCTTTTATCAGATGATATCCAGTTACTTTCAATGATTGGCCCTTGGACTTATTGATTGACATTCCATAGCTCATTCTCACTGGAAATTGAAGTCCTTTGAACTCAAAATGAAAATCTGGAGGAAAGGAATTAAGTGGATTCTTGGAATTAAAACTCTTTTCTCCTTTCCTGGATCTCTGCTTCCAAGAGATGTGGAAGCATCTTCTTCACAATTAATCTTGTTCTATTACAAAGTTTTGGAGGATCCAGATTTCTCAATAGCATGACTAGTACATTTTATTTTAGTTCCACCTTGTGTGATGACATTCCAGGAGGATTCAATGAATTCAGGAACTCTATTTGATATCTCTACTTGACTACCTGCTCTTGTTCAACCATATTAGCATTTCAAAAGTACTTCATGCTTTCTTTTGGATTTTCTTGAAGGAGTTTCCAGTTGATGCTATCCACAGTTTGATTCTTGGGAACTAATATGGCAATCTCACAAAGCCAGTTTAAATCAATGAGATGGTGTTTAATGTTTGGAGAAACATGATTAATCATGTCTTGGATACTTGAGACCAAAACTCCACAACCATTTGAGGTGTGTGTGTGTGGGGGGGGATATCTCCATTTTGGTCCATTTTGATTGCTCCATTGGCAAGCTGCAAATCTTTCTGCTTTAAGGTCACCTTTCATTCTAACTCTCATTATTTGTTTTTTGTCTATGAACATGGCTCCAGATCTAAAAGTTTTTCAGAGAGTTGTGTTCCTTTAATTGAAAAAGTGTGGCACACACAAACATTTTCACATTTATTATATAAAGATAAACAAAGGTGAGATAATTGAAAGTTAGTTTTGTCCATTTAATTGAAAATGTGTGACACACACAGAAATTTTTGCATTTATTATATATGATATATGTGTGTATGTATATATATATGTGTATCTATATATATATATATGTACACATATATACAGACACACACATGTGTGTGTACATATATACATATGTGTGTGTGTGCACACATACATATCTATATGCATGTGTATATATGTGTGTATATGTACATTTATGTGTGTGTATATATATGTATATATGTGTGTATGTATATATAGATGTATGTGTATATATGTGTGTATATATATAAATATATATATATGTATATATGTCTGTGTATATATATAAATATATATATATATGTATATATATATGTGTATGTATATATATGTGTGTGTGTGTGTGTATATATATATATATACATACACACACACACATATATATATATATATATATATGTGTGTGTGTGTGTGTATGTATATATGTATTTTCCAAGCTTGCTTAGATGTGGCACAAGGCCGAAATATAGGGCACCCAGTGAGGATCGAACTCACTACTCATTTGTAATTGTGCTAGCGAGACAAGCTTACTAACCATTACACCCCCTTGGGGTGCCCGTGTGTGTACACTGCGTTCTGCTTGATTATGCAAAGTAAATTTTTCAACTAATGTGTCAATAAATTCTGTTTTTTTCAGACTTGGTGCTTCTTACAGATTAAATTATACTTTCAGACAAGTAAGTATGGTCAATGAAAAAAAAAGTTGTATAGTAACATACTTCTTTTTCTCAAAGTATGTAAAAAGGCACAGTTTCAAGTGTTCGGTCTGATTAAGCAATCACCATATAAATCCTTAATATGGGTAATATGGGCAATCACCATATAAATCCTTAATATGGGTAATATGGGCAATCACCATATAAATCCTTAATATGGGTATGGGTAAAACGATCATGCTGAAATTACTCGCATGCCCTGAAGTTATCTGTCAACACTAGAAATTTCAAAAAAGTTACAGAGAGACCACCATACAATCAAAGCATTCATCTTGGGCAGTAAATCATGCAGAAAGACACCTAAACGATCGCATTTATGAAAGTTAACTGTCAGACATCTTCATAAAATTAAATATGAAGTCTCGAAGAAACCGCATGAAACTAGTAAAAAAATATTTGAAAGTGCTGGAGTGCCCAAAGTTGGTAAAACTACCTGTTGTGAGGTCCTCAACACCCTTGCCAAAGTGAAGAGTCCCATCAAGAGGCCCCCATTGAACAAAGCAAACAAGATGAAAAGAGTTGAATGGGCACACAGTTACATGAAGACCAATTTTAGCAATGTGATTTTCACCGATGAGTGCCATGCTACACTTGATGGGCCTGATGAGTGGTCATCAGGATGGGTGTTAAATGGTCGACCAGCAGGAGTACGCATTCGTCGACAACAGGGTGGCGGAGGAGTGATGTTTTGTGCTGGGATCCGCGGAAATGAACTAATAGGCCTACACAAAGTACCCAAAGGGCTTAAGCTAAATTCAAATGCATATTGTAGGCTTTTGGAAGATTCCTTCCTGCCCTGGCTTGATAAACAACCAATTCAGAAAAGAAGATCGTTGATATTTCAGCAGGATAATGCTCCAGCACATAGATCAAGAAGCACCACCAATTGGCTATCAGACTATGGGTTCAAAAGGCAAAATTTAATGGTATGGCCTCCAAACAGCCCTGATTTATTTCCAATAGAAAATTTGTGGTCTATAATCAAGAGGCAGATTAATGTTGAAAACAAGCAATTCACCAGCTTAGAAGTCCTGTAGAAAGCAATTGTAAGTGCTTGCCGATCAATCAAACCTTCTGAAATTGAAACATTGACGTCAGCAGTGGACAGACACCTCATAACGGTTTTGAAGAATGGAGGATGTCATGTTTGTTCGTAGCCACATTAACAGACTTGTTTTGTTTTGTTTAACATGCTATACATATGTATTATGTAATGTAAGACTTAGAACACACGATGTATTGTCATATGCGCCACAATTCAATTAATAAAATTTAGTATAAAATGTGTTTTTCTTGTTTTATTTTCCATTTGCATAATGAAAGTGAACACTAAATTAGGGCTTAAGTTCATAAATCATTAAAAAGAAACTCGTTTTGTATATTTTGACAACTTAAATGATAGACAATATAATAAAATAGTATCAACAACACTTTACATTTTATTCTTCAGAATATATTGCTTAACTTGGATATTTTTAGGTAAAAAATAACTTTGCATAATCAAGCAGAACACAGTGTATATATGTATGTGTGTGTATATATATATATGCATATGTATGTATATATATGTGTATATATGTGTGTGTATGTGTGTGTATATATATATATATATATATATATATATATATATATATATATATATTTATATTTAAACATATATTATTAAATATAACAGACAATGAATGTCTATTATGTCTGATCATGAGTTGTTTGAATGTTTGCTTTAATTTCTGGTGAAAATAATGACAAAAATTGTCCAATATTAAAAACATATATATATATGTCTTTAAATAATTATTGATTGATTTGTTTTTTATAGATTATCATCTTTTTGTCGGTTATTTAAGCTGAATCACATTTTTGGATTGCAAGAATATTTTCTTTTTTTGCTGATTGAATATTTCAAGAATAATTGTTTGTAATTTTCCACATTGCAAGTCCTACTCTTTAACCCATAGCTGGGATGAGGAGATAGATTTATAGTTTTTTCAAGGGTACTTGTGTGTAAATCAATGTAATGAACAAGACTCTAATTTCTCATTCTGAGCAGCCATCACCACCTGCACATCCATCATTATTAGATAAATAAAAAGGTTGTATCTGCTTGTCTGAAATGTGTTTGTTCTCCAGTAATTCAGTGGGTGATAGGTTTGGTTAAATATAAAGACACTTATTATTGTTTATATATATATATATATATATATATATATATATATATATATATATATATATATATATACATACATACAGTGTAACCCGGATATAAGAGAGTTGTAGGGACCGGAGAAGTCTCTTATATCCGGGTTTATCTTATATCCGGGTCTGGTCTAATTTATATACATTAACACAGGCTCTAATTTGGGACCAGATAAAATCTCTCTTATATCCGGGTCTCTTATATCCGGGTTACACTGTGTACACTTTATAAATTCAATGTATGGCAAAAGTAATATTTGCCAAAATGAGTGGCTGTTTGTGTCTGTATGTATAAGCAGGAATTTTTAATTTAGGTAGGTGTCATTGAATACTGCAAACAAGTTTGTTTTAACCATGTTTTATTCACATTCATACAAAAAACAGATTTTTTCACATGTATATAGTAAATAATTAATAATTTATAGTAGATAATTAAATAATTTCTGATAAAGCTAACTAGGAAAACATTTTAAAATTATAAAGATTTTCATCAAAGACAAAAACGTTGTGTCCAAAGGGTGGCTTTTCTCTTGACACCATTATTATTGTATACTTCCTTTGGCAATACTTATTCTTTTAAAAAACTTACAATTCTATAAACAACATAAATGTTACATACTATTTACTTGGTAGATTACAATGTTAATTTTATATTTATGAGATTATAAAAATATTTGAAACAATTTTAATGAAATATTTCTTATTTTACCATTTTATAAAGATTCAGTATTTCCCATTTTATGGAGAATTTTTTTATTCATAAAGTTATAAAAATGTCTTTGAACAAGAAAATTCAAATAAACAAAATGATGAGGAACTAATTATAAATTTTGAAAAAAATGTATTTTCTGGTCATTTCTTTTATTTGCTCTTGCTACAATAAGTTTACTAAAATAGTTTGAGAAAGTCTCTTCCTCTAAACCAAATATCCTTTTAATTTTAGATTTTAGATGAGAACACAAACACTCAATATTTTGAGCATGTATCTCCCTATTCATTAGATGGACAAAGTTTTCTTTGTGTATAATTACAAAATGTATGTAATTTTTACCAGGTATTTCTATTTTTTTTTTTTTTTTTTTAAGCATTTCACCCCAAGCAAGGCTGGAGCCACTAGGACGCAAGGGGTTACAGAAAATTTAGAGCAAGATCAGATAGGAGTGATAGAAGAAAGGATGAGGGTAGTGGATAGATCAAGGCAACTGGAGATGTCGATTGACATTACACTTGAATAGCTGGAGATTATAGCTCACAGGGAAACAGGAATAGGGAAGGGAGTTCCACAGGCGAGAGGTGTGAGACGTGAAGCTATTGGAGTAGAAGAGACGGCTACATTTAGGAGTTTATTAATTAGACATCCTAGATAATAATAATAAAACAAAAAATTGGGTAATTAAAGTAAGAAGTAAGTGAAGATACAAAATAATCTGAGAAGAAAATGTATAATATTTGGAAAAATCATGTTTATTTAAATTTTCTTGTTCAGAGACATTTTTGAAGATTTGATTTCATATTTCTTTATAAAATGGTAAATAATAAATCCTGCATTTTAGTTTACATATTTTTATAATTTCATAAATATAAAATTAATCTTGTAAATAAATAATATAACAAGTAAATAGTTTGTAACATTTTTGTTATTATAATTCAAAATATAACTTTTTAAAACAACATTGCCAAGAAAATATATACCTTTTTCTGAAAGTTGATCAAATTATTGATCTTGTCTCTATTTGTTTGGTTATTACCTCATTTTAGTTGATTCATTTTTCAGCTTTCCTTATGAAAAGGGGCATTGGAGTCTGTGAACTTTATAAAATGAGAAAAATATTGGCTACTTTAATGATAAATACTGGCTTTCTTGTAGAAATAGCACACCAAAGAAGTCCAAAGAATGAATCATTTGAAACATTGTGTTAGCAACAAGAAACAATAAAAAGAAAAAAAAGGTTGATAGTCTGAATACTGTATATTTCTGTGTATAAGACAATCTTTAACTCCACAAAATTACCCTTAAAAATTGGGGGTTGTTTTATACTGCAATTCTAAAAAAGAAACATTAAATTCTAAATGATGTTTGTTGATAGACTAACCTTGGCCTCACTGATCAATAACACACATGAAAAGATTCACATTATCAAATAAACTGATGATAAAAATAATAAAACCAATTCTATTTTATATATTACTGGCATAACTTCATAATAAATTGCCTATTCGATGTATAATTCCATATCAATTTGTATCAATGCAAGCTCAGCTGACAAAATGTAAACATCAAGTTATGATTGTGTTCACAGTAACCTTCATCATTTGTTAAAATTTGAATAATCATCATGGTAATGTTAATTACGGTACTAATAACATTTAGGATAACTAAATAATTAAAAATTTCAACTGGCTTAGACAGAAGTTAAGAACAAAGTGAATTAAAAAAAAATGTTGAAAGTGGTATGTACTATTATTGTAGATTATCGTACTGTTATTAGCAGTTTTTATGATTGTTAATGAAGTATAAGTAAATGGACATTAGTACACCAGGCTGTTTGTAACTGTTTAGATATTTGAAAAGAAGAGTAAGATGAAGAAGAATCAATATTAGCAAGAGATCATGTGATGAAACATAAACAAAATAATAATTTCCCTTTTAGGGGGGGATGTATAGGAAAAACATGATATAGAATAGGTTTTGTTATTTCGTTTATTTTGAATTTTTAAGAATAGAGTCAGTAAGAACATTTCCAATAACATCATCTTTATTTAATTAATAAGCAGTCATGCTACAGGTATAGGATAAATTCATAATAATTTGACCTCGTCTTATCTAAAGGTCACTTTATATGAGGAAATATATGGTAATTATTGGAATGATAACACTGTGGAACACATATTTTATTGAATGATATCTGATACCTGATTCTCAGTTATTTGGGTGCACTGTGTATGAATTTCAACTCGGTTTGGCTCTATCAGGTCCTGATTCTTGTCAACAGCCTATGTGCCATTTTCCAGATTTTTGAAATTAGGACTAAAAAATTAAGTCATGTGTTAAAATCTTTTGGTTTCAGGAATACAAGCATTTCAAATTACAGCAAAATTACATTATAATGATAGAAATGACTTAAAATAAAAACCCAAACAAATATGAAACTTTTACTGTGGCAAAAATGTTTTTTTTACAAGACTTTCTAGTGTATTTGCTTGTTAATGGCAGGTCTCTTTTCAAGCCCCAGCAGTAATTGGCCATTATGTAGGAATCCTAGTGTCCTTGGTATCATTCCTCCATAATTTTCATATCTTGGTGGAATCTATCACCCTGGTTTGTCACATAAATCACCCAAATTACTTGGAAATTGGTCAAGATGGCTATTCAAAAAATGCATTTTTACACTCATATTGCAACCTAACTCTTTATAGTCCTTTATAAATTTTTTTATGATCTCTTCATAGTTATCTGCTCTATAGTTACTTAAAAAGTTTTCTATCAAGTCCATGAATGAAAACCAGGCATTTTTTTGCATTCATTCCTGACATTAGGAAAATTGCTGTCTTTAATTAATGTTCTTATTTGTGGACCGTCAAAAATTCGCATTTTGATATTTTTTATAACTTAAACTTGGAAATTTTGAAGTTATGCATTTGAAAACCCTCGCCGTTTATATCTAAACTTTTACATATTGTTTAATGAGGCAAAGTTTGATATGCAGATGAGGAAATAGGATTTTATCTCTGCTCACTAAAGGGGGATTAATTATGTTTTATTTTCTCCGACAGTAAGTAATGTTTGTGCTGGCTAGATTTGTTTGAAATAATATTCTTTCTTAATTCTGCTGTCCCATAAGCAAAGGGATTTATATTTAGCATACCCTCCTTGTTGTCCTAACCAAAAATTAACCATTTTTAAGTCAACACATATGATCCACTCATGCTCCCTAAATTTGATAAGATTTAAAACCTTTTCTATATGTTCATACTTTTCTTTTAATTTTATTGAGTGCCTAATTGGTATTGAGCCATATAGATTGGTATTATGCAACAACACACACTTAAGACTTTTTTTTTTGAACTGTCTAAAAACAAGTGCCGGTTATTTGGATTGTAAAACTCAACCCCCATCTTCCTTAATAAACCAGGTAAATTGCAGCAATATACTAAACTATCCTCTGTTTTAAAATATATAAGAAGTTCTTCTCTTTTTTGTAAAATGAAATGTATATGTTTGAAGTAAGTCAGTTTTTTCTTTAAGTCTTAAAGCTAAGATTTCTGCAGCCTTTTTGGTAAATTTAGATCTCTTTCAAGATCATTCAACTCAGCCTGGTTAAAATTTTGCAGATTGTTTTCACTTTCAAATACACTGGGATCAAAATCAGTGTCTGACTCATCAGAGTGCATAACAATATTTTCAAGAAATACCTTTAACTAATTCTTGAGTTGGCAGATCCTTAAATCATTTGAATGTAGCACAGATCATATGGCGGTGTCAAAATTTGGATACAATGTTTTTTTTCTTAGTGAAGCTGAAGTCTTGACAAAGCTAAAGTGGCAATTGGTCTTGTGATTAGTAGGCTCTTGCCACACCTGATATGGAAAAAAATTGTAAAGTGTTCACAAAAACAACAAAAAATTTATTTTTAGGAATTTTATCAAAAGTTATCTCCCAAAGATTTAACAGTTCTATGTGTTTTAACCTTATGCAATATTTGAGATTCTTATAAAAATTTTGTAAATTTTTATGTGCCTAAGTTAAATTTACATTTAGGTAAGTTACAGTATACTAGTGAGGACATTTTTGAATCCAAACCCTTCATCCAATGTCGTAGTTTTTCAATGCACATAGTGCAGGTCTTATGTGGAGCCCACAATTTATCTTGGTCTCCCAGTTTTATGCCAAAATAAGTTAAGTAAGCTTTTTTTATATAGTCAGTTATATTTGTTCATTGATGTGAAAGTGTAAAATTTCCACATATAAGACAAAACGAATCAGGGCTGTTTTTGCATTTGAACTTTCAAGTGCATAGTGACATATTGCTTGATTCTTCTGCCAAGGTATTTAATACATATAAATTTAAGAAAATCTGAAAAAACAAAAATTGGTTTAAATAAGTACTTATGAAATAGGTAACTACAATCTATGAAATTAAACTTGAAACACGGATGAGTAGGTACAATATAAAATATGCCTAATTAAATCAACTATTAACTCATGATGACAAAATTTCTCAATAAATCATATGCCAATTCAAAACTATGTTAATGCCCAAACTTAATTAACTGACTGACTGATTGAATTGGCTGATTAGCTCTGGAAATAAGGTGCTTTTATATATTTCAGTTGTTCCTCTACAATATTCTACAGAAAACAAAAATCCTCGAAAAAATTAAAGAATTCTATGATATTTTTAGTTTAATTTACTAATATTAAAATGGGTTAAAAATGACAAAATTAAAAATATTTTTAGGGTGTTACATATAAAAGAATACATAATACAACAATAAGAATAGGTACAAATACAGAACAGTACATAATATGTAACTGCAAAAAGACTTAGCAAGTATTGAGAAAAAAACTTTTTATGAATACAATGAAAGAGGATGGATGTTGAGCAAAATCAGGACCTGATAAAGCAAAACCTAGTAAAAATTTGTACTTGGTGCACTCAAATTACATAGAACTAACTGTCAAATCTAATTCAATAGACAAAAAATTGAAATTTGTTCACCAGTGAATGAGTCATATCATAATTATTGGAATGATATTGTAATTATAGGAATGATCATCTCAAAGTTAGAGAATGTATTATCTTTCTTAAACATTTCATTATTTCGGCTACATCACCCAACCATCATCAGGTTCTGTCTGGTAATCTTCAGCAATAGATCCCTGCATTCAAATCCCTGTAATAGAGCAGATTGACTAGTTTTGTTTGAGAAACCAGCCTAAAAGCCTAAATAAGGATATACTCTGTCAGGATTTCTTGCTCTTGACACACCTATGGCTGCAATACATGTGGTACCACTATAACCTAATGAGATACTGGAGATGTCATGTGATTGTATTTGTCTGATGAGCCATTTCTTCTAAGTGAATTGCTTTGTTACAAAATTGTTTTTTAGTGTTTTATTTCAGTTTATATTTAGATTTGTAATGAAAATAGAAAATTACATTTTTATTTTGGGAATAAAGGATTTGGTGTTTTTAGTTATACATGGTTTAAATATATTTTGAACTCATTGTAATATTTAAGTTCCAAACATATATTTAATGCTCTATACTGATCATTAACAATTCCTTTTTTTTTATTTCTAAGGTTATTTCAGGAGCATTTATATATTTAATATATTAGCTGCTAATGCAATCTATGATATTATTTATTAAACAATGTATTAAAACTTTCATTTGAACAGATAATAACTAATTTCTATTCATCCATAAAAGTGAAAAACAGTCTTTATTATTCTTTCTTAATTTATTAGTAGTGTTACTCAAAATTTGTTTCTCTAAATAAAAGTTTGAAAACTGAATAATTTTGTGTAAAACTGATACATAGAACAAAAAGACTACATGATGTTGTCTGGGAAAGTTCCCAGGCTAAACCTAAAAAAAAAAGTATACAATTATACTATATTAAATATCTTTTATCTTTTGGAATTGTCTCCTTGAGATCATTTCCAGTGATCTCTGCATCTCTTCTATGTCTCACAGGTACCATATAAGTTATCTTCTTGAAGGCTGTCCAGTATTGTTTGTGATTCCATTTAAATTTCATAGCATGTATATTGCAGTATCTCTTTGGCTTCAATTCCATTTTTGAGAAATGTGTTGAAGTCACAAGGAGATAGATTTTTCCATATTTTCTTGTGATTTGCTGGTGATAATGTTCCTACAGGTTCATTATCTTGAACTGATATTTGATTGACCTTAGAACATTGCATGCTACTCATAAAGATGCTTATTAAAAGAAACCTGATGAAACATTTCAAAAGTTGCAGCAATAGATTTTCTGAGCCTTTTAGTGAGTACAAAATATTAATAATTCCCTTTATCCATGCAAAGAAAGTTAATGAAGGATGATAATAATAAGGAAACACACAGGTGATTTTAATGGATACTGTTTGTATTGATTTGTTGACCTCTGTGAATGCTTGATTCATTGTGTCGGGGTCACCAGATTATAGTTGTGTGGGACTTCAGGGTTAAAATGGACAATTGATTTATCCATGCCAAGAAGGTTAATGAAGGCTGATAATAACTAGGGAACACTTGAGTAATTTTAAACAAGATAAGGAATTTATTTACAAATTTACATGCTTGAAATTTTTGCCCGTATCAAATTACTCACCAATTATATTATCAGCTTTAAACAAGCACTTAACACTTCAAAGAACTTTATTTCAACAATCCAAGAAAGCTAAATATTTCAAATTATCTCTCTTCATCTACTTTTGAATGTATGCAACTGTATAACCCTATGTGAACAACAAACTCTCTTAACTTTTTTTTAAACATTTTTTAATATTATTTTGTGTCAGATCATTTTATCTGTTGTATGAACATTTCCTCATCATGACAACTCGTTGAAACTGGGACTGATTTATTTTCATGAAACCAGCTATTGACACAACTTCAAGCATGTAAATTCGTAAATAAATTCCTTATCTTATTTTGTTAAAATTACCTGTGTGTTTCCTAATTATTAACAGCTCCCATTAACCTTATTTGCATAAGTAAATCAATTGATCATTTTAACCCCAAAGTCCCACACCACTATAGCTTGATACATTATTGATTGAATTTGTCAACCATCATAAAGATTGCAGAACTATTTTAACACAACATTACAAATTTCACATAATAATTGAACATGAGTAAATAGCTAAAAATCTATTGGCAGACCGACTCGGTTGGTTGGGTGGGTATTGATGATTATTAGCTGCAAGCATATTTCCATTGAACAGTTATAGCATTTACAATGGAGAAACATTATGATACCACATTTATATACATAATTGCACAATAATATTAAAGGAGATAAGGTTAAAAAAACAATTTTCCCTATGAAAAACAAAACAATTCTGACTATGAAAATGAAAAACAGAAAAATAATAAAAAAGTGATAGAATTATTTTAATCTGCAAAAGTTTTATATGCAATACTAATAAGGTGTGTGTGTGTGAACCAAAAAAATACCCATTATTACTTGCATTTGTTTCAAATTCAACAACTTACAAGTGGCTTAAAAACGAATACTTAATTAATTTCTTTTAAGCCTATTTTACTAAAAAAATTTAATGTTTAAATTTTTTTAGTAAAATAGGCTTAAAAGAAATTAATTAAGTATTAGTTTTAGTTTAAATTTTAAACTGATACAAGCCCACAACCTGATACAAAGTACCGAATGTGTATAAAACTCATTAACTATTGCCTACAATAGTAGCTTACTAATTATCGCTTTGCAGTAGATATAGTCAGATACAAAGTTGTAATAGTGAGAATCTCAGTGAGGGTCGTATTTATTACAAAGATTATTGAATTGCTTACCCTCATCTGTGCGCCAGTAGGATTGGAACTTCTTTGTATGGGTGATACCGGATGTAGTTACACCGCCTGACAAACACCTTTTTTTTTTGACTTTCGACAAAGACAACAGATTAAATGATAATAGGAAAAAAAAGTAAAGAAAAGATTGATGTAAAAAAAAAAAATATATTTAAAGGAGGATAATTCGGATATATCTTTCGCAACCGGCAAATTGTGCCTTTTAAATGTTTTTATAAACATCTAAATTTTAGGGTAATGTATTAATTTTTGAACGTGAACATTTTTTGAATTTTTTTATACACAAAACAGGAGGCCTCCCCTTTTTGTGTCAAAAAACAGCCAACTGTCTTGTTTTTTGTGATTCCATGTATTATTGTAATGACCATATGTCTTGTTCCAGTCGATTTCCTTCCTTTCTTTCTTTTTTATTTTTTCTTTTTTTTAACTTTTTCATTTCTAAAACGAGAAAGATAAAAAGAAATTTTTATTTAAAAAAATAATTAGCAGTATTAAAAATTTATTTTAAATACTATATTTGCATGAAATTAAAAAAAATTAAGTCTTCTGGCACAACAATAAAAGTAGGAAGTTCTTTATTTTTTTTCTGTCCCAAAAAGGCATGTTTTAAAAAATTGATTAAAATATAACTTTTTTATTATAAAGTTAATGTCAAATGAAAAAAGATTAAAAATAAAGTGATTTTTTTTTCTTTAGTTTTAACTTAGTTAATAAAAATGTTTATTACTTTTTTATTTCAAATAATTTAAATAGTTTATTTCCCGGCTTTCTCCAAAGTTTTCTTTCCTTTTTTTTTTTTTTTCCTAAACTTAGAAAAAAAGATTTGCTTACTACAAAAACAAAATAATTTTTCATAAGTCTTTAATAATTCATATTTTTGTGGTATAATTAAAAACAAAATTTTATTACTTAAGTAATTTTTTAAAAATATCTTATTTTGCTTTGGATAGTTTCTTTCATTTAACAGATTTTTTATCAGTTTGTACATTGTACAGAAATCATAAAATTTAAGAAAAAATATAGTCAACTTCCTTTTACTTTACAACAGATTCATTATCCATCTATTATTATTATTATTATTGTTTGCAGATGCTCTTCTAATTTTAAGCTTTATAGATTATTATTAGTAATTTTTTAAAAAACTGTTTTATACCCTGCATGTAAAACTATAGCAATAATTTTATTTAATAAAGAATATAAATATATTGAAAAGTCATTAAGGAGAATTGTAATCTGTCAGTCTCAACCAATAAATCTGCTTAAATATGATAATTGCATCAATCACATAAAAGTTTCTGTTTAGATAAGAATAAGATTGAGTGAGTGACAAATAACAATATATTTTTTTAATTTTATTTACTGTATGTTAATGTGTGACAAATTCTTATTTTAAATATGTTTCATTAAATGTAACAGACCAGGACTTTTTAAAACAAGAAATGAGTGAAAAATACTCTTGTCTTACTTGTTCCTTCTCATGAGATGTGTTGCATTATTTGAAACTCATTCTCATCAAAAATGTTGCATAATAATACCACTGATTCCACAGTGGACTTGCGCAATAAAGCTAAACAGAAGTTTGTTGTTTTTGAGCCTGATGAATTATTTACAGCTCAATTATGAAACTAAACTGTTAAATGTTATTTGTACTTAAGATGAAAATTAAAACAAAACGTTCACATTTCAAATTAAAAAAAGTAAGGGCTTAGGTCTAGAAACACTAACCTGGAGTCAAGAGCCAAAATTCCCAAAATGAACTTCAATTTTGCATTTATCCCATTTAGACTTGGCGATTTTTCAGGGCCAAAAATGATTCAGCATCCAAATAAACAGGCATAGAGGTCTATATAATGGTTTTCTGATAAATAAGAGGAAACTTATGTTGGAAACTGATATTTGGTACCCAACATACGGTGCCAAATGTGGCTAATGATCTATTTAACATATGAAAGAAAAAAAAACATTCTAAATGTCTTCCTGAGAATAATTTTTTTACATTTTTCAATGTCTCAGGCATTTTTTGTTAGCATTATTTGGAGTTAGGGAAGAGACAAAAAAGTAGGCAAAATATGACAAAATAATTGTTAATTTGATTGAATTTTGTGTTGTAGGGCTCTAAAATTTACTTAATACAATTCATTTTTTGTAAAAGAGTGTCCAGTTAAACTTGTCTCTCACATACAACACTCATTTCAACAAGATTCCAATGACTTTTCTAGCAAAGAAGAAGCAGATAAAACAACTATCTAAAAAAAAAAAATGATTAAACATTTGTGAGTTTTGATTAACTTCAAATGATCATAGCTTGACAAATACTTGGAGTTTAGGACAAAGTGAGATCAATTCTGAGACTCTCTACTTTCATATTAGATATATTAGGTTGGTGCAAAAATAATATCGGTTTTTGACGTATTTTTTAACGTCAAAAAACGATATTATTTTTGCACCAACCTAATAGTACATATTACTTGCGAAATGTCTCCAAAATGCCAAATGTCCACTGTGAATTCTACACCATGAACTTGCTTGGAAATATGTTTTTTTGTACATAAACCAAAAGACTTGTACTCAATTTTGGAGTGTATGGAGTTTAGCTCTGAATTAATCATAAAACATTACTAATAGATATTTTAAATTTTGATGCTACCTTTAACTATGAATAATACTTATGTTCACATGCTTTTTTTTATTAATAGGTTTTATCATTAAATAAAAATTTTAAAATATTTGTTTTAAATTTTTCTTAATTATAATTAATAAATTAATTATTAGTTTAGTTATTGGATACTTGAATATTTTTATTATTTCCAGAAGTGACACAGTCTAATCTAATCCTTTTATAAAAGAAATTGGTTGTTGATAATAGGAAAGAAATTATTAATGAATTAATCATTTCTTTCATGTCCTACATCATTTTAACTGAAAACTCTATTTTTCTGTTACTTATTGTTTGTGTGTGCTTCCATATACAGGAATGTTCTATTATCAATACTAAGGAATTAAATAAAGTAAATATTTATAGGCTCAGTTTATACAATTGCTACATCATTCAGGTTGTAATTAGCTCACTGATTATAATTTTGAGTTTCTTATTAAATTTTTATATATATTTTTTACATAACAAAATTACAAATAAACCAAAAAATTAAAAGAAAATCTTGCCACCAGAAATGCAGAATTTATACCTAAAAACTTTAAGATTCAACAGACATTTTGTAATCACTGAATTAATAAAATAGATTTAGCATACAAAGCATTAACTCCAAAAGGATATATTTAAAATTTATTCACCAATTCTTTGATCCTGATCTAAAGAACTTTTATGAATTTTGATAATACTGAAAGTCTGTAGAGAACATCAGAAAAAAAAGTCCATTATTACTTATAAATAAAAACAAATATTTGCATATCATTATTATGCGATGCCTGCAAATATTGAACTTAAATGCCCTGGTGGTGAAGAACATGAAGTATTTGCTTTCAATTCATTCCTTTTTTGATTATGCCAAATTATTAAGCCTGTTTAGAAAAATAAAGTAAGACACTAATTATATATTGAAACATGAAACAATGAAAACAGTCTACATAAACTATAAAAACACTGAGACCTGTAAATGAACATGTAATTTTTTAAATGCAAAGTCCATAGTATACTATGAAATGTAAGATCCTTGCCTATGAATCAAAGATATTGTAACTTATTTATATTTTGATTTCTTTTAGCTATAGTAGCTTGCCATAAGTCTTCTTTGGTTGCAAACTGATATCTATCTTCATACCTTTTCTTTTGGAGGATCTTCCAGAGATTTTCTATTATGTGCCTGGAAAGTCATTTTTACTCCATCTGGTACATGCCAAGATTCAACTAACTAATTTCCTACATTTCCATTCCTAAACATAACTTGTCCACTACTTTAGTCATACAGGACACAGCCTGTAGTTAGAAAAAAAAAAGAAAAAAGAACAGTGCTGAAGTCAGTTTTCAAATACTTCATGTATCTGTGCTTCAAAGTTGATCAAATATCAAGCTTGACATATTTTGTAATATGGTTTGAAGATTCAGCAATGTCATGACTTGGATATACTATCTTAATCAGCCTTCTTAAATATACTTTTGGTATTCAGGCTTTTAATTTGTGACACTCTTCTCATTTATTTGTTAACCTGAACTTGTCCTTCTCTGATCTTGTGATGCATCAGTCACAATTTATTTCTAATCTTTTCAACAGTCTCTGTTAAGTAATTTTGTTATTTAAATGGTTGTATTGCTACTGCAAGTTGCATGATGGTAGAATTCTTTCTAGTCTTTAATAAAGTCACATTGGAAACCTATAATATTTTACAGTGTTTAATTTGGCACTCATAAAATGTAAGGTTATAACAAAAATAGCTTCCATTTGTTTACAGCTGTACAGAATGGTTTTGTTTTTGTTATGTTGGTGATGTTGCCATTGTGTTAAATTAATTTTTCTCCATCTTTTGTGAAATTAAATTTACTATATTATCCTTTTGCATAATTATTGACACACACTTTATATCTGTTGTGTTTATCTAAATAAAATCAGATCATCTTATAAGTAATGTCTAAAATCTGATTGGATGAGCTTTTCATATTTTAAAATGTTTGAATTTTCATTCAGATTAGGACATGTGTTTGTACAATTTTAAATAAGTCATTTATATAATAACGGTATGATTCATCGTGATTATAAACTTGACCTCCTAAAGATGGGTATGTTTATATAGTGTATTATTGAATTTATTGAGGTAATAATGCAGAAACAACCAGAAATATTTATAGTGTGTATAGAATAGATTTTTTTAAATGAAATAAATTGCTGATTTTGATTTGAAAGATTTAGATGTGACTAAAACAAAAAAAAAAGTCCATTATTACTTATAAATAAAAAACAAATATTTGCATATCATTATTATGCGATGCCTGCAAATATTGAACAAGTTTAAGAAATGTGCCACAAACAGGATCTCCTGTTTTTATGATGACTGGCTTTTGTTTGAACTTAATTGAAATTTGATTGTTATGAATTCAAACCAGTCAACACTTTACCATCAACTGTAACAACTTGCAAAGGGCATAAAGTTGAAAAATGTATTCCACATAAATTGACAGAAGACAACTGCAAAACAAGCATGGATATCTGCACTTCTCTGTATATTCATGAGTGCATCTTGCCATTTTGGGGCATATTTGTGACTGGCAATGAAAAATGGATATTTTACAAGTATATAAATCAATGAAAACAATAGATTTATGAAAAAATTCACAACCTAAAATGGGCCTCCATCAATGGAAAGTTTTTATAAAAAGCTTGGTGGTATATTGTTGTTACCAGTCAGTGTTACAGTATATAATGCCTGGTGTCACACAGCAAAGACTGAAGGACTTTCCCATTCTATTTATTCTCCAGATTATGTTCCATCTGATGACCATGCCATTTGATGACCATGCAGCTAAGACAAGTTCTTAAAACATGAGGATACAGAAAGTCCCTTCTCTAATTTTTTTTCTTCAAACCAAATGACTTTTATGAAAAGACTTTTTTAAAAAAATGTTTATATTTTTGAATTGTTGCAAGGAGTTTCTTGACAATGATGGAACCTATGTTACTAAATTAACTGACTTTATATATAGGATAACTATTCAAAATGTTGCAATGGAAAATCTTACATGTTTGTCAGTATAGATGTTGCTTTTTGTGTAACTTCACAGAAAGCCCAAGAATGCATGTCATCATAAATATTGTAGATCAATCAGGTATACGAAGAAAAAATGGGTGCACTGAAGATCAACCCAAAAGATATCGAAAGTGAGCTGCATTTAAGTAAGAAAATCTGTGATACTGAACAAGTAGAGATACTGATGAAGTGGGTGGAGGGCGTATACACACACACACACACACACATATTATCTCACTTAAACATTATTTTTTTTTAGTGGATACTCATATTTGAGTAGATGCTCTGTTTATTTATTAAACAGTTATTTTCATTTTCTAAGAGAAGGGTTTTGCTTCAAGGCATTATTCAGCATTGCTTGATCAGCATATGTTCTTTGTAGCTGAGTTGGTATAAGCACATCGAATTAACAACTGTTTCTCCTGCTAAGGGGGACATGGGTGTGAATCCTCCCGGAGGGTGCATATTTTTCGTTAATAAGATTTCTTGAATATTCATAGTAGTAGATGAAAATAAATTAATAAATAAAAGGAAATGTCTACTCAAATATTAGTATCAACTAAAAATAACATTTAAGTGATAGAATCTTTCAGATTAATAAAAAAAAAAATCCATTACTTCTTTTGATATGTAAAACTAAATTCAAACATTATTTATGAGATAACTTCATATATATATATATATATATATATATATATATATTGTGTGTGTGGTGTGTTAGATTATACAGGGAGGAGTGGACAGCTATCAAGGTGGCATGGCTCAACATCTTTCCAGGGGTCTTCTTACCAGTTGTGAAATAACATAGCAACTTTTTTTACAGTTAGCTTCATTTTTTTAAAAAGTGAATAAATTGAAATTTCAGTAATATTTCCGTTTACCAAAGTAAGATGTGAATATAGCAATCATTGCCTTTGCAAGTAATTAAAATGGTTTGAAAGATGCTGAAGAAAAATTATTTATAGTGTGAAAATTCAAAATGATATATTTGTATACTTTTTTTGACAAGTATAGCTTAAGAATAATGAAAAGAAAGTAAATATTTGCTTCAGATTTTTTAATACTTAAAATTCTGTATTTGACAGGAGTGTTGTGTGCTTTCTATAATTTTGTAAATTATTTCTTTTTTTTTTTTTTCTTCTCTTTCCAGAATATTTTCTTGTGACAGACTGCATCATTTTCCAAAATAGATCAAACAGCAATCAACTCTTCATTTTTTGTTTTGGGGAGAATGAAAATTACAAGTTTACCGTCTTAGATTGAAATTATATTTGAGGTCACTAAATTCACTGTGAATTTTGCGACCATTCTGATGCTTTGCAGCTGATTGTCTACTATTTATCCATTGTGTCCATATTGCATCTCAACAGAGAATCAAGGCAGATTTAAGTCTCAATGTTTTTTACACTTCTCATTTCTATGAATTAGGAATTTAAAAATCCTGTTCTAATCTATTTGTACACAAAACATTTCATCTTTAGGACATTTCTTAATCATTAGTGTTGTAAGATTGGATACATTATAGCTATTTTCAGAAGCACTTGATATTTTTTTTTTTATTAATTGTAACAAGTGAAATCAGTAGTTGATTGCCATAATGTATTCAATGCAGTCAGTGTACTCAATGGGACCTCATCAGTTTAACTGTGAAACTTGTGGGAAAATGTTCCAGCTCTATGACCAGTTAAAGGCCCATAAGCGAGCAGAACACTCTGCAGCCAATAGTACAGACCGCAAGACGTTCTTTTGTGAATTTTGTCATAAGGAGTTCAGCCAGATATCATCTTTGCGTAATCATGAGCGCACACACACTGGAGAGAAACCTTTCACCTGTGCAACCTGTTCTAAGTCCTTTAGTCAGCGAGGAAACCTCAAGCACCATGAACGAATCCACACAGGAGAGAAACCCTTCAATTGCAACATGTGTATAAAATCTTTTAGTCAGGTATCCAGCTTACGTAACCATGAACGTACTCATACTGGAGAGAAGCCCTTCGTCTGTATGACCTGCTCAAAAGAATTCAGCCAGAAAGGTAATCTTAAGATCCATGAGCGTACCCATACTGGGGAAAAGCCATTTACATGTACACTGTGTGATAAGGCTTTCAGTCAGAAGGGCAACCTCAAAACTCATATGCGAAACCATGGAGATAAGAAATCATTTTCATGTTCCTTATGTGGGAAAGTCTTTGCACACAAGTCATTGTTGAAATGTCATGAAAAGGCACACAATGTTGCAGCAGCAACTGCAGTGGGAGGAAATGTGACCCCTGGCGGCATCAGTGATGTTAGCAATAGAGAGATTGTACCACAAAATGGACCAGATCTAGTTGCAGGAGGATCTAGTGGGTTGTCCCTCACACAGAAAGACACATACAGCTACCCAAATAGTGGTGTTGCACCTCCACATCCGTCTCATCACCTTCTTCACAATCATGATGGTGGAATCACCAGCAGCAGCAGCAGCAGTAGCAGCTCTCACCAGACTCATCCACATCAACATACCCACAACCAAAGCAATGGTCACCCCCACTCTCACCAAAATACATTCACTCCACCAGGTACTCCAGACCCTTACAACTCAAGGATCCATCTCCCTCCTCCTCCAGCTGAGCATGTTGAAATCCAGACTGAGCCGCATATCAGCTCAAATGGCTCAGTTTTTGTCTAAGATGAACAATGTTTTTAAAATATTCTATATTGGGCTTTAGGTAATTTTTTTCATCAGTCAATAATCTAAAGCATTTTAATTTCTCATCTAATGGATATTTGCCAGTTTTTATTTTATTGAAGTCTATATGTGACACAGTTCAGTCATCTGTGTGTTAAAAGTGCTTGGTTGGTGACAATTGTTACCATAGTAAATAGAAATCTGATTTCAAAAGAAAGTGGTATGCCAGTATATGTGTGTATTATCCATCAGACAATTTTTAAAGAAAAAATATGAAAGTATCTCTGAGAAATATACATGAAGATTATCATTATGTGTTGAAGAACAAGAAATGGTTTTATTTTGTTTTAATATTTTTATAAGATAATCAAATGTTGAATATTTAACAACTCAGCCACATTTTTTAAAATTAAATATTGATTATTTAGAATTATTTTGGATTATTATTGATTTTTTTTTATGCCAGAATCTCCCTCTCACCCATCCATGTGTTACTTGTCTCTAAAATTAAAATTTAAAATTTTGCAATGTTTTGCTACTTTCCTCTTATGAACAGAAAAGCTACTAAAATGGCTCTTTAAATGGATTTTGATTTAAGCTCTTGTTATTATTAAAAAGAATATGTAATTCTGGCAAATTGCCTTTGAATGAATTTTGATGGGAAATTACTCTTGGTAGTTGGCTGATGGGAAATGCCCACATCATTCTCATACTGGTATACACACATGACCGGGCACTGATTTATATATCTGAATCATATTTGAAAAAAAAAAAAAAACATTGTTCATTCATGTTATTTTGATATTTCATATCGAACAAACTCATGAAATGTGGTCATGAATTATTTTTAAAGAGTTGTTTCTTAAAAAAAATTCTATTTACATATTTGAATGTATATAGAATTTATCAAATTAAAATGACATATTCACTTTATAGAAATACCTTACTTAAAACTGATTTTTATTTTTCCAAGTGTCTTGCATGATGCACTGCGATAATTTTATCCCCAGCTCTAACACTTGGATGACTGGGAAAGAAATAAAGCCTTGAATGCCTATACAAACACCTGCCCATTAAAACTAGCCTCCATCTATCATAATTGACTATGAAGATAGTACCTGTTGTTTTGGACAATTGATTGTCTTCTCAATCTTAGATGACTAGCAACAGGCCAATGCACAGTGATATTCTTTTCAATTTTACTTTAGACAGGTTTGAACTGACTTTATCAATGTATTGTTTATTAATGTGTTGATGTATTTATATGATAGAAATTTCAATGTATATACCTTTCCCAAGGACATTAGCACTAAAAGATTATACATTGATGTGCTAAAAGTCATGGGATAGTGGTATGTAAAAGTGATGTACTAACATCATGAAAATGCCCAGACTCCCATCAGTTGTGCTCAGACATCAGGTGAGTCAGTGTGAACATCAGCTAGGCTGCTCACAGCAGGGTAACGTGAATTATCAGCATTTACATGGGGCATAAATGGTGGGTACCAGACAGGATATCCCATTTCTGAAATTGTGGGTACATTTGACATCTACAGTGTAAGATATGTAATGCTTGATGAAAGGTGTTACTGCATATCATGAACAGTGCAGTGGTTGACACAAGTTCATAACACAGTGACATTCACAATGCAGAAGGGGGTACCAAACACATATGCAGCAGGTTCAGCATTCTTTAGCTTTCTGGGGATATGGAACTGGGAAACCCATTAGGGTGCTTTCATTAACACTATGATATTGGACATAGTGTCTCAACTGGGCTTGTGACATTACTAATTGGACCTCAGAGGACTAGCAACTTGAATCATTGTTCTAGTTGTTTCTGCCTGATAGGGTTTGCATGTACAAACCCTATATGGGTTCAAGTTGTCAACAAGGCACTATGCAGGCTTCTAGTAGTTCCATAATGGCATGGAAGGGATTAACATGGCATGGGAGTTGAGTCTGCTTTAACATACCATTGACTAGTGACTATGTTGCACTGTTGCATAACCTTTTACACTTTTCATGAGCTCCATAAACCCTAATGATAATGGATTATTACAGCAGGGTAAGTTACTCCAAATTGGTTTTTGGAGCATTCTGGCGTAAGCCCAATTGATCATTTATGAGACTTGGTGGAGAGATCTATTCCCATGTGAGTTCCTGCACCTACAAATATCAGGGAGCAGTGGACAGCTATCAAAGTGGCATGGCTCAACATCTTTCCAGAGGTCTTCTTACCAGTTGTAATTTCAGTCAAGTTGCTGCAATTCATTGGGCCTGAGAGGGTCCTACATGATACTTGGTGCCTATACTATGACTTTTGGTATGTGAGTGTAATTGTCAATATTTGAATTTGAAAACAACACCACTAGCTACAAATACTGGTATGCAATATCCAAACAAGTGAAATTAATATAATACATAAGGGGATCTGGCTAAAATTATCTTAAAAATGACAGTATCGATGATGCTCCTTTTCAGTTCAAAGAAAGCCAATTGACATAGAAAAAGACCACATCACTTTCTTTTACTATGTACAAAATAATTTTTGCTATGTCAGATCTTGATCTATTTTATCAGCCAGACATTTTAAAACACTTCAGTCACCCAAAAGAGAGCATTAACTGTAGAGCATTTTTATGGGTGTCACTTGTAATTTTTATAAATCCAGTAGCAATATTATACACTTAACTATTTTTTTGAATTCTGTTGTTATTAATGTTATTTTTAATTCACCCAATTCAGAACTCCAAATGCACACACACTGGTTGCCTTCATCTTACTAAGCCTCAGGCTGACTCCTTATAAATTGAACCTTGACATTTTTATAATTTTCCATCTTACTAGACAGTGTGCCTATCATGATATCATGTTACTCTTACAACTAAAACCCAAGTTACACAAGATCTTGTGACCTATTGCAGTATGACTTTACACAGTAACCGATAAACTTGAACCATTTTTTTAATTAGAATATTTTTTATGGTTATTAAATTACACTGGTATTTGTTAATATTAAAAATATATTCATATATTGACTAGTAAAAATCTGATAGCAATCTCCTCTGCTATTATGTCCATTATAATTTGTAATCTTTTATGCAAGTACATGTCTTTATGGTTTCTTGAATCTTTATGTTGGAAATGTCCAAGTTGAGCTTGAGTTGTTAATGAACAAAATATCTATTTGCAAAACATTAACTTAATGCACATAAATCTCAACTAAAAGTTTTGGAGAAATATTCCAATTTTGTTTTTATTTTTTATAAATATATGAAGTAAAATTTTGATGAACTGATATTACAAAGCACTGAAATCCTTACATAGAAATAATATCTATAATAATTTATTGCTGGCAAATGAGAGAAAAAAAAACAATACCACGATGTTGAGCAATTATTTAACTAAATTATTAAAACATTGTTTGTATTGACACTTCAAAAACCACTTAAATAATTTGGGATTTGAGTTGGAGATTTTACACTTTGTTGAAAATTATTCAAATTTAATTAATTTATTTTTGATAGATTAGTTGATTTATTTATCATATAAATATTATTTCTCAGGTAATTCTGTTAAATATTTAGCTTTTAAAATTAAAAATTAAAACTGTCATGTAGTTTTACTTTGAAAAAAATAACTTAAGACTGAGAAAGAAAAATAAATTTTATTATTACTTATGCTATTGGAAAAATGTTTAATTATATGTTTGTAAAATATTTTGTAAACCGGCCCAGTTGTCTCTTTAATTTGGTACAATGTAGAAATTAAACTTGTTATAGATTAAATTTATTTTTATTTTACAAACAAAATATGATGGAAATAATTTATATATTATATAATTTAGTTGTATTCATCATCTTAATTCAGATATAGTTTTTTTGTTTTTGATTTTAAATTCAAAATGAAAGTATATTCTATTTGTTTGATAATATTTGGCATCTTTGGAACTCATTTGCAAACCTTAGGTGTTCTATTAGCCATGATGTTTATGATAAGGGTTCATTTGTGAAAATTTGCTTTGGAAAGCATAAATTGCAAAACTACATTCCCAAACATAAGAAAAAAAAAGCTAAAATGTCATAATTAGCAATGGATGAAACCAATTCTTGGAAATTGTCTAGGAATTGGGCAAAAATCTATGGGAGCTTACTCATTAAAAACAAAGAGTTAAATATAGAAGTATTTTAGTAGGTGACGATGATTATAATGTAAGTCATAAGGATTATCAGAAACATTTTTTAGCTGACAACAAAGGAAAATATATCCATTTCTAATACAATATCTACATGTATCAATTTATAAAATTAATTTATAGAATTTTTGAAGTTACACAAAAAATACCTCTGGTCACAAAACTACTACTTTTTTCTTCTATAGAAATGAAAAATGCTACTAAGATTCTGATTTCATGTTTGAACTGAACACTGTTGAATGTCAAAAAGAACTATGATTGTATTTTTCATTAGAGTGGAAACATTTTATTTCAAATATTGTGAATATCAAATTGTATACAATACTATCTATGCACCCACTACCATTTAATTTGTGTGAATATGTGTGTCCACTTCTTTGTGTGTCCCAATATTGCTACATATCTTACAGTCCTTAAATACACAACTAAAAATCAGGGTTTAGTAACATGTTTGAAATGCGGCACCTATTGGCTTTTATAATCAATACATATCCTCTTTGTGTTTTCTGTACTTAAAGAAAAAAAAAAATTGTTATTTTGTTCATGTATTTGAATTGTCCAGACACTGGTGACTTGAAAAGAATAATTATAATAATGTGAGTGCAAGGACAAAAATGATTTGCATAAGTTTTATAATAATCAATATATCTTTTTTCTTTTTTTTTTTTTTTTTTAATTTCACAGCATTAAGACTTTTTAAAATTGTAAAAAGATATAACTTTAATAGAATCCAAGCATTATTATGTGAAAATGATTTTCTTTGAATATAATTTTTTGCTAAAAATATATTTTATGATAGCATTACATACTCATGTTTTTTATAATTACCTTAGCAACATAAATAAAGTAGATGTGTAAATTATACTATGAGAAATTTTTTTTTTCCTTGCTGTGTGTGGATATTTACTAACTCATCATTTTGGTTTGGCAAATTTTGTTTTGAATAGTGCTTGGTTGGTTAACAGTTTTTATATAAAACTTATGAAAGTCTTACTGATTGAATACAGCTAAAAATATTTTTAATTTGAATTAATCTGAAGCTATTTTGCTTTGAAATCCCCTACTACAGTTTCAAGCATTTTAGAAAAGTCTCTTTCTAAAATATTGACTAAAGATATCATTTCTCATCGTAAAGAGAAAGTGTGAGAAATTTTTGAATAGATTTAACAAGAAGCTAATCTTATCTTTCAACCATTTTCAGATTTTTATTTTTGTTTATCTATTTTTAATATTTTGTGTCCAGACAGTTAATTTTACAAATTTTCAAATTAACATTATCTGAGAGTGAGGTCCTGTAAAGTTTTGAGTCCCAAATCTTCAGAGTATAATGAAAAAAATCTTCTTTCACAACCGTAGGTCAAAATCCAGATAAATAGCAAATTTTTTTTTTTTTTTTTTTTTTTTTTTTTTTGTATAATCATAAGCAAATCTTACTTTGGACAGAATTGTTAAGGTATGTATGTATGTATGTATATGTATGTATATATATATATATATACACACACACAATACTTCCTCCTGTACCATTTGTGGTCTTTTGTGTAATTCTTGAACCGGCCTCAAAAGTCATACCTGTCAGGCATGCAGGTAATTAGTAGGTGGTTGTCAGAACCTCATATGTCGAACTTTACTGGAGAGTCCATCATATATATATATATACAGTGTAACCCGGATATAAGAGAGTTGTTGGGACCGGAGAAGAAGTCTCTTATATCCAGGTTTGGTCTATTTTATATACATTAACACAGGCTCTAATTTGGGACCAGAGAAAATCTCTCTTATATCCGGGTCTCTTATATTCGGGTTACACTGTGTGTATGTATATATATATATATATATATATATATATATATATATATATATGGGATTAATACAAATGTGAAATTTCTCATTTAGCTGATGTTATATTCAGTACCCTGACTCCAGAGTTTTGTTTTCATATATAAAAATGATATATAAATTTTTATATATCAGGACAATTTTATGAAAATCTATGACAGAAAAAAGTTTTTGTCTGACATTTTTCATCTGTAGCACCTCATCAGACTAAAGTGATGTTTACATTGATGTGATTACACATGCATACGAAGGAGAGGGGATACTGAAATTTTAATTTAAAATTTTGTTTTTTTAAATAAGTTTTTGGGTATATAGTCCAGCCAATTTCATTAAGTTTCTTTTTGTTTATATTTTTTAGCACTTTTGTTATTAAATATCACCCATTGTGATAATAGAAGACCTGCCAAGAAAGGTTACATATTGTAAGAACCTGGATATAAATTTACTGTGAGTAATCTAGAGATTAAAGCATTTTCAATACTCACTTTTCTCTTCGTAAATCACTTTCTCTTTTAAAGTATCATTTTAAAATTAGAAAGAGTCAGATGCCTTATGGTGAGCAACTGAGTGTGTTGTTTTGTAAAAGATCTTTGTGTTCATATAATCTTTTATTTAAATTTCTTGAGGTTTCTCCTATGTATTCCTTGTGTCAATTATTAAATTCCTTCTTCAAGTTTTAGCTTATTTTGTTTTGTGTTAATTGAGTCCTTTATTATTTTAGAAGTAGTTTCAATAAATTTTCTGTTAAGCTTAGATAAATTCTTTTCAATTCTATTTGTGATAGAAGTTGGTGGTTAGAACAGTTTTTATTTGATTTGTTGCATTTCTCAGAATGGTTCACTCTTCTATTTTGAAATATTTTTATATGCCTTTTTGCTTAACATTGAATATGAAATAAATTAGAGTATTGGAGATACTTAAAAAGGATTTTCAATCTATTTCTCCTCTTCATATAAATATTGAGGGCTACAAATTTTGGGTGCTCTTAAATAGAATCCAATGATCATTCTGGATTTTATTCTTTTATGGTGAAGAGAAATTTGTCAGATCATTTTTATTAGTTGATTTGTGATGGACACTTAGTTTTAGCCCATTGTCATTATAGTGTAACATCATATCTAGGAATGGTAAAATATTGTTTGTTTTTGTTACTATCATATATTTGACTTTTTTTATTTTATCTTCTAGGCCAGGTAAAAAAATAAGGTCAGTTTAAAGAGAATAATTTAAATTTAAAGTTTAAGCATCCCCTCTTCTTCATGTGCTTGTGTAATCACATCAATAATAAACACCACTTTACTCTGATGAATCCTAAAGGATGAAACGCATCACACAATTTTTTCCACTTTATCATATATATATATATATATATATATATATATATATATATGAATGTAATTTATTGCTAAAGTGAAATTAAATATTTAAAAACTTGAATCATTTAAATTAAGAATTATAAGAATAGAATTTTGTTTCTATTCATAAATCCTCTTATATTTTATGTTTGGAACACACCATTTTTTTGTATCTTTCAAGAAAGATGATACTTTAAAAAATGTAGAATATTTTAATTATATTTCTAAGTATAAAATTTTAAGGCTGCTTAAATATTCAGAGAAATAGTTTATTTTTAAATAGACTTTAAATGAAACAATTGCAGTTCCCTATTTTTTTTTTTATCAGTTTAAGAGAAAATATTTCAGATCTTTTTAAGTGACAAACCTGATTAAAATCCTGCTTCAAATTTTTGATTTGCTCCCCAAGTTGTTCTTTTCCATTTTTTAAATAAATACATACATATATATCTACCTCTGATCATCCTTTAAAGAAATATTGTGGATACTTATGAACAAGTCCTTGATCAGAAGTCATGTTTTTAAATTGTTTACATTGAGATTTCAACTGCAACTTTAATATACATACAAATCTCAATATTCTTTAAGTTCTTATCATCAGCACTTAGTAAGTATAGCATGATTTAGTGAAGACTAATTTGATGCTGTTTTGAGTTGATTTTGATTAATTGTTTAAATTATTGCAGCTATATTTGCTGTTAAGTGAATGTACCTGTATGTAATAAGAAAAAGACAGATAAATTCAACATAATTCCTATAGACGTGTTATAAAAAATATAACTTAAAAAATTTTATAATTGGATCAACGATTCATTAATTACATATTTTTAATTCCTAGCTCCCATAGCAAAAGATAATACATGTGGACATTTGGAAAATTCAACCACAGGAACATTTTAATCAGAAATTCATTGTGCTCTGCTAAATTGCAAGTTTTGCTGTTCAGTTAAATATATAAAAGCAAATCAACTTTTTGTGATCTTTTTAAAATTTCCTCTTTATTATATTTACTTGGTTTTTGGTTAACATTTCTTTTTCTGGATAAAGTATTCACAATATGGTTTGATTTTGAGAATAAATAAATACTCTTTAGATGCAGTTATAAATCATATTTTTTTTAAAGTCTTGAAATATTAATTTAAATTCAATGTTAGCTAAAACCATTGATACTTTTCACCAGTAGGTTTGGATATTTTGATCAACTCTTCAGATGATGTAAATCTTTATATTGATTTTTTTTTTCTTTTTCTAAAATCTCATTGAATATATGCCTTATTTACTTTTTTGACAGTAATATTTTTCTTTTTTTAATCATTACGTTAAATAATTTTTGGCTAAAATAATTTTGTTTTTTAATCTTCTGCTCTTAAAGGTTGGCTAATGCTAGAATTGAAATGTCAGAGAGCAATACACTGGATAGTTTTGCCCTTATCTGCTTGTAGAAATGGACAGCTGGGTGACTTATATGTAATGTAACAGGTAAAGAGGTAGCTGTGGCAGATATGGGATATTGACAAGATTTAATGTTGATCATGAAAAGATGAGACACTATCTCCAAGGCAGAAACTGCTTTAGGTTTTTTTTCTAATAACAGTAGCAAGAGTAGATCAGGAATAATATGTGAATTCCAGACAGATATCAATGACAAATGAAAACTGCATGCATCCCCAAAAATGTATCCCAATTCAACACTAGTGCCACTTCACTTATTAGTCATACACTACATTCTATGAGCTTTTTTAGTTGTTGACTAACAAAGGTACCATTCTTGACATCATGGTATTTAATATCACACCTCACCTGGACCAGAAGACTGGTAACATGTTGCCTGGTTTAGATGAGTCACATATTCAGATTTCTTGGGCAGCTGATTGGAAGAGACTGCATGAAGATCAAAAGATCCAGCCAATCAGTAGTGTTGTAACATTCTGTTGGAATTTACAAAGACCATGAGTGAAACAAGAATCTTGACAAATGTGACATACACAGATCTGGTTGCAGACCATTTACACTCCTTTGAATTTGCTGTGTTTCCTAGTGGTGATGGTTAGTACCAGCAAGATAATGTATCCCACCATTATGTGTGGGTGATACAGAAATGGTTCCAGGAACAATCAGCTGACTTTCAAGTACTCTATTGACTCCCACACTGGCCAAACTTAAACCATTCTCGACCTGTGTAGGATAGTAGGATATATATTCAACAGACACAACTGAGTTATGGAACAACCCCGGAATGTATCTGAATAGATATACCCACATAATAACTATAAGATCTCACTTCATGTCATGTACAGCTACCATTATTTAAATGGAGAATGGAGTTATATGGTATTCAGTAGCTGTCTCTATTTTCTTGGCATTTCAGTTTATAAACTATCTATGGTTATTATCACCAAAGCCTTCTTACATGAAGTATTTTCATTATTGTTTTTTGACTAATTTTCTTTATCTTGTTTTTTATCACACAATTCTATGTTGAAGACCCACTGACCATTAGAGTAAGCATGAATTAGAATATAATAATAGTATTAAGGCTCTGACAAGATGGTTAAGAGATTGTTTATGTGACACAAGCTTCCAAGTTATGAGAGTTCAAGTTTTTATTTTGATTCACATTGCTTGCTTGAAAGTTTGGTGAATATTCAACCTAGGATGTTGTGATAAACAGTAACAGAATGAAGAAAACTCATCAAAAATTACTATGACTGCCATGTATTTTTTTTAAAAATAATGAAGTATTTTTGATTAAATAATTTCTGTTGGTATCTTTCCCTTAGACACATTCCTTCATTTTATTTATTCTTTTGGAAAACCTTGTGTAATCTTGATACATGCAATCCTGTTGACATAAGTTTTGTGACATACAATTATCAATAAGCAAACTCCACTTTTAATATAAAATATATAAGAATAGTTGTTTTTTTCTTTTTATCACCTTGAAAAATGTTCATCAGTCTATTATATAAATACATATAATTATTTATTTTAATAAGGAATTGATTAAATTAAACAGGTTAAAATGGATTTTGGGACACGAGTTCAATTTTGTCGTATAGCCTTTAACATATCTAAAAAATGTGCCCTGATTCACTAAAAGTCTACATATATACACATATTGACAAATTGGCATTTGTCTCTAATATCTGTACATATGTACCATTATTTACTTATCTATAAAACAATCTATTGAAAATCAATTATTAAATTAAGATTAGCACAAATGTCATGTCTTGTTTATACTAACAAAAGTAATTTTCAGACAATGGCTTAAGAGACTAAGAATAAAAATGAACTTTTGTTGTTTTTTTTATTTTGTGCTGTGAAAAATCTTTGTCATTTTTTTTTTTTTTTTTTTTTTTGTTTTGTTTGGTTATGATCAAAATATTTTTTCTCATTGAAGTATGTTTAAGGTAACTTTAGCCATTGTGTATAATTTAAAGAAATATAATTCTTATGAAATGTCTCAGGAAAAGTACATGTACAAAATTATAAAAATGATTTGGTGGTTTTTAAGCTCTCTTTTAGCATTATAGCCACATTCTCAGGCAAAAAATAATATCTTTATTTTAAATACATACTTTCTTATCTTAAAACTAGACAACTTAGTATTATATGTCAATAAATACAGTTGACTTGCAGCTTGTGGGTGGGGCAATATGTTATGAAAAAGATAGAACATAAGGTACAAGTCTGAGACAGTGATTATATTTATGGTAATGATTAGTCTGCAGTATTAGATAATGTTTTTTCTATTGCATTAAAAAACAGAGAATTACAGTAAAACACATTTTCTGTTGCTATTAGGTTGGTGCAAAAATAATGTCGTTTTCTCACATATGTTACTATGTGAGAAAACGACATTTTTGCACCAACCTAATACATAATATTTTATGACATAATATGTATCATATAAACTAGTTATGCTATAGAGAATGCTGAAATTTTATTTAAAAAATTAACATTTGAAATAAATTGGAACTATAATTTCACATCTCTTATATCTTTGTTTTTAGAATGTGCTTGTCTTCCTTTCTTCAAATATATATCATAAATTGAATGTACGAATGATAGGATGATATAAGTTGCAAATCAACTGTATTATTTTATGAATTTACTAACACACATTCTTACATGTATCGTATTTATTTCATGATTCTAAAATTACAGAACCTGTTTAATCGTTTGTGAACTGTTTTAATTACAGTTTTTCTGATCACCTTTCTCCTCTTCCAGATCCTTAATACTGTTGACAATGAAGGAAACATCTAGTTTAAGAAGGGAAAGTTTTAAAAATATCTACACTCCTCATATTTAAAAAGAAAAAATTAATTTTTTTACCATAAATATCTTTACTCCCTTTATTACTCACATGGTGGATAAATCTGCTGAAATGTAATATCTATTCTAATAAATAAATAATCAATTCTCTTTCTGCTTCATGTCTTATTGTTATTGCTTTATTTTTTGTTTAAATTTTGATATTGAAGAAATTATTTAAACAGATATAAATTGATACAAAAACCTTATGATCATCACAGCAACATTTACACACAGACGGATAGGACAACTATAGGTTTACCTTTCGGTCCTATTTTATCTAATTTCTACATGACTCGAGTAGAAAAAACAAACATTTTTGCTTCTGCCAAGGCTATCATTTATGAGGGTCAGATGAAAAGTTCATAAGCTGACCAAGATACCCTCATGGCCAAAGGAGGATCTATTTTTCAACATAGTCTCTCTTGCAGTCCACATACTTCTTCCATCAGGGATGCAGTGCTTAGATTCCATTGGTGAAGCTTTCATCCTGTTGGTCAAAAAGGTCATCAAAAAATATGACATCATCACTGCAATACTGGTTCTCAGCCAATTTTTTTTCATGTTGGGGAACAGATGATAAATGGGCCAAATCAGGGGAATGGTGTGTGTGTGGGTGGGGGTGATCAACCAGTCCAAAGCCAGAGTCATGCACAAAAGCCATTGAAATCAAAGACTTGTCTGCTGGAGCATTGTCCTTTTATCAGTTTCCTTGGGAATTTGGTCTTGATACTCTTTCATAACAGCCCTCAGCAACTTGGTGTAGTACTCTCCATTAATTGTGTGACCCTCTTGAAGATAAGCCTGTTTTTTGGGGATGCAATTATCTATCACATTCCTTGCAGATGAAATGACCTTGGCCACCTTTGGAGTCGGTGAGGAGGGGTGTTTCCACTGCATGGATTACCTCTGGCTCAAAGTGATGAACCTAAAACTCATTCCGGGTTAGGAAACGTTAAAAAAAACCCAGTTGGGTGTGCCTGAAGCAATGTCAGATTTTCCCGTGATGTGATCAACCTGGTGCACTTTCAGTCCTATTTTATCTATTAGGTTGATGCAAAAATAATTTCGTTTTCTAACATATGTTACTATGTGAGAAAACGAAATTATTTTTGCACCAACCTAATAATTTCTACATGACTCGAGTAGAAAAACAAACATTTTTGCTTCTGCCAAGGCTGTCATTTATGAGGGTCAGATGAAAAGTTCATAAGCTGACCAAGATACCCTCATGGTCAAATGAGGTCTATTTTTCAACAGTCTCTCTTGCAGTCCACATACTTCTTCCATCAGGTATGCAGTGCTTAGATTCCGTTGGTGAAGCTTTCATCCTGTTGGTCAAAAAGGTCAACAACAAATATGACATCATCACTGCAATACTGGTTCTCAGCCAGTTGTTTTTTCATGTTGGGGAACAAATGGGCCACATCAGGGGAATGGTGTGTGTGTGTGTGTGGGGGGGGGGGGTGATCAACCAGTCCAAAGCCAGAGTCATGCACAAAAGCCCCTGGCTCAAAGTGATGAACCTAACACTCATTCCGGGTTAGGAAACGTTAAAAAAAACAAAAAAAAACCAGTTGGATGTGTCTGAAGCAATGTCAGATTTTCCCGTGATGTGATCAACCTGGTGCACTTTTGATCAGCTGTCAGATTGTGGTACCCACCAAGCAGAAACCTTCATCATGCCAAGTTTATTGTGCATAATATTTTCAATTATCTTACTAGATATGCTAATAGCAGTGGCTATTTGATTTATAGTCAGTTGCCTGTCATCCATCACCATATGGTGAACATGATCAATGTTTCCTTGATGCCGGCAGTTGCAGGACATCCAGACCTTGCCCTCCTAAATTCATCTGCCCTGGAGCATCAACCCCTAATGTAGGAACCATATTTATTATTTTTCCTTGCATAACAATAAAAGTCTCACACGCACACAAAAAAAAAGGAACGCCTTAATTGCAAATCATTTAAAATACTATTTTACATCTCAGGTCCCATGACCCATTAGAGTCATAAGGGCACCACATGTACTTCAGCTGTAGCAATAGTGGGTGTTCAGACTGGTTTGGGATCCAGAGTTTTTCCTTCTCCTTGCTACTTGAGAGCTCAGTCTGCCCTGTAACTCATAGGTGAATGAAAATGGATTCATGCTTTTTTCCAAGTTTGAAGTGAATGAAAAAAAAAAAAAAAAAAAAAAACGGGGCCAAATTTGAACTTGGCATATCAATTTCATTTTCCCCATTGAGAACTGTTACACTATGTGCATCTTACTATTATGTTTTGCAAATATATTCAAAATTTCCCAAAGACAAACCTATTTCTACTTTTGTTACTTGTCATATATTTTACTTTGTCTACTTTTTGCATCACATTGTATATTCATTCATTCTTTTGGGGGCTTTACCATTCACTTCTTCAATAAAGGTGCCAGATGATCAAATATAAATAAAATTCACCTCTAAGCTATAAGCTCTTTATATAGATAATTCCAACCCATTCATATGCTTAGCCATCAAAGAAATAAAATTAAAAATTTGATGCCAACACATAAGATTCAAAATCAAAACAAAACACTTAAGTATCAGAACATTATATTTTATTTTAAAAAGTTTATTTTTTTAACAAAAGCAAGCAGCAAATATATAATCAACTTTATTTTTTTTTTTATACTGTAAACAGTTTATATTTTACAGGTATGAGTACAAAAATATATATTTTAAATATAGTGGATGGTGGGAATAAAAGCAGGCAGACAAAAGGTATTAATGTATTCATATAAATTTTAAAATCAAAATTACATGACCAATTAGAATTATAATGTGTGGCAGAAACAAATGCCTTTCATCTAGTAATTGTTTTAGGAGTGTTACTGATTTATGTGTACTACAAAAAATCAATTCTGAAATTTAGAAGATAAAATCAGTAAAGTGTATTAATATTGAATATCTCAATGCCTGTGTTTAAACAAAGGTAAGAAATAAATTATTTGGCCCTAACCTGTGTAAAATACACATTTTTATTCCTTAATTTGGACTAATATCTTCATCCTTCCTTATGGTATATATTGCATCAGGTAAATTACTGAGTAATGTCCAGTATTTTTTAAATTTTTAAACAAATCTCATTTGCAATCATTTTTTGAGTGGAAAAGCCTTTGGCTGACACTGAAATTATATAAAGCCAGTTTGGAGTGAGTGAAAAAGAGACTGTTTTAAAATGTCCAGCACATATAGACATATGTAGAGTCTATGGGGAATCAAAATCACTACTTTAGATATGGAAGGCCCTAACAGCCATTATTCTATTCTTTAGCTCTTCTGAGTACTAGTTTCTACATACTTGAAATACTTATTGCAAACTCATGTGTTACATACTTAGCCTAAATCATTTTCCAGTATAGTTTTTCTATTATTATAATGTTATTCTATTTAGAAGCTAACAAAATTTAAAAAAGAGATAACACACTTGTAGATAAATGGAAGCCATATACACCTAAGGAAAGCCAAAAAACATTGGTTGAAATCTTATAACAAAAACAACAATTTATGGAATAATTAATTATCTTTCATGTCAATTCTATGGCAATAGACCTTGTTAGTTTTTCTTTTTAAAGGTTTGGATGATGCATAAGTGGATTTGTATGAATTTGAAAAATGCGAGAAATTAGAAATGCAGAAATGTTTTTTTTTAAATCATGACAGTTAATAAAGAGGCAAAGATTTTAACTTATGAAAACAAAATTCTAAGAGATTATTTTTGTAAAATATTTCTTTCAGACTGGCATTGTTGTACATTGGATGAAATAAAAAAATTCAATTCAAAATTCCCTGAAGTTTACTAAATGTGAGACACTCAAGGAAAAAGGCTGAAAAGTACAGAAGATAAAATGTGATAAAAACTAGGATGAGGATGCTTGTATAAAAGGATCATTATAAAATTCAGACAGTAAAAAGGTTGAAGTGAGTATATGTAGGTACATCACTAAATCTATAGTCTTATGATGGGTGGGAGGGATGAAAAAAATAATATTGTTTATATAATTATTTCAGGTTTAATACACTATCCTAACTTGTACTATAACTAATTTAAAGCTTTTAACATTGTGGTTACTAACAACACTTCTCTGCAAAAAAAATAAATAAATAAATAAAACTACTTTGCAAAAGAAAAATGTTGCATACCAATTCTTTTCTCCTTGAGGTCCTGGTGTCTATTGATAATGAAAACAAAAAAACAAAAAAAAAACAAAACACACACACACACACACACACATATATATATTGGTTAAACCATAACATTTCTTTAGAGAATATTGACCTATCATCTTTTTGAGCAATGTGTCATATATAAACATATAACACAAATCCATGGCATCCCTAATAATTTACTAATTACAATCAGATTTTGGTTGACAATACAACAGTTCTCTACCATAAAAAATAATTACAAATCTCAGAAGGCCTTTACACCAAAAGAAAATGACCGACTACCAATAAAATGTTTAACTTTATGTGCGCACATTAAAATGCATTTGAAGTGTAAGGTCATTTTACCATGAGACACAAGAATCTATTTTCAGTCATACCATTTGAAACTCACATTTGTTTCAAACTTTGGACTTGGACAATTAATATCAATGCTGTACAGGTGATCTCTTGGGTTTCTACCTTTTTTCCTTGAAAACAACTAACAAAAACAGAAAGTACTCAGAACATAACACATAATTTGACTTAAAGAGAAACTTACTAAAAGACTTAACAGACATTTCCTGTTCATTCTGTTTAACAGAATATATATATATATATATATATCTCCAAGTATATGATTGGCGTATATGGAATGAATTCCAATAACCAACAATTACTATTCTTAAAAGAGTGCTCAATACAAAGTAGAGCAGATATAATTATTTATTTAAAAAAATTTATAACATAAATATGTTATAACATATTTATGTTATAAATTTTTTTAAATAATTACATTATATATATATATATATATATATATATAGGCAAGTTTCATTGAATAATTTAGACAAGTTTTGTCTGCTTATTTTCAATAAGATCCATTTATATTCTTGTATGAGCCTTTTGTCGTCGGTATTAAATAAAGAGAGAAATTACTGTGTTGATATATATTTTTTTTATTACAAGTACTTTTGACATTAACATACCCCCATGGTGAATTTTTTAAGACAACTGTAGTGTTTATTATTTCCAAAGACAAAATTGCTGTGTTCATGTGCAAGATATTTTACATGTGGAGTGAGGGTTGCTAATTTGTACATATCTAATCTTGAAAATAATACATTTAACAATTAAAAAAAAAAACAACTCCATCTACCTATGTCGATGATATCCTTATATTAGCCAAGAATATGGACAAAATACATCAACTCCAAAAACAATTCCAAAATAATTCTGTCTTTGAATTTATGTATGAACTTAATAGTAATAAAACTCCTTTTCTAGATATATTGATGAACACTAATCATAATAAATTCACTATCTCCTCATATAATAAAAACCCACTAGCATAAATTTGTGCACTCTTAAGAGTTACCGTCTAAATTATTATAAAATAACAATTATAAAAAAAACCTAATAAACTATGCAAAAACTAATTCTTCAAAAAAAAAAAAAAAAAAAATCCTTCCGTGAACTAAAAAACATAAAACTCTTATTAATAACTTCCCTTATTGTTGATGAACAAATAAGATGCTCTATCAGTAATTACTAATATAAAGCAAATTAAATATAATATTGCTTCAAGTAACCCCAAATATATTAATCTTTTATATCGTAACAATATGTATTCTAATTATAAACAAGACAAAAAAATATCCTAAAAAAATTAAAATACCAACATATCCACCACAGTTGTTAGTAAAAAAGTTAAATTAATTATATACTACACTAAATCTAGTATATCCAATTTAGCCCTTTGTAACGACTTTTCCCCACCAACCATGATGAACAAGGAAACTAACACTGTAAATTTAAATTTCCTCTAGGAGATTGTATCTCTAACAGAAAAAAAATAATATTCATGTTGGCCATACCACACATTGCCACAGTGGTTGAGCCATATTCACAATTAAGAAAAATTCTTGTTAAGACTTTTTCATGAAAATAATAAACATAAGCTAAAATTCCTTGAAGTTATCCATATTAAAAAATTGAAACCAAGAGTGCAAACATACACTACATCACACAAAAATTAGCCTTCCTCACGTAAAATTATAACTTTCTGATAAACATAGCAATTTTGTCTTTGGAAATAATGGACATAATATTTTTGCCTTAAAAATTCACCTTGAGGATGACATTGTGTTAATGTTGAAATTACTCAGAATAAAACAATATGTATCAACACGGTAATTTTCTCTCTTTTTTTAATACTGACAACAAAAAGCTCATTCGAGAATATAAATGGATCCTATTGAAAATAAGCAGACAATACTTATCTAAATTATTCAATGAAAGTTGCCTCAATGAAAACATGCTGCCAAAATACATACAATATATATATTATGAAAATATATGGCAGAGTAATTGATAGTGGCTTGGATTGAGAAATCGGCAACCTTAGTTCAAATTCCAGTCAAATCCATTACATTCACTTATATGCTAATAAAAAAATGAAAAATGAAAAGAATTCTATTTTGATCTAAAATACTAGACCTGGCTTCTTTAGTATTTCCCCTTTTCTAGCGAGATTAATGCTCGACAAGCGTACATATAAATTTTAGATCAAAATAGAATTCTTTTCATTTTTCATTCAAAATACTCAAATTTTAGGAATACGTTTTCACAGCGTCACCCACGTGACAACAACGTGACCATGTTTAAATGGAACGCTGATCTTATAAAACTTTCAGTTATCTGTTTGGATAAGTCTTGTTCTTATGTCCATCGTCTTTGTCATGTTGAATTGATAATGCTAATTATATTTTATGAATATGTCCTGAAGATGGTTTATTATACCGAAACGTCCGACGTTGACATTATATTAACATTAAAACAGCATAATTGCATATAAGAATTTTTGTTTGTTTTTTCCGTATATTTTTCTTCATACTGTCGGATCTGTATCCATATATTTGCTTACATACATACATACACACACATACTAAATCATTAGCTTACACATACAAAAAAAATGTCAGTATTAGTTAAGTAGATCAAGTTATATTTGCCATATAATAATCTATGATGTTTATCTTTACACTTCATTCTATTCTCACATTTAAGAAAGTATTAATGCTTTTAATGATTAAAAGTAAAAATATCTAGAGAATATTAGCACAAATCAAAAGAAATCATGTTGTTATGATAACACAAAGCATGTCTATTGGATTTGAGCTATACTTCCTCGTATTAATAATAGAATATCTTATTGATAGTAAGGAAGGGGGATTAGGCTGTTTTATCAATGAATATACTAAGTTACATTGCATTTTATAATATTATAGGAAAACACCATACTTTGGTATGCAACCAAATTCTTATGAAGGCATTCAACTGATATGTAAAACAATTTTTTGTTTTGACATGATTAAAGATTTTGATAAAAAAGTAAATGTTTTGAATTATAGCTTGTTAGTGTCAAATAATATTATATCACTAAGTAAGATAATTGATTATAAGTAATATCATGAAATGAAAAATTAACAAAGTAAAAGTTATCTATACATGCAGAATATTGAAATAAAGAATAAGTCATTCTGAATTTGTTATCTTATTGAACATCTACAATATTTATGCGTGGTATTTTATCTACATCAGCCATAAGCTACCTAGGTGAAAAAAAAAGTAAGCTTTGCAACTTAGTCACTAATTCCAAATCATATGGTATCTGGTGTTATGTTTTACTTCTTTTGTTTTTTCTTCTAAAGGATATCAAACTATTTATGGTAAAAGTAAAATCATAAAACTATAAATTTAACAATTAAAAAAAAAAAAAACAAAAACAAACTATCAAGTAATGTTTTAATGAAGTAGACAAAACACTGACTTGCTTAATGAGAGACATTTAACTACTAAGTCCCTTGGCTTATATTGATTTTCTAAGCATAGTTTAGATGTGATACAAAGCCGAAAGTATGGGGCATCGAGTGAGGATTGAACTCACTTTTCAGTCGTAACTGATCTAGCAAGACAAGCTTGCTAACCATTACACCATGCCAAGGTGCCCCTCCCCGGATTATACTGCTTTATTCCTACAAGGCCCATTAAAATATACTTTGAGGTGGAACTAAAAATTGAAAATTAAAAGTGGGGAAAAGCATAAAATGTTAAGATACATAATACTGTATTAAAAGTGTATATGTTTTCTGTAAAGTATATTTTAAAAATGTCAATATTAAGTGAAAATATTTTACTATGTTATTTGGGACTGAAAGGATATTAAAATTTTTGGTCCTCTGGAATGAAATTTCAGTATTTTTATTCAAGCATTCAGACTACAAAAGAATTAATAGTAAATTTCTTATACATGTTTTTAATTTTACAAATTCATTATTGGTCAATAAAATTAAATTGGAAAATAGTTTCTAATAGAAAATTTACAGCATTTTGTATGATATTTGACCAGAATCAAAGCTAAAATTTATATTTAAAAACCATAACTGAAGAAAATATTTTTTGTTGAATTTACAAATGGAGGATAAATAATAATGTTCAACAGCAAAACAAATGATTAAAAATAAAGCTATTTCAATTGGCAACTTTTTATGCAATCAATATTTAAAAAAATCCTTCATATTTTTGTTTTAAAAAGATGATCATTTATTTATAGACAACTCATCTAAGTTAAACAATATAGAAACTATTTTTATTGCAGCTTTACTAAAATATCTTTGGCTTTTGATTTTATGGGAATGTTAGTAGGCTTCAGCTACAACAAATGTACATTTTACTATAAAACAAAAATTTCTTCAAAGAGTAATATGTTTACAAAAGTATCTATATTTGGCAGTTATCATTAAAATATAAATTATGTTCTGTTTGTGGGTTTGTCCTTAACTTACAAGATTGTAAAAGAAAATTGAGTTTTTTTTCTACAAAATACCTATGAATGACTATTAAATAGGTATCTCCATGAGATCGCTAAAAAAAAAGCGTATAGTCTGATGAAAAAGACGTCAAGCTTGACGAAAACAAAATTTTATCGCCAAAATGTTTATGTTACTATTAAGAGTAAAGAACAAAGTAATTTTTAATTATTTTTAAAAAATTTTCTGTCTTTATTACAACATTCTAACTTTTGATTGAAAAACCTTGTTTCTCATCATCACTGGAAGTATCGTAAAAATAACATAGCGAATTTTTTGTGCATTTTTTTTCTTATGACACACATTAATTTTGAAAATCTTGCAAAAATAGAAATAATTGTCAGATTTTAATGAAACTTTCAGAAACTATTCAGGAATGATGGAAATTATTATAAATATGTTATTTTTTTTTAAAGTGATTATAAAAATATATTTTTTTATATATATATATTACACCCCCATAAATAAATTAATAAAAACTCTAAAAATTTATGGTTGAAGCACACAAGTCATTATATTAGTTAAAAACACAAGGCTTTGAGGAAAGTAAATCATGTTTTATTTTTTAAAAAATCCAACCTCGTAAACCTAAAATCAGCTCTGAATTGTAACATACAAAACCCAATAAAACAAAGATACTATTTAATTTTAAATGCTTTTAGTTGCTTTTATTTGTTTTTATCAATATGCATAATATTGTCTGAAGGCAAAAATCTTTTTCGTTGAAAAATGAATTTTTAAATGAATTGTTATTTCATAAATTATTTTATTATTTTTACATAAAGTTACTAAAAGTTGTTAAATATTCTAAAATTAGCGGTACTGGTGAATCCTTTATATAATGTTTTTTTTAGGTACCTGTATCTGTCCAGATTATAAATAGCACAAGGTTTTTACAATCAACAAACCAGCAGTGAGAATAATTTTACTGTTCTTTACCCTATGTGGCGAAAAAAAAAAAAAAAGTTAAATCAAATGTACAGAGACACGGAAGAAACATGATACAATAAAAACATCATGTGACTTGATTTGTATGGCACTGTTAACGGCCTTTACATTTATATAAAATTACTTTAAAAAAATTATAATAATTTCCATCATTCCTGAAAGTTTCATTAAAATCTGACAATTATTTCTATTTTTGCAAGATTTTCAAAATTAATGTGTCATTAGAAAAAAATGAACAAAAAAATTTGCCATGTTATTTACTAGAGTTCCGGTGATGACGAGAAACAAGATTTTTCAATCAAAAGTTAAAATGTTCTAATAAAGACAGAAAAATTTTAAAAAATAATGAAAAATTACTTTCCCCTTAATAGTAACAAACATTTTGGTAATAAAATTCTGCTTTCAAGTTTAAGGCCGTTTTTTCATGCTATGCCTACTTAAAAATAACGAGGTAAATAAGTTGTTAACGTAAAGATAAATTGTCACTTATGACCTTCCGTACTATAAATTTCCGCACGTAACATCAGTGCGTGATGAAAAACACACACGTCATTTGTCAATCAACACCGCAGTTCAGACTGGCTTTCTCCCATTTGAAAAAAACATGTTTTCATCACAGAAAATAAGCAATCTTTGTTTCAAAATATATTAAATAAACTTTATAATTTCTAATTTTTTAAAAATTATTTTAAAAAAAATCATAATTGATTTTCTAAATAAATTTTAAATGGCAACATTCACTTTTGTAAACAAAAGTTAAAAAAACGGGAGATTATCGATTTTCTGTCAATTTTTCTGATTCAAAAAAATTGAAAATTTTTAGCGAAAATTTTGGACGTGCTAGAAATTATTAAAAAATGTAAAAAAAAAATATTCAAAAAAATACTTTGATCATTCTTCTTGATAATAACATTAACATTTAGATGATAAAAAATTATTTTAATCAATTTTAAGGACTTTTTTTATTCATGGTATGCTATTTTTATCGATCTCATGGAGATACCTACTATTAAACATGTTAATCTCATTATTGCATTTCATCAAATATTCTTAAAATAATGCTTTATCATAAAATGGGCATTAGCATGATATAAAGATGCTTGTCTCAATGAATTAATAAGATATTAATAAAAAGCACAGTTTACAAGCCACTTCTTGATAATAGTCGTTTAACAATTCCCTATTTGGTAATGAAACTTAACTTTAATGAACTTTTCAATTTCTTAAAGTCACATTCTAAATGTATTCATGGTTAATATTAGCAAAGAATTCTTGGCCCAATGCATTTAAAAAAAAAAAAAAAAAAAAAAAAAAAATCACTATTTCAATGAGTAAATATCACAATATGGATTTTGGGAAGTTGGTTGTAAAGTTACTTTGATTCAAGTTTATATTTTTGAAAATATTATTTTAGAGAATGTGTGTATAAATTACACATATGTAGGCAAAATGATCATGTCAATTTGGTATAAAATCTTTAGTCTCAAGTTTTATTAAATATTTTTTTTTTTGGATACAATTCCCTCTAAGTGATTATTACTTGTAAGTTTTCTCCAAGTTTTCTTGAAGCAAATTAAGTCAAATAAGACTTAATTTGCTTCAAAGATACATTTAAAAATTTTCTTTTAAATTCATGAAATTAAATTTTATATATATTTATTCTAAAAATGATTATGGCTTTTAAAAAAAAAAAAAAAATAAAAATAAAAAATAATTATACTTCTTTCACTTTTTAAAACTGAAGCTCATAAATTGAGTTAGCATAAATTTTCAAAATGGAAACAAGCATAACTATCAAATATAAATATTCATTACACTTTGTTTTAAGTGATTTAATCTCTCACCTTCAAGAAAAGACAAAATTTAAATATAGTTAGCATAATTTTAAATTCAGTTCCATTGAGGTAATTTTTTAAACCAATTTCAAAAGGTATAGAGACTGATGTTGTTCTGGTAATAGTGAATTTTTTTTTTTTTGAAAGTAGATATCTTTTTCAGTTAATAAAAAATCCTGTTTGCTTTATCAATGATTCCATGTAAAAAAAAGAAAAACAAAAGATCGTTATTGGTGATAAAGATAAAAATAGACAAGTTTCATAATATGAATGGTTTAGAATGTTTCAGACAAAAATAAACTCAAGATGTACACTAGCAGAATGTTGATAGCCTATGTCAAAAGTTTCATATTTCTAGAACATAATATTTGCTTGTTTCGACAGTTGCTGACAAACTTGTAGAGTCACACTGCTCTTTACTGGCTACTTTCATTCATCTGATATTTTGGGGTCAGAACCAAAAGTTTGCAAAGTGTTGAATTAGAAACAAATAATGTAAAGTGTAAAAGAAAAGTGGAGGTGGGTATGTTGTATTATCCAAATACAGATCTAAAAAACAAATTGCAAACTGTTTTCTCTTAATTACTAATTATTAAAATCAAAATGTTTTGATTTCAATGTAATTGATACTACTTGTACTATGGTCATCTAGTAAATAAAAGACATGATTTATTTGTTAGTTAAAAATTTCTAAAATCTCTTTAATGTATTCAGGGTTAATTTTCATTAAAAAAATCTGGTTAAATATTTGGAAGATATTTTATTACAAGCAGGAAGACTATCAACAACAGACTTGATTTTTTTCATCACTTTTTCATTTTAAAAGTGGATTAAAAAGATCTTGAGAGCTATTCTGATAGTTGTTGTGACATTATCATGCTAATATATAGTTTGCCATAAAATGTTTCCAAGATTTGAATATTCTTTTATGGTTGGAAAAACAGGTGGGAGACCTTGCTGTGGAAAAAGTATCTTTGAAGAAATTTCCATATCAGGCAGCGATACCCCAGAAGTTATTGCACTTTCAGGGTTAGCTGTTGCAAGAGGAGTCAGAGATGAGGTAGATGGAGTCTGAGGTGGATTGTTAACGTTTACTGATAGCCCATTACCTGATAGAAGTGTACGGTCAGTGTTGTGGATACGTCGATGCCGATAGAGCTTGTCCGATCGGGCAAACTGTTTGCCACAGGTTCCACATTCATATGGCTTTTCACCTGAATGGACCCGCTTATGGCAAGTCAGCTTGTCCCTCCGAGCAAACCTCTTCCCACAAATATTGCAGGGGAAGGGCTTCTCCCCAGTGTGTGTGCGTCTGTGACAATGTAATGTATCACGTCGAGCAAATCGCTTATCACACAAGTCACATGGGTGTGGTCTCTCTCCAGTGTGGGTACGCATGTGACACTTAAGCTTGTCTGACTGTGCAAATGCCCTGTTGCATACCAAACATGTATAGGGCTTCTCCCCAGAGTGAACCCTACTGTGACATTGAAGTTTGTCACGGCGAGAAAAACCTTTGTCACAAATCTTGCAGCGAAATGGCTTTGTGCCATCATGGGTTCGTTGATGACATATAAGGGTATCTCGTCTTGCAAATGCCTTCTGACAGATTTCACAGGTAAATGGCTTTTCAGGCCCCCCACCAACAGGGCCAGATGAAGCCTTAAAGTTTGAGGAAGGTGAATTTGAAAAATTTTGGTTGACAGATGATTCAGAAGTTAAGACTTGATCTCTGTGGGTCATTGTGGATGGATAATTTGAATAGAAGAACGTTTCACGGGGTGGTGGTGGTAGTGATGATGATGATGATGACGATGATGATGTAGAGGAGACAACTGATCCAAGAGAGAGCAAATAAGGATCTGTGCTGGGGTCAAATTTTTGGTCCAGGTCATTATCTGTATTTCCAGCAGCTGCTGCTGCTGCTTGAATTTGTTCCACAGCCATTTTATGAATATCCAAGTAAGAAGGCGCTGAATTAGAATAATGTGGAGAGGATAAAGTACTGTTCCTATTTTGTGAAAATGATTTATCATCGACTGGGACCGGAAAAGTGACAACTGGACTATTTTGAGTGAAGTGGGTCTTTCGATGCTGCTGATATTGGTTAGCCCGAGCAAATTTTTTCCCACAAATATCACAATGAGATGGCTTGTCCAAAGGCATCAAAGTTCGTTTTGGGTTGGGTATTGTCATCCGTAAAGTAGGCTCTAATGGTTTTTCATATGTACTGTTGTTGACATAAACTGAAGCAATTTGACAAGAATCATTTTCCAAATCCCTGGGGCTTGATTCAGAATTTTCAGATATCTCATGGGAACTTTCAACAGCAATTCGTTTTTGATAAAGATCTGAGGTGTTGGTATTTCCAGTGCCCTTATCTTCCTTTGATTGCTCTTCCATGATTAGGTCTGTCACTAGTTTAAAGATTGTTTTTAAAGCTTAAAATTTGCTTTTTTTTTTTTTTTTAAAAAAAAACAAAAACAAATCTATACAAAGATATTCATGGAAAAATCCAATAATTTGTATAGTTAGTTTGACAGTCAATGTAGAGTTACTTGTAAGGAGATGCCAAATCCTTTTCTAATATTTCTTGCAAATTTTTAAAAAATAACCCCATTGAAACCAGGATCACACTCTGAAAAATATAAAAGAAAAAATAAGATAGAATTAATGAAGTTAATATTTTCAACTTATCTCAAGTAAGGTTATTTCTAATTTAAACAGTTTATTAATTAATTAATTTAAAAACCTTTGAAGAGTTAAAATAAAACAATTCTTCTTTGCCACTGATATTTTGCTGTATCAGAGATTAAGGACCAAGCTTACAAATTTGGTGAAAGACCATGTCAGTTTGCAAATAGCTAAATCTAAATCCACATTAAATTGCTCTGTACATTTCCATGTTATTGCTATAAAATCATAATGCAAATAGATTATAGACATGTCAAAACTATACTATTGATTGTACAGGAAATAACCCAAAGAAATAATCTGTTCCTCATAAAGTTTATTGCAAAGCCTGTGACTATGACAATATTGTAATATTTTCAGCTGACGAAGTTTTTGTTTCACTTATAATAATAAAGAAAAAGTTATTTTCCCTGATAATATTATACTTGATGTCCTGACGACCTCACCAAATAACTGTATTCAGATTAATATAAAAATTTAATAGATTTTCTTCCTTCTAACAAGATTCTAGAAGCTTAAGGAAAAAAAAAAACTATTTTTGTTATTAGACAATTTAATACTTTAAAACAGAAAATGAATAAATTATAAGACATTTAAAATATTCAGAATTAATTAGAATTGATAATATTACAGTCACAGAAGTAAATGGGAAAAGAAAAGCTATTAATATGAAATTTGATTCTATTACAATATAAAAAGAAAATGTGTATTATCTTTGAGAAGCAGAGATTGTTTTTTTTAAACTCTTTTTCATAAAACAAAACTCAGCTGCATCAAATAAAACTATGAAAATTTTAACAAAAAGGTCTTAACAAAAGACGTTTTTGTTAAAATTTTCGTTTTTTTCTCTAAGATTAATAAAAATAAAAGAGAAAGTTTAAAAAAAAAAAAAAAAAAAAAAAAAATCCTCCACCAACGAGACAAAGTAAGTTTTTATAAATTAAGTAAGAAATTGTATCTGGTTTAAATCCATTAACCATTTTATAAATGAAAAGAAACCCATACTAATAGAAGTTTAATGATAGAGAAAAATCAACCAGTCAGGAAGAGAGAGACTTGCTTGTTTTGAATAAAGACTCTTGATGGAACAGAAAAAATAATTCTTTTTTTTTTTTTTCAAAATTATAACAATGATTTACCAGTTCAATAAAAAAGAGAGAGAGAAATTTAAACCATGACATGAAAACATTGAAATTTATATTATGAAGATTGTATCCTGTATGCAAATAATCTTTTTCGGGCCTTCATATAATCATAATCATAGAACACCCAGAAAATAAACTTTATATAAGTTAGTTGGGAGACATTGTTGTTCATTACTGTGCCATGAAATTTACGTGTATAATTTTGATAATTTTGAATTTTTGATAGTATACTGTCTTTAAAAAAAAAAAAAAAAAAAAAAAAAATGAATTTATTATGTAAAAAAGGGAAAAAGGCATTTTTGTCAGAATAAAAATCGACAGAGATGCTATCTTTCAGTATACATTCATTTCTTCCTATACTCATAGTAAAGTATCTTTTTCATGTGGTACATTCATAAATTCTGTTTTTAAAATAGAATTAACACACTTCACAAGAACATAATTTTATGTAAATTATATATTTTGTTAAAAAATATATATTAAAAACAATGAAGAAAATAGAGAATTTTAAATGATAAAATTGTTTTTAATAATAATTTCTATTGAAATATTTTAAAATATTTAGCAATCTTAAATAAATCATAGCTAAGAATATTTTAATTTATTTCTAGGAATACTATTAATTTTTAATATTATTGTTAATTTTATTCAACTTTTAATAGTTAGATCTATTTGTGAACAAATAAATTTTTGACAAATGTCCATACACTGTTATGTTCCAATACTAAAATGACAAAGAAAAAATTCTTTGCTGTTTTTTTGTGTGTTCATTTTAGCTATTACAGTTGTCTTTAAGAACCAAGTTTTATTTATTAAAATACTTAAACCTACATAATAATCTTTTCAATATTTCACTCTAATCAAATAGACTGGTTTACTCATGAAAAAATATGGAATTGTTTTGCTGGAAATAATTTTTGTACATTATTATTCTTTAGATAGTCCTTAGGTGGCAACACTTATCAGAATTGAAAAATATTTATTTTGAATTATATTAGAAGGCTGGGGTGCGGGCGTTTATAATATCAATATAGTTTAAAATCAATCCCCGACTTTTACAGAGGTATTGGACATAGTAGTTATTTACAAACGTCAAGTTTGAAAGTGTGGTAACATCATTTGATTTCTGCATGTTTATTTTTAAACTAAAAAAAAAACAAAAACATATTTTAACTTTTTTCCCCCGTACGTGATTTTTTCAGAAGTACATGCACAAACATTTGAGTTTAATAATTAATAGATGGATACATATGTAAATTTTTGTTTCTTTAATTAAAAATATCTATTTGTTCTTTATTTAAAAGAAATCTTTTAATAATGCCACCCCCCCAACCACATATTTTTGTATGCAAGGCAATCAAGATCCAATAACTCTGTAAAAGTCAGGGATCAATTTGATACGATGTTGATATTATAGACAAGACTTCCCTCTCAATTGATATAAAAAAAAATTTTGACAAGGGACTAAAGAAAGTCAAAGAATGCTAATCATCAAAAATTATTTCCAAGAAAATTTTCCCTATCTTTTTTTATGAGGGGACCATTCTATTTAAGTAGTGCCCAATATTTCTGTATAACAGGTCTCCTTTTGGTTGGCTATTGTTTGATGCTCCATATCAGGTACCAATCATCCCTTGCTAGATAATATAATAGTACATGTTTATTGTACAACTTTGCAATGAAATAAAAATAAACTCAATTACATTAAGTCAATTCAAGTGACAAATCAGTTCTATAAATGTTCTTGTGCACATTTTAGTTATAGAAAAATTCATTCTTTATGATTTTAGGATGTTGCTTTGTGATAAAGAACAGTGGAAAAAGCATAGTACTAGATTTAGTCAAAGACTAATTATAAAATTTTGTCAGCATAAAAGATTATGAAATATCATACATTTTTCAATAGAATTTTAACCTCTTCTGGTTTATGTTATTTATGGACTCCATATATTTCTAAGCATAACTTCTCACTAGCAATGAAATTTGCATATTTCTGATTGTTTTACAAAAATGTATAATTTATTAAAATGAGTTAATTTACAGACTAAAAATTATAGAAAATGTAAATACATCTTAATTGTTAAATATATTTCTGATTTACAATGTCTATATAATATATCTTAATTTTAATTTAATATTTATCTTTTGATAATTTTAATATAATAATTGGAAATGTCTCTGATTTACAATAATTATAATTGTTTGATAGATTTACAAAAATGTATGCTTTATTAAAGGGATACTTATAAAAGAAAGCATCTTAGTTTATCACTTAAAAGTATTAATTTCCTGGCTAACAAAAAAAAAAAAAAAAAGAAATACAGCTGTGAGGATTGATTTTTTTCTGATTTCAAGCAATGCAAACTTTGTGAATATACTTTTCTTTCAGGTTAAAAAAGATAATATTAAATTGTTTAAACCTTGTGCTATTTGAAGCAAGTGTTTAGCTATAACAATTTATGTATCAACCCAAAAATGTTTATAATTTACAAAGATAATTGTCCGTGAAAATTTAACATGAACCCTACTGAAATTGATAAGTTAAATTCTCATCTCAAAATTAAATAAGAATCTACCTTATCTTGAAATTAAATCAGACTGGTCATGAAATAATACATCAGTCAGACAGTTAAGTGCGATATATGATACATGCTTGGGTGATCAGGTCTCTTTTGATTCATGACTGACTTGGCAGAAGATTTTCATGCAGTTGAATGCTATTTCTTTCTGCCATAAACTGGTTGCCAACCAAGGCTATAGAACCCATATAGCTGAACGGATAAGAGATGGGTTCATGTCTATTGCAAGGGTTTTTTTGCACACAATTGAATATAACAAACATGACTCAAATTTGAACTCTGCTCTGATTTCTCAACAATGTAATCAGAAAAAACAAAAAAAACAAATGAAAACACAAACTCAAGGAATCTCAAAATACATGCCTTTTAAAAGAAAAAAAAAAGAAGTAATACCGGTTTAAGATTCATTTTAAAAAAATGAAAAATCTTTCTTGAAACTTTAATTTTAGTTTTAAATTTAATTCCAAGCTAATAGATTAAATTTACAGTATTTACATCAGTCCTATTGTCCTCATCTTTGTCACAACGTTTCGGCCTTCTTCAGGTGGTTGGAATTTCGAACTGAACCCTTTATTTCGTAGACTGTTCTAGTTCCACGTGCCATGTTTGATGGATGTCAGTTTCTCCACTGCCTTAACCAGGTATTGAACTCACACTCTTTGGGTCTGTCACTGGATCTAACCAATGCCTTTATCCACTGTGCCATGTGTCCTTGAGGACATCTGGGTATGAATTTCTGGGTATTATAAACCTAATGTTTTCAGCAACCAATTTTTACCAGTGCTCATATTGCAATTTTGCTGTTATCATTGCATGTTTTTTCCATGTTTTTACCAGAGCTCATATTGCAACTTTGTTATCATTGCTTTTCTCTGGCACTCCTTATTACTGGTTCCCATATTGTATTTATTTCTATGCTTGGTTGGCTCAGGAGATTTTTGTGGCCTAGCATATGTGCTGATTCCTTAAGTTTACGAATTTTCCAATGGTGTTCCCTGTCTATGATCTCAACATGATCCCACAGGGGACGGTGATTTCCCTTCTCTCTTCATATGTGGTCAGGCACACCTGATTTTTCTACTTCCCCTCGCGTTACAGCTTTCTGGTGTTCTTGAAGCCTTACCTTGAGGGGGCGGCCTGTCTCTCCTTTATATTCCTTTCCGCAGCTGCACGGGATAGCATACACACAGTCTTTAGTCATGTTCTCCTGTATGGGGGGTCTCACTCGAGAGAGATATCTGCGAAGTGTTGTCACACTTTTGATGTTATATGGACCGCAGATCCTTTGTATTTTCTCTGATAACCCCTTCACATAAGGCAGGCAGACTGTTTTCTGAGTGTTGTTGTCCTCCTCCTCCTCTTGTACCCGCCTATCCCAGTTTTGGGGGGCTGCTGCCGTGTACCCAGGGTAGTTGTTACGTTGTAGGGTACTACTTATACTGACCAATTCCTTATCTAACGTCTCTGGATCGCCACTTATGACTTTTGCTCGGTGTTGTAAGCAACGGACGATCCCTTTCTTTACGCTGTATGGATGGTGGGAGTTGAAATTGAGGTACTGTCCGGTGAATGTCGGTTTACGGTATACAGATGTCTTGAACCCATGCTCTGTTCGAGATATTAGTACATCCAGGAATGGGAGTGTGTTGTTACTCTCTTTCTCCATTGTGAACTGTATCGAAGGTCTTATTGAGTTCACATGGTCCAGTAGAACCTGGACATCTTCCCTGGCCAGAGTATGAAGGTGTCATCTACGTACCTTAACCATATAGTTGGCTTTAGAGATATAGATTCTAATGCCATTTCTTCAGGAATCAGCACATATGCTAGGCCACAAAAATCTCTTGAGCCGACCAAGCATAGAAATAAATACAATATGGGAACCAGTAATAAGGAGCGCCATAGAAAAGCAAAGATAACAAAGTTGCAATATGAGCTCTGGTAAAAACATGCAATGATAACAGCAAAATTGCAATATGAGCACTGGTAAAAAATGGTTGCTGAAGACATTAGGTTTATAATACCCAGATGTCCTCAAGGACACATGGCACAGTGGCATAAAGGCGTTGGTTAGATCCAGTGACAGACCCAAAGAGCGTGAGTTCAATACCCGGCTAAGGCAGTGGAGAACTTTCAGAGGGAAAATTAGCAGGAGATAACTGATAACTGACATCCATCAAACGTGGAACTAGAACAGTCTACCCCAGTGATCGAAATAAAGGGTTCAGTTCGAAATTCCAACCACCTGAAGAAGGCCGGAGCGTACAACGGCCGAAACGTTGTGACAAATATGGTGACAAAGATGAGGACAATAGTCCGACTAAATGTAAATACTGTACCTCATCTCAGAAATATAGACAGAAGCAAAAATCAAAATACTTTTTTTTGGTGTATTCAAAGTCAAACCAAATTTAAATTGTTCGGGATATTTTTTTCGCTTTAATGTATTGTAAATTCATCCATATTGACAGATCTGTCAACACAAACTCTCCTTCATTAAAAATATATTAAAAAACGAAAACATTTTTTGTAAAAATTCACTATTCATCGAAAAAAAAAAAAAAAAAAAAAAAAAAATTCTTTTAAAGTGCCCACATTTTATTCATAAAAGCAAAAATGACTTAGTTTGTTTACTCAACTGCATTTTTTATTATTTTATTTATTATTTACTACTCAAGGCAGATTTTCTACAGCTGTCTGATTAAAAATTAAATTTACAAATATAAACATTTAAATTTAAAGACTTATTGTAAGAAGCTATAAAAAAAATTCAGTATGTGGAGGGGTAACGGATAAAAAAACAACGTTTAAAAAACAATGTTTAAAAATGTCATTTATGAAGAAGTCCTAAATTTTCATTAAAATCAGACAATGTCACAATAATTGTTTGATTTTTGAAAGAATTTCTAAATCAATCTCTTTATTCACTGGAACAAAAAAAAAATTCTCGTACAACTATTTATTTAGGTACCGTAAAGTCTTCTTTATTTAATAAAAAAATAAAATTAGAGACAACTATTCTAGTTTTAAAGTTTTCATAAACTTAAGTAAGGTGGGTATTAAACGTAAAAAAAAAATAGTTCTACTGTGACTTTCTAAAAGACAAACATTTCTACAATAAATTCAGTCATCTCGGAATAAATTCTGAAAGTTCCACTTAAATTGCGACAATTATTTGATTTTTACAAGAATTTCCAAATTAATGTGTTTTTTTAGTGAAAAAAAGCTATTTCAAAATATTAGGTGATCTCAGACCTAACAAAAAAGAGATTTTTCAGCCACAAATTAAAACGTGATAAAAAGGAAAAAAAAAATTAAAAAAATAATTAAAAAATACTTTGGTCTCTACTCTTATTAATAACATAAAGTTTTTCCTGATAAAACGTTGTTTTTATTAAGTTTGGGACCTTTTTCATCAGGGTGTGCCATTTTTTTAGCGAAAAAAATGGACATACCTACAAGGTAATATTTCAGAATTAACTTAGGATTGCTGAAACTAACAAGAACTTTTTTCTTTTATCCAACGAATCGGCAATCCAAATGATAATTATAATTAAGTGTATTGCTTTTAAACTGCCATTTGAAGCGATGCTGACGAAGACAAACACACGCAAGTAACAAAAAGAAAATTGTTAAAAACTTTCTGTTTGTGCTTCAATTAAAAACAAAAAAAGCAAATCAAATCGTCAATTTACCATAACAAATGTTGACAAAAGAGTTTTATTAACCTGATGAAAGCATATATAATTGATTTGAATTGGTCCATTTGTTGAGTGAAAGTGTGAAACTAAATACAAAAGCACGTGGCAAAGTGGTTCTTGCTAAAAAACAAAACAAAAAAAACAAAACTTATTCCTTTTTGTTTTTTCAAATACAAAAATAAAATTTGATTGTAGAAGTAAAAACTAAATTTAAATAATTCAAAATAATCAATTCAATTTCAATGGGTTTTTTTTCCTTTCAAAAGTTCTAGAATATATTTCTCAGTTTGTAATTTTTCTTAAATATTTTTTTTCACAAAATTTTCCCATTATTGTTGATTTGTTTACTCGTTACGAACAAAAAATAAAACTAAGCTCCAAAACAAACAAAAACAAAAGTAATTGAATTCAATTCAATTGCAATCGACGATAAGAAAAGATTTTTAACAACTACTGTTTTCAAAATATCTTTGAGTTTTATATTTTTTAAGCTTTTTTTTTTCAAAGAGAGAGAGAGAGATATTAAGTTTTAAAAGTTTACACAGATATTTGAACTAGTTTAACAAAAATGTGGCCTACAAAATTTTTATGACAATGCCGATGTGGGGTGAGACAGAGAGCTTCATCGTTTGGCAGTAGAGAACTACTTCATATATTGATGATAAAGATACATTGAAAATTAAAATATCAGATAAATAAATAAAATCAATTTTAATTTGTTCTCTAAAATTGCTGAAAAGTTTTCTTTTTAAAATTTAACTTGACAGAACCCAATTTATTTTCTTCTAAAAGCATACAAAAATTAAACCGAAATAGTTCTCTAAATAAAATCAGTTAAACTAAAAAGTCTAACAGATTTTAGGACTAGGTTTACCATTTGACTTATTTTTGCTAATTTAGACAAAACACAAAATAAAACCTGAAAAGTAGAAAGGAAAAATGATAGTTTAAGGCGGGAAGAAAATTATACAAAAAATTCAAATTTTTTAATGATATTAATTTTAGTTTAAATTGGAAGTGAAAATCATAAAAACGTCATAAAAATGTAATTGTAAAGTCGCCCTTTCTTTCAATCTTGTTTTTGTACGTATGATTTGTTGTTTGTACTCATTCAAAAAGAAAGATTACAGTCGCATTTTTAATGAAAGGAAAAGCCTTCAAGAAAAATAAATAAATTGGAATGTGGTGGGGAGGATAATCGATGTACTTTTAAGTCATTGATAAAAAGTTAATAACTTTTTAGTTTAACTAAGTAACTTTTTTAGCTAAAGTTTTTGTTTAAATTTCATTGTTGATTTTTAGCGAAGTTAATTTCACAGGTGTCAGGAAGATATATTTAAAAAAGCAGAAACATGCACAAAACGGGATTTTAAAATAAAAAAGGATATTTTAAAAATTTTACATTGCAGTTATCTTTAGTTTTAATATTTTTTAATAGCGTCAAATTAATTCAATTAAAATTTATATTAGAAATGTTTTTTTGTTTTTTTTAATCAAGAGATGATAAAGAATTAAATAAAAAATAAAACCATTGAAAATTAACGAGTTACCATTCATGTAGACAAAATAAGATTTTTCATGTCAAGTTTTTTGTTTGTGCATGCAAATTAAAATAAAAAAAAAGTAATGTTGTAAAATACACATAACTAAGCGAAAAGAATAAGCCTTAAGCAATATTAAAAAAAAAAAAAAGTTTTCGATACCTAGAAATTTCCTGATGGATTTCTGCTTCATGTCAGATTGAACTCGGCTCTTCCATTTTTGGAAAAAAAAAATTGATCGAATATGATGCTTTATTATTTTTCTCAAGTTAAACGAACTAGGGACCTATTTATTTTAATTTGTCTCTACATGGATCTTTTCTTTGTCAAAATGTCAGTTTTATCGTCCAGAGATTTAATTTGCAAGTAGGCGACCACATTAGTCATTTTGTTAATGGTGAACAAACCTGTTAACTCATGGAAATAATCGTATTTTTTTCAGGTGTCAGCATTTAAAAGTTAAAAATTTCGTTTGAATCTCCAACATAAAGGAGAGAGAATAGGATTGGTTACGGCTGTGATACCAACAAAGGGTGGTAACTCGGGGTCTTCTTTAATATCGATTGGTTAGGACTTTGACGGGGGTCATTACCAGCTGAGGGTCCTTCATTCTTGAAAAAGCTGTTGAATTCTGAAGACTCAGAAAACAAAAACAATCTGGCATGCGATAAGAGTTGTGCATCAGTATCATAAAAAACGAGTTTTAATTATAAGTACTCACTTATAATTAAAACTCATATAGATGCTATTTAGACTTCAACAACAGGACTGTCTATAGACAGTTCTAATCACTTCAACACAGATGAAAATCATGAAATCATTAAAAAAATATAACTTTGCAAATTAAAAATGACTTTACGCTGCCTTTTCTAATCTCTAAGCAATAATGAATCATTTGGAACTAACCAAGACAAGCACAATGTTTTTTTTTTGTTTTTTTTTTTTTGGTAAATTCCAGTGATCTATAAAACTGAACTTTTATTTGTGGAATCATATAGATTTATTTATAAATGAGCTGTTTTTATGTTGTTTGTCTGAGCTTGCAAGGAAAAGATTATACTGACAGGTGATCCAAACCAAGTATCAAGTGTGTAAAACAACTTCTCTGTTAAAGAAAAACTGACAGGATCTCAATATTCAACCAGTCTCTAAGTGACAGTGTTGTTTTTATAAGGGCTTACCTTACTGAATAAAAAATCAAATTTTACCAGATCCAGAGAGTACTTTTAAGAAATGTTCACAGTTTTATTTTAAGATTATACTTATTTTCACTCCATTTTTTTTTTTACTGGATTTTCCTCTCTTTTCTAATTAAATGTTTTCATATCCATAATTATTAAATAGAGTGTCATGTCCAAAAAAAAAAGAAAAATAAATAATTAAAAATTAATTATAATGTCAAAAATAATTATAATAAAATAATTATAACAGTTATAATTATTAATTCACTCATTCTAAACCAATGAGTATTGATCCCACTTTTCTCCTCTCCACACAGAAACACATGATATTCCCACTATCAGACAAGCAGTTCACACGGACAGGTCGTTAACACATGTGTCAATGAAAATTTTGTCTCTTTTTCCTTTTTAAGCCATAATAGTAATATTTATTTTTAGGACTCAACAAAAATTTGAGGTAAGAAAATCCCATATACTTCTTGTATTTTCCAACTCAGTTATCACACACATCTATTAAAAAAAGCATACGAGAAAGATTATATACAGTTTACTTATTCTTTATCTTATCATCTGATCCATATTTGATCTATGTTTTTCAAAATTTTTCTCAGTATTACTGTTTCTCGTGTCTTCAAAACCACATAACAACCAGATAATAAATAATACTTGTTTTGTTGTTTCTCATTTTTACAAGTAGTTTTGTATATATAAATGTTAAGGGGTTTATAATTATTTACTCTGAGTTATAACTCCCCTACAAGGGATATAAAACAATTAAGAATTACAAACTTTACATTGAGTTGATATTAAAAATATTGATAACTAAGAAATTCCTAAATACCTAAATACAAGTTTAAGTATTCAAAATTACACTAGACTGTCCCAGAGACACATGGCTTAGTGGATTAAAGCTTTGGCTAAAACTATGTGACTTAAATACTACAAAAGTCATATATTCTGGTTCAAATATCCAATGGACAAGTGATACAGTGAAGGATATTAAATGATACAAGATATCTCCCTAATCATTGAATGTGGAAAAAGAATAATTTAAAGGATTTTATTTTAGGGGAGAGTGGGAGAAGATAGGATGTCACCTCTCTTATCACGGTTATACTTAGGGCACAAATGCAACAAACAAGACTTGAAACTCCATAGAACAAAATTTACACTTACTGACAAGACATTAACAAACAGGATACAAAATGTACAAATAAGATTGCGCAAAATTTTCCTTTTATGTGTCTTATTATTATTCAGGCAAGATAACAAGTTCAAAAATTAAAATGTTAGACTTAGAGAAGCTTATATAAGTATTTTTTCAACAAACTCTTTATTACTTACATACTTTCAACAGTCAAAAATCTATTGAGAAGGTATTAGGCTGGTGCAAAAATAATGTCGGTTTCTCACATATGTTACTATGTGAGAAACCGACATTATTTTTGCACCAACCTAATACAACAATATAATTCTTTTTGAGAAAAGGTTCAACAATGTATATTCTTTCAAAAAAAAATTTACTTTAATAAAGTTATAAACTGAGAAGGTTGGCAGATTCTCCAGAGTTACTCTTCATTTGTTCCCAAGAGAAACCATAATAATATTGAGATAAATCTCATTGTATTCTTTTTAAACAACAATTCAATAATTAATTCCAGGATTTTTTAACTTTACTTTTATGGTTTCTTTTAGTTTCTTGTCTTTCTTTTTTCTTTTACTTCTTACTTCTTTCATAAGAAACAGCCTAGTTCATCCACTGATAACAGTCAAAATTCTTTTTCATTTAGTGAATTTTTCACAAACAAACCTCAGTCATTCACTTGTGACCACTGAAATCCTTTTGCTTTTTCCAACCAACTTGAATCCTTATATAGGCCCCAGACTCGCACCCCAAAATTTAATTTCTGTGGGAGGAAGTCACCTTGCTCATTAGTTAAAAAATCCAAAAGTGTATGCTTTTTTTAAAATTTGAAATACAAATCTTTCACATTAACAATCTGTAAACTGAATAAAAAGCTTGGTTCAAACTTTCAAGAATGTTACTTTGTATGACACCTGAAGATTGTTGGAGTATACAACTGCCAAAATATTGGGAATCAAGATAAACATGATCTGGTCTGAATAGTAATGCATGATAATTCTTAATCTCAAAAATAAGTTATTGTTTTAATTTTGTTAATAAAGACTCCTCGACATTCTATAACTTTCATCAGCCTTGTTGCACAGACTACTGCTGATTATTTTTATCCTTGTATTGATGATTTAATGAAGGCATTTACAACTACTCCTTCTGGGGGAGAAAGGAAGGTGATGTTTTGGCTGACAAGAGAAAGAAAGAGCAAGTAATCTTTCTCATGTCCAAAAAGAAGAATAAAACAACATTGATGGACAAATAACAATAGTGACATTTAAGTGGAAAAAAGAAACAGTATACTTAGGATGGGTAGAGAAAGTTCATAAAGAGTCTAGAGAAATAAAGTCTGGAAATACAAATGTCTGTGTATGTATGGATGTGTGATTGTGCATATATGTAGGTGTCAAGATATATATATCTGTGTGTGTGGATGTGTGTGTATTTATGGATATAAGTAACTCACTTCGGAAGTTTCTTTTTCTGCAGATGATGTAGTTGAGTGGCTGGGCATGTATTTTATTTCACTTGGGTCAATCTTTCTGTATGGTGTTAGTGCTTGAATGAGATAGGCTTTCTTTGGTGTGGTGTGAGTAAGTGAATGCACCATATGTGTTCCTGTGGGTACTTTGTATGGCTTTTGATCCATTCTTATATAGGTTAAAATGAAAGCCAAAAATTTAATATTTTTTTTATTGTGTTTCCATTAGCTGAGAAAGTCACATGATGTGCTTACTTCTATGTCTTACTGCATGAGCAGTACCAAGTCTGCTTTTACATGTCTATTTTCAGACTTGGTGAAATTTAAGTTGTAGAGTCAATTTGAAAATGTATTTTTATTTATTTATTTTTGTGTATTTTCAAAATTCCAACAGCCCTTTGACCAATGATTTTGTTAAATCTTCACCTTCCATTGTTTTTCATTGTGATGTACATTTCTTTTTGTTGTCAATAGTAACTGTTGCAGAATGTGAATGAGCATTGTTTTGCATGAATATATACTTTAGCTTAAAGCTTCTTAATTGTGATCTAAACCACTCAAATAATATCTAAATTGTCAAAGATCTTACAATAAATTTTCTACATTTATTTTGATGTTATCATCAATGTTGAAGGGACCTATAAATTCACTATCTTTGATATTAGCTCAACTTACTTACTCCACCTTCCTGCTGTTGTTTTCTAATCAGGTTGATTCACTATTTTTATGAAGGGCCTAACCTCTAGACCAGCCATTAGGTCCATCTGATGTAGTTCTACATTCATTTCATTTGAAAAAACAACTTTCATGTACTTCTGCATATAATAATTACTAGGGCAAATACTGCCAAAATACTTGCAGATGTAGTGGTAAACCTACCACATGTTATTTTTGGACCACTTACAAATTAACAATAATAACTCCCTTCACTACTTCTGCAAATTTGAGAAGAAGATTTTCATGAGCCAGTGTGAAATTGTTTTCTAAGTAATGAAAACCTTGTATTAAAAAAGTTCATACCTATGTGAAATTAGATTTTGAATTCCCTTAGGGATATAGAAATAAAAGCATACTTCTTTTCAGGGTTCAAACCAATTTAGGAGGCCAGTTTGATCTCCTTGTACATATACACACAAGAGAAGAGATGACAGTCAGCAAGTTTTCAATTTCTTTTCCAAGGCCTTATCTACACACACAATAGAAGGGATTAACCAGCAATTACTAAGTCCTTTGTCTACAAACTCACAAACACATTAGGATGACCGTCATAATGTAAGTCTATCCACATATTTCCCACTGCACTAAAAATACTTAATTATTTTATAAAACAAACTTCATTGCAAGGAAAATTGAACATTTTATTGTCATTATATATTTCTGAAAAGAATTATATAAATGTTATTTCAACCGACGTTCTTCTTCTACATTTTCTTCAGAAAATAACCTTTTACATGTTTCATTTAATATTAGGTTGGTGCAAAAATAATAACGTAATAATGTCGTTTTTTGACGTATTTTTTAACGTCAAAAAACGACATTATTACGTCATTATTTTTGCACCAACCTAATAGATGTGTTGTTGTTGTTAAATGTTTGGAATCCTGCCACTCAGCAACAAAAACCTGGGTAGACGGAACCCAACAAATATTCTGAATCTTTGCTCCCTGCTTACATTAGCAAACCACAGATTCTTTAAATATATTCTTGATGGTCAGTTTACTCTTCTTTTACTTTTTCTTATATTCTTAAAGCCAATTTTTTTTTCTTGTTAATGATTTCAATTTCTTTTTTGATTTGCCTCTGTCCAACTTTTTTATGTAATCTCCAACATTGTGTTCCCATCAGCCGATATCTTGTTTCACTTTTCACTTTTTTTAAACTTTCTTACAGTCCATGGCAATATTTATTTGAGATTTAAACATCAACCACTATACTATTATTAATATAACAAACAGTGGTGTAGATAAAGGGGTAGAGGGGGTGGTCCACTTTTGGTCTGTGGTGAGTTTTCAGAAAAGAAAAAAACAATAGCATAATTTGAATCATTTTTGCAAAAAAAAAGCAGCGGCAAGGAAGAAGATAGGGTTCAAATGAAGCCAATTAGTCTTTGATTTGCCAGCCAGCAATGAAAAAAAACTGTCTCCAAAATGCACTGTCATCTGGTGGGGATAAATCCCACTTACAAGACATGGGCAAAAGGTGTGAAAAAAATTTGAAAATTTTTTAAAGGCTTTGATATAGAATTAGATTAAGTGAATTTAGTGTATCTAGAATTTTTTCCACACCTGTGTGAAAAGTCCAGACTTTGGTGTCTGTTCATTGATTTTGATTTTTCATGTCTGTGAACTGTTAGTGAAATAAAATTAAATAAATAAATGAACCAATTGTTTTTTTTTTTTCATCTTATCATAGGCCTAGCTTTAATACGGATATAAAATCGTTACTTTTCATAAATTATAAAATAGATAAATAAATTGAAATAATTCCAATGTTTTAAGGATATTTTGTATCCTATTATAATAATAAATTATAATCCCTGTCCTTAAGATTATTTTACCCTGGTGTGGCAATAACAACTGTTTAAATATATATATATATATATATATATATATATATATATATTATATATATATATATATATATATATATAAACTTTAAGGGGTTGATGTGCATTGTAATATTGTATTCCTTCTGGGGAGGGGTGGCAAAATTGAGTGCTGCCCTAAGCAGCAAAAAACATTAGCTACGCCACTGATAACAAACAACACCGAAAATGCATAATTTCTCATACCACCAAATAATAAGTAATTGTAAATATTTCTAACAAATATAGATAATATAAAATTTCCTTGGTATATTTATCATATAAATATATATTGATAATTTTATCAAAATTGGTTGATTAAAACCACTTTTCAATGTGCAGTATGGTGTAATGGAAATGGCTCTGCATGAAAAATCAGAGAACTGAGTTTGTTACATTCACTTATGCAGAAATATTCTTTTGAAAGATATGAATTCATCTATTCTTCTCCCAGCTATGGGTTGAATAGCAGAACAGACTGGATCCTATAGACTTGGTTCGGAAATAGTCTACCACTTAAAGAAACGGCAACTTACTGCAGTAAAATCTTCTACTCAGTCAGGGAAAGGGACATGATTGCTGAAGCATGTATCACGTATGGCATATAACTGACTGAATACCACTTTTATTGTGAAAACACTGATTTGCAAACTGGGACAGCTTTCAGTTTTTATTATAGATTTAGGTTCTTTTATAATAAACTGTTTTCATGACACAACATCCCTTAAGATTCAGGGTTGACACAAAAGAACAAATACTGATTTTAATATATTTTATTAGGCTATAAATATCAATACAATGGTGATTTTTATTTTAATTTTATGTAAAATATTTTTAGGTGCTGGTAGGAGAGAGATTATCTAACACATACATTAGAGGTTGAGAAACAGAGTTTACTGTGAAATTCGGCATGCTCTAACTTTTAAACAAACTCATATATCAAGGGTTGGGTGGTGAAGTAAATTTTCTCACAAAATCTAGATATAAAAATATCCCATGTTAGTTTGAGTAATATTAACCAGGTTTCAGGTAACCATCCAAAGCTTAAACAAGCCAATCTGTTCTTATTGGTAAAAAGTTTTTCTGCTGTTTATTGTTAGATTGTCGGAGTTAGCTCCTCCTTGGCTCCTTAAACCAGAAGAAAACAGGTCATTTCGACCTTGACCTTTCGGTTGTGCTCCCTACACGCTCTTAACCTGAGGTAGAGACTAGCAAGTTACCTTTTCAGTTTAGTTATATTACGAACCTAGTCGTAATATACTTCTAGGCATTTTTAGGCCTTGGTTTTATTTTAGCTAAGCTCTACTCATTTTTATAGATAGACTTTACTGTGTTAGCTTACCCAATTCTCTTGCTAGTCTCCCTTACCACAAGACAGTGACTTCTCGCTAAATTTATGGTTGGCAACTGAAACGGTCGTTACGCAGACCCCTGGCCTCCGGCCAGGACCGTCGACCTGGGCTGCGTATTAAGTTACGCTCCCATTTTTTTTTTTGTCTGCCAACTTGACGATAGTTGGAAACTTTCTTTCTCTCTCTACTTCGCTTCTTGCTTCTGGCTCCTTGCCAATTCTTGGCATTCCGTCCCTACTGGCTGCCTGCACGTTGTCCGTAACCTTTCCCGTACACTACGTTTGTAATTATCATGGGAGGTTACTAATATTGGACTCGACCGGCAGACATGTAGCACCTTCACTGGACCTGTGACATGCCCGAACAATATCGCAATGCCAGCTCCTCTTTCCTTCCCAACACGTCAAGTTTGGCATCCCGGCAATGACCAACATCAACCTCAAACAACAATGACCAGCAGCAATTATCTGCAACGACCAGCAGCGATCACCTGTAACAACCAACCTCGACCATCAATGCCTGCACCGGAACATCTGCATCTCTACCGTTCCGACCACCTTTATTTCTTTATTACTATTCTAGAATAAATTAGCTTGTATCTTATATATCCTCATTCTGTTGTCTATGTTGTTTCACCTTGTCAGATTTAATGTCTTCAAAAATGCTAGCGGGCCTCTTGTGACCTCATCTTGTGATACGGGGGCGCTCGAGGGGTCCGCTACAAGATGACATTTGGGTGCCACTTTAGCATGTGTCCTACTGATCAGTTTCTGCTTTAGTGTGTATCTTCCCATGACATTTGTATCCTACATTATTAAGGCATTGTCCCGACTTTTTTCTTAATATATTAAAAGACATTCAGAATGTTTTTATTTCAAAAGATTCAATTATGATTTTTAGTCAAATTTCTTATTTTATTTTTTTATTTTAAATTTTATGATACAACACTAAATGGCTTCCCTACTTCAATTTTTGCTTTTCCCTTATTTTAGATAATGTAGGATAAAAATGTGGTGGTAGGATACACTGTAGGATACATGCTAAAGTGGCACCCAAATTTGTCTATTAGTGTACATTGAAAATTGTTAAATATTTTTGTTTATTGATTTTTAACAATAAAGAGGGAAGTTTGGGATTAGCCCATCTTATCTGTCAGGGAGCATCTAGGTGGAGTTGTATAAAGCAATATAATAGGAAAGGACACAAACCCTTTTTCTCTTCTTCTTTCTTGAACCAGAGGATACTATATGTCTCATTTCCCTTTCAGGGATGTTTCTTAGTCCCCAGAGGTACCATATGTTGCATATAGCACACTACTGTTGGGGAAAGATTCTATAAGTCAGTGTTTTTTGAATAAATAATGAGATAAAGGGTTGCTGCATAAAATGATGATATTTATTTAACATAAAATACACATTCTGAACTGTAACTACTATCACAAAATAAAACTTTGTATTTAGAAAGTTCTTCTCTCTGACTGAAAAGGGAATGAACATGAATAGTTTTTCAGTGAGGAAGAGAGAAAGTAGAGTTGGGAGACAAGATCAAAGGGAGTCTGCTGTTGCTTTGGTTAGAAAGAACAGACGATGAAGTTGACTCATGTCTCTTTACTGCTGCATCTCCTTATGCTGAGTTGAATGGATGTCTGGCTTATATGGCTTTGTGTAGGCTCGAGAAGCATATATTTATTTATTGGTGGGAGCTGATTTTATTGGCTATTATTTATTTTTATTAATTTGGAATATGTTTGAAACCAGAAGGCTGCATAGAGCCTTTGTGTGACAAAAATAAACATATTTTTGTCATTTGATCTTTTGATTTGGAACAATTAACTTCTGCTTACTCTATGCTACACTATCTCCGGTTCAGAAAATTTGAAATATGTTTGAAACCAGAAGGATGCTTGGAGCCTTTGTGTGATGTGTTTATTTTTGTCATTTGATCTTTTGATTTGGAAAGATTAACTTCTGCTTACTCTACACTACACTATCTCTGGTTCAGAAAAACATCACATGACAACAATAATATATCTGTAACAACCATTCATATATCCCAGTAAATTCGACAAATGTAAGAAATACCACTACAATCTGAATTCCTGTGACAAACTTGTAACCTGATACCTTTACAACTTTTCAAAGAAACATTGTCAGTCACTTTCTCACTCACAGAACAAGATTATTAGTTCAATGAAGAATGAATTTTTCTCTCCTTTTCTAGGCTATGTTAACTGGTCATGTCTTGACAATGTCTGATGACAGGATACCCAAGATCCTAATGTACAGCCAGTTAGATCAGGGCTACAGGAATGTAGGACGTCCATGACTGAGATACAAAGACAAGCTGAAAAGCAACTTGTCAGCAGTCAATATACCACATAACACCTTTGAGCACTTAGCTTTGGTGCAGGTAGAATGGAGATCAATGTGTTTTAGTGGACTCAGCAATTTTCAATCTGCTTGTCGGAATCATCTTCAAGAAGTGAGAGCAAGATCTAAAAGGTCTCATCTCACAATCCTCACACTTGCTCCATATGTGGCCTCCTTTATAAACCTAAGGAGGATAAAATCCAGAGAGCTCAATGTAAATCCAGATCAAATAATTTAAATAAAAACAGACCACTTTAAGGTTCCATGTAATAAATTATTTTTCACCACAGTCCTTTAAAAGGGCTGTGGTGAAAAATAATTTATTACATGGAACTTAAAGTGGTCTGTTTTTATTTAATATATATATATATATATATATATATATATATATATATAATCCATATATGTGTTGAATTGACTTATAGTGAAAATTATGAAATATTCTCAAGATACCAATTGGTAATACCACTTTCATTACAGAAGAAAATAAATAACATTTTTGGTACATTATTCTTTATTTATTTTAAGAAAGTAAGAATGCAATTCAAATGCCAAAAAGAGTTGTACAGTTTATTGAGAAGATATTGCAAATAATCAAATATATCAAAAGTAGCTTGTGATGTTTTGTGGTGGAGATTTTTTTTTTCTGAACAATACTCCACAGTTGTAGAGACTAATTAGTATTGATAGCAATGAAATGAAAACATTACTTGAAAATAATCAATATTATATGACAGTAAATAGCCACCATACTCATAATATCTAATTTAAGTATTGAAAATCATTTGTATCAGCTTGGTTATATTTGTCACTTTCATGTGGCTTTCTATGGATGTTTCATTACTCAAATGGTGATGGGTCTAAAAAGTAGATACTTTATAACAATCTGAAGATATTGTGGGTCCAGCAAAATTATTAGGTCATGGCAAAAATAATGTCATTTTCTCACATAGTAACATGTGTGAGAAAACGACATTATTTTTGCACCAACCTAATAACAAGCAGTGATCATGCAAAAATGGGTTTTCATCCAATGAAAGTGATATAGTGGGATTTTATGAGTTCTTAGAAACAAACAATTGATTTAAACAAATACTACTTCACATTAAACCAACTTAAGGCAGCAATCAATGAAAAATATATAGAATTAATTAAGAGTGCAATATTTCATCAGGATAGCACTAAATAATATTTCTTTGGTGACTCCATAAAACTTTTATAATTTCATCCAATATATTCACAAGATATTTTATTTTCCAATTACCATTTATTCTGGTTCTTACAGAATTCTTGGAATTAAGAAAACTCAGTTCTCTTGAACACTGCAAAAGGTACCTAAAGAAGTTTGTTGATGTGAAAGATAAGAAGTTCTGGAAGGATGAAATTATGAAGTTACTTTTTTTTTTTTAAGCATTTCACCCCAAGCAAGGCGGGAAGCCACTAGGACGCAAGGGGTTACAGAAAATTTAGAGCAAGATCAGATAGGAGTGATAGAAGAAAGAATGAGGGTAGTGGATAGATCAAGGCAACTGGAGATGTCGATTGACATTACACTTGAATAGCTGAAGATTATAGCTCTCAGGGAAACAGGAATAGGGAAGGGAGTTCCACAGGCGAGAGGTGCGAGACATGAAGCTATTAGAGTAGAAGAGATGGCTACATTTAGGAGTTTCGACAGTGAAGGGGTGAGAGCGGGCTGCCAGCCTCGTAAGGCGCTTGAACTCATGACGTCTGGGAACCAGCGAATGCAGCTCCTCGGAGCAATTTCCATGGAAGTATTTGTAGAACAGACAGAGGGAGGCGACGACGCGTCTGTGAGAAAGTGACTGTAGATGAGACGACAGAGCAGGGCCAACTACATTGCATATGGAGCCTATTAAGAACCCTGAGGCAAACAGAAGGGGCACCAGACCATATATGGCAGCAATACTCCATGCAAGGGCGAATTGTTAATTTGTACATCTGAAGGATCGACTCCGGGGAGAAAAACTTCCTGGCACGGCTCAGGGAGCCAACTTTCCTTGCGGCGGATGAAGCAATTGACTCAATGTATTTATTCCATCTCAAGTCAGCAGTCAACGTGAGACCGAGAAGCCGCAGAGAGTTGCTACAAAGGGTAGGAAGTTGTGGAGAGTCATGATCACCCATGTCTTGAAGGGACATGGAACATAGAAGAAGATCGTTCAATGAAGTGTTGAAAAGTAACTCTTTTGTCTTTTATTACTTAACTAGCTTAAAAGCCTCACTCCATGCAGACATTTAAGTTAGTTGTGGAGATCTAATTGGGCCTCTGGTCCCAAACTAAAGGGAACTCTGGCCCAGCTTAGAAAACAGCAATGATAATTTTGAAGAAATAACTTTGAATTCCTCACTTTAAAACCTCACTTTAACTCTGATTCAAACTGATTCTGCCCCAAACACTGATTTGGTCCGAAATTCCAATTCAGGCTGAAAACTGAATCACAAACTCTATGGAACTTCAAAAGCTCACATCACTGTAACTCAGATTCCTTGGCATTTTAAAGAAATAAAACTGATTTCTTCAATTCACAAAGCTTTTGAGATATTTTAAAATGAATTTAAAACAATTTTTTTAAATTCACGAAGTTTTTGTGTCACTTTAAACACAATATAAATTAAAAACTTTTAAAATCACTAATTTTTTTCAGTTATTTTAAAATTTGAATTTTGAACTGTTCCTGCCTCATCTGTACACAAATCTCATTGCACCAGATGAAGGGCAGATTTTCAATCCAAGGATCATTATGATTCCAAAAAAGTATAATATGTTATATATTATAATATGCTTATGTAGATCAAGTGTAGCCTGAGTTAGTGGGGTTTCCAACACATAGACAAACAGATAAAATTTGCTGTTTATTTATTTAGTCTTTTTACTTAATAAATGGAATGAAGTTTTTGCCCAAATCAATAGAAGATAAACTTATAAAAGTTATATTATTGAAACTGAAGTAGTTAAGCAAAATTTTCTAGATCAGTGAAACAAATTATTTAACATCCATTAATCATTATTTATTAACAGCCTCATGAACAGGGCTTTGGTTATTCTTTAGGCTAGTATAGGCTGCAGGCTAGGCCACCGTCAATCTTTTAGAAAGCAATGATTTCAATTTTCTAGATGTTATAAGTTCTAATTAGTTTCATAAACTGAAATGATATCAATATGACAAACTCATATTTATTTAACTTTGCAATAAGTGAATCAAAGAAAATGTGTTAGTTTGTGTCTTTGTTTTTCAAGTATATAATGTTTGATTTTACTTCAGAATGTTTAAATCTTAGAAATTTTTATAAAGCAGTGATTTTAATTTTCTTATTATAACTTCTAAACAGTTTCATAAACTGAAATGATATCAATATGACAAACTTATTTTATTTATTTTGATTGTTTTATTGTTGAAATGTGGGTTAATATGGTTTGCAATAAATACTAAAATAGTTGTATTTCTTAAAGAATACTTTTATTGACGATATTCAGTCCCCCCCCCCCACGAGGGCATCATGTGGCACAAGGCCTTTTTAATGTGGGATCTCTGAGCCCGTGGGCTCGGCCCAAAATATGCCCATTGAACCCGTATAAATGGGTTCAGGGTCGGTTTACCTCCCCGAAAGAGAATCCGCCCTTCGGCGTAGCCTCCTTCGGGTTCCTCCCACCCGAAGGCAGAGAGTTCAACCGAAGAGCCAGTCGACAAGTAAAAGATAGTTATTCTAGTTTATTTAAAGAATTTGCAACAAGTTTACTTCAAGCTATGTAAATGTTGTTAAAATATATTCAAAATGGGCGTGAACAAGTTAGAGAGTGGCTCTGGTTAGTGGGTGGGTTTGGGGGCATAATTTAATTAGCTCAGGGGCCACAAAAGGTCATGAGTAATTTCAGATCACATATACTCCAATTCTACATATGGTAAGGTTTGTGTCAAAGTTAAAGTGAAGTAACTCCAAATTTGAAAGGTTTTATTTCCAAAGTTTATGCAAACAAGGCTATAAAATGGTTTTTTTTTAATTATATATCATTTCAGTGAAAGACTTTCCATCAGTTCTGTATTTAAATCAGTGAATTAAAACTAATATCTAGTTGAATATTAACTTACATGTTTGACATCAAAAGAAATAAAAAATACTGAAAACCAAGGACTTTAATCTTCTTTAAACTGACATATACATAGATGCATATATATGTATAAAAACAAGAGGAAAATTTTTCTTTACTGATGCATTTCACCTTTATTAAGGCAAATGTAAGGATTTTATTTTGCAACAAGTATTTTTAAACGGAAGAAAAAATGTTGTTAGGTTTTCAAAATTTAAAAAAAACAAACTATGAATGCTTATAAATATTCCTCAAGCTAATTGTGAAAGTCAAAGTAATCTATGGAGAATGTGAAGTGATGAAATTTAGTTTGTAAAGAAAAGTTTCCATCTGTCTTTATTCATATTGTCTTTTTACAGATCTATTTTCATTTATATCTGAATTTTTATACACACCTATAATTTTATTGTAGAAGTGCAGAGAGCAGTTATCTCAATATGTTAAAATAGCACAGGATTATAAGATCCATGCATGTATTGATCTATAATATAACTGTAGTAGGGTAGAAAGTGATTATCTCAGTATGTTAAAAAAAAAGAGAATATTGTGACCCTTGCAAGTATTGACATTTAATAGTAGGGTGCAGAAGGTAATTATTTCAATATATTAAAAAAAACAGGGGATTATTAAGCCTCTTGCAAGTATTGACCTATGATATTGCTATTGGGATGTGGAAGGCAATTATATCCATATATTTAAAAAAGGGGAGATTATTACAACTCTTGCAAGTATTGACCTGTAAATATTACTTTAGGGGTGCCGAAGGCAATTATTATCTCAATATATTAACAAAAAGGAGATTAATTATTAAGACCTTTACAAGTATTTACCTATGAGATTAGTGTAGGGGTGCTGAAAGTGATTATCTCAAGAGGTTAAAAAATAAAAAAAAAGGAGATTATTAAGATTCTTGCAAGTATTGACCCATAGTATCACTGTAGGGATGCAGAAAGCAATTATCTCAATATGTTAAAATAGTGGGGGATTATTAAAACCTTTGCAAGTATTGACCGATAATATTACTGTAGGAGTGCAGAAAGCTATTTTCTCAATATATATATATATATATATAAAAAAGGGATTATTAAGACCTATGATATTGTTTTAGGCATCTGGAAGGTAATTATATAAAAAGAGGGGTAATTATTAAAACCCTTGCAAGTATTGACCTATAATATTACTGTAGAGGTGAAGAAAGGGATTATCTCAATAGGTTAAAAAAAGGAGGGATTATTAAGGCCTTGCAACTATTGCATTATCCTTGTAGTGATGCAAATGATGATAATCTCCCATATGATTAAAACAAAGTGTATAATGAATGTATAATGCCTGGGAAACAAAGACATTAAAGAAATTCACTTGAAAACAAGCTCAGAATAACTTAAAGAAAATTAGAAAGATTAATACCAGTGAAAGCTCTAAAAGGAACAACCAAACAATATTTAAGTGATTAAACATCAAAAATTAAAGTGGGTAAAAGACAATAGCAAAAAGAAAAGATAACAGATAGAATAAAAGGTTGCTTGATTGTTTGTTTGTTTGGGTTTTATGGCATATCAACCACTGTGGGTTATTTAATGCCAAATACAGTTTATATGAATTTTAAATGCCTATTTTGTATGGAATAAAAAATGTATAGCTGGCAACATTATTGTTTAAAAAAAACAAAAACAAAAAAAAAATGTATAGCTGGCAACATTGTTGTTTCAAAAACTTAGAGCTGACAACATTATTTTTCTGAAAACATTATCTGAGACCTTGCTGTTGGATGCAGTTTATCGCCATACCCAGGACGCGGATGTAGTTTACCGTCATACCCAGGACGTTGCTTGATTAGTATTTTTAAATGCTTTGAAAAAAAAAACAGAGAATAAAGAGAGATGAAGTAGAGCAGTTTGCTGATAAAACATAGTAAAGAATGATTCAGTCATAGTGGGGTTTGGGTATATAGGTTTGCTCGACATCACTACTTAGGATGAAATTAAACTGAAATTTTGTCATATTCTCCATAAATGCCTTGTGGATATGATATTTAAAGTAATGGATTTCTTCAAATGATAAAACTGGTTTTGTTCTATTTATATTCATTAAGACAAAGAAAATAAAAATTCTAATTTCAAGTCAACAGTAAATCTACAAATTCATCATCATCAGAGCTATTTTAGTTTGAATGCACAATACAAATCAGTGTGATTTCTCATCTTGCTGTTTGTTTCTGAGTATAACCATATGCTCAGGTCCATTTCTGCTTCTTCAGCATTCACAGAGTCTATAGTCAGTGTAAGTATGCTGAGCTGACTCCATTTACAGCTCAAATGTGTTCTGCCTCATGGTTACATATGGTTTTAAATTCAGAGTTATACATATATCTCATATACTGGTTGCCAACCACAGCTAGAGAGAGCTCAAGTTTGCCTGACTATTTAAGCTGGGGTCTATAAATCAACCACCGAAAAAAAAAACAAAAAAAAAAAAACAAAAAAAAACAAATGGAAAAATATAAGAGATTTCTTTTGGTCGCCCCGGTATAGGGTAATAGTTAGCGAGCCAGTTTTGCAGATCACTGCTACGGACTCGTGAGTTCGCTATAATTGTGTCCTTGTGCAAAAACTAAGCCAAGCTTAGTAATTATTAGGGTGTTTTCTTCAACGGTAGACAACTTTTCATTTAACACCGTCATCTACTCGGTATGTAAGGCTCCATGAAATTGTACAAGGTGTAGTATTCTTTGTTATGTTTATTTTAATATTTACCCGCTTCAGGTCAGACCTTTGGGGATCTGATTGCGGCTGAATGTCGCTTTTAGACTTGTAAATATCAAATTTAATCTTTTAAAGACTTGTTATTAGTTTATTTGATTTAAAAAAAAAATCTATTTTTAATAATGTATTTTTTTTGTTTTTGTATTTTTTAGCTCCTTTTTATGGATTCGTCCATGAAAATAATTAAATTTTATTTAAGTAGTGACTATTTCAACTGTTAGTTAAAAATAATCGATTTATTTACATTTGCAAACTTATGCAATATCTTTTTTATGAAAAAAGTAAAATCAATAAAAATAAATAAATAAATAAATAAAAAAGCCCTAAGAACTTAAGGTACAAAACAAAAACAAAATTATTGTTCTATCCCAGACAAAAAAAAACAAGTTTTTTAGTACGTGATATTGTCAATCACAATAAAAATCTATTAGGCTGTTTTTTTTTGTGTAGCTTTATTAATTTTTGTAAGTCTTTTCATAATGTCTGTTGTAAAACTTTTAACTTTAAGTTTTTACGTAAGTGAAAAGGCCGAAGAAAAGTTAACATCTGTCATAAAAAAAGTTACTTTTTTATGACAGATGTTAACTTTTTTAAAAGTATTATAGTTTCAACAATACTTTTTTTTTTATTTTCATTTAAACAAACAATTTTTTTATGCTAAATATTTATTAATCAGTAGTGTATTGTAGCGAAAACTTTTGAAAGTAAAAAACTTTGACCAAGGAAAAATAATATACAAAAAAATACCGTACCTAAAAGAAAAAAATGAATAAAGAAAAAGATCCTCAAAGAAAGCTAACTTTAAAAATTAAAATAAAATCAGTGTCAAATCGATGTTGAATAACTTGGAAAAGAACATCATTATCAAATTCACTTGTTGAATTGAAAGAATTGTTTAAAAAAAAAAATCAGAAAATACTGTTTTGCCGAAAATCACAAAGCAACCAAAACAAAACAAAAAATTAAACCTTCTTCCTTCAAAAGTTCAAAGTAATCTTAGAAGTGATTTCCAATAATTTGAATTTGTTATATAATTTTTTTAAATTTTTGTTTATCGGTACTATATAATCAAACGTTTTTCTCTCCGTTTTTCTTTTCCTTTTTTTTTAACTTACACGTTAAAATTATTTATTTTTATATTTTTTTTTTTTTTGCGCGCGCATATTGAAAACTAGAAGTAAAAAAAAAGAAAACAATGACATAAAAATACAGCGAATGAAATAGCAACAATATGAAAAGTGTCGTTTTTGCTGTAAAATTTGAATTCATCAAATTTATTAAATATCGTGTTCTCTCTGGGCAATATTTTGTCACTCTTTCTTTAGTCTTCTTAGGCGAAATTAAATTTTTAAAAAAATGAATACGTTGTAAATGTAAACTTTGTAAAGTAAAGGGCTCTAATTTGATATCGTCATGTCCATTCTGATAAAAAAAAAAAAAAAGCTCTTAAGGGCCACTCGATTTATAAATAGTTTTAAAAAATGGAAAAATATTATTATTATCATCAGAACTTCAAAACAAAAGGCAATGTGATGCGGCGTAATTATACTTTTGCACTCCCTCATCCATTTACTTCCCAGACATTAAAAATTTTATTATGACATTGAAATTGAGTGCCTGGAAACTTATTTTCCACCCCCAAAAAATTAACATAAATAAAATAAAATCAAATGTTTTCAATACAATACAAATTCAAGAACCATTAGGATAGCCATGATGATTTGATGCCTTCCAAAATAAAATTTTGTATTTTTGATTTCACACAAACTAGGTAATTTATTTACACATACTTCCTAAAAAAAAAAAAAAAAAACAAACCAAAAACATTTCAAATAATTTAAAAATGTTTTCTTTGAAGTTAAATTTTTTAGTTTTATTTGAAAGATAATCACTTAAAGCTAAAAAAAAAAAAATTTAGGCATTTTTTTAAACATTGGCACGTTCAGTCGTCACTCATCGACTCGCCATTATAGACGAAAAAAATTTAAACAACAAAAATATAAAAATTTCTTAAAAATCCAATATTTTTCATAAAAATGTATTTCGGAGTCAGTTAATAAATTTAAGGATTAATTAACTGGATTTTGTAAACGTAAATGTTTTCTTTTTGCTTTAAAACGTAATGAAAATAATGTTTATTTACACCCGGTAGCCTGTGATGTCATAGATCAAAAACTATTATACTTTAATCCCTCTCTTAAAAAGCGCGCGAAAAAAATAAAAAATAAATACGTAACACCAATCAAGAAATTGGTATTTATGTTTAACAATAAATTATCTTTTACCTTATATAGTTTATAATTTTTTTTTTTTATACGTTTTTATGAATAATTTTATTTTTTATATTAGTACCACCACAGATACCTAAAGTTTAAAAAGAAAAAATCTTTCTTGAAGCTTTTATTTTAGTTTTAATTTTAATTTAATAGATTTAAATTTAATATTTTCAATAAGCAAAATACTTTACTGAGTTTCAAAAACTAATTTAGATTGACTGGAAAGAGTTTTTTTTCTAAAATAGCTGATTAGTACCCTTTTTTAATAATTTTTCATTGCAATGTATTTTACTTTATTAAAAAATCTTTCAAAAATAAAATCTAATTTTCTGAAACTTTATTTGAGGAACATTAGTTGAGTATAATTAATCTGATTTGAAACAAATATTATTTACTTTAAGTTTACAATATCAGAGAATTGCATTATTTTAACATGGCTCTAGCTGTTTATTTACATTCACAGCTTAATGACAGATTTTTATCTAATGTTGTTCTATGGCAGCTTTACCTGTAAAAAAATAATTGAAGAATATAATGCAAGTGCTTTTTAAGTACATAGTAATCTTTAAAATTTAAGAAAATATTCCCCATAATTTAATGTTTTCTTGAATTTTAGATACTTTCTGACTTTAAATTTACTATAGTTATGGCTCTTATTTTCTGATAATGTTGAGTATGGTCAACAGTATCTAGGTACGTTTATATACATACAAAAAAATTCAAAATTCTTTTAAAAATATTGGTGTTCGATGATTTGTACTAAATTTCTCTATTTATGATTAGTAAATATAGCTTTTACTTAATAATATCATCTAACAGGGTAAAATTAATATGGAATTCTAAAAGAATTAAAATACAAATTATTCTAATTAAAATTGAAAAAGAAAAATTTTTTATAAAAATTCATTATTCATCAAAAGAAAATTTTTTTCTTAAAACAATAGTATCCTTAATGCATGTTATTTATAAAAGCAATTAAAAGATTTTCTAATTTAATAATGACAGTTTTATTGCCTTTTTTATTTTATGATTCAGAACAGATTTCGGTAAATGGTGTTTCTGCTTGACATAAACAAATTGATGATTTAAATTCTGTAAGGAGTCCTGCTTTTGATTATTAGGTAGAAGGTGGAATTTTAATTTCTGGAAATTTCATAAAATGAAGTGGAATAACATATTAAAAAAATATTTTTACCAAGATTTTCTAAAAAAAAAATTTCCAAAATAATTAAATTCATTTGTGAATAAGTCTTGAAAATTTTATTAAAATCTGATAATTTGATTTTTGCAAGAATTTCCAAAACAATGTGTTTTTTATCACAAAAAAGATGCTAATCTTTGGCCCACCTACTGATGTAAGAAAAACAAAATTTTCAACGTGTTAGAAAGGATTAAAAAAATTTAATATAATAAAAAATACTGTGGTCTAATAGTAACAAACATTTTGACAATAAAGTTTTCTTTTAGTTAAATGATACTTTTGTGTTTAATACATTGCTTTATTTTGGTTATTTTCTTACCTATTTCATATCATGAAATATTTAATTGCACTTAATGAGATCTTTTTTAATTACTCTGAATTTAAGAGTTACTGAATTATAACATAATCAGGTTGGTGAAAAAGTAATGTCTGATTTCAAGGTCTATATTAAAAATGAAAAAACCCTATTATGAAAATATTTATTTGTTAACATAACCTCCATTGCTTTCTAGAACATCATTCCATCTGTCAACAAGCTTATAAATGGCACACCTGTAAAATTCTTTAGGTTTTGAAGCAAAATACATTTTCAACCTCTTCTCTTGATGTCAACCTAAGAACAATGCAAATGATGCTATAGTCCCCGAAACAAGTAATAAGCAGAAGGAGAAAAAGTCAGGAGAATATGGTGGATGAAGCAATATTTTCCAACCAAGCTCTTCAAAAAGATTTTGGTTGGCTGAGCTGTGTGAGGATGAGCATTATTGTGATGGATGATGACCCCCCCCCCACTCCGCTTTCTGTTCACTAAGGAAGGTCACCTTTGGTTCAAAGCTATTTTCAAACAACAAAGTTGATCACAGTACAGATTAGCCGTAATTGTTTGATTGCTGTTTATCAGTTCATAATTGACAATTCTTTCAATATTCCACCATACCCTTAACATGATCTTCTTTGGATGAAGTTCTCCTCTTGGTTGTTGAACTGATTTTCCTCCTTGACTTATCCATGATTTGTGGTGTTTAACGTTATGGCAAAGAATCTACTTTTGATCACCTGTAACAAGCCTACCTAAAAATGGTGCCTGAATGTGTTGAGAAAGCAATGATTCATAACAAGCAACACACTGTTGAAGATTCTCTGGAGACAGTTCATGTGGGACCCATTTTCCAACCACTGAAACTTTTCTTATCCTTTTTAATTGGTGTAGCACGGTTGTATAGTCTACATTAAATTGTTCTGCAAGTTTCCTAGAGCTTCCAACTCTTTGTAATCAAGTTTTTTAGATGACTCTCTTTTTGCATGTCTTTCAAACTGAAAGCCCAACTTCAGAAATGGGATATACACCTCCTGCAACTTCTTTCATTCATTGCATCATCTTTGTAATCACTCTGAATAGACTTTCTTGCTGCACTTACATTGAAACTTTTATAAAACTCATACAGTAAGATATGCTGAATGTGATCTTTAGATGGATGCAAATATGCACCAACCTGATATTACTATTCTGATAGGGAAGAGTATTCAATCAAAGGCAGTAATTCAGAATTATTTCTTTTTTGAACATCTTATATAAAAAAACAATCTAACAGTTGTGAAAATGGAAAAAAATTAAAATTCTTTTAAAAGAGGTTTACACTTGAAAATGGCGTTAAACTTGACATTTTTTTATTCTTCAAACAGGTCTTTATATAATAAATAAAATAACAGGATGAATTTCAAAATCACACAAATTATGTCCTTTTAAAAATAAATATTAAATGTAGATATTTTTTCTGTCCAATCTGAAAGAAAATAATGTATTTTATTAAATCATCTAAGTACCAACTTACAGAATAATTTATTTTTGAGTTTTATTTAATTATTTTTGGTAATGTTTGAGAGAAACAGGCATGGGGGAGGGGGTGCTGAAAAGTTCTATATTTGGTCATTATGTAAAATTTAGGGTAACTATTTACTGTTTTAATAGTAAGTCTGATCGGTTCGATAAAGTCAAATCAGCATCTGATCTCAAAAATAACTTACAGTGTATTGTTAAATGGGGACAAGGAATGGCTTTTTAATTTGAATGCCTCAAAAATGAAATTTCTCTTTAATCATGTGAGAGAACACTTTTTACCATCCATCAGCATGGCTGATGCTAACCTCCAGGAGAGTGAATCATTGTGGCTTCTCAGACTAATGTTTTCAGTTGACATGAAGTAGAAAGAGTATATTGAATCAATTGCTAAGTCTGCAACTAAAAAGGTTGGTTCACTATATCATGCTAGACAATTTTTCTTGCCAGAATCTATTTTACAGATTTATTAGTCTACCATTCAGACTTGCTTTGAATATTGCTGTCACATCTGGTCTGGTGCTCCTGCTATATATTTAGAGATTTTTGATAAAATCCAAAGAAAAATCTGCAGTGTTATTGGTCCTGACCTGGTATCTCAGTTTTAGTCCCTTTCCCACTGCCTTAACATCGCTTCTCTGTGTCTTTTCTATAAATACTTTAAATTATTCTGAGGAGCTTTCTGCTATTCTACTTAGACTTTATGAATTTAAGCACAATACTAGATTGGCAGCAAGGTCTCATCAGTTTACAGTTGAAGTGGCTAGATATAACCGTAAGTTCTATGCTAACAGTTTCTTCCCTTGCACTTCTCGCTTGTGGAACTCTCTTCTGGTTTCTTGCTTCCCAGTCAACTTTGATTTTCAAAAGTTTAAATGCAATGTCAATCATTATCTACTGTCTTCTTAATTATTATTCTCTTATTAACCTCAATCCAAAATAGTAAATTTTTTTCTCAAATTTTCTAACTCTCAGTAACTTCTTTCATCCTAGTTGCATTAATGCCTTGTTTGGGGTGAAATGATTAAAAAGTGAACCAGCCTGAGAAAATTCATCACTCCTTCATGATATTAAATTAATAAACTTCTAATTATAATAAGCATCTTTATAATGATTCTGAATATATCGACTTTTTTTTTTTTTTTTTTTTTTTTTTTTTTTTGTAGACTAACAAATTTCTGCAGGCATTATAAAATAGTCAATGTTTTTAAAGGTTAGAAAAAATCTTGCATCCATTAAAAGTACATTATTCTGGTTTTTCAGTCTATTGATGGCAAGTTCAACCCTAATTATCGAAATTATTTAGGTAATCCAAAATGTAATCTTGGAACTAGCTTAAGCTTATTATCTAAGGAAATTAAACTAATTATATTAACTGGTTTTGTGTTAACTTTATCATTTTTCACTTTTATATTTTCAGAGAAATATCTTAAATGTACTGTTGTTTACTTTTTTGTATAGAATGTAAAAATATGAACATCTTTATATAAGTGAAAGTGATTTTTGTTTGAAATTATGTAAGCTTTTACTATTCTTTTACATTATTATAATTGTAAGCTTTAGTCCTTATTTATTTTTTACCAAGAAACCAAAAGTTTGACATTCATTAAAAAAGATGCTTCTCAGAGTTCTAGATCTTTAGTTTAATGGCACTAAAAATCTTTATAATCTCATGACAATGATTGTTTTCTGGAATCAAAATTGAACCATATTTAGCAGTAAGGAGGATTATATCTCTATTTATTTATTTTTTTTTAATCAGGTGATAATATTTATACTTTCTAGGCTTGCAACATAGACAAGACTGTTTAAGATAAAAGAAAGGGGTTTGTATTGTTTCTATTGCCAATATCTTTCTTGTAATAAAATTTGGTAACAAAAGGCAAAACTTTGAACCATTAATTTGTTTGCTTGTAACTAGTCATCTTGTACATTTTTTAACAAAATATTAATAAGAATTTGGATAAAATAATCTATTCTTAATTAGTGGTATTCATTGAAATTCCATAAAACGTCTTTGCAATTTATAACTAATTAATTTTAATAATGCACCTGCCTGTGTCAGTCATTAAAAAGTGTATAAAAACCCATTCCCAGATGCAAGGGAAGTAACTGAGTTTCGCTTTTACCACCTATATCAGACCATGTTTTTTTTTTATATTTGAAAGATATCTCATATATTAATATGAAATATTACTCAAATTTAAGAAAACATATTTGTAAATCTGCCCTCAAGTTTAATCAGCTGTTTCTTGGCCAATATCACATTCTTCAATATATTGTCAAAATTCATTGAGAATTTTTGGAGATATTGTGTAAATAAACTGACACATTAGTGAATAATACATACCCTCTATTCACCTTTTTGGGCAAATATTTAATAGATTAACTATATAAAACGTTATAATACTCATGAAAAAAATATGATCCCTAATTGTCAATAATTTCATGAATGATAATATTCCTGATAAAAACTATTGCTTCTCTTAAGAAATGTAAAGCTGAGATTATTCATCTAAGTTTATTTCCATTTTAAAAAAACATTTTAATATTTATTTAATGGGCAGTTTTCATTAAAAATACTTTGTCATTGTCTCATCTCGATTATTCTTAGGCTAAATAAGTTCCAAAATTTATATAAACAAATATCAATTGTGCAAAATGCGTCTAGAAAATGTATCAAGAAAATTTTTTGAAAAACATTTGAATTGTAAATTGTTTGATTGAAAATTAATTGAAAGGACAATTATACTAAAGGATAATTCTTTGAAATACCTATGTTTGAAATATGTATGTGGTCTTGCTTTGAGAGAGTCAATGCTGATTTCCCTAGAACTAATAACACCCTTGAGGGATGGCATGGTTTGTTTTTTTTGCAGTAAGTGTCATTCCATCATCCCACAATATGGAAAATTCTTAGATGCTCTTAAAAGAGAATAGGACTTGCAAGAAATTCCTATTGCAAAAGTAAGAGCAAGTTGCCAAAGACCACCAAGAAATACTGTGAAGTAAATGGAAAACTTAAAAAATTAGTGACATCTTTTAATGAGTACTCTTTAGTAGTTATCTATTTGCATGCAGTATTATATAACTTAAGATTATAAGAATTTTTTCTTACTAAATTGTTTTATTAATGATATTTGTTTTTCAAATAATTATCATTTTTGTATTTCCACTTTTAATTTTTATGTTTTTATTGTAATAAAGAATTTTGCATTTCAAATAACTATTATTTAGTATAATTGACCTTTTGATTAATTTTCATTCAAACAATTTACATTTTGAATAAATGTTTTTCAAATAATTGTTTTTCAAATAATTGTTTTTGAACAATTATTTTCGAACAATGCTCACATAATCATACCTAGTCACTCAAGCAACATTTAACCAAGATAGCTCATAGATTTGAGTTGTTTTGTACAAATACATTTGACATGGACATAAGCATAAACATTTCTAACCATCTTTTTGATAAGCTTTCACTATTAGGATACTTATTAAAAAAAATTGACAAAAAAAGAACCCACGTATTTGTGGGATATTGTATTGAAATACAGAGTTAGAATTGGGTTAGTGAAATTTGAACAGACATTTAATTATCATTCTCTACTGATTGATTTAATGTTTTAATTATCATTCCCTACTGAAATCAACTTGGATATTAACTAATTTTAGGCAACATAAGCTTATTCTGTTGGTTGAATTGTAAGTTCACAAGCAACAACAACAATTTTGCTACATCACAACCTCTCCTTAAAAAAAAAGAAAACAATAAAAATATACCAATGCTAACTGTTACTAAATGTAAGAATATTTAAGATGGTTAATAAAACAAAAAATGATTATAAATATTACAAATTGTATCCTATTAGTAGTTAGAATGTTTAGATGCTCATTCCTAAGTTTGAACCCAAATACTGTAAATTAATTCATTAGATTATAGTAATTGAATCTTCAGTATTTGAGACATCTGTTAGGAACTTGAAAAATAATCTCTCTGCACCCATTATATTTTTCTCAAAAGATATGTAGAAGTAGATCTCTATTATTATAGACAACACTTAAAAATGTTTGTATTCATTAGAGCTTGCCAATACTTGCTTGTAATGAAGTAGAAATATCAACAATCAAAATAATCAATTTCCCAGGTTGAAACTCATTGCATGATTAAATTCTTTTGTAGAGTTTGATTTGAATTTCACTTGTAACATTTGTTAATAGAAGACTTTGCAGGTTGGGGCTTTTTACAATGATATTATTACAAAATAACATTAATGTTCAACCCAAAATAAAATTATTTGTTGGTTGTATTTAGATATGTCCATTTTGTATATACTTTAAAAATTCTTCTGATCACAATTAAACATTATTCTTTTATTAACTTTTAGATATGGTTCCATGAATAGCTTGTACCAAAACAGCCTTAAACAGGACAGAGTAGCAGAGGATCATGTGAAATATTCCACAAGGCTTTGGCTTGCACTGACATTTCTCTCTGATTCCTGGGTATGGATTTTTAGGGACCAGGACGTGTCCTTGTTTCTTCCTTAACAAAAAGAAAAAAGACAAAAACATGTCTTAGCAACATTTGTTGGTCATTCAATTTTGTCTTGCTTGTAAGTTAACCCGGTGAAATAGTGTTAGTCTTCTTTATCATTTATAATCTAATGTTGATGTTGGATTATTTTTACTGCTGTTTTTATAGATCACTATAGAATAATTAATTTTAAGAAATAACTTTTCTGAAATAATATATCAGTGTTAAGCATTTGACAGTTGTCCTCGTTGAATTGACAACAAAAGAAAAATATAAAAAGGATTATATTGATATATCTTGGTGGTTAACAATTAAACATTACATGATTGTTTACTTAAAAATTTTGTCTGATAGAGTAAAAAAAATGGAGAAAATAATCATTTGATAATATTTAGTCTTTTCCTCTAATAAATTAATATTGAGATTTAACCATATTTGCATATGAAAAAGAAAAACTGAGGTTAGAAAATTATTCTATCTAACATACTTTTCCTTTTCTTGATATTACTTACATAACAATTTATAAACAATTTTAAAATGAAGACAATAAAAAACTTCTTTAAGAATAAATAATTGTTTCATCCAAGCAACACCAGTTGTCACATATTAGTAAGATGCTGGATTGAAAATGTTGCTCTTTTGGATAAAAATCACTACAACAAATACTTTACATGAAATAAAAATCTTAAATGAAGATTAACAATATATATATATATATATATATATATACAGTATAAATGAATTGAGTTATTTTTTGAAGGAATTATTGCAACTAGGTAAGAAGAATTTATTTCAAATTGCTCTTTAGTGAATTTTCTGGTAGGATTGTTTCTTTAAAAAAAATATGCAAAAATGCCATTCATATGGCAAAATTATAAAAAAAAAAAAATGAATAGCATTAACTCTTGCAATTAAACGTCATATCTCCATTTTTAAAATTCTAGAGTTTTCTTTAATCATTTCATCGAAATGATGCATGAGCATACATCTATACACAGCAACTAGTTAACAAACTCAAATATTTATTTTAATTGCACACATATTTTACTGCAAACTAGGCTTACATTAAAATTCTCATATATAGCTCTTTTTATTTTAAATAAAGAAAAAAGTATATATATATATATATATATATATATATATATATATATATATATATATATATATATATACTGTTTCGCTGTATCACAGCTCCTCAATCTAATGTAGACAAATATGTTTAGATGCATCTTTACCTGAAAATATTTCTTATCTGTCTGCCAGAACATGTATTATGTGTTGAAATTTTATAAAATATTTCATTTTATACTTTTATCTGTTTTAAATTTTATTAAGCTATAAAACTATTTGCAAGAAGAAAAATTTTACATAATGAAAGGTATATACATTACTGTTTACTCTACAAAAATACATTTATTTATATTACAAAAGTAAATTTCATTAAACCCTTCTTTTAAACACAAATGACAAATTTCATTTAATATAACTGCTGATAGGATTAAATAAATATGCTGTAAAAATACTAATAAACACATCATATATATAACTATTAGTCAAAAATAAGACTGTTTTTCCTTCACACAGTCAAACTGAAGTGTGGACTGAACAATTATGAAAAGTTAATCTATGAAACTCTAGAGTTGAAGTGCTGTATGTAACATCAGTCAGCTGTGACAAATTTTATTTGTATTAATCCTATATATATATAGAGAGAGAAATGATCATAAATTTATCTTTTAACCTTTCACTTTTATTAAATTTTAGAAACTTGCAATTTAGTCATTCAAAATTGTTACTATTTTATTCATTTACTAAATTGGCTTCTGGTTCAAATTTCATATAATTAAAAAAATAAATGGAAATATAATTAAAAAAAGCCTAAAAAACTCACAATATTATATTTGTAAATATACTTTGCTTTTACTTAAATACATAGATATATATTTATATTTTCAACTTTTCTTACATATATGTGTTTATACAATATATTTCTTTAAAGATAACCTTTTGTTATTATTTAATCTGTTATGAATATGTTAACAAATAAAACTTGAAATCCCACAACACCATTTATGCAAAGCAAAAAGCAATTATCTGTGATTTTCTTTTTCATGATAAATATACTTTTGTATATATTTTATATTTTTAAAAATCTTTTTTTTTTTTCTATGACCGGTGTTGAAATTTTTACTTAAAAGATTTATAAAATTGCTATGAAGTAAAATTTCTTATATATTGTTAAATACCAGAGTTTATATAATTTGTTTGTTTGATTTTGAATTGAAAATAATCAACGATAAATGTCCAACAATAATCTCTTTATATTGTAAATATTACTGCGGTCTACTTTCCGTATAGGATAAATAGAAATCATTATCATTGAATTTGATAGCTTCACAAAAATATAAATGATAATATGCTCAAAATCCTAACATAAAAATAATGAATTATAATAATATTATTTAATCATTATGACGAAATTTATAAGATACTAAAACTTAATTATAGGGAATTTTTCTGTTGATGAGAATTATTTTCATAGCTTATATATATTTTCTGTAAAAGGTTTTTATAAAAAAATTATGATTGTTAAAGAAGGCCATACTTTTGAAACATTGCCTGTTTACAATTTGAAGGGTATAAATATTTTAGATAACTAAGTACCTAGTATTTATGCATCTCATTATACACCTAACTAGATTACGTTTAAATTTATCAAGTAATATATAGTAAGTATAATATTAATGATAAAACTATCAAGACTGTATCCCAAAACAGACTATAAGTATTTTCATTTTCTTAAAATATTCTCAAAATTGATGACATTGAATTGACTTTTGCTTGAAAAAGATTCTGGGAAAACGTCCTCACGCCTAAGGACATTATGTGGAGTAGTGGGGCCTTTGTGACACCATCTAACCCTGTCACCACAGAGGTTAGTAATACTTCCAGTGACGTCCCCACGACTTCTTCTACTTCAACTTCTGAATCGCCTACTGTTACTACAGTGGTTGATGTTATAGCCACTACCACCACAAGCATCACCACAGTAGCCAAACCAGAGAAACATCTGCCAAACAACCATAGTCATACACAAAGTTCTTATTCACATCCCCATGTTCACCACCATCACCATCATCATCATCATCACCATCATCATCATGGCGACAATGGAGGCACAAGCAGCGTCACTGCCCCTCACTCACCACCGTTGACAGCACCTCCACCAGAAAAGCTATATAATTGTGATGTATGCAACAAATCCCTAACTCGTCGTGACCACCTAAAAGTCCACAAACGTATTCATACAGGGGAGAGACCATTTAAGTGCCTCACCTGTGGATTTGCATTTGCTCGAAACGACCACCTGGTGCGGCATACACGAACCCACAGCAACCAGAAACTATACAGCTGTGAGGTCTGCAATAAGGCTTTATCACGACGTGATCATCTAAAAGTTCACATGAGGATTCACACTGGGGAAAGGCCGTATCAATGTGTCACATGTGGCTATGCTTTTGCAAGAAATGACCACCTTGTACGTCATATGACAAGCCACCAGTCTGAGAAGCTGTACAGCTGTGATGTGTGTAGCAAGGCACTGTCTCGTAAGGATCATCTGAAAGTGCATAAAAGGATTCACACAGGTGAGAGGCCATTTAAATGTACAATCTGTGGCTATGCCTTTGCAAGAAATGATCATTTGGTCCGACACAACCGGCCAAACAAGGGTGAACGAAAGCTGAGTTGTGTTCCAATGAAAGATGCCAGTGCTAGCAAAGGTTCAGACAAAGACAGCAACAGCAACACACCACCACAGTCACAACAGCAACAACAGCAGCAGCCACAAATAAAGGTACTTCATAATACTAATGTCCTTGCTACTCCAGTTGCCCTGTCAACTCATCACCACCATCACCACACATTGGCAGTAACACCAACAACAACAACAACAGCTACTATCTCAGGTACAGCGCAGATGTACCCAGCGACAGCACAAATGTATCCCATCACCCAACTCTTTCCAGCAATCCAAATGTCTCCAAATTCTACACCAATTTACCATACAATCCAGATGTATCCAGCTGCAGCCCAAATAGCAGTACCAAATCATACAACTGTTACTCATAAAGTCACAACTCCTACAACACACATTCAAACAACTGCTACACCTGTGACAATAAGCAAATAAAGATGGTGTTGTATTGTCATATCAAGAACCACAATGGAAGTGAACAACAAACTATTAAATGAAAGTGATAATTTTTAAATTGAGAGTATAAAGAGAGTGACAGAGAGAAATAAAAAGGAGAGAGAGGAGTTTTTATTTGAGATATTTGAATACTTTAAAAAAATAGCATCTTTCATTTTCTGGGACTTTTGTTTTCTTTATCTTTCATTTTTTTTGTATTTCTTTTCTTAAAAAGTAAAACAAAGTCAAACTCCCTCCATTCTCTACACAACACAAACATGAAGACACCATGGAATTGAAATTGTATCTGCTAAAATCATTTGTGTATTATGTCTTAATAAATCTAAATTAAAGACAATAAAATGATTTATCAAAATTAATAGTCTAAGCTGGGAAATGAGAAGTGCTGTCCTTTTTTTCTGTTTTTTCATTTTCCACAAAACAATTTATATATACTTTTGAACTTATCATAAGGGAAAGATTTATTTTGAGGAAATCCCTGAAAAATTAAGTAATATTGAATTTGGAGAGTTTATAATGTTGCAAGTAAAAATTTAACTTGTTCTTTTCCAATTTACTATAAAAAGTTGAGTTACAAGATGAAAAATCTGGTAATCTTTTTATTGTTAACTTATGTTGGAATCTTTTGAGATGAAGAATTATTATTATCTGCCTTCCCATTCAGGCTAATATAATCATCTGGCTTGTTATACTTACAATATTTTGACTGGTGTACCTTCCAACCTTCTGTTTATTGTATATAAATATATAAATGTTGTCCAGCAACAAAACATTTATATATTTACACACGCACACACACACTTATCTGTCAAGAAATTAAAGAGACTGATATTTGAGAATATTATTATGAAAATTATTAAATGTTAAGCTGGTTTTTATGATCCTTTTTTTTTTCAGAAGGAATATAAATTACTTATAATTGTCCTTTCCTACAAGTTATTTGTGTAAATATTTCTTTAAGGTTAATTGATAAAGCATTTAAAGACTTAAAAAAGAATATATTTTCTTCAATAATGTGAAAACAAGAATAAATTGCTAATATGGCCAATGAATAAGAAGATATAAATATGATTCTGAAACATAACCCTTTTCCATTTCTTTTTCTCTGTATTCCTAACAAAAAGAACAGCTTAACAAATGGATGTCAATTCTATATCGACAAATTGGTAAACAAAATCAATCTCATTAATTTCATGACATCATGTATATGTGGATTTATATAGAAGTAATAAAAAGCAGGGTTTGAACCTGTGACCTCTTTAGTAAGAGAAACCACCATCTGATCAGATGTGACTTAGAGCTGACATTTAAAATTTTCTAGATTGTATATACTCAAGTATTGTAGGTGGTAATCTTACAGGAAGGATATTGATACATCACAACCTTTAGATTATATCTGTGTATGTTATTGTAAAAATGAATTATGAAGAAAATGTAACTGCATGGTGCATGTTTACATGATCGTTAGACGTAAAGTAAATCCCAAAGATTGGATCTTAAGAGACACAAAAATATTGATGAGTCCATGATCATTCAGTCAGTGGATATATATATATATATATATATATAAGTGAACAGAGGTGACAAGCTGTTTCATGCTAGATGTAATTGTCAGGCCATATGGCTGTTTCATGCTAGATGCAATCATCATGCCTACCAGCCAATGAAGGTTCAATTTATTATCCTTTTAAGAAATGCACATTCCTCACTCCTTGGCTGGTAGGTGTAAATTTATACTGTTTAAAAAATGCAGATGTATACTAAAACATGTGTATCCACAAAATATAATGATTAAAGTAATCTATATATAAAATTCTGTGACTTCTTTAGTCCATCCATCTAAAATAGCCATGCATTGACCAATCGAAACCAAATTTTGGGGAGTCGTGCAAACAGGCATGGGGGTACAAAGTACAGTTGTTTTAGTAGGGTGCGTAGCTTAGTACAATAAATTTTCATGAATTTTTTTGGAATAATTAAAAGTTTTATTCTATGTTAAATACAAGATACTCTCATTATTTTAAAATCAATTTAATGATTAAAATAACAAATATTTAATAAAAATGCAATATTGGTTTTTGCATATCTTTTCTTTAAGTTTTTATATACATAAGAATCTAATTTCCAGTTCGTCCTGCATTTGTGAGAACTGTAAACAAATCACAAGGCCAAAAGAAATATTTATGCATGGCCAGTTGTATGTTGCAGGCTCAAGAGTAAGAAATCCTAAGAAATTATTCTTTGATGTTAAAAAGGAAAAAAAAAACTTTTTTCTTAAAAAATATTGTTTACTATGAAGTCCTATAAAATTAAATTTAATTAATGATGTTTGGTTGGTTGGTTGGGTTTTATGGCATATCAACCACTGTGGGTTATTTAATGCCAAATCCAGTTTATATATATATGCCAAATATATCAATTTTAAATGCCTATTTTGTATGGAACATTTTTAGCAAGCTAGAGCTTATTTGCTTGCACACTGCTAAATAATCCTAGGTATTTTTGTTTAAGTCAAGAATTGTTTGTTTGTTTGTTTGGGTTTTATGGCATAACCACTGTGGGTTATTTAATGCCAAAACCAGTTTATATGAATTTTAAATGTCTATTTTGTATGGAATAAAAAATGTATAGTTGGCAACATTATTGTTTAAAAAAAAAACTTAGAGCTGGCAACATTATTTTTCTGAAAACATTATCTGAGACCTTGCTGTTGGATGCAGTTTATCGCCGTACCCAGGACGCGGATGTAGTTTACCGTCATACCCAGGACGCTTTAATTAATGAAATTATTAAACTGTGAAGTAGGGTTTTTGTTAAAGTATTTTTCCAAACAAATCAGCTTTATTCAAATTTCATCAATTGATTTGTGAAACGGAACAGAATGTAGAGTTTGTAAATCACAACAAAAAATGTAAGCAATAACTTCAACAATACTAAATACTGTGAGGAGTTCAACATGTGTCAGTGTGTTGCAAAAAATTTCTAATAAGAAATAATGCTGGATTATAAATGGAATCCATTAATTTCTAGGAATTTCTTTGTTTATGTTTCAGATATGAAAATAAAATTAGCATATATGGGCTTTAATAAATTCCATTAAGAAATGAACATTGTGGCTGACAGTCGAAAGCAAACTGGGCCTGATTATATATAATGGCTGACACTAATTTCCAAGTTGGGCTTTATGCTAGGGTAGCTAGCTAATCTCTATTGACAATATAATCAGTCATATTTGTGTATTTTCAACATTTACAAAGCCAGCCTGTGGTTTATACTGCAATTATGCTAAGCAGACCTTAGTTACAGTTTCTGAGAGAGAGTGTATTTTTTGGGATGATCAGATGTTGAGCAAAGCCAGAATGCTCATACCTGAAAACCTTACCACGAGTTGACTTGGGTCAACTCGTGGTAAAGTTTTCAGGCATTTCTCAGTATTACAATTGCATCTCCCCTATACATGTGCGCACACACACACTGTGTTCCCACCTTGTTTTATCTACTTGCAGTCAAATCCCAGAAATAAACCTTTCATAAGTTTTCCTTAGTAATGGTTTCAAGGCACAAGAATAATGATGCTAATAATCCAGATATGTCAAACAGAAGCTGTAAAATGTTTTTTTTAAATGAAAAAGTAAATGTTCATAATAAGGAAATTGTATCCTAAGTTTGCTAAGATTTACAGTAAGAATGGAATTAAATTTTTATCCCTTACATAACTTTTATATTTTTATAATTGTTCCTTTTATTATCAGTTATTGTCGTTAGCCACTTAGTGTGTCTAATTTATAAGTTAAACTTCATATGTTCAGGTACTGTCCATGGTTTTTGGTATTTGGTTGCTGAACGATTTGGAATATATTTTCTATGGATAAGGGAGATTACTGTATACAGACTAACAGATATGCATAAACACACACACACACAAATTGCTATAAGAAATTCAAGGAATTTAAGCCACAAAATGGCATTCTTCAAAGAAATAAAAAAATTGATGGAAAATGAGTTTATTTATTTCTTGATTTTTACTGAAATGTTTTGCAAGACAGGAAATATTGGGTTACTTGATATTCAAATTTTATCAAGTGAACTTTTGGGTAGTACCTCATTTTATATATATATATATATATATATATATATATTAGTAAAGGTAACAAATCCATTGGTATATAATCCAAGTGGATCCTACTAATATAAAATATTAAAACTGATCCACAAAAGAAGCTCAATGTATTTATTAATACAGAGCAATATAATTAAACAATAAAATCCAAAATTACCTCATATGGGGAATAGCCTATTTTGGCAGATGAAGATATCGGTCCTCTAACTTATCAACACCAGGGTGGACTGAGTTCTTTTTTTTTGGGGGGGGGTCAGGAATTATAATTTACCTGTGAAAGCTAAAAAAAAAAAGCCACCTGTTCCTTTCCAATGACAAATACCTTCCCCCTGACCCCTGTCTCATGCCTTTTGTCTTACTGAAACATTGAAATGGATAAATTCTGTATTAGTTTTTCAACAGGTTGATTTTTTCAGCTTTCACAGTTAAATTCTACTTCCAGCCTCCCCCACAAAACTGTATAGACACAAACTCAGTCCACACCAGGGTTGATAAAACAAATGACCGATGACTTTGTCTGCCAAAATAGGTTATTCCCAATATGAAGTAATTTGGGGATTTATTGTTTATTAATTATATATATATATATATATTGCAGTAAGGTGCACTCTTTACAAGGCCTGGGGGCCATTCAAGGTAGAGGGTTACATTAGAAGGACATTTGTGCACTTTCTTTGGAAGTAGCAGTAGAGCAACAAGAAGCTTGCCATATCCCGCCTGTAGGAGAGAGAATTTCAGATATAACTAAAAATATATCTGTAAAAGGACAATATGACTAAAGACAAAAGGAAAATAGTTTGTCGTCTGATGATCCAGCTTGACATTGGACAAAGGATGAAACATGTCAGCCAACATTATTTCCTATTTCAATAAATCTTATATTTAGTAGGTACGCATAGTTGAATAGACATCTCATTTTTTTTAAATTGTGAAATTAATGTTTACTGGCCTAGAGGTCAAAATTTTTAAGAAAGAAGAGACACAATTTATTTATTAAGACTTTCAATCTCTAGGTTAGAAGACATTAATTTCACTGTTTAAAAAACAGGGTTGTCTACTCAAACATGTACCCACTAGATATAATGTCTATAGTAATGTGAAATACATATGCGCACACATATAGACACTGATAAATATATGCGTGTAATAAAAGAAAAAAACAGAGCAATGTCTTTTCTTTATTTTGAGTTCTACAAATCACATGCCCTCTTGTTTATTTCATGAAGGGAGGGGGGTGTCATTAAAGATATAAAATAGTAATTCTTGCTCTATAAATATTACCTGTTGTTGATTTACGCTGACATGCCTTGACCTCTCAGCGTAAATGACGGTTCCGTATAGGATGCAGGTTCGAATCCTGTCCAAGGACGAATATTTTCTATGAAAATTTCTCGGACATTCCGGCCGGTAAATGTTATTTAATACTGTTTATTATAAACAGAGCATTTACTTAAATACTTGTATCTATAAAAAGAACGTTAAACATAAAAATGTCTTTAATAAATAAAATTGTCGGACTTTGTCCATTTATTAATGTATGACGTCATTTGTTTACATTTGATACGCCATGAGCAGTTATGAATGTGTGAGATTCATGGAAGATTGAAGTTTATAAGCAGTAAATTCGACCTTGCCTACCGAACGATCCTTGGTGGCTGAGAGGTTAGGCACGTCAGCGTAAATGATGGTTCCATATTGGATGCAGGTTCGAATCCTGTCCAAGGACGAATATTTTCTATGAAAATTTCTCGGACATTCAGGCCGGTAAATGTTATTTAATACTGTTTATTATAAACAGAGCATTTACTTAAATACTTGTATCTATAAAAAGAACGTTAAACATAAAAATGTCTTTAATAAATAAATTGTCGGACTTTGTCCATTTCGTAATATATGACGTCATATATATATATATATATATATATATATATATATATATATATATATACACACACTATTAATAATAAATATACATTTTTTTCCTCATTTGGTAAAACTCTACACAGCAAAATTCAAGTATGGATTGATAACTGACCTTTGTAAAATTTAAATATTAATAACCTACTTTTAAAACTAGAGCGGTCCATTTTTATTTATATATATATATATATATATTAGATCGTCTACAAGTACATTTGAGGATCTTCACCACTACCTATGGAATGAGAGAAGTATCAAATTGGACACCAAAATATGGGTTTATAGAGCAGCTGTTTTGACCACACTGTTGTAGGGATCAGAAACCTGTACCCCATAGGTCCCATATCAATCAGCTGAATGTCTTCCACAAAAGATGTCACCGTGCAATCTGTGGCTATACTTTTGACAATAGGTTGTTCAATACTGATTTTCTCACAAAATGCAACATTGGTGGAATTGAAACTTTTCTGATGCAGTCATAATTTTGCTGGACTGGTCATGTTGCAAGGATGCAAAGATGACAGAATACCTAAGGTCCTTAAGTGTAGCCAGCTTGACATTGGACAAAGGAGTGTTGAACAGCCGTGACTCACGTATAAAGACAAGCTAAAGAGTAATCATTCAGCTGTCAATGTACCTCATACTAACTTCATGTGAGTTGCCCTTGATAGAAATAACTGGAGGTATTTGTGCCAGAGTAGTATCAGAAATTTTGAAATCTGTCATATTGACTGGCTAAGTGATGAAAGACTACGGTGAAAAGCATCAACAAATATTAATGTCGCTATGCCCTGAGATCCTCAGTGTTGCACAATATGTGGACTTGTATGCAGGTCACTAGAAGGACTGAAGTGTCACATATGGCACAAACATAAAAACTGAATAGGGTTGTTGGATCCTCATACAGTGAAATTGACAGGAGAGTCTATCATCATCATATACAGTCAATAATGAAATTATTCGTTCACCCATCAATTTTGAATATTTTTATCCATTTCACAGAATCTAATGCCTGTTTGATGCCATGTTTTTATATGTTAATAAGCACAAGAAAAAAAAGGAATATAAAACTCCATTTTCAGAACAATAGCTTAAATACAACAAATTTGACAGGCAAATTATGCAAAATAGGAAAATACAAAATTATTCATATAGTATGAAAAATACAAAAAATGGAACAATTTTCACAGTATTAAAAGTCAATAGCATGGCCTCATCTTTATAACTTGCTGCAATTGTTTTCTAAAGTTTTTGATGAGATTTGAACAAGTCTTTTTGGGGATTTTCTTCAATTCCTGAAGGTTGTTTTGGTGACCAACGATTTATTTAAACTTTCAATTCTAGCCATAGATTTACAATAGGATTCAAGTCAGGACTCATTGAAGGCTATAGCAGAACTGTAATCTTCTTTTTATGATGCCATGCAGTCACTGATTTAGACATGTTTGGGATCATTAACTTGCTGGAAAGTAAATTGCCAATCTAGATGAAGATTTTGTACTGATAGTTGTAGATTTTCATCCAGGATTTTGATATAGTCTGCAGATTTCATTATTCCTCTTATTGCAATTAATTGTCCAGTCCCCCTTGAGCTAAAACCCCAAAACATTATTGAATTGAGCTGCCTCCATGTTTTAATTCTGCCACTGTGTTCTTTGGGAGGAAAGCCTTACCTTTCTTGTGCTAAATCTTCTGTACATCATTACTTGAAAAGCTTAATTTTTGTTTCATCACTCCATAGTTCTTGTTCCCACAGAGCAATTTTCTTTGTCCAAGAACGTTTTGGCAAAATTAAACTGAGCAACAATGTGACATGGTTTGTGAAGAGAGATTCCTCGTGGTCGGTTTCCATACAACCCATTTTTATTTAAACATTGTGCAAGTACTTACGCTGATACCCAAACTTTTGGTGATGTCTTTCAAAACAACTCTTAACCTCGCATCACCGTTTTTGTGCAGTTTTCAGTGATAATTTGGATTTTCTTCCACACCCAGGCAAATTCTGTCATGCCAAACTGTTTAAACGTCTTTATAATGGACTGTACTGTAGATCTAGGGATAGCTAACCGGTTTGAAATAGTGCTGTAACTATTTCCTGACTTGTGGAATCTAATAATTCTCTGTCTCAAGTCAATGCTAAGCTCCTTTAAAATAATATTTTCAACTGTACGATAAATTTTGTCTTTTCCTATTTTGCATAATTACCTGTCAAATTTGTTGCCTTTAACCTATTGTTCTGGAAATTGAGTTTTATATTCCATTTTTGTGCTTATTAACATATAAAAAACCTGGCATCATATGGGCATTCTGAGAAATGGATAATATTCAAAACTGATCGGTGTACGAATAATTTTGTCATTGACTGTATATAAAATAAAATAAAAATATGGTTTTAACAGGTTATTAACATTAGGTTGGTGCAAAAATAATGACGTAGTAATGTCGTTTTTTGACGTTAAAAAATACGTCAAAAAACGACATTATTACGTCATTATTTTTGCACCAACCTAATATTTAAATTTTACAATGGTCAGTTTTCAAACTGTACCTGAAGATTGCTGCAGGCATGAAACAGTGAGTAAAAAGATGTATATTTATTACTAATAGTATAAATGTTTTCTCTGGTATTTTAAGTTGAACACTTTTATTACCACTAGTACTCATTGTGCTATATTTTATACTTTATATATATATATCTATCTATATATATATATACATATATATATATATATATATATATATAATGTAGCTTATGTAGTATAATGTTTTCCTTAATAAGTAAGTATATCATAAAACTTCAAGTTTTCTCTTATTAGCTGAAGGTTGATGCCACAAGTTATGTTGATCAGATTTTCTCTACTATATTACATCCACTTACATCATGTATAATTTTTAATTAAATATTAATTATAAAAAATATGCCATTTTCTTTTTTGAGAATTTTCAGATTTTCAAGGTCATTGAAAGCATGTATTACAAGACAACTAAAATGAAAAGAAAACAAATTTTACCCCATGCAAGGCAACAATGCTATAAAAACACCAGGGTTACTGAGAATGAAAGAGAATGAGAAGACTTTAATGAGGAGAAAAAAACAATAAAAAGAACAGGATTCAGGAAGACAGAAGATATTTAAATTTTTGAAGATTGTAGGTGGCAGGGAAGCAAGGAGACTGTTCCACAGGTGAGAAGTATGAGAAAATAAAATTAATAGAACTAAACTGTTGCATGTAACTATTACAACAGATCTTAAATTTATGCATTTGAGGTGCCAAAGTAGAGAGCAATTGTCATGAAAATATTTCTAGAAAAGATAGAGAATCTATATGATGGCGTCGGGAAAGTGACTGATGTTATTAGGTTGGTGCAAAAATAATGTCGTTTTCTCACATAGTAACATATGTGAGATAACGACATTATTTTTGCACCAACCTAATAAATGCAAGGACTGATAACATTACAAACCCATCTTTGGATTTTATCAAGAATCTTGAGATATGCAGTAGGTGCAACAGACAAAGATATGGCAACAATATTCAATGTATGGATGAATGGTAGATTTATAAATGAGCAAGATAGATTCTGGTGGGAAAAATTTTCTGGCATAACATTGAACCAACTTTTCTAACAACATAAACCCAGCCAATTTATTCACTCCACTTCATGTCAGTAGAAAACATGAGGTTCAAAAAGGCAAAATTTGTTGCTTGCATTCATCAAGCTATCTTGGTTAGAATTATGATTATTATTTGACAGGCTTAAAGAATTTGTCAACCTCCTCTGTCATCAATACACAATCATTCATTTTTCACTTTTGACTTGGTAAGAAATACAAAAGTTGGCTGTTTTAATGAAATTATTTCACAGTTAAAAATGTAGAGTAGTTCATTGATTATCTTATATTTGCATCACAAAGAATTTTGTTTTTCCTGTAAAACTTTCTGTAGGGGCACATCTTATAGATAGCTATGACATATATCTATAATTAAAAAGAGGTTATAGTGAGAATATTAAATATAAAATGATTTGGATTTTGACTCTCTTAATTTTCATTTATGACTCGTTATTGGAACAATTTTCTCATTTCCACAGATTTTCTAAAGATAGATATCAATTTTGGAAATGTGTTCATTTTTACGAGTTCAGCTAGGAAAAACATTGCTGCAATGTTATGCTGAATTGGTAAATACATTAAACATTTGAAGACATATCAACTAAAACCAAGTTTTAATAAAATGCAGTTAAAGTTTTACAAAAGTACCTAGAAACTAATATTGCATTTAAAAGAAATGTTTTTTCTTTCATAGACCTAACAAATTTCTCTTCTTATTTCTATAAAAATAATTATTATGAACCATGTAAATATTAAAATTGTATAAAATAAACAGTTTATCATTAACTTAAAATTTATTGATTTTAAAGGCAAAAAAAAAGTATTAGGTTGGTGCAAATGATCAAGACTTGTCTCACTAGGGTAATGAGATTGAGCTTTACTGAGTATCCTACTAGTGTGGCTTTACTTGAGAAATAACCAACAAGATATTAATTTTTTTTCACTTATATATTTCTATAGATGTTTTTATTGAAGTATGTTGTTCTCAGTTTTGCCATTAATAAAGACAATATCAGCAATGATCTTGTTCTTATCTGTAATTTCATTTTGTATGGTTTCAGTTAATGTCTCAGTCAAATCCAGAAATAATTCATCATTTTTACTTTATAAATGGTACCAAAGAGCAGGAATAGTGAAGCTAGCAATTCTGATATGTCAAACAAGTTTTGAAGATCTTCCTTCAAATGAAAAAGTGAAAGTTTTTGACTTAGCTTATATATTGGATTTTAAAAGAGAAAAAATAGTTTAATTTAAACTTTTGGATATTCTGCTTCAAGTGAATTGCTAAATTCAACACATATTAAAGTTTAGTTATTTTTATAGAAATAATGTTTTTTGAATATTTTTGTCTATCTTTATTCAATTCTGTGCTTTATAATGTCATTAGAAACAACTAAGCAGGAGTTATCTGCCTTAGATTTACATGTGTGGCTTGCCATTCATGCCATTTTTTTTTTTTTTTTTTTTTTGAATTATGACTGAGAAGTGAGCTGGATGCTCCACACTTTCACACTTGTACCATATCTAAGCTAAGCTTAGAAAATCACAATGTTATTTTTCTGCTAATCTTGTAATTGGAAATAATTAGTTTTAGTTTGAGAAATGAATTAATATGTTTCATTATTTTATGATGAAAAACTAGCAGTAAATATCAATTACTAATATCGTGTATACATTTAGATTTTTGTTTAGCATGACTTGTAAATTGTTAATCTATTTGTAATGGTGATTTTCTAAGCTTGCTAAGCATTAAACCATGTTGAAGTGACCAAAGAGTATAGCTTTGTTGTGGTACAAGGCCGAAAGTATGGGACACACAGTGAGGATTGAACTCATTATTCAGTCGTAATTCATTTAGTGAGACAAGCTTGCTAACCACTGCACCATGTCAAGTGATCAAATCTATTTGTAATGATGGTATTGAAGGTGAAATACCTCCTTAATTGCAAAGTTGTTTACCTTTGTAAAGAGTATGTCAGAAGTGTAATCTTTTTTTTTTTTTGATAACTAAATTTGAAACTTGAATAAATTTATTAAGTAATTGTTTAATCCTCAATTGTGTGTTGGCTGTAGTATTGGATAATTTTGATTAATATAATTTCTTTTGTTTTTATCTTCATGTTACCTTCTGTGAGACAAATGCAAGCAGATTAATTAGCCAAGAGAAATCTGTTAAAAATTATATCAGATGCAAGTTAAAGTTATTGTTGTTTCTTTAAAAAAAATACTGACAATTTAATTTTAAAAAGTTTGGGTGTTTTTTGTTTTTTTTTTGTTTACAGAATGTGCATTTTTTATAGGTTTCAGTCAGCCAACTACCCCATTTAAAAAAAATAAAATGACTTTATAGAAATTTATTTATTGCCACATATATAGAAGATTATAAAGCAAAAATTGTATTATAATTATCCACATACATAAAACAATGTGTATCTATATATATATTTGGTGTATATGTGACATTTTATGTTACAATAATGGACTTTGTTACAAGAGTTCATTATATATAGGCTTACTGTAATTTTCAGGCTTTAAATTGGGACAGTTTTCAATCTTTATTATAAAAAACAAATACTGATAATTTACATCTTTAGTGGGATACCTCTCAAACTGTATGGTAAGCCTAACTATATAGTGGTAGGTGAATTGCCTATATTGGTATTTAATCATCCGCTCATGGTGACAATAAGTGACAAAATCGGTATAGGTTGGGAGAGCCTGAGCATGTGCACCTGGGCCAATCTCTGCAACCATAGGCCATGCTGGTATTGGTAAATTTAGTACAGTGAGGGAGGTACTGCTATGGACAGGTGTTGCTCATGTGTGGAAGCTGCAATGTTTCCGATGAAATAAGGCCAGGCATATTGCATCAGAGTCTCAGAGAAGTCGTCCATGTCAACTTTGCTCCCCAAGGAAATGAAGAACGAGGCTCTGTTCAAACGAGTGCTTCATTCTCAAACATAAACAAGAAATTGCAAAGCATGGTGGGCATCTCTCATTATTTTTTTCCAGTTGCACTCTGTCTGAAGACAAAGACAGAATTAAGTTGTGCTCTGTCCAGACAGAGACAAAGAGGATAAGAGTAACCTCAAATCCTTGGGGATTGTCCATCTCTTAAGTAGTGGTCTATTCCAGTGACAGTAATGTCATAACCTGAAATTAAATTAAAGAAACTCTTACAGTGTGAGTGGCTCTGCAGATGAAAAAACTTTTAAAGTAAAATATGTTTAAAATATATATATTATCGCACAAACTTTCATAACTGAAGATCCTCATATGTTGAAACCGACGGGAGAGTTCATTATTATATATATATATATATATATATATATATATATAAAAGTTAATTTTGCTTTTAAATTACTTTAATATTCAAACAATATTGAACATTGTGGCTAAATAGAATCAAGGATTTTTAATCTATCCATCGCTAATCTATTCATCGCTAATCTTGGTTAGAGCCACCATTTGCAATTTAAATTGCAATTGTTCAAGTGGTTTTTAAACTTGCTAACTTGCATGGTCAAAAACCTGAATAAAAGGTAGGCCTCACAGACTAACAAGGAAAGAATTTATGGATCTTGACCTGTGCTAAACCAAGCTCGTTGTGACTATCAACCACAAGTTATTTCAGCAGATTGAATTTCATCATGGACAAAATATTTGACTATTAAATAATTCTTGAGTTTGGCTGTACTGCTACAGACAACCAGTTATACAATGGATCTAATGTGTTAAGATGATATGCAACCTTTGCAAGAGAACGGATGTCAAATGAATATTACCACTGCACCTCTGAGATGGTGTTCTCATCATATACCAACAACTAGAGAGGCCCAAATATTCTAAATTGTTACAAATTAGTTGAAAGGAGCCCCCCCATTAAGTCTGAAAATAAATGACTAAAGCTGCAATGTTTCCGATGAAATAAGGCCAGGTATATTGCATCAGAGTCTCAGAGAAGTCGTCCGTGTCAACTTTGCTCCTCAAGGAAATGAAGAACGAGGCTCTGTTCAACGAGATATTGGAGTGCTTCATTCTCAAACATAAACAAGAAATTGCAAAGCAATATATAGTGTTTGATAGTTTGTACAATGTAGTTAAAATTACTAAAATATAATTTTTTGACAGCATGTGTAAACTAGATCTATTAAAATATTGATTGGTAACATTAACTTATTCTATGATAATCAACTCCATTTTAAAAATTCTTCTTTCTAGTCTTTGTGCAGTAACTGTTAGTGGTTGCAATATTAATCTTAAATTTGGTTTGCTTTTGATTTGTTTTGATTAGCTTGATTTTCTGGAATCAGAATAACCACATGTTTAAAAAATTGACTTAAGGATAAGTAAACAATGTCATAATTTGTATCTCAGTATTATTATTACTGGCAAATTAGTACATGAAGTAATGTTGTTTCAAGACGTACTATTATTATAAGGCAGGCTAGTGGTGACATAGATTACAGGATGTGACAACAATATTGTATGTCAAAGTGATAAGGTTAAGAAGAATGCAGGTAAAGTATCACATAGCAAAAAAATCAAAGTATGAATATCGGTAAAAAATCCTTAAGAGAAACAATGAGAATGTTGAACTGCATTCAAGAATTGTTTCATGGGTAGAAACAAGTTTCTTTTGTCAGCCTTACTGTTATAATCATCATATGGTTGCAAAGGATTAAAATACCAAGGATTAAAATATGTCTTGACCAATTTTCAGAATATATAGAGAGGTGTGTGAAAAGTGACAAAATTGTTGATATGTGGTTCTTTATTTGCTGTTGGTAAGGGAAGTGATTAGGTGTAAGGGTGTTAGTAAGACCAATTGTGGTTAGTGGGCCACTTGACCAAGATCACGGTGGTGATGAGAGAAGCTTGGAGTGGATTTGTGAGGCTGTGAATCTGGTAGCATGAGTGGGGCAAAATTCCTAAAAACCTACTTTATTGTAAGCTGAGAACTGGTTCTTGATATGTACTAAATCAAATTTTATACAAGTCAAAAATTGGTATTAGCCAACAAATGTTTATAATATTTTTAGAATTTGTTTATATGATAGACATACCATGGGAATTTTGGCTTGTATATCTGCTTTGATTAGACATTTTTAAACTAACTTATATGGTGGTGTGAGATTTTATTATACAATTTGAGAGTTATTGATATTTATTTTTTAATTTCAGGTTTATAAAGATTGCTATGGTTTGTAAGGATGGATCTAATCTCAAAAGAGAAACAAGATATTGAGTGATGGAAAGAAAAAGCAACCAGACAACTACCTTTAAGAAAACATCACAAAGAAAAACATTTAAGTACATGAAAACTGATTTCTCTATAATAACTTTTACAGCTACATTGGATGAATTTGATGATTTCATGGAACCGATATGAATCCTTCACATTAAGCCAAGTAAACCTCATCTAATTAATAGAAATAGCCTCCATTCTCTCCAGGTATTAAAAAATAGAAAAGTTGTGAACCATCATTAAAAGAGATGTATATGAAAATGGAAAATAATACTTAAGCAGAGAAAATTTCTGTAAAGTAATATAAACAGCTGCAAGTAATGGTAAATTGCAAACAGTAGAAAAATTAACAGAATTGATGGTTGAAAAACTGATAAATGTTATAGAATATTGAAGAGCCTATATTACTCTAAGATAATAATAATTTATTTAGGTATATGGTGTAATGAGTTAATAAAATATGTTTCTGTAGTTCCTCTATAAACATAGATGAGAAAGAGTACCGTCTCGGGGGAAACTGCTACCCGACCCTGTTTTATATGGGGTCTACGGGAATTTTTGGCTGAGTCTGCACGCTCAGATGGCCCACATTAAACCCAGGCCTTGTGCCACATCAGATCGTGTGGGGAGGTTAGTAAATACACTATAAACATAGTATCAGCATCAGCTATGGGGGTATAAAAAACAAGTGAACTCTTAAGAACCTCTTCCTGATTTCCTCCTTTTAAAGTGTGCGCTATTGACTTTTCATACTGAAGTCAAAAGGGCTGTGAACACTTCACACACAAACACACCTACACAGGCATGTTGAATTCAAATACATTCATTAACAATTTTCATTGTATATGCAATTTACTCCTAGGAAAAGAAACTCTTAAATTTTCCTTTTGTTATTTTCTTTAATGTTATCTTGCGTTGCAAATCAAACGTTCTCTGTTACTTTGTGCATCTATATTTTCACCATCATTATTTCATGTATTGTAAAATATCCTCGTAAGAAATCTTATATATTAATTATAGAAGTAACCAACACAGTAAATTTCTATATCTTTTGATTTTATTTGTGAATAAAAATTTAGGTTGCACTTTGCTTGCATAATAAACCTGTTGCTTACAAAACAAGTATTTAGCAACATTTTTAATAAATATAGATATTACTTCAGATAGATATTAAAAGCTGGAACTCATACAATATATTGCTCATATAAATATAAGTATATACTGAATATTTTACTGATATTGATTGGTAAATACTAATTGTATGAAAAAATTAACTTTATTTACATTATTTACACACAGACTATTTTCCACATCTTTGTTGCTGTTATCAATGTTTTGGCCATTGTGATAACAACAACAACAAAGATGCAGACAATAGTCTGTGTGTAAATAATGGTAACTCCACATCCCATAAATTCAGACAGAAACATTAATTTGCATAATAAAATCTGATATAGTTTACATGCAAATTTTATTTGTACTTTCAAGATATACATAACTGACACTGAGGAATATGAAGTCATATAAATTTCAAAGTGAATATTGGAAGTCAGTTAAGAGTTGATATGTTAGCAGGAAGACTCATGCAATGTCTGGGAAATAACATAAATTAAAATGGTCTCATCAACTTTGCAGGTTTTAATTCTGAAGGCACTTCTATATAAAATGATTTAACAAAATTTTAAACAAGAGATAATTTTCAAACTAACCAACACAAATTACTTTTATAGACCACTTATGAGAGGAGGCATAATTGATTCCTCTTTTTATACTGTTTACTATTTAAAAAGCTAAAAAAATAATAATTTTCAAATTCTGATAAGTCACTGGGCTGATACATATATACATTTTTAGCTATGCATCAATATAGTCAGAGCATGCTCCATCTCTAATGTTTCTCACATTGTCCCTTTAATGATTTTGAATGTACTCCATGCAATTATTTATATATTATTATATATATATATAGTGCTATGAATTGAGCACTCTGAGTCACTGACATGTTTATTCTAAAATAAATACATAAAAATTCACCTTCCTCTCTGCCGGGAGCTGATACCTCAGGCGAAAAATCTCCAACTGATGCCAAATCAATCCTAGCATGAAGTAATTGGATGTCTAGCCACACTGATGAGCTGTGATACAGTGAAACAGTCTGTCCGTGGATGACACACACACACACATATATATATATATATATATATATATATATATATATATATATATATATATATATATATATATATATTGCTCACTAGTCAAAATATAAATGTAATAATAAAAAACTGAAAATGTAAGAGGATTCTAAATCATATTGGCTTCAATTGTACTTCAACACAGTTTTTTAATCATTTCACCCCAAACAGGGCAAAAAGGTCACTAAGATGCAAAAGATTACTGAGGGTGAGAGAATCTGAGAAAAAGAAAGACATTAAAGAGAGAGAGAAAAATGAATGAACAGGAATTAAGACAAGATAATTTTGTAGTTGGTTGGTGCTCTGGTATGATGACTTAATTTTTTTGCTTTACTCAAGCAAAGTCTACCACAAACATCACAAGTGAGGCCATGTGTGTCACCTATATGGTGACACACATGGTTCTAAATCAAAACCTTTTTGGACATTTCTTTTTAGCTTTTTTTGTTTTTTTGAAATCCAAGAACTCTCTAAAGCATCCTTTCCATCATGAACTTTCTTTCACTATCTGCTTTTTTTAAAAATCATTTCACCACAAGCAAGGCAATAAAGCCACTAAGATGCAAGGTATTACTGAGTGAGAGAATATGAGAAAAAGAAAAACATTATTATAGACAGAATTAAATGAACAGGAATTAAGAAAATGTGATAATGATTCTCATTACATTTAAATTTTTGAAGATCAAACTGGAAGAGACTTTTACAAGTGAGAAATACAAGAGAAAAAACATTTTATGATGAACATATAATAATAGCTAGAAGACACCCCACCCACCACCACTTTGAAAATTAAAAAAGAACTATGCATTCAAAATTTATAATTACAGGTGCTCATGTTTGTTTAAAATTTTTTATTCACAGGTATTTTAATAAATTTACAAATAAAAAAATATTGTTTTTATATTAAATAGTAAATGTTGCATTTTAGTTGGCTCACATATTTTTATAAACATTTTTATAAAATTATTATGAATAAACAAATAATGTTTAATTTTTTTGTTGTCAATTCTTGAGAAAATGTGATAATGATTCTCATTACATTTAAATTTTTGAAGATCAAACTGGAAGAGACTTTTACAAGTGAGAAATACAAGAGAAAAAACTTAGTATACAACTTATGGTTACATATAGCCATTTCAATTGTAAAATGCAATCTAGCTACCAATCTCTTACTGTGCTTAAATTCATAAATTTGAATTAACACTCAGTGCTAATGTTTTCACCATAATCTTTTTCCTTGTCAATGTACTTACTTCACCATTTATTCATAGAACTCTCAGTCAAATATGGTGGAAATTTCAAATCAAAGTTCACCTAGTGTCAGGTTAAAGGCTTATTTTCCACTTTCATATTTATTGTTGGTTAAACTTATTTATACAAAATTCTCTTTTAAAGAATTTAGAAAAACACTCAATTATCCAAGTTAAGACTGCTTGAAATTATTAAAAGTTCAAAATATTCAGCTTAAGAAATCATATTTCCACATCAAATTAGAAAATGTCTGAAGGGAAACCTGCTTCCCAAATAGTTTACAATATGCACACATATTTGGGAATCATTATAAAATTTAGCCAAGTTTAACAAACATACCTGCAAAAAACTTGACACTACTATTACTGTATACACCGTTTGGAAATTTTTATTTTAAAAAAACAATTTTTATAATTTTAATAAGACCTAGACATCTGAAATTAAATTTATACATTTTTAAGTAAATTATAAATTTAAAAAATTTAGCAATGATTTAAACACTTAAAAATTATGTTTTACAAAAAGTCGGAGAAGACTCCATAATTGATGGTGTTTCAGACCTTGATTTCTATTGATTTGGTATCATAGATCATGGTTATACAAAAAAAAAAAACTTTCTAAAAATTGTTTTGATTTTATGAGGAGAGTTTCATTTTGAAATCTGAAAATATAATTTCCCATTTTATGATGAACATATAATAATAGCTAGAAGACACCCCACCCACCACCACTTTGAAAATTGAAAAAGAAGTTCTGAGATATAAAATAAGTAGAAAAATGCATTCAAAATTTATAATTACAGGTGCTCATGTTTGTTTAAAATTTTTTATTCACAGGTATTTTAATAAATTTACAAATAAAAAATATTGTTTTTATATTAAATAGTAAATATTGCATTTTATTAGGTTGGTGCAAAAATAATGACGTAATAATGTCGTTTTTTGACGTAACGTCAAAAAACGACATTATTACGTCATTATTTTTGCACCAACCTAATAGTTGGCTCACATATTTTTATAAACATTTTTATAAAATTATTGTGAATAAACAAATAATGTTTAATTTTTTTGTTGTCAATTCTTGAGAAAAAAGAAAATATATAAATCCGATTTTATGTGTTTAGGTTTTCATATGTATGGATCTTATTAAATTTCTAAAAATAGCTTTTAAAACAATAAAAAATGCAGAGGAAGTATTCAGTTATAGTGGCATCAAGAGAAAGGCCATCCTTTGAATAGATCATTTTTTTGCAGGTATAGTTTGTTAAACTTTACCTAAAAACTTTTTCTGGTAATGTTCTATGAACATTATTTTAAAAATGAATTAGAATAAAAGAGATAGGTAAGGTAACAGACAAAGATTATGGAAGGTTCATTTTGAGAACAGTTGTTTAATATATGATAGCAAAAATCAATGGTTGCAAATCTCCATGAAGTAATATTTAATATCTTGCATTGTTTTTCTTTAACAATCAAACATATCAAGAATACAATTTCATATATAGATAACTGTTAAGTAATAGCATTTTCTTTTCAGCAAAATTTGGTATTCTAGTGTTGATATTAAAATTGCCAAAAAAAAAAAAAAAAAAAAAAACACAATCAAGGGTAATTTTTAAATGAAATTTCTAAAATTTGAACAGATGTTAACATAAAATATACCTTTAAGGACTAGTCAATAACATAAAGCATTCTTCATTTTTTCTTACTGGTATTTTGAATTCACTTTCAGTACATGTGATTACAATTGTTAACTAGTCAGAAAGTCAATCATTACAGATTTTGTCTTTTTAAAAATTGCAATTTGTGTTAACTTGATAAATAATTTTAATTGTTGAAACTGCTACTGCACTGTTATTTTTTTCATTATTATAAATGTTCCTAATAGAATAAACAATTCTTAAAATTTGTAAATTTCAAAGAAATAAGATATTTTTTTTTTTTTTTTTTTTAAGCATTTCACCCCAAGCAAGGCAGGAGCCACTAGGACGTAAGGGGTTACAGAAAATTTAGAGCAAGATCAGATAGGAGTGATAGAAGAAAGGATGAGGGTAGTGGATAGATCAAGGCAACTGGAGATGTCGATTGACATTACACTTGAATAGCTGGAGATTATAGCTCTCAGGGAAACAGGAATAGGGAAGGGAGTTCCACAGGCGAGAGGTGCGAGACATGAAGCTATTGGAGTAGAAGAGACGGCTACATTTAGGAGTTTCGACAGTGAAGGGGTGAGATTGGGATGCCAGCCTTGTAGGGCGCTTGAACTCATGACGTCTGGGAACCAGTGAATGCAGCTCCTCGGAGCAATTGCCATGAAAGTATTTGTAAAAAAGACAGAGGGAGGCGACGGCGCGTCTGTGAGAAAGTGACTGTAGACAAGACGACAGAGCAGGGCCAACTACATTGCATATCCGCCTCCGGAGCCTATCAAGAACCCCGATGCAAACAGAAGGGGCACCAGACTATATATGGCAGCAATACTCCATGCAAGGGCGAATTGTTGATTTGTAGATCTGGAGGATCATCAAAGAAATAATAATAATGTCAATAGCATAATTTGATTTTATTGATATAAAGTCTGGAAACACCTAAAAGAGATTTCCTGTAACAAAGTCTTGCTTGAATCTTTGCAATATATTAGGTTGTTGCAAAAATAATGACGTAATAATGTCGTTTTTTGAGGTTAAAAAATACGTGAAAAAACGACATTATTACGTCATTATTTTTGCACCAACCTAATAAATATAATAAAAGGACAGCATTTTTTGGATAGTTCTTTTTTTTTTGTATTTTCTTTGCTATAGTATCAGATGATCAAAATCTTTTATGTCATAAGTTCCATTATTTTATTTGTTACTTCAATATTACTTGCATTTTTCTTCAAATATGGTTAATATGTTATCAAAACAGTGTAGCATGGTGATATATACTTTAAACAATTGGCTATCAACTTTTTTTGTCAAAAGAGAATTAGTAATGAAAAATTAACCGGGCAGTATATATTAGGTTGGTGCAAAAATAATGTCGGTTTTTGACGTTAAAACATACGTAAAAAACCGACATTATTTTTGCACAACCTAATATCAACAAATAAAAATTAATTATGATCGAAAGTTTATTTCAAAATATTTTCAAAGGATTATTGTAAAATTGAAAGAAAATAAAAGATTTTTTGTTTATAAAAATTATCTAAAATTTCTCCAATTTTTATAGGTTACCATATGGAATTTAGTGAAGGAAAACAAAAGGAAACGATTAAACATCAAATGCATGGTTGTTAGCAAAACGGATGAGCCCAAGTTGTTAATTGCAAATCAGAGGTACCATAATCAAACAAGTGTGGAAATTTAAATATCTGGGAAGTGTTTTAACAGAGGATGGAAAATGCAACACTGAAATCTGAAGGCATATTGGGATAACCATGGAAGCATTCCAAAATCTAAGCAGAGTACTAAGAAACTTGCTAGAAACAAGAAAAAGAATACTAAACTGCTATGTTATATCATTCCTGTATGGCAGTGAGTGCTCTTTGATCTCCTCAAAGATGAGGGGGGACTTGAAGCAACAGAAATGTAGTTCTACAGAAGGTTGCTGAGGATACTATGGACCGAACATGTGAGCAACAACAAAGTTTTGGAGGAAATGGAAACAAAAAAGAAACTAATACTTAACATCAGGAGGAGACAATTATGGTTTCCAGGGCATATAATGAGGAAGAAGTGTTTGGAAAATATGATACTTACAGGACAGATAGCAGGCAAGGGGGGGACAGAGGAAAACAGCACATCACAGTAAACTTGGGTAAATGGATGAAGGAACAGAGCTTAGGAGAAATAACAGAAATACAAAGTTTATTAAGTGCTACAAGGGACAAGAAGTCGTCGAAAGCTAAGTTCGTTTACATCTTGAGGGGACATGGCACATGAAGAAGAGGATTTGTGTCATTTATTGTTACTGTCCTGCTCATGAATCAATAAATACTTACTAAATCAACCTCTATAAGTTATTGATGACTTATAAAAATGGAAAAATATTCATGCAACTACAATTGATGAACTGAAGATGTGTTAATATAAATAAATATACCAATAAAAATTGAGTTTATTGGGGAGTGAGTTGTGAAGTTTTCTTGAAATAAAAATAAATACTGAGAAAAGATGTTTCAATAAATGTACAAAAAAAAAAAAAAAATGCTAAAAGACAGTATTTGATGAAATTTAATTTCAAGGAATTATATCTTGAAAGGATTAAGACAGTTTCAAATTTTACTTTAGAAAGTTCGTAAATATAAGCAGGTTGGAAAAACATAAATCACCAAAAACTAGATATTCATTTTTTAATAAAAAATCATTAAATTTTAAAAAATATATAAAAATTTTTTATATATTTTTTAAAATTTAATGATTTTGTTTTGGAGGAGAAAATGGACATTTTTATAAAAGATTTTAAAATTATCATAAATAAATTATTCTGCATTTTACTTTATCACCCTTTAAATATTTTCATTATTAAAAAAAAATCACAGAAATATTTAATTGTTACAATCCATTAAATTCTCTAAAAAAATTGCTTGTAGGTTGAATGGAACCGGTGTTCAATATATATAGTTTCATACGTAAAACACTTCCAGCAGAATTTGCATTTCGCAGTTATAACTTTAATTGAAAATCATGTTTGCAAATGTCTAATGAGCTTAAAATTTATCAATCAGCTTATTTAACCAATTAGAGCTTATTTATCTATTGACTCCATATTAAAATTTCTGAAGTGTTTTTTTTTTTTAACATTTTTGTTGTCTCTACGTAAAATCATCTCCCTTTGTTGCTACTTTGCACGAAGTTTAAAGCAAGTACCCTTAAAAAACAAAAAACAAGACAAAACAAACACACAAAAAAGTAAATGTGTTTTTACTTATCTATGGGTTTTGGTGTTAATATAATGACCATCTTGGAGATTTTTCTCCTCTTCGGGGGTTTCCAGCTGCTCCCAGACAAAAGCCAGGCTTATCTAGTTTTCTCTAATACAGGTAAGAACTTTGAAAAAACGAACGAAAATTTTAAGGAATACGGTTTGGAATACCGAAGAAATTAGAAAGAATAATCAAAATAATATAATATGTTCTATAAAAATCAGTCCGAAGTCAATATTTATTAATTATTTTTATTTGTAAAATTCTGAGTTTATTTCTCTACCAAAAACCCAAGTTATCTGTAATGCTGCCAAATGACAATACCTGATCATCATGTTCAAAAACAAAAAAAGAAAGAAAGAAAAAAGAAACTCCTTAATTTTATGCAAGAAGTCTTTCTTAAAAAAATCGTAACTATCTTATTTTTATAGAAATCGCTGATTGTTGAACACAAGCCAGTCTTCAATAATCAAGGCAGGCCTCCCTCATGTTCTTTAACATTTTTTATTTTTATTTGCTTATATTTGCTTAAAAAAAAGAAAAGGCAAATTTATTATTTTCCCTATCTCTCAAAAACAAACATTGACTGATGACGTTAAGAGACTATTGCTTTCGTTCTAAGATTAGAAATAAGGAAAATGACGAATGAGTTTCAAGATTTTTTTATTTTTGCATTGCACCCGTATTTTATTGGGAATTTGAGCAAAGCTTTCTAAAAATAACTATTTCCCTCTTGTCGAATTGTACGGAATCCGGGAATTTATATCTTTTTTTTTTTTTAGTGAGGTGGGGAAAAAAAAAGGTCCTTTCTGTGTCTAATTGTTATTTACTAAAAGCTTAGCTTATCACAATGACATAAAGTATGAGTCACTCAGTGAGGATTGAACTCACTACTAATGATCCACAAGTTAAGCTCGCTGACCATTACGCAATAAAGCGACCCAATTTCCTCTATTGTTTACAATTATTGTTATTGAACAGCAAAATAGGCTTTTTTTTTCTTTTTTTAAAAATTTAGTCTTTGTTCTAGTATAATTTTTTAAAATTAAATAATAAACACTAAACAGTTCCATGATATACTCCATTTTTTGGCTTAGTACAAGTTACAAAAACAAAATAGTTATTTTTTTAAATTTGCAAATAAAACAAAACCAAAGTAAATTAGGTCTGAATGTGGTTTTTAATTGTTTTTTTTTTTTTTTAAACTTTTATTAAAAAGAAAGATACTGTTCATGGATAGGAATAAATTGTACTGTGAGAAAAAAATTGTATTTAATAGAAAATAAATTTTAATATATATTCTTAGAAATTTTGCTTTAAAATATTTTAAAATTAAAATTTGAAGTATATTATTAACAAATGTCAAAATGTCTGTTGGTGTTAAGTATTTTAAATTTACAGAAGAAATTTGACAGTTACTTTCATGCAATATATTAAACATCAAATTTTCTCAAACATTTTTGATGAAAAATACTTAGCTATTTTCTTACTGTAAACTAAAGAAAGATTTTTCTTTTAAAGCAAGATAGTTATTATCATTGAAAATAATATTTTATTATATATTTATTATTTTTTCCATGATCATTATACAATTTGTTCTCAAACAAATTGGGCACTGGAGGTTCTCTTTGTTATAATTTCTGATGAATATATATATATATATATATATATATATATATATATATATATTCTTAATATTCTCAAAGTTAAAACAATTAATCTTATTGTTTTTTGTTACCAAAACTGTTTTGACTGATCTGTTCTATGACTTTCTTTAGGTGTACATGTAAAGAAGATGTCTGTCTGTCTCTTTTCTGTTTTTACAACTCAAACAAAAAACAAGAATAATGATATTAGTTGTTTGAGCAACTCTTTTAATGATAATGGTACATTTTGAAAATTCATATATTCTTAGTATCTTTTTTGAGAGTTATCATTATCCAAATTTATTTAAAATATACTGTATATCAGAAATAGCTTGAATAATTTGCTTTCGAGTCAAAAAATTTGTTACTTATGCTTGGTATTTATATTTTTTAAGTTAAAAAGTTTACAAAATATAATAGTCTATTGCCCATTTTTCTTTTTAATTTTGTCTAGCCAATGCAGTATCAAAATTTGATAGTTTCTCTTTCATTAAATGCAACAATGATGAATAATTATATTTTTATGTTTTTTTACTTTAGAGATTTCTCTTTATTGTTCTTTTGTAAAATCTGAATTTTAAATATCCACTCTAAATTGAGTCATATTGAGGAAATAACTATGAAATATATGTATTAAATTTCCAGTTCTCTCTTTTCTGAAAACTAGAGAATGAATACATAGTTAAAAAAAAACTGATATTTTAATAAAATAATGTTTGAAACTTTTGCACATACCTAAATATAGAAATTGAGGGAAAAACTATTTGGAAAGTAATTTTGGATTCATTTTTTTTTTTTTCAAAATAATCAGTAAATAAATCAGATTTAATTTGTTTATACTAGTCAATAATCAATATTTACTATTTAGTCATGCAAATTGTTACCATTGAAATAAAGAGGAGATTCCAAACTTGTTTTTATGAAGTTAAACTCAGTAAATAAATATCACTGATCAGTATTGAAATAAGAAAGAGCAGTAGTATTAAACGTTAATTCAGAATTGGAAAAGCAAACATAGAATTTTCGCTTATAAAAATGATTTTATTTTTATATATCTCATGCATCATGCAAGTTGCTTTTTTGAGAGACCAAATTACAATATAGACTGACTAATTCCTTTTCCTCTATCTATCCCATCTTCTGGTTAAGTTAAAAAGTAAAAGAGAATGATAAAAGTATCATTAGTAATGCTAAAAAACTCATTGCGTAAGATGTGTAGAGGGATAAACAACTGAACAAGAAGCAGCTAAAAGCATAAACATAAACAATAGAAAAGATTCATATTCAGTATTCACTATGTTTGCATTTTATAATAATACGATGATACTTACTAATATGTTAATATTACATGCATTATTATTGTATACAATGGTGATTGTAGGATACTTTTTGGTTGGGATTTAGGCCTTGAATAGATTAAAACCCAATCAACAGAATAGACATGAAAATTAAATAAAAATGAAATAAATCAAGTGTTATAAACTATAAAAGTTTTATTTCAAAATACAAATCGTTAAAGTCAGCGGTAAATCTCTTTGAAAGATGTATGTATATGTAAACAAAAATCTTGCCCAATTAAAGAGACGAGTTAAAGTTTAAGTTAAACTTAAATAAGATAATATAAAATTTGTCAAAAAAAGTACTTAAGTGTCCTTTGATGATGTCTTTGGGTTTATGTGAGAGAGGCAAATGGTCGGTCACTGATGTTGAGATTCCTTTGATGTGGTCTGTTCTCTTTGGAGTCTGTTTTCCCTTCTGAGTTTTTGATTGAAAAAGAACTCTCTGTATGTTTTTCGGATCAAAAGGGGTTCAGCCAAAATCATTTATTTGGGCTTTTGATTGTTTAAGACTTTTTATTTGTTAGAATTTCTTATTTATTCATTTTTAACCGGAATAAATGCATGGAGCCTCATGTGCACAAACCATTTTACAACATTATCTCTGAACATTTTAGGGTTAACATCCAGTTCTCTGGGTTTATTTATTATCACTACAAGCTAAGTAAAACATCAGTTTTATCACAATCATGTTTATTTTAAATACAGCTATATTTTTTTGACTACACTAATAAATGGTTAGTTTGGTGACGGTGAAACCAGGGCCAACAGTACACATACGCTTAATTTTATGTCTCATGTATGATGTGACTACTTTAAAATTATCTTCAAAATTAGGTTTTCAAAAGTTGCATGATACACAAGTATATGGTAATTGAAATCTAAGCATTTATTTGTGCACACTATCTGATTAATGGAAATCTATGCCTTGACCTTGGGAAAGCCTCTTCTTCTACCCCCCCCCCCCCCAGACCAGCTATGAGTAAATAGCAGGACAGACTGGGTTTTATAACATTCAATAGCAACTGGTTTACCTCAAAAAGAAATGGCAACCTACTGCGGGAAAAAATCTGCCTCGTCAGTCATGTATCAAAAGGAACATGATCACCTAAGCATGTATCACACATAGCACATAACTGACTGATGCTTTGATCTCTCCAGACATCGTACTAATTCATGGTGATCTAAGCATTGATCACTCCAGGCGTCGTACTATCTAATACATGGTTATCTCAGCATTGATCTGTCTAATCACATTGACTAATGAAAATCTAAGCATCGATTATCTCCAGAAATCATACTATCGGACTAATGGTGATCTAAGCATTAATCACTCCAGACATCCTACTATCCAATTCATGGTGATCAAAGCATTGATGTCTCCAGACATCCTACTATCTAATTCATGGTGATCTAAGCATTGATCTCTTCAGACATCCTACTATCTAATTCATGGTGATCAAAGCATAGATCTCTCCAGACATCCTACTATCTAATTCATGGTGATCAAAGCATTGATCTCTTCAGACATCCTACTATCGAATTCATGGTGATCAAAGCATTGATCTCTCCAGACATCCTACTATCTAATTCATGGTGATCTAAGCATTGATCTCTTCAGACATCCTACTATCTAATTCATGGTGATCAAAGCATTGATCTCTTCAGACATCCTACTATCCAATTCATGGTGATCTAAGCATTGATCTCTTCAGACATCCTACTATCCAATTCATGGTGATCAAAGCATTGATGTCTCCAGACATCCTACTATCTAATTCATGGTGATCAAAGCATTGATCTCTTCAGACATCCTACTATCCAATTCATGGTGATCAAAGCATTGATCTCTTCAGACATCCTACTATCCAATTCATGGTGATCAAAGCATTGATCTCTTCAGACATCCTACTATCTAATTCATGGTGATCAAAGCATTGATCTCTTCAGACATCCTACTATCCAATTCATGGTGATCAAAGCATTGATCTCTTCAGACATCCTACTATCCAATTCATGGTGATCAAAGCATTGATGTCGCCAAACATCCTACTATCTAATTCATGGTTATCTCAGCATTGATCTGTCTAATCACATTGACTAATGAAAATCTAAGCATTGATTATCTCCAGAAATCATACTATCTGATTAATGGAGCTTCAAGCATTGGCCTCTGTTGATTGATTGATTGATTTTTTTTTTTTTGGCTTATTTGCAGGTTATTTAAAGCCATAAAATATTTTTCAATTGTAAGTTTTGTTTTTGAGATAGTAATGATTTACTGATACAAGTCCTACTAATTAACCCCTAGATAGAGGGAGAAGAAGTGGATTCATATCTTTCTGAAGGGCATTTGTGAATAAGTGAATATAATGAACTTGACTGGAATTGAAACTCGGTTGTCCGATTTCTAATTTTGAGCTGTTATTTATTATATCACCTGTACATCCAAACTTACAGCACGTGGTATTCCTAAGTGGTCACTCATCTCGGTACTGACCAGGCTTGATGTTGCTTAATTTCTGTGATTTTATGGGAACCAGTGTTATAACATGTGGCTGTAAGCCCATTTATCTCTCCAGACATCACACTGATTAATGAAGATCTAAACATTGATATCTCTAGACATTAAATCTGATTAATGGAAATCTAAGCATTAGTTTCTCCAGACATCACACTAGTTATCATCTTGTCACTTACTAATTATAAATATCCAGCAGAACAAGATAACATCAAATGAATATATGTAACTTTTTAAATTTCAGAAACTGAAGAGAAATCCCTAATTTTGAATCTTTTTAAAAGATTCTGTTTTGTTTATATTGCAAAATGTGATTCTGTTTGAAAAATGTGCCTGTTTATGTGTGCATGAGATTATGCCTGTCTTTATTTAATGAAGATTATTTATAAAATGAAACTTAAGAATATATCTTGTATCAATTGTTACATCTTATTTGAACCTTTTAATTCCTCTTCTATATTAGTATATACAGAATGAGCTAAACTTTTGACATAGCATAAAATATTCAAGAAATACTTTGCTTATTCATCCAATAACAATAGTAATTCTAGGATTTTCTTTGAAGATACATGTTAAGTTAGATACTATATATAATTTGACTGATTACTAGAAATACTGAGTTTTACACTTTTAGTTTATGTTCTGAGAGGAGGGAGAATGTAGTTGCCTGTTAATAATTTTTCCTATTTAAATATATTTTTATCAATATTTTATTTATTCAAACACAAGTTAGTGTTTTTTTTTTTTGTTTTTTTTCAACTATGAAATTTTTCCCTATTTTCTGCTGTATTTTTTTTGCACATTTACTTTCTTCATTCAAATTGTCAATACATTTAATAAATATTACTGATTTTTCCTCGGCAGTAAAAAACAAATATGTAGATTTGAAAATATGTAAATTATAAAATCTCTCTCCTTTTATTTTTCTTTGATATCTACTTCAGATACTTATGACTATACCTGATCAAAATAACCATGGAGATAAAAAAGAACAAGTAAAGTCAATTTTCTGCCTTTAGCTGAATTTCAACAAAATGTTTTTTGTATACAGCCATTTGTAGATTTGCAATTTTTATGGGTGGAAATTTTAAAGCTTTTAATGCAGATTGACTTTGGAAATTGATGGTTGACTTGAAATTGTGCTGCAGCTTCTAAAAACTGATATTATTACTTTGCTTGACAGAAAAAAATCATTAGATATTATACTATATTTAAATATATTTTGTAACATTTTTTCCAGATTCATGAAATGGAAGAATATGCACCAGAGTTTACAAGCACACATTCTTAATGGTGAATAAAAAATATGAAGATGATGAGCCTCAGGAAAATAAAAAATATGAAGATGATGAGCCTCAGGAAAAGATAACCAATATCAATAATTAAAGAAGAATCTTAACTCTCCTCCAAAAAAAAAAAAAAAAATACAATTTTTTTCTTTTTAAAATCTGAGAACTGTTTGTATTGTTACTGTCTTGGTCTATTATATTTTAAAAAGTCCTTATTTTCTCTCAGTATATTTAGATAATACTTCTATCATCATTTGGGTATTTATTTATTTTTTTATATTCTTGATTCTCATAATACTATAAAACCTTTCCTATCTGAAGTAACTATTCTCTGATATAAGACACTGTAAAATAAGAAAACTATGACTCCCAAGTTACCCATGATTACACTTGAATTATATTTTTGGTGTTAGGTAATATGTAGAATTAAAAATAAATAAATAAAAACAAAATAAAATACTATTATAATTTAGAGAACTGATAAAATATTTCCAGCCAAATTGAACATTCTTTTAAACATTCTTTGTCAGATTCTTTATATACATTTGATATAGAATAATTCTTCAAGTTTAAAATTGCATCATTTTCTTATAGTAGATTCAAATTCACTGTTAAGTATACTTTAAAAAATTACTTATGGAATCTAAAATATAGTAAATAGTTTTACACTGCCAGACAAATTTGGCTTAATATTTGTCATATCTTTAAATCTATGTTAGAATAAATTATCTGATATGAAATATTCTTGTAAAAATAGCAAACTAAATATTTTTTATATATTTTCTGATATAGCTGAAAGTTACAGCTTCATTCATTTTGTATCAAACAAAATACTTTTTCAGTTTCATTTTCAAACTAGTGCTAAGAATAATTTACAAATTTTATAAAATAAAAGCATATATACATTTTTTTAATGTAATGTATGAGAAAGAATAATATTTTTTTTCTTTTTACAGCCAGATGCAATCTCTTTATTATTATTGATGGTTTATTTTTCAAGTACTTTGTCTCAGCTTTACTACACTAAAAATAAGTCTGTTTGATATATAAAAGAAAATGTCATATTTGCAAATTTAATCACATTCAAAAGCATAAAATATTTAGAATGGTTGAGAAAATAAATTCTTGCTTTTTTTTTTTTTTTTTTTTTTTTTTTACCAAAGATACACTGAAACAAAGTACGTTTCTTTCATTGATCCATTTGTAACTTGTTGGGTTGATTTGTTCTGGTAGTAATGTTTTAAACCACATTACCTGAGAACTGGTACCATTTTTCTTAAATTTTAAGATTTTCAATTTTAAAAACTTCATTATGTTCAGAAATTAATCATTACTTTCTCATCTCAAACTGTAAATTGTTTCTTGATTTTAATATAAAATGTTCATTATTTTTTGAGATATTGTACTAACAAACAAAATTTATATAATAGCTCCAATACTCAACAATCAAGATGTATCAGTCAATATATTTACTAGGAAAACAGATTTCAAACTATGAATCCAGTAGTCGCCCTTCCCAACCAATTGAAAATTGGAAAAATGGCTCTCCTTCTCCCTCTCCACCTCCTAACCCATCCACCCCTACCAGCAATGTAAACAATGATGTCAAGAACAGTACACCAAATCACCAAGAACTTGGTGACCACCATCATCAGAGTCACACCTCCCATCAACATCATCATGATTCTGAAGAAGCCTGTGACACTGACCATGGTGCTGGCCCTGTTGAAGACAGCAGTAGGCCATTCCGTTGTGAGATCTGTCGGAAGACATTTTCAAGGAGAGCCAACTTATTAAACCATGAACGTGACCATTCAACAGAAAGTTTTAAAAATCTTGCTTGCAGTTTCTGCAACAAAGTGTTCAGCCAACGTGCCCATCTTCTAAGCCATGAACGTATTCATACTGGAGAGCGCCCTTTCCATTGTGGAGTGTGTTCTAAGTCATTCAGTCAACGAGCTCACCTCCAGAATCATGAACGTATCCATTCAGGGATCAAACCATATGTATGTTACATCTGCCACAAGGGTTTTAGCCAGAAGGCACACCTCACCTGTCATGAACGGATTCATACAGGTATCAAACCATATGTGTGTGTTTGTGGCAAAGCATTTGTACAGCGAGCACATCTTATTATCCATGAACGGACGCATACAGGTTTAAAACCCTACCACTGCAATTTCTGTGACAAATCATTTAGCCAGCGAGTACACTTGGCCAACCATGAGTGCATCCATAATGAACAGAAATCCTATACATGCTATGTCTGTTCCAAGAATTTCAATCAGAAATCTCTTTTGCAGAATCATGAAAAAATTCATTCAGTGCCAGAATCATATGAATGTGCAGATTGTCCCAAATCATTCACCCAGTGCTCTGAGTATAAAAAATATGAAAGCACTTGCTGTTGCATGAAAACATGTGATTGTAATTTGTGTTGCAAAAAGAGTTTCTCTCCTCCATCTGCACTTCCATCAACACAGCAACCCCTACAAGCTATTAATCACAGTAGTTCTAAAAATGGGAAGAATAAGTTACACTATTGTGATATTTGCAAGAAAGGATTCACGCAAAAGGCTAATTTGAGTATCCACAAATTAATTCATTCTGGGGAAAAACCATTTAAATGTGAAACTTGCCAACGTAGCTTCACACAAAGAGCCAATCTTAAGAAACATATGTTTACGCATTCAAGTGAGAAGCCATTTCATTGTTCTGTGTGTAACAAGGGGTTTGCACAGAAGGTTAATCAACAAAAACATGAACGATCTCACAGCCGTGAGGAAAGAAGAGCAGCAGCCATTGCAGCAGCAGCAGAAGCTGCAGAATCAGTTACATGTGTCACATCAGTGACAAGTACAACAACAACAACAACAACAACAACATCATCATCATTGTCATCAAAAACTTTGTTGTCATCCTCCTCCTCATCATCATCATCATCATCATCCCCATTACTGTCATCATCTACTGTCAGAACGTCTCAGCACCACTCACGGTCTCAACCAACTCACTCCCAGAAACAGGCTCAATCTCAGTGTTCCTTAAATGCCTCCACCACTTCTTCAGCTAGAAATGGGTCTAATATGAATCGATCAGCTTCTATGACTTTGTCATCACTAACATTGGTTACTACTTCTCCTTCTGTGTCTGTATCCAGCACAGTATCAAGTGTCGATGTACCAGTTTCACTGCAGTCATCATCAACATCATCTGCTAGCCAGTTAACTCATCCAAGCAATAACACTAATGATCCACCTTCATCATTGCCTCCTTCTTCTTCACCATTACCCCCTCTTCCTGCTCCACCACCCTCTTCCCATTCCCTCAGGCTGCAACCTATTGGCTTATCCCCTTCATGGATGAGTTCAGCCTGTGCACATCAGATGGAGGTACCTTCCTGGGAAAACAATTATAGTTGGTCACGTGGTTTTCCAGTGGGTCCACGATGGAGTCCTGTTTGGGCAAATGCACCTTCTTCTTTGTCATGTAGTTCTCGTCCAGGCAAGCAAGCATCTAATCGTTCACAGACTGGTCAGCAAGCTGGGGTTATGTGACAAATTAAGGAGGGATTTAAATGCAAGAAAAAAAAGAAGAAAAAGCCATCATGTGATTTATCAGAGATGAAAAAAATTTTCCGGCTACTTTCTAAAAATCCAATTTAAGAGATTACCTATTTTCTCTGTTTTTTTTTTTTTCTTCCCTTGAGATGCAGTCTGTTAAATTTAAACTTAAAGTTTTAACTAAAACAGAAAGTTGATTGATTGATAGACTATTTATTTCTAATTTAGAACTTATAACGTGCTAAAACTGAATTTTTAAAATTAATTTTTCGAGGCTCAAATTTGATTTGATAGTATTTTTTCCTACATTTATTTGCGGTTTTGTTGAAGATCAATCATTTATTATGTTTAGAGTTGATCTCTCAACTCTAAATACTTTTTTTTTTTATTCCTGTTTCTTTCTTAGAAAAACTATTTAGATATTTTTTTTAATTCCCCTGATCTTGACTAAGTGAAATTAGGTTTCATTGGCTTTTTGTGTCTGATAAATTATTTACTAACGCCCAAATATTTTAATTTTAATACTTAACATGAAAGAAAAATGCTATTTCTTTATGAAGAATATATCTCTGAAGAAAATCCAACCTGCTGACATGAACCTTGAAACATGTTGTTTACTCTTCTTGACATTGCTTTCCTATAATGATACATTATTCTTTACATTCACTAAAAGGGACTGAATAAAAAGTTAATGAATTAATTCATTTCATAAGTGTTTTAATTTATTTGTTTTGTATGAATATTTTTTCTGTCAAATCTAATAAAGTTGGCTCAAAATAAGTGTTGAATAAATTAATAAGAAAATTTAGTAAGAAACTGAAGGAGAAAATATTTAAGCAATGTATATACCCAAATGTTTTAAATTAATGAATATCTAGAGATTTTTTTTTAAAAATATTTCCTTAATAGTGACATAGTTAAAAAAAAAAAAAAAGATATCAAAGACAATATTTGAAAAATAATAAAATTTTATTAAAATAATATGGATGTATTGATAGCATAATGTTTATCAGTATAAAAAGGAAACCCGGAAGCAGTGCTCAAATTTTGGCCAATATTGCATTCACTAATATCCTTGGAAAAGATAAGAATCCATCTCTAACTGACAGCCAAATTAACTGTCTAGTTTTGATTAATAATCAGTCTAGAAGGATAATTCTGAATTCAAAATAGTTGGAAATTGGATGAGCAAATCTGCCTTGTAAGACCTATTTGCTCCTGAGACCACAGTAGTATCACTTAGTATGGTGTTATGGTAGCCCTATACCTAAAAAGGAAAGTTCAACACAAAAAATAATTCAAATATGCTTTTATATTAACATCTTTTTAAGAATTTGATTTTTGATATTTACTTGGAGTTTTAATTTTTTTTGTTTTATATTTATTTCTGTGAACTTCTAAATGTATATTTTTACATTTAAAGTGTATCCACTTTGTTTTCATTGTTGGTAAAACAGCTTGAGTGGAAAAACAGTTATTAATTATAAAATGAAAGCAGAAAATATTTTTGGTATTAGAATTTTTTTTTCAATTTACTTTTTATTTTATTAATTCTAAAATAAGCATATTCAGATGTTTAACAATAAATATAATTTATTATTTTCTTGTCAACTCTTTGTTTATTTATAACTTATAAGTTAGTATGTATTTGTGTATTCTCTTCCTCCCTCTCTTTCATATATAATAATAAAGATTATGTTTAGCCTAAAAAAATAGGTTGACAAATGTATTTCTGGAGGATAGTACTTTTAAGATAAACATGCTTTTGTAATTAAAGTGCTCAATATCAAGTGGCAGCATTACTGTTCAATTTTTTGGCTTGATACAGGAAGATGAATTGAAAATTTAATTTGATTTGTTGCTAAATGAAGACTGATGAAAAGTTCCAAGACTGACTCACTTTCCAAAACCTGACCACATATCAGAATTTTGGTCAGTCTATGAACTTTTCAGCACCCCATCATACCATCAAAAAAATACTGAAAGGTTTCTATAAGGTTTGTCATCCTACTACAGTAAAAAAAAAAATACTACAGAAGATATTTTCTTAATTTTCTTGTTGTTCCAGTTATTAGTTATAAACTATTTAGAATTAATCTTATATATTTGAAAAGTGTCAGTTTGAGAATATTTTAATTCTAATATCTAAAATTTTTCAAATATGTAAAGATTGCCTATTTGTTTATATACTGAATATAATGTAAACTGATTGCATAAAAATATCTATTGAAGTGATTTTCTTATTTAATCTAAATACTTTTGTTATCTAATGTGACAAGTGTATAATTTCACTTTTCTGTGAATAGAATCATAAAGTAAAAAATAGAAATGATTCTTGCCGATATGATCTTTAAAATTAAACGTTAACTTCAGTACATAACTTTTTCTCTTAAAATTTAAAAAAATAATATGAATTTTCTAAGAGCAAGTAACATATGACTTATTAATTATTCTGGATGAATTTGCAAAAATTCATTAAAATCTGATAATTATGAAAGTTTTAATCATTTTCTTAATGTTTTATCTGATCAGAAGATCTAATAAACAAAAGTACTTATTGATAGAAGAAAATTTTTTTTCATAAAATATTTTTTTAAACATCATAGCTTCATTTTTAAAGAATGCTGCAAAACATTTTGTAAAATATTATTTAATGTGTCCATTATAAATTAACTTTTTATGAAGAATTTAATTTTTTTTAAGCATTTTCAACATGAGATTGGTTTTTGTTAATTTTTTGTCTATACCTTATATGAGATGTTGGTGAAAAGTCCTTCCCTCCCAAATTGTGATGTTTGTACATTTTATCAAATATTGGGAAGTGGGTTGAGCTAAGAATATTTGAGCACCTCCTTGTTTGTGTGTGTGTGTGTGTGTATGGATTTTTTTAATCAGACATTATCTTGTATTACTATAAATGTTATTTTAATGGATACACATATTTGAGTTGATATGTGTTTCTTTTAAATTTAACTGTTTAAAAAAAATAAGCAAGGTATTCGAATGTGTACCCATTAAGATAAGGTTTATAGTAATAATATATATATATATATATATATGACGTCACACGTTATGAAATGGACAAAGTCCGACAATTATTTTAAGACATTTTTATAAAAAAAAATGTATAAACATAAAAATGTCTTAATATATATATATATATATATATATATATATATATATATATATATATCGTTGAATCATAAATAATTTCCATTTTTGGGAACCATGTGTAATGACAAATGCATCACCCTAAGTATTAATCATATATGGCCGTTAAGAATGAATTTGGAGACCAATAACATACCTTAGTTTTTGCATGGCAGTGGCAGCGTATACAGTGGATGAAAATAAAGTGTTATTCTCCACCATGACAATGGAAGGTCACTTGCTTGACCAGTTCTATCCCACTTGCCATATTCACCTGAAATTGCACTAAAGTTTCAATTACTGCAAAACACTTTAATGAGGAAAACTTTCTCAAATAAAAACCAGATTCAAGAGTTTGTTGGAAACTTTATCAGATCAAAACCTGCAGAACCTTACTGAAAAGGTATTGAAGATTTGGCTAAATTTTGAGCAGCAACCTTTCTTTCAAACATGTTTTGTTGAATATGACAGACAAAGAAAATTTTATTAATTTCTTGGTAATTTTTTGTAGCATTCTTAAATTTTTCTATTTGGTGCAGGTAAGGGGATGTAAAAATTGTCTGTAGTGTCTATTGTACCAAATGCTTTTGGACACTTCCTTAATGATTTTCAAAACACACACACATACATTTTATTTATTTATATATATATATATATATATATATATATATATATATATATATATATATATATCCAAACAAGTTTGATTAAAAAAAACAATAGGTCTGTCTGTTTAATTTTTTGTTATATTTTTCCAATTTTGGGATAAGGTTTTGCGTATTGGGCTTGAAATTGTGGATAAACTTCTCAGAAGTTAATATTTTATTATTTAAGTACTTTCAAATTTCGCAGTCATTATCAAGAATCAATGTGGTGCCTGTGTGGTAGTTAGAAATCCTTTGTCTGCATTCTGGTATTATTTGGGATGCTGGACTTTTGAAATAGTCTAGCGTGACATCATGTGTAACGGTTATTGGGAAGGAGGCCACACAAAAATAATACATTTTATTTATTTATATTTAATTTAAATTTTTATTTTATTTTTTATTATTATAATACTGATAAAATATGTGGATACATTAATTACATCATACACACTTCAAGTTTCCTTCTCTTGTGGTGAATGATATTTTATTTAACGTGTGCTGTTTATTTTGTATAATAATAGCTTCTAGAGTTTTGTGTCTTTCCTTGCATTCTTTTTTGTGGCCATGTTCCCAATAGCCATTACACATTACACAGACAGTTTGTCCACAATTTTGAGCATAATACTCAACATCTTATTCAAAACTTGGAAAAATACAATAAAAATCTAAAAAGACAGACCTTGTTGGGTTTTTTTTTAATCAGATGTTTGGATGAATATTTGTTGCCTAAATATACTTTATATATAAATGGATAGTGTTATGGTTATTTGTGTGGACAGTGAAATCACTGAGCTGGGTTCAAATTTTGGTTGATTCTGTTTCACTTCATGCTAATATCCTTGCAAATGGTATGAATCCAGCTTCCTCCAGCTATAGGTTAAATAGAAGTACAGACAAATCTCTCTCACTTTGGATGGCAACCAGTCAAGAGAAAGTAGAATGCTGAATTCAAACCTAAGGAGTGTTAGAGACATTGTGGTACACCATGCACTATTTCTGTTATCAGTTCTTTTAAAAATTGTAGCTCATTCTGCACTAGCCTACACCACTATAATTAAATCATTTCTCTGGGTAGTCGAGCAGGTCAGATCCAAACTAAGCTCTTTAGTCCTCATGTGATGAAATAGATGAGAGAATCCACTATATATATATATATATATATATATATATATATATATATATATATATATACACAAACACAGACACAGCAATTGTGTGCATCAAACATAATAATGGGCTGTTAGATAAGTTTGCCTTTTTAAATATATGTTTTTCTATTGTGTTCATGAACTACTGAATCCAAGTATTTGCAAATAGTAGACAGACATACTTATTTAGGAATCCTTCATGTTTTTCTCTGCAGTTAAATATCTAGGAAATATATTTTAGATTTACTAAAGAACAACAAAAGAAGTAAGATATATCTTTAACAAATGTGTACTCACAAACCTATGTACATATAAATCATCATCATTATCATCAGTATTATGACTGGGTATGGTTGTAGTTTCACTTCACAGCTAAGCCTGGGTCCAGTTCCCTCCACATATCTTCATCTCAATTCAGGTCAAATCACAGCTAATGTCTTCCATCTTGAAATGTGACCATTAATTCAATTGGAGAATCCTCTGCTCTGGTCATTGATAGTCCAGTGATGTCATGTCATCATTGTACTGGCTGGGTATATTGCTATGGTTCTCAGTTTACCCCATTGTGCTAAGTGGCCATTTAAAAAGGTTTATCCACTTTTGACAGATATTTTTTTATCCTGCTGGGATTTCTTAATGAAATTAAATTTGATTAATTAATGTTTAATTTTCTGTTATTAAGATTTTTAATCATTTTGTTTATATATAATCCTGGGGGTAACTTCTATAAGAGAAGTGTCAGTGGTGGGGGTCAGGTTTCAACAAGCACAAGTCAATACAGATTTAGAAATGTGCATTCTGAATATGCATGACATATACTGCGTTGTGCTTCAGACCAGACATTCCTTTGTTTTGTAATAAAATAAAAATAAGTATATGCAAAACTGTTGTTGCTTAATGATTATTATTTTATTTATTAGTAATTATATGTCACTTCATGGTGTAGGTGATCATGGCTCTCCACACATTCCTTTTCTTTATTATTTGTGAATTGCCAGGACTTCTTTGAAAGGATAATGGAATTATTACTTATTGTCTTCTCAGAGTTTTCCTTCTAAAATGGCTGCCACTAAACGCTAAAGAATTCAATCTGTTATTTAACTCATAGCTGGAGAGGGAATAAATGAATGAATACCTTTCCCAAGGGCATAGTGCAAAACAAACACAGCAGACTTGAATGGAATTTGAACTTGACTTGCCAATTCCAGTTTTTTGCTGATAACTGTTACCTTACCTACATTACAATGTTTTACCTGAACAATTAAAAAAATTGTTACTAATAATCAAGGGGAAAATAATTATAATGAAGCATGCACAACAATGAAATTCAGGCAAAGTTTAACCTTTGTGCCTGAAAAAAACATGTTTGAAAAGGATGGTTATTCCCTTGACAATGCTATTGTTATATACTGCTAAGTATTCCTTGAAAATGTTTATTTACAAGATTATAAAGTATGTGAACCAAGTACAATGCAATATTTATTATTCACCATTTTATAAATAAATGACTATAGAACAAGAAAATTTAAATATATGATATTTTCAGACATTATACATTTTCTTCTCAAATTAGTTTATATCTCAGATTGCTTTTTGTTTTAATTTTCCAATTTTTTTATAATCCTAATCTAGAATCAAGGATGCCTAATCAATAGAAATTCAAGACATAAAACTCTGGCAACTATGTTAGCCACCTTCTTACTATTTTTTGAAAAGAATTTTTAAGTTATTGCTAATTTTTCTAAAAATGCCTAGAAAATCTGCCAAAAGATTATTTATTGTCAGCCAAGTGCTGACTGATAAAGAAAATCTTAAATGAAGAGTTGGCAATAAACATCATGACTAACACAATTGGCAAAACTGTTCTTGGAGATGATTGGCAAAACATTAGCTAATTTCCAATTGATTCAAACTTTAGAAAATAGTAGATAATAAAGATTTCATTATAATTGGTTCACATACTTTTATAATTTAGTAAGTTTTTATGAATAATTTTTTTTTTCATATTTCCTTATAAGTTGGTAAATGATAAACATTGCAGTGTATTAATTGGTTTGCATTTTTAGAATGTTGTAAATATAAAATAATTCTTGTAAATACATAAACTAATAAATAAATAGTGTTTAACATTTTTATTGTAAATTCGCAAGAACAAAGAAAATGTATGAATTCACTTTCATTTTTGGGGTTTTTATTAAAATTTTAATTCTCACTTTTTAAAACAATAAACATTTATGAGGGGGTATACAGTAATAGCAAGGGAAAAACTATCTTTTTGATACACATTTTTTTTGTGGACTTGAAGGCTAAACTTTGCTGGTATTTATTGCAAGTAACTAACATAAAAGAAAGACTGAAGTTTTAAAAATGTCTCTCTGTATAAATTAGGTGGAATTGGTTCACCATGTTGCATTTCTAATCAAATATTAGTTAACATATGTTGTCAACTGAATGGAACTTGTTCCTCTTTCTTTCTTTTTACATTGGTTAATATCCTAGATTCATAAACTATTATGTGAACATGATATTTTTTGTTTTTACTAATGTTCACTCAATACAAGGCCCAAGAGCCACTCAAGGTAGAGGGCAACTGTGTGGTGTCGTATTAGTATAAAAAAGGGAAGTTATTGGGTCTATGCAGGAAAGACAACAACTAACTCTAGACTTGAAGAGGTCAAGATTTAATCAGGGAATAACATTTCAGAGTTCACTTGGAGCCATTAGAATAGAGTGGAATTAGATTATGAAAAGAACCAAAAACCCAAGCCTGAACAGTAAACAAGGGATAAACCTCTACTCCTGTTCAAAAGACCGGGAAAGAGTGTGAACTGGATGATAGACCTATCTACTATTGAAAATTGCAGCAAAGTATGACAGCTGCAAATGAGATCTCTTTCTGATTCACTATACAGGTGGTCTGGATGTGGAGTGCTAAGGAAGCAATACCCCAAATAAAAAAGTTGTCTTCTCTGCAAGGACCCTGAGCATCACATCCAAGTCACAAAAAATATCTAAAATGCAAGAGCCAATTACGAGCGAAGATGGGGCTGGGAGCCACTAGATTTGCTTAAAAAAAGGCTCCTCATAAACAACTGACACAGTACCAGGCTGATAGGCCAGCTGTTGATATTGGCACTCACTCTCATCATCATCACCATGACCACCCCTCTTGTCATCACCATTGTGATCTTGGTCGATCCAATATAATGGCAACCAGATTCCTGAGTTCACCCAACTCTACATATATAGAATGCGGCTAACAAACAACTGTCATTACCAGGCCTCTCTCAATGTCACCACCATGATTTATAACACCTTGACAGCTTCATTATCACACTCTAGGTCTCTCTCATCATCACTATTTTGTTTGATCTCCCATTCAGCTAGAATCGAACAGAGACATTTTGCTCAATCAAGCTTCACTATCACACTCCAGGCCTCTCTCATTTATAACCTCAGTCAACCAACCTGTCAATGCACGTTACCAGGCCTTACCACAAATCAACCCTGCTTCCTTTACCAACAGCAATTAAAGACCCATGTACAAACATTTTTGTCATCTTTTCACACAATTATGTATATATTCTGAAAATTGACCAATACATACTTGTTAAAATTGTTATCCTTGTTTGTTCTTTCCTTTGCAACCATATGTTTATAGCATTAGAATATATTCTAATAATTAATCAATTTCAAAGTAAAAAGAGCTGTTTATTGAAAGTCATTAATAAGATACAATATCACTATTGAGAGGATACCAGTTTAAAATTGAATTTATAATTTATGGAGAAAGATTAAAATTATGTGGCATTTAAAGTACATATCAAATTATAAATGTGCAAAGTTTCAGTTTTTAATCATGTATCGTTATTAAGTTATTAGCCTTTTAAATAATACTTATTCAAACAGAGCCAAGCATTTTTCTGTTAAATATTCATGTGTCTGCTGCTATATCTGTGTACCAGGTATAAATAAAACAACAACACATCAACTAACCAGTTCAAGTAGTGAATCTGAATGGTAGGTGGATATAACAGTCCAAGTCAATGCTGTAAGAGGAGTCATTAATAAATCATCCTGTGTTGACTCTATTTTCTGTCATATGAAAATTGTCTTCATGAGATAAAACCGGATTTTAAAAAATGTGTAAATTTTTGGAATATAAAATTTTTAGATTTACTCTTTATCTGCTTTCTTCATTTCCTTTCTTTTTTCTTTGTGGATTCAAATTTTTAAGAGGCCATATTTTCATCTCCTAAAAACTTGCACATATACATTAAATGATCTAGAAATGCAAAAATGAGTTTAAAAAGTGAAAATCTTATAAAGAAGTAAAAGAGTAAAACATTTAAATTCGCAGAAGACTTTTATTTAAGAAGTAAATCTCCTGTGTCGTATTATTTGAAATTGTTAGAGAAATAAAAGCAAAAATATTAAATGCACATTCACTACAAAAAATATTATTGTTATGAATTGTTTCTAATTTATAACTAAAAAGGAGATAACAAAAATGTATATATTTCTGTAAATTGGTAATACTGAACAATTATAACAATTAAAAACCAATAAACTGGTTTATCGGTCCTCTTTCATCAAAAAACTCCCCCCAAAAATATGTGCACAGTGACTAAAATATATATAACACCAGATTAATGTTATATCTAAACAAAAAATATATAACATTAAAGGCTAATTATCAACTACTACTACTTACAGAGAGATGGTTGATAGACTTAATGTATATGGATTCCAAAACCTTCAAGTGATAATTGGTATTAGTCTTAGTCAGCCCTGAGAATATATCTGGGCTATAAGACTGAGCATACTGCTCATTTTTAATGAAATATTCAGCTGTTGCTGAACCTGATACATTAATCCACCGATGTAAATTGTCCACTTGTTAGTTGATCCTTGCTTCCAACCTTTGACCTGTTCTTCAAGAACTATATGAGTGTGAGTTGGTAGCTCAAAGGTGTTTATTGAATTTACTTTACCTCAGTTGGTTAACCAACACACAATTTACACAATTTATTATTAAAATAGGATACAAAAGTATCACGAAGGTGTTATATTCTGTGTCAATAGGAATATATACTTGAACAACATGGTGGATAAAATAAGTAAAGGTTTATTATAAAAACCAGTACAATAAAGGTAACAGTTATGCACAAGATCATTGCAAGTCAATCTAGTAGTACTATTAGAAGGTCAGTAGTTCTCGCGTAAGTCTGAGTCATACTCAACAGATCCCAGCTAGATGATAACCAGCAACTGCCCCACGCAGTCACATGTGGGACAAGGCCGAATTTAATGTGGGGTTCACGAGCCTGTAGTCTTGGCCAAAAAAACCCGAAGACCCCACATAAACGGGATCGGGTCTGTCTACCTACCTGAATGAGACTCTGCTCTTTGGCATAGCCTCGTCCGTGTTCCTCTCTGCCCAAAGGCAAAGAGTTCAACATCACAGCTGGAAAAGATCCCAGCTAGACAATATTTACTAGCCCCCCCACCATGAGGGTAGATGTTGCACAAGGCCAAGTTTAACGTGGGTCATCTGAGCCCATAGGCTCAGCCAAAAATTCCCTGTAGAACCTGCATAAACAGGTTTGGTCTGTCTACCTCCCTGGATGAGACTGCCCTTTGGCATAGCCTTGTCTGGGTTCCTCTCTGCCTGAAGGCAGAGAGTTCGACAGCACAGCTGGAAAAGATTTAGGCTAGAGTATCTAGCAACTGCCCCACGCAGTCACATGTGGCACAAGGCCAAATTTAATGTGGGATTCCTGAGCCCTTAGGCTCAGCCAAAAAATCCCCGTAGATCCTGCATATATGGGATCGGGTCTGTCTACCTCCCCAATTGAGACTCTGCTCTTCGGCATAACCATGTCCAGGTTCCTCTCTGCCTTCAGGCAGAGAGTTTGAGAGTACAGCCAAAAAAGATTTCAGTTAGACTCTGTAGTCCGTTGACTTACAGATACTTATAGGCAGTTACTACCTATAGTGTGGTCACTCATGGAGGTGATAGGTTATTCCATTACATCAGAAGGTTTAAAATTTAAGGTGCCTTTAAGCCAACACTTCTTCAGAAATATAATCTTCAGCTGAATAAAACAAAGTAGTTGATAAGAAAAAGTTTTACCAACAACTTAAGATGTAAATTACTGAAAAAGAGGAGGGAATTGGAAAAAAAAATTTTTCTTCCCAGTTAGGTGACTGATTCCTCAAATAAGGCCAACTTATGTTTTAACTCCCATTGTCTACACAGGGCAGGATATTGCATATTAATAGTAACAGATTCCTGGAGTCTGGTCCGTGCACTGTGTGAAACAGAAAAGAACTCAGGAGAATAGTTTGTCCTGCAAGTAACAGAATTGCTCACTGATAGCAGAGTTATGAGTCTGCAAACACCTGGATGTAACAGGCTCATGTCTATGCACCTAGCCTGGGACATGCTGGGCAATCATAACCTTTAACCTCTGGATGGTCTTGCCCACATAGTTGATCTCACATTGAGATTTATATTGGTATATAACTAAACTTTGTTGATTGGCAGGCAAGACATCCTTATGGTATGAGGGGAAAGCCCTTCTCAATGAAAAAATGTTCCAGACCATTACAGCATTGAAACACCATTTGATGGAATTGGAAATTTTGTCAGTGTTTGACACATGAGACCAATCCACAGTAGTCTTACATATATAGGACATTTAGAGGGACCACATTTCTTAACTTCATTGAACTTAGCAATTTTTTGCTCAATGGTAGATGTAACAACAAATTCAGCGTAACCATTCATTAAAAACAGCTGTTTAATTTATTTTTAACTCAGTGTCAAGTCTACACTCAGAACATAATATCAAAGCACAAGGAGTAAGGGTACTGATAAGATTAATTTTCCTACTTTTGGGAGCAAATGTGTCCCAAGTTAGGTAAAGCCCAGAAAAAGTGGGTTTATGATAGACATTGTTAAGAAAGCCTAAAGGTGTTCTTTCTACCAATACACCCAGGAAAGGAAAAAAACTTTTTACAATATCTTTCTTTTAGAAAGATAACTTGTTTTTGCTTTATTCTCTGTTTTATTTAAAAAGAAAAACAAAACAAAAAAAAACACTGTACTTTTAATTCATAATTTATCAGTTTTTTTAAATTCTAACAAGTGAAGAGTCATAAATTAAATGTCCCATTAACAGAAACACAGTTTGTTTTTCTTTTAACAATGCAAAAAAAAAAAAAAGTGTTTTTTAAAATTATTTTGTTTTATGCAGTTGAAGTTATTAGTAGACTAAGAATTAAAAGTTCGATAAAATTAATTTCACTTTTAAAAACTGAAATAAATGTTATCATATTTTTAATTATTAGTCTATTTTGCTGAATAAAACTTCAACTATTTAAACAAAAAAATAAAACATTGTATTGTTTTACTACTGTGAAAACTTGTAAATTGAAAAATTGTAAAATATGCCCATTTTTAGACTTTAAATAAAGTTTCTGCGCTTAAAAAATATATTAATTTTCAATTTTCTTTTAAATTTCTGTTTGATATTTCCAAAAAAATTGGAATGCATGTGATATCCTTTAAGCATTGGAATTATTTCAATTTATTTATCTATTTTATAATTTATGAAAAGTAACAATTTTATATCCGTATTAAAGCTAGGCCTATGATAAGTTAAAAAAAAAAACAAACAAAAAAACAATTGATTGACTCATTTAATTTTTTTCACTAACAGTTCACAGACGTGAAAAATCAAAATCAAAGAACTGATGCCAGAGTCTGGATTTCTCATACAGATGTGAAAAAATTGTGGATTCACTAAATTCACTTAATCCAATCCCACATCAACGCCCTTTCAAATTTTTTTCACACTTTGTGCCCACGTCTTGTAAGTAGGGGTTTATCCCCACCAGCTGACAGCATGTTTTGGAGACAATTTTTTTTATTGCTGGCTGGCATTGACAAATTGGCTTCATTTGAACACTTTCTTTTTCCTTATCATTCCTTTTTTTAAAGCCCAATTCTCAAAATTAGAATTTTAATGACCAAACATCAGGATACCAATTTACTTTTCAGTAACCTCCTTTTATATGACATAAAAATGGAAACATTTGATGAAGCAAGATTTTATTTGTTAAGCAAGATCTTTTGTGTGCATTTAAAATTCTTTCTTTGTTGCTGCATTGTTTTGGAATTTGGTAAACTTTGTCATTTATTAGATACTAAACTGCTGATCTTTTTTTTGTATTAAAGAAGTAAGAAAAATGACAGGAAAAGTGTTCATAATTTTTCCTTATTTCTTTTCTGTCTTAAATGATATCAACACAACACACAGACTTTTTTCTCTTTTTCTTTTCTTGGACAAATTTTAATCATTTCTCATTAATTAATCAGATTTAGTTTTTCAAGGACGATAACTCAAAATTTATTTTTTTTACCCTAAAATATGACGTAAATCAAATTATTATAATTTAATTATTATTGTCTCATTGTTTTTATTTATTCTGTAGAAAAAAAAAATAAATGTATGGAATCATTTTACCCCGCAACAAGAGTCATTAAGATAGAAATAATTTCCTCTTAAGAAATTAGAAAACTCATTAAATTTATTTATTTCGATATCTTTTTTTCGCTATCGTCTAAAAAACCGCTTAAGTGAGAGAGTAGGGGGCGGAGAAGCAAATTTTGTTTTAAATAAATTTACATTTATTTAATGAAATTTAATTATTTTTTGTTCAAAGCTAATTTTAATATATAATCAAAAGTCAAAACAAAAACATTTTCTCATAGAGAAAAATACTAAAGAAGAAGAGATTAAAAAATACATTTTTTTCCTTTGCTTTAATTTTTTTCAATTAATTTTAATGGCGTCATGTGTCTTGGTATTTTTTTTTTTTTTTTTTTATTTCAACTCTTGTACTATTTGGTTAATTTCATTATAATTTTAAATTTAATGGAAATCTCGAAGGATTTATTTATGATATGAATGATAAAATAATAAAAAAAATCGCCATTGATTTGCTGTTGCCAGGGATTTAAGGGATGAATTCCCTGACCTGGATACAAGCATAGAGTTGTATAACCGGTGTAATGTTAGCTCTTTAAAAATGTCCAGTCTTTAAAAAAAAGCAATGCTTCAGAGTAAAACTAAATTTAATTTTTAGTATTGTTTAATGTTACAAGTTTTAGATAATAATAAAGAAACTGCAAATGTAGACTTAAAATTATTTACATTTTATTGTGGAGGGAGGGATAATTATTTTGGCTACTGTCGTTTCAGAAGTTTTGGGTTCTTTCCCTTTGTGTTGTTTACGTTGTGTAAACTCTGTCTAATTGAAATCTGTTTCGGGGTTTGATTTCTCGAAAAGTGACATGTGGATCCAAGGGTGACTTTCCGTGAAAAAACAACACAAAAAGCCTATCTTTGTACAGATTACACCTGACTTAACTTCTCGACAACTCAAGCAAGGATAAGCCAATACACTTAACGGTATAGTATTATTCTATTATAATGAGAATTGCACCCGCTATAAAAAAAAAATGTAAATTAAAAAAAAAAAAGAAAACTAAGTTAAAAAAATTTACAAAACGAACAAAATGTTTTCTTCTTCAACACTATGTTACTGACCAACTCCATTTATTTTTCTACATTATTTCATGCCTGTCGTTGTCTTATTTATAAACATTGCTGGATATTTTCTTTTTAAGTGTCATATTGAAAATTACAGCTGAAACTTTTGATGATAATCTTGAATCAGTTGTAAAAGTAAATAAACAAAATTTTATAAGTAAAGTAGAAGCCATAAAAAAAAAACACACACACTTAAACTGTAAGTGTAATTTCTTTAAAAAATTGAATGGCTCTCTAGTATAAAGTCTAAAAAACAATCTCATTTTTTTTCTGAAATATGTAAACTATTTAAAAAAAAAACCAGGATAACCACAAGATTTGATTTTTAAAGTAAAAATATTTTTGTGAACTGGTTAACAAAAATGTACATAGGTAAAAATATTCCTATAAAAATATAAATAAAATCAAGTTCACTTGACAATTAAAGATGATAAAGACGAAATTACTTTTTTTTTTTTTTTTTAATAAATTTACCGCCCTACTCCAATATAATTTAACGAATTTTAAACATTTTTTCATCGTTGGAAAAAAAGAATGTTCATTATTGTAACTAACACTTCTTGAGCCCGAAAAACTTAACTCACAAGTTTTCAAATTTAAATTTCTTCTTAACAGCTCTTTTCTTTTACTTTTTAAAAACTAAAAATTCTAAAACAATTTTCATTTTTCACTAAAAATATAAATAAAACCTTCGTAGGGTTAACCTCAGAGCATACCTAGTTTATGTGGGTTGTCATTTATTCAGTTTAGCTGAAGTCACAAGTATGGAGTACTCAGTGAGGATCGAACTCAATAGTAATGGCCAACCATACTAGAACTAGCTAGCATATTGTTAATGTTATCCCTTCAAATTCCGGTCTTGTCTGGTTGTGTTCATTTTTTTACGCAAAAGTCCTTCGATGCATGACTCCGTGTTTTCGCCTCTCAGATTTTGTTTTCAGTTAAAAAAATTTAATTAAGATGAATTGTTTTCTCTGGCAAGTGATAGAAATGTTTTTTTTTTTAAGTCAAAGTTCAGGGATGAAATTTGTTATTTAAACAACTACTTTTTTTTAGAAATTATTATGTGTAAAATTAATGTTTTGACAGTAAAATTGCCATTAACCAACTGATGTTGCTAAAACTTTCAGTGTATAATCACTTTAAAGTTTATTTTTAGTGGATACCTGTAAATGCTCCATTTATTTATTAAACACTAAACAGTATATTTATTTTCATCTACGGGTCTGAATGTTCAAGAATTCTTGTTAAAGAAAAATTTTACACTCTCTGGCAGGATTTCATTTTCAACCTGTGTCACTCTGGGCAGAGGGAACTCCCATTAGATCTGGTATGCTTTGCCCAACTGAACTACAAATAAGCAGCAGGTCAAGCAAGGCCAAAATTGTACCTTTATTTTTAGTGGGTACCTGCTTTGTTTATTAAACAGTTTTATTTATTTTCGTCCCAGTTTGAATGTTTGAAAAATCTTAAAGAAAGATTTGAACCTGTGCTCCTCTGGGCAGAAGGAGCTACTGTTAGATCCAGTACACTTTGACCAACTGGCCTACAAAGAATCAGCTGGTCAGTTAAGGCCAAAATTGTACATTTAAACAAAACTTCTCTCATTGTGTGTATGTATATATATATATATATATATATATATATATAAATATAAAAGTGAACATAGAAGTCAACACTTAGAGGCGACAGTCTGTTTCATGCTATATGCAATCGTCAGGCCAGTCTGTTTCATGCTATATGCAATCGTCAGGCCACGTGGCCTGATGATTGCATATAGCATGAAACAGACTGTCGCCTCTAAGTGTTGACTTCTATGTTCACTTTTATATTTACACACGCTCTATCTCTGATATTGAGCACTTTATTCCATAAATATAGCACACATTAAGACTATATTTCTTTATATGTGTGAATCAGATATGGATCCAACAAAATGATAAAAAGTAGGAACACAAATCTCAATCTAACATGTTTCACTTTTATTAAGGCTTTGTCAAAGATTGAGATAGAAATGGAAACAGTAAAGAAACACAGCATTGGTGTGCTGTTATCTTGGTTAACTCCTGTTGGTTAGATGTGTAATGTGCATTAATGCAATAAATAAAATATAAAAATATGTGTGAGGAACATTTTGGAAATTAAAGTGTGTAGTGTTGTATGAATGTGTGTACAAGGAAATGCTTGTATGTCTATTAGCAGGAAGAAAAATAAACCAAACACCATCTCAAATGCTGAAATTTATCAGATAAAGTGTCTCCAGTGCAAAAACATTACATGGGGGGAATACAAGGGAGACTTGCATTTAGATAGGGGCATACTAAATTTTTCATTTTACATCAAACTTTGATTTTACTAATGCCGGCCTAATTAAAAAAAAAAACATGACCCTTTAAGGAGAAAATATTATGAAAACATTTATAGCATTAATCCCAACTATAAACACTCGCTCGAAACATTACATCACATCACCAACTTTCTACAGATCCATTATTCATCAATCTAACTTATGTCTATTTAAGACATAAAATAATGAAAACATACAAATCCTTTTAATAAAATATACGCATGAGAAATGCTTTAATGATAAATCCAACCAAAACATTATTATTCACAGTATCTTGCTACATCTCACCACCTACACAAAGGTGATGACAACAAACATTCCCCCCCACACACATACGACAAAAATCCAACCAAATACAAATTTTTGCAACATTCTGCTACATTTTTCCTGATATTTGAGGGTGACAACTATAGACATTTCTCACACATACGCATATATACTTATATGAATTAACATTGCCATCCAACATACACGTAGACATACAAGCATTTCTTTATATACACATTCATACACACCACTACACACTTTAATGTCCCAAATGTTCTTCACATATATTTGCATTTTATTTGTTACATTAATGCACATGACCAATAGGAGCTAACCAAGATCATACCATACCAATGCTCTGTGACTCTTTACTGTTTCCATTTATATCTCGATCTCTGAAGCTTTAATAAAAGTGAAACATGTTAGATTGAGATTCATTTGTTAACTTGTTAATTTTATCATATACATACATATATAAACATGAAAAATTTAAGCTTTTGACACACATTTGTTCTCATTAAAATATTGATATTCATTTGATTTGATGGAGCAAGTTTTATTATGCAAAATGCAACATAGATTTTAATTTATAAATCCAAATGATATTTTAGGTCATAGAAATATATGTTTGATTAATGCAGTTTGCCATATGCCTAAATAAGTTATTTATTATTTTACAAACTAATATGGATTCCTTGACATTCTATAGCATTTATCAGTCTTTCAATCATTGATTTTGTTAACATTTCTACTTTTTCGAATTTATTCCTTCCCAGAGATCTTCTTTGATTGAATATTGTTTTCCATTTGAATACATCTCTTTTAATGATGGGTCATGTTTTCTATTGCTTTAATATTTGGAGAGGTTAGGAGCTATTCCATTCATTTTGTGTCTGTAAAATCTTTTTGGGAAGGTAGGCAGGAAGCTTTGCAGAATGTGTAGGATCATGATCTTGCAAAAATATACTTTAACTTAAAGCTTTTTGGTTGTGATCTCGACCAATCAAAAAACATCTTGTCTAAGAAATTACAGAAATTCTCTGCATTTATCTTAATACTAACATCAATTTTGAAGGGACCTATAATATTAGCAGACAACATTATTTCATCTATCTGTAATCGGTAATTGTCATCTAAGTTGTATTGATTGACTGTTTCCATGAAGATTCGAACCTCAAGCCCAGTCATCAGGTCCATCGAATGTCACTCTACATTCATTAGTAAAATTACTGTTGAGAAATCAGTTTTAATATACTTCTTTGCTCAACTTACACATTTTTCTTAGTAACATTTACTTGAAGGTTGTTTGCTTTCATGTTTTTTTACCAATGTTCTTTATATTTTGCATCTTTTCTCTTGGTTTATATTAGCAACAAAAGATTTAAATATTTTTTTGCTGACCATTTTTCTACCTTATTATCTTTCAGTTTTTCTCAAATGTCTTTGACTTTCTTAAAACCAGTTTTTTTTTCTTCTGTTTGCTAATATTTCCATTTTTGTTCTGTGGTCTCTGTTCAACTTCACAAATTCCAATGATTTGCTACCGTCACTCAATAACTTTGTAATATCTTGTTTCTTTTCTGAGGTTGTATCACCTTGCATAATAAAGCCTGACATTGTGTATATACACTCTAACAATATCAGGTCAATAACAAGAAAAAGTAGTTTTGAGATGTATTGGATTTACTTTTAGAATTGTTTAGGTTTCAAAATATAAGGCATAATCATTTAGCATGTTTTCTCTTTACAGTCCTTTGGCTGTGAATTTAGAGACTAATCAAAAATGGTTTCATGCCTTTATGTTTGTATTACTGAGATTTATTATTTTCAGTCTCTCCAGGATAAATTAAATCTGAGCTCAAAAGTTAAACTTCTATTTAAGATTTTCCAAATAATAAAAGACTAAAAAGTGTTGGTAGACTACTACTTTTAGGTATTGATTTTCTAATTGTTGAAAGCTTCTTTGCCAAACAAAAGAAATTTTTTATCTAAAGTAAAAGTTATTGGGAACTGAGTTTTTTCTCATATGTAAATGATATATTTTGTGTATCCCCTTGTGTAATGCTTTAACAAGACATTTTTCATGACCTCCAAATGACTTTGGAATCTCCTGCATCTCTTCTGGATGGTCTCCTTCTTTAAATTAGTGAATGCTGCCATAATCCTTGCCATCAGCTCATCTTTGATGTTACAGAGAGTTTTGTTGGTCTCTTTCTCAAATGTGCCCCACACATAATAATCAAAGGGGTTGCAGTCTGGGGAGTTAGGTGGACAGGGTGATGTGGTTGCAGAAATTGTCTGACAGCTATAACTGCTTGTGTGGCATTGTGCAGAGTCCTTTTGCCAGATATAATTTTCCATCAGCCACCCTCTTGACTCGAGGCAACACTACTTCCTCAAGGCACTATGTTGAGTCAGAGGTCCTCACCAACAAATTTGGAGTTCTTTTCTATCAGAATGATTGGAGTGAGTTTTTCCAAGCTGCCGTACATTTATAATCACTATTAGACTCATCCAGCTCTTTCTGAATCCTCTATGCTATCACTGAATCATTTTGAAATGTGTTGGAGCTTCCAATGTGAATGCCAAGCAGTACACCATGCCGTTTCCAAATTTCTGATGGAGTGAATTGCATCATAGTGTTCTTTTTCTCACAGATGGTGCCCAACTGGCCCTTCTGTGCAATTTCACAAAATAAGAAACAATATACATGCACAAAATTAAAAATATAAAGTGGTGACAATTTACCCATCGCACTCTGTCTTTATTTTTTAATACTTTTATAATTTTTTCTGTTAACACGTTAACAGCTACATTAAATATTTGTCTTCCAAAACAAAACCAACCCATAAATGTTAATGATATTTTAACATTTACATGTTATATAATTTTATGACTCATAAAGCTTGTTCTACAAATTTGAAAATATGCTCTTGTCGATAAATAATGTTACTACAATCATTAAATAAGAAAAGGATCAAAGAATAAAATTATCAGCAAATGTTGTTAAAATATTTGAATGATAAAGAAAGCTTTTTACTATTGATTCAGATTAGAATGGTCAATTTTTTTCCTCTCTTTTTTTATCTTTGAAATATTTTTAATAACAGCAATTAAAATGTTCTCATATTTGATGATAATTTTATACTTATATATTTATGGGTTCTAAAGTAATAATAATAATAATAATAATAATGAGGTACATTTGATGATGAACTGTTTACTCTGATATCCAGTGTAATTATATATATGTGTGTGTGTGGGTGTTTATGCATGTATATTTCTGTGTGTGTACATCTGATAATCACTCTTTGTTGTGGAGGAGGTGGTTATGTGGTCTAAATGACTCTGACAGTGATGCCATTGGGAGTTTTAAACTTCTGGTAAGGTCTTCCTTGATGGCAAGCTCGAAGACGAGGACTCAGACTAAGCGTGACCGACCCTAAAGACCCCAATGGTGGAACAAGCGGATGACAACTACAACAGATTTCAATGGTTGGTCCAGTGGATGATGAGGTCTATGCATGATGGACAATGCCACAGAAGGCGCCACTCAAAATTATAACAGTCAGCAGCAGTCCAAGACCAACTTTGCATTTCCCAACTACCATCGATAGTGGAAATAATCAAATTTTCATACTTCTACGGCAGTTTTCATGTAGTTTGTGGCCATTTTGTACTGGCCAGAGTGAGAGCCTATAGCTGGCTTCCATGAATAGGTAAGAAGATTCTATTGGCCAGCGTGAGAGCCAACAGCTGACTGACACGAATGTTAACTAGCATGCTAGCATGCAAAAATAATCAATAGCTACATTTGTCACAAGTGGGGAAAAATTTAAATCTGCATGGCACTTTACTTCAATTGGCTCATTCGCTTGCTTAAACTCAACGTTGATTCTGATTCCACTGTGAAAAAGTATTTGTTGTTAACATTCCTTTTTCATTCGGTTTTTCCAGTTATGAGTCCTTTTTTAAAACTGATCGTTTTGTGTTCATTTTGTTTAGTTCTTTTTTCGTAACAGATTTAATGTTTAGTATAGAGCTTAGAAAAAATTTGCAGTTTGAGATAGGCAAGAAGTAAGGCATGTAGCAACATCAGCACGGCAAAGGGCACTCCTTTAAAGGCAAGGAAGGGCAAATATATTTTAATTCAAGTGATAGTGATTGCTGTATGTGTCGTACGATTTTTGAATCAAGCACGGGCAATGCTGTGCCATGCTGCTAGTTAATAATAAATGTACATTTATTTCCTCGGCGGTAGCACAACTCTGAATTTCATGTACAATGCAATTGTCAGGTGCTGATTGAAAACTTTGTCACATTGTGCATGAAACTCAGAGTTGGTCTACTGGTGAGGAAAAAAATGTATATTTATCAAATCCGAGTGGTTCGATAAGGTCAAATTGGCATCTGGTCTAAAAAACTTTCTGTTGTTAACTAGGGCAAGGAATGGCTTATTAATTTTATCACCTCCATAATGAAACTGCTCTCTTTTAATTGTCTGAGAGAACCCTTTTTACCTTCCATCAGAATGTCTGATGCTAACCTCCAGGTAAGTGATTCATTGCGCCTTTTTGGACCAACATTTTCTACTGACATGAAGTAGAAAGATTATATTGAATCAATTGTTAGGTCTGCTGCTAGGAAAATTGGTTTCCTGTGTCGCACTAGACAATTTTTCTTGCCAGAATCTGTCTTACATATTTTATTTATCCTTGCTTTGAATACTGTTGCCACATCTGATATTAGATATTTAGATTTTCTTGATAAAATCCAAAGAACAATCTGCAATGTTATTGTTCCTGATCTGGCATCTTGCCTTCAGTTTCTTTTCCATCACCGTAATGTAGCTTCACTTTCTATAAATACTTTCGTGGTGATTGTTCTGATGAATTTTCTCCTATGGTATCTAGACTTTACCAATTTAAGTACAGTACTAGATTGAGTGGAAGAAGTCATCATTTTACATTTGAAATGGCTAGATGTAACTGTAATTCTATACTAACAGTTCCTTTTCTTGCACTTCTAGCTTGTGAAATGCTCTTCCAGCTTCTTGCTTCCCAGTCAACTTTGATCTCTAAAAAATTTAAATGCAATGTCAATTGCTATCTGCTGTCTTCTTAATTTCTGTTCTTTTATTGTTCTCTCTCTTTAATAGTGTTTATTTTCTTTCTCATATTCTCTAACACACAGTAACCTAGTTTGACTTAGTGGCTTTATTGCCTTACTTGGGACGAAATGATTTATATATATATATATATATATAAATATTTGTATCAATCATATATATATATATATATATATGATTAATACAAATAAAAATTTTCACTTAACTGATTGATGTTATATTCAGCTCATTGATTCTAGAGTTTTATAGATGAATTGTTTTGTAATTGTTTTTCAAGAGGTTTCACCAATTAACTGCAATTATATATATATATATATATATATATATATATATATATATATATATAAATTATAGCATATGTATGTTATAACATCACTACAAAAATAGCCATTTTGTTTCAACACTTCTGGTGTCTTGTCAAGTGATTGTCCTAATTGTAAAATAAAAAAAAATCTTCAAAAAGAATCAACACCATCACCTGACAAGTCACCAGAAGTGTTCAAACAAAATGGCTATTTTTGTACTGATGTTATAACATACTTATGTTATAATTTTTATTATAAATATTATTTGCTCTACTTTGTATTGAGCACTTTTTTAAAAATAGTGTTTTTGGTTACTGGATTTTTATTCCATCTATACCAACCTTGTATTCGGATAAAAGTGAACATAGAAGTCAACACTTGCTATATGCAATCGGTGGCCTGACGATTGCATATAGCATGAAACAGACTGTCGCCTCTAAGTGTTGACTTCTATGTTCACTTTTATATTTACACACGCTCTATCTCTGATATTGAGCACTTTATTCCATAAATATAGCACACCTTAAGACTATATTTCTTTATATATATATATATATATATATATATATATATATATATATATATATATATATACTATTTACATTATTTGAACTATTGTCCTCATCTTCGTTGCCATATTTATCACAACGTTTCGGCCATTGTACACTCTGGCCTTCTTCAGGTGGCTGGAATGTTGAACCAACCCTTTATTTCGCTCGCTGGGGTAGACTGTTCTAGTTCAACATGCTATGTCTAATGGATGTCAGTTATATCCAGTGACAGGACCCAAAGAGTGTGAGTTCAATACCTGATTAAGGCAGTGGAGAACTTGGAAAGGGGAATTAACAGGAGATAACTGATAACTGACATCCATTAGACATGGCACGTGGAACTAGAACAGTCTACTACAGCGAGCAAAATAAAGGGTTGAGTTTGACATTCCAACCACCTGAAGAAGACTGGAGCATACGATGACCGAAACATTGTGATAAATATGGCAACAAAGATGAGGACAATAATCTGAATAATGTAAATAGTGTACATAACACCTCATCTCAGAAATATATATCCGTCGTAAATTTAGCCACCCCCACCCTACCGTGACCCGGCATCTATGAAAGTAACTCTATACTGATACAAATTATTAACACCCCACCCCTGCCGATTCTAAACAATCCGCCCTTGATGTTACCATGGAAATTTTTGATTTCAATTCTGACCATACTATTAAAACTCGTAAATTTCAGAAATAAGTCATTCCCAAAAAATTTCGCTTGAAGATGGAACAGAGCCTACTTTAACTCAAGTTAATTCAAATATTATTTTGAAGTTTTCGGCTCTTGTTTTGAAACATGAGACCTCTTATGTAGCGAGTTGGAATCATATTTTTAAATAAATAATTTATATATATATATATATATATATATATATATATATATATATATATATATATATAAGTTCACTGATTATTATCAGAAATTTTCAGTTGTTGTAGATTAACCTAAATTGCTGCAATGAGAATAATTCTTTTACATTTAAGAAAATGTGTTTTTACTATATTTTTTTTTTACTTCAGTCTTTCTAATTTGTGCTTTTTATTTTTCCAGAAGCTCATCAAAGGAGAAATTATCACTGATCCCTCTGAGATTTTCCATCTCTTCTTTGGAATTAATGTATATTTTACCATTTTATTGGAACTTCCATTGGAATATTTACCAGATGAGAAAACCTATTTGCTGAAGATATAACAATATGTTTAAAATAACTCATGGAGACATTTTTTATATTTTTTTCTGATTTTGTTTTAAATATTTTTTTTTTTTAAATGTCATTTATAATCTAAGATATATTGGTTTATATTTGCCTATCTTGCATTTATAATTCCATGAAATTTAATGATTTCATTGAACAATTTTGAAAAGTGTTGTATTATGTCAGATTTAAAATTAATTCAAGTAACTAAATCTAAATTTTAAATCTAAAAAATAAACTATTTAACAAATTTATTCAACATCTAATTTTCTTTGTGGCTAATTGGAACTAGTAAGTTATTGTTATAAATTTAAATCTTTTGTATCTTGGATCCTGAATTTGATTTCTCTTAAAGAAAAGGCATTGTGTGATAATGCTTAACTCTAAAATTACTCAGCTTAATAATTAAAAATTAATGCTTTGAACTGATTTGATAGAAACATTCAAAGACTTTCTCTTAATAAAATATATTTATTGAATTTTAATACAAAATGAATAAATATATTAATACTCTAAAAAATTTAATATCATTCTATTTTATATCATTCTTAAACAATTTTTTTTGAGAAAAACTCATGCAAAAACCTTTTCTAATTTTATAAGCACATTTTATCATTTTGATTTTAAATTTCTGTCAATTTGTGAAATATTTTTGTTCTTTTTTTTATCTCGAAATTATTCCGGAATTTGCTTTTCTAATAAACATTGTTTCAGCTGCATAGCAGCTCCCTTTCATTTAAAGGTTGTAGTTTTGTTTCAAAGATGATAAATTTAAAAACTTATCTAGATAATGTTTTGTTTAAAAACATAATAAAATTAAAGAAAATATATTTTTAATATTTCTAGATCAATATAGGAGCAAGTAAATGTTCAATATTTTTCATTAATCTGTTTTCATAAAAAATTAAATAATTTATTTTTAATATTCAGTATGTTCATTATTTTCTTTAAAAGAAAGAAAAATTATGATTATCAAAGTAGATAATTTATAGGAAAAAGTATCTTAAAAAATGAACTTATTTATTAATAACTTTATTTCAAATAGAATATCTAGCAAAAATACTCATTTTGTGTAATAATTCATTACTTTTAGATTGTTAAAATAGATAATTACCTTTTTTAAAAATATGTGGTCAGCATCAAATTTGTTCATCATATAGAAGTATTAAATCATTCATAAACATGCTATTAAGTATATATGCTTTATTAAATATTTATATTATTAATTTTTAAAAAATAAAATTAGTAAATTATTAATGTGCTTAAAAGAATATATTTGCCTTATTTAAATGTATACACCTGAAAAGCTGAGAAAATGTTGGTGATTCGTAGTTGAAGGGAAATAATTGAAAGCAAAAGCTGGTAATTTGAGATTTTAATAGATTAGGCGATGTGTTATATCTTTTCTCTAAACACAGCCACTCATAGATTGTAAATTACTATCTAAATTCTAGCAAACATTTTCATTCAATGCCTAAATTTTAAAGTTACTTTAGATATTCACAATTATCTTTTGTGATTAAATTATGTCTTTGAAGGCTATCAAATTTTCATACTTATTATTTAATTTATTGATAATAAATTAAACTTATTAATTCTCTAGCAGCACTTCAATGCCCTTTAGAATAATATTTTCATTATTTGTAGAGAAAACTATTGTAATGGAAACTTCATTAAATATTTGCCAATTTTATGATAACCTCTTGCTTTCTTGCTTCTAAATAAATATCTTTAGTTTTCTTATTATTTAAGAATGGTTATTTAGAATATGAAAATATCGTAGAATTGGAGACATTTTAAATATTTAACTTACAATGTAACTTTGAAAATCCTATATTTTAGAATTTTTATTGACTGATTGAAGTCTTAAGATTTATTTTAATTATTCACTTTATTTATTGATTGGTTTACTGATATCAAATATGACTTACTTTAAAAAATACACACCACTATATTTCATATTCAATATATCAGATATGACAAAAACAGACTTTTATATACAGCCATGAATTCTGAATTTGCTTCTAGAGAATGTGCAGCAATGTAACATTCTAGTATTTTAAATATAATTCATTTTCAAATATTTTAGTTTACTCTTTTTGTTATTTTTTAAACATCAATAACTTTTGTCATATCAGTTACTAATTAAATTTTTAGTGGCCTATCCTAACCATCATTTTCAGTTCAGTGAAACAGTAGGTAGAAATAAATATATTAGTACTGCTAATAATAATAATAATAATAAAAATAATAGAAAACTATCAAATTAAAGAGTTTTGTTTTTGTGCCTGCCACTGCAGTTAAAGGGAAATCAATACTCTTTGAAAATACTACTTATTAATCATTAATTTAAAAATGAATAAATGATCTATTTAAAACATTATTTCATACCACTGATATTTTTTATTCCTTCTTAGCTGTTAAACTATAAATACACAATTTTTATTTCATTGAAAATATCTTCTGCTTAGCCATCTTTGCAACACACTATTATGATTATTCATGATAATGTTTGATAGTCAAATAAAACTATCGGGTTTTTGCACAACTTTCAATTTCATATAAACTTTACTTTTATTTCTATTGATCAGCAACTTTACATGCTAGAACATAACGCTAAAAAAAAATCTATTTATACATTTATCATTGTAACTGCTAAATAGTCTTACAGTTTACATGAGTGAAATACCAATTTCTTTATTTTTAACTATTTTAACTGATTATTTTTATATTTGGTTTAATGAAATCAAAAATATATCAAAATCTCAGTTCCTTTGTTATTATCAACATCATCTTTGACCCTAAAATCTTGGTTAAGGTCAGGCATGTATCCCTTTCCTATGTATAGCATGAGGAACCAGTTGAGTTTGTATAACAAAAACTTATCTGTTCCAAATGGATTTTGGAATAACAACAAGCAAATTCCTCAGCATTTAGACCCAAGCACCAACCTAATGTCAGACTCACACAACAATGCCAATTCTGATATATCTATAACCAACAAAGATACATGTCTTTCTGATAATGAAAAACAAAATTCAAAATTGCACAATCCAGATCAAACAAACAATCAAGTCACTGATAATTATATCTCAACTGATGCCATCCTCAATGCTCAAAAACTCTTCAAATGTGAGACATGTGGAAAGCTTTTTGCACAGAAAGTAAACCTCCAGAACCATGAACGAACACATACAGGCCAAAAGCCATTTGTCTGTTTAGTTTGCCTGAAGGCATTTAGCCAGAGGACAAACTTAAAGAATCATGAACGCATTCACAGTGGTGAGCGACCGTACGTGTGTATAGTATGCTCAAAATCTTTTAGTCAGCGGACAAACCTTCGTAACCATGAAAGGGTACATTCAGGAGAACGACCATATAAATGCATGATGTGTCCTAAAGCCTTTAGTCAGCTGACTAATTTACGGAACCATGAGAGGACACACACAGGTGTGAAGCCTTACACTTGTACTGTCTGCTTAAAATCATTTGCACAACAGGCTGAGCTGACATGTCATGAGCGGGTCCACACAGGCATCAAACCTTATACGTGTTCTTATTGTCTGAAAGCTTTCAGTCAACTGACCAACCTTCGCAACCATGAACGGATTCACACAAAAGAGAAACCATTTAAATGTCCTGTTTGCACAAAGGCATTTAGCCAGCGGACTGACTTGCGTAACCATTTGCGGGTACACACAAAAGAGAAGCCTTTTTGCTGTTCTGTTTGTCCAAAAGCTTTTGCACAAAGGACTGATCTTAAAAACCACATACGTACTCATTCTGGTGAAAAACCCTATGTGTGCTTAGTCTGTGGGAAAGCCTTTAGTCAGGTTACAAATCTTAGAAACCATGAAAGGACTCATTCGGGGGAAAAGCCTTTTTCCTGTTCTCTCTGTGGTAAGGCCTTCTCTCAGCGAAGCACTCTTAAAAATCATGAACGAACTCATAACATTGGAATAGACATTGACAAATATCAAGGAAAAAATAACAAATGCATGAAATTGAACTGTTATGATTGTGGTGTTAGCCAGGGTGTTGGTAATTTTGATCACAGTGCAGACAGTAGTCATGAAAGATTATGTAGCTCCAAGAATGAAATACATATAGGACTGAACAGTAATTCTAAGGCATCTGAAAATCTACCAGAGGGAGCCTCAGGGAAAAATTCTCTGACATGTGACATATGTCAGAAGCAATTTTCCCAGAGGGTACAACTTGATAACCATGTATGTATTGAATCTGCTGATGAGGCTAGCAGTCTCCTTCAGCACCAAACCTTCCTCAAAGAATGCCAGTCTTCCACGCCTAAAAGTCAATCTTCAAGTCTCATCTCCAAATGGATGATAAACTGTGTACAGCAGCAAAAACAAGATCAGTCAAAAGAAACACCTCCTATTAGTGGCAATAATTCACCACCCTCATCATCATCTCCGTCTGTCGTGTCAAACTCTGCCAGTCTTGTGGTTCAAAATACTCATCTGGCCCCAGGATCTGAAAATCCATGGTTCTTCCTAGGGGGTGATCTAGGGACTGTCACAAGTGGACCTGGAGATCTACGGTTACAATCTGCAATTCTGAGTTCTGGATACCTCCATACAGGGTGGAGTAATCATTATGGGTGGCCTAGAGGTTTTCCTGTCACTCCCAGATGGAGTGCCATCAGCAAAGATCTCACCTCTTCTGTAATGGGTCCTGACAGCAAACCATTTAAACAGAAAGACTCTAAGAACAGCCAAAAAATTGTCTCCAAAAATATGACCTCGAAACAAAAGTTAAACAGTGTGTGTGACAATCCATCAACTTCCTAGTGAAGTCTTAACTATTCTGTTACTGTTGTTTTGAGGTATTTTAATTCCTTAACCTTGACTAGTCTCATTTTATTTGAAAATTATATCCTTGGGGTTTGGGACAAATTATTACTATTATTTTTTATGGACCTTCAAACATGTACAGCATCAACCTATTTTGCTGATATTTATTGCTGACAATTTTATTCGGTGTACAAGTCTGTCAAATTGATTTACATAAAGTTGAATCTCTCTATCATCTGTCAAGTTCCAAATACTTAGCTTTTAACATTGTTATCTTACAATTATGACATTTGCTAAATTACAACTATTTTTGTTATTTAATCTAGAAAATATAAGAACAAAAATGTCCATTGAGAATTCCAAATACACCAAAGAAATGAGCTAAGGTAAATTTGGGCCCCCATAGTATTTTATTAGTTTACTAATAACAGGTATTGAACTGTTATTGAACAAGTTGGTAGGATAATCAATTTTCTGAATACAACATTGTCTACTGAAATTAAAAATCCTTCCAAACTGATTTGCCTTCTTTAGACCTTAATTAAAAAATGATCAATGGCTACATTTCATAGACTTGAATTTTTGTTAATAAAACAATTTCTCAATTCTGTAATTTACATTAATTTAAAAAAATGTCTTTGCGGCATCATGAAAAGAAATATTCAAAGAGATTCTAATGATTTAAAAAAAATTACAGAAAGGGTCCATAAATGTGTATAATTGTATTTTTTTGTCTCTATATGTATCTATTTTCATGTAATGCCTGCCATTTTGACCATCTTGATAAGCTGATGGGAGTTGTCTGCATGATTCAATTTCAAATGTTCATTTATGGCGTCAAAGATACATATTCACATTTTATTAAAATATATGAAAATAATGATAATTTTGTGCTTAAAAATGTAAATCACTTTGGTAAAGTTGTGAATCATTATAATTAAAAAAAGATAAGGAGGAATAAAAGAGAGTTTTCATCTAATTGTGAAAAATAAACATGAAACTGATTTGATCAAACAAAACATGAAAGAGGTGCAAGGTAAATGCAGTTGTGAAATTGGATTTGACAAGATGGACAAAAACTCTTTATATAATATTTTACAATACTGTCTGTTTAAGCCAAATGTTTTGTTATATTAGAATCAAACCATCTATTATCACTTGTAGCAATTTGTGATTTGTCTGTATTTTGTATAATAATAAATTTTGAAACTAAGCCAAATCACAACAAACACTTCCAAGATTGGTTCATCCAACAAATAAATATGTAAGAGAAATTAAAACATTCTCTATCTCAAGATAATTGTATATATCTCCCAATCTTTTTATATCTGTAGACCTTTTAGGCTGTTGAAACAGTTGAGGGGTGTGTTGTTTGAATGTAGGTAAAGGTCAGGATTTTGAAAACAAGTAAAATTGGCACTATACAATCTTCCTACCTCCTACCAGTCAGTACATTTGTTTACATGTAAAATGTACAATACCTATATGTTATAAATATCTATCAATGTATGTATCTATTGAATTTATTTCTTTTCAATATGGCTCACAAAATCATGCAATCATGATATAACCTTAAAGCAATGAAGCCATCTTTATTATTGTACAGATAGTTTAGTATGTCACTAGTGTTAACTAATTTTTTTATCTAATCGTATGTAAAATTGTTTTTTTGTTTAATTTATTTTCATTCTCAATGGTTATAAGAGGCCATGTTGTTTAAAGTGTTTATCTGAAGAAAATTACCTTCTTTGAAAAGTTTTGGATTTGAATATTAGTGTGGTCAATATTTCAGTGTGGTCAAACAAGCTATCTGCAGAAATTGAATTCCATTGTACATGATGTAGATTTTAAGGTATATTTTTACTTTAAATGTATTTGCAAATATTTTGTGATAATTCTGAAATGAAAATGTAAACTTTATGCAAATATTATAAGTTTATTTCATTTGTTTTTTTTTTGTCATAACAAAAAATATCAAGTCAACAAAATACTGTTTTCTTCTGATAATGAGTTAGCATTTTAACTAATAGTAACTATTTTATACTGTATAAATAAATATAGTTTACTGTATTTTTATCTCTTGAAATAAACTGCATATTTAACTTGCCTATATATAAATAATTTTCATAAACTTGTTGAGAAATTACAGAATTGCTAATATATTAGTATTGTTATTTCTTGCTAGTATATTAGTATATTAGTATTGTTATTTCTTGCTACTATATTAGCTCTTAAAGCACCTATTTTTTAATATTTTCCTAGTTTAAAGAAAGCTTGATAAAATGATATAGACATATTTGCATACACTCATTTCCTGAAAAACAATTTATATACAATGAACTTTAACTTTTCAATGAACAATCTGTGAGCATCATTTTGCAGCTTGACTAATGAATTTTCATGTTAATTATATACATTGACATGCCAAAAGTCTTGGGATTGTTGCCTAGTGTCATGTTGGACTCTATTCTATCCTTGCAAAGTGAAGTGATTCAACATAATATCAACTCCACAAGTGATCAGGAGACTTTTGAAGAGTTTTATGAGCCATATTATCTTCATAGCTGTCTACAGCTCCCAAATATTTGTAGGTATATGAATAGACCTCTCCACTGTGACTCATAAATGCTCATGTTGGGCAATTGTGACTATACCATTTGTCTGAAGTCCCCAGAATTTTTCACTCCTAATTCTGGACAAATTTGGTTTGATGGCATAACCCATCATGGTTGAAGTACACTGAATTCATGAACGAATGGGTACAGATGATCATGAAATAGTGTAATGTAGTAATCACCAACTCAATAGATATCAGAGCATAACTGATATTTGTCTGGGCATTTCCATGATATCAAAGTGTGATGGTACCACTTGTCCTTACCTTTATATAGTGTTACTCTTTCAGGAGTGAAAAATTATGGCATTATTTATTAAAATTAATAAACATGTAAATTATTCTTTAAGTAGTTTTAACAAATTTTATATCAAGACTGGATAAATTCTTTTCAATTGTAGCCTTTATTGAATTGAAAGGAAGTATTATAATCTAGTTTTATCAAGATTATTTGTGCTATTTTCTTTTTTGTGGATTTTGTAAGCTTTCTTCTTTGCATTATATATGCAATAATTAGGATGAAGGTTGTAAAAATATTTTCAATGTATTTTTCTTAATGTAAATATTAAGGGCAATAAATTTTATGTGTTCTTAAGTAGAAACCAAAATTCTAGATTTTATTTAACTGTTGTGTGAATAGAAGTTTAGGAGATCATCTTTGTTACTGGATTTTCCATTTAGATCATTATCTGTATGGTTTAACATGTCATCAAGAAATGGTAATGTATTGTTTGTTTCTGCTTCATAAGTAAATTTAATTGTGTGTTTGATGTTATTTAATTTATTTGCAAGATCAAGTAATATTGTTTTGCAGAAATATATCAATAAATTAATATGAATTCTTTAGGTAAAATGTTTTGGAAAGGATCAAATTCAAGAAAATCTAAGAAAAGACAAGCTAATAAACCAGTGAAATAAATTTGATAAAACTAGGAAACACAATATGATCTACCAATTCAATAATAACTACAACTGAAAAGTATTTATCTAATTTTGATAAGAATTATATATGATTATATATATTAATATATTTCCTGCTAAGTTGCATATTAAAAAAACAAAACTTTTCCAAAATTCATCCTAATGGTTAGGTTTGGGTTTTAACATCAAAATTCACTTATGTCTTAACATCAGATTTAAATGTATATGAATAAAAATAAACGATTTCAAATCAAAATAATGTTAAAATATATTTAAAAAGAAAAGTGATATATGACTAAAAATGAATCATCAGTTGAATATTGGTAATATTTCTTACCAATTTATAAGTGTAAATTATATGGTAGCAAATATGGCATACATGTTAGATTTATATACATTTCCTATTTGTTCTTTAATCTGCATTTGATCTGCACTTGATCTTTAAATCATATAATGAAAAATTTGCTACATTTATAAGGGAAGAGTGCTCATTATTGAGGATAGAATGTGTACAGATATTGTGAACAGTGAAATCAATACCTAAATATAATCTTTAGACCAAATCTACTTCTTTTATTTAATCTGAAGATTGTGTTGAAGCATGAAACTGTCACCATACAGTACTGATTTGTATATCTACACTATCTCTGTATCTCTCTCTCTTTATATATATATATATATATATATATGAATGAAGTGTTTTAATAAGCTTAGTTTAGATGTGGCCCAGGGGTAAATGTTTAGAGTACCCAATGAGAATTGAACTTATGGGTCAATAGCAATTGATTTATTGATATATAATATATGGTTGGATTGATGTGGGTTTGTGACCCTGGGTTTCACGCTTTTGCGATCGTTTGTCTGACGATCGCAAAAGCGTGAAACCCAGGGTTACAAACTCACATCAATCCAACCAAATATGTTAGCTCTATCTCTGATATTGAGTGCTTTCTAATAAGTATCACACATATATATATATATATATATATATATATATATATATATATATTTATTTATATTTATATACACACACTTTTCATATATATATATTGAATAAATATTATGAATGAACTCTGTTGACTTATTTTTCTAATGCACTCTTTATAAAAGTCTTCTCATTCTCTTTCACTCCCAGTAACGCCTTGCATCTTACTGGCATGTATGCCTTGCTTGAGGTCAAATGAAAAAAAAATCACTCTGTGAGCACCATTTTGCAACTTATTTCCAAAACTAGGTTTGAACATAATTTTTTTGATGGAACAATAACTAAAGAATTAATAAATTGTAGCTTTGTTTCCAGTCGTGTTGTAGGCATCAACTATAAATAGATAAAAGTTGGCACCAATGTTACACATTACGGTTAGACTATCACAAATGTAACAATGAAAAATTGTCGTCGATCACATAGTCCTAAATTTCAATAATAGATCTTGTTTTGACTAAACTTGTCTTTGTTCTTTATTCATTAATTACTCGAATTATTTCATTGCTTTTTGTTCTCCACATTTTTAATGTTATACTTTTCTGTTTTTCTCCGTAATCATTGTTGGATTTACATCTTGTTGATATCAGGTTTATAGTGTCTCTGAATCTTTTCTTTTGGTTTTTTACTCCTTGACTTTCTTCCTTAGCAGCTACTAAATATGATAAAAATTTAATAAAAAAGGAAAGGATTTATTTTTATATTGAGGTATAAGTGATAGTTTAATAGCCATGATATATCTTATCTTCAAATGTCCAGTTTGTTTTTCATAAAACCGACATGCTATTTCGTGACTGCATCCATTTGACCACCAATGACTCACTGTATGATCAGCATTGGATGATGGGATATCATTCAATGTACTATATATCATTGATCAGCACTGGTTCATCACTGATATATTGATATTAATATTTAAATGATGGCCACAAAGCACGCTTTTCTTGAACAGGCTCTATTGTATAGCTACACACAAAGTGGAAAGTTGTCATTGTTAAATAATGAACTTACAACAATTTTATGGCATTATTACTTATGATTTGTCTTATGTAAAGAGAATACAATATCTTTATAGACTATTGAAAAAATATTTGCAGTCTATAAAGGTACTTGAATTTTATGTAAAACCATATGCAAATTTATTGAACAAAAAATTTCAAAAAAACTTCATTATTGTTATGTGACAAAAAATGTATGTCAAATTTAATGTTTATCTGGATGTTTATAATATTCTGTATAAGTGATATCATCTGCTGTATAAGTGATATCATCTGCTGTATAAATGATATCATCTGCTTTACATTTGCATTTATTTCAGCCATTTGTATTCTTCATGTTGAAAAGAAATTAAAATTCATTTATCAACTGAATCCTCATTTTATGTGTCATTTTTTATTAGTTTTCTAGTTTTAGACTAATATCCTCATCTTTGTTCTTATCACAATGTTTAAAAGGGTGGTCAGCAACCCCTGTGAAATTAAGTAAAATTACTAGACAGAAAAGAACACGAGAGTCAAATGTTGAAGGAATGAGTGCAAATTCTAGGCCATGATAACTTCCTCAGTAAGCCTAGCATAGAAATAAATACCATATGAGAGCCATCAATAAAGGAAGAAAAAGAAACGACAGCAAAGTTTCAGCAGTAAGAAAAGAGAAGTGATGTTGAATTCAGTCAAGTCTGACAGAGAAAGAGGAACATTAGATTTTAGAGGCCAAATTCTAAGTTCAGGATTGTCCCATGGTCATTAAGCTTAAACTTTTGGTTTGCAAATTTGGTGGCATAGTAATTGAAAGTTCAGTCCTTGACTTGGGTAGTATAGACTGAAACTCAGTGAAAAAGGGGTGAGTAATAACTAAACTGTACTAAAAAGAACAGGATGAGATATCTCAAGACATGAACAGTGTAAAAACAACAATCTATCCCTGTAGATTAAAAAAAATGATTAGCTTGAAATTCCCTGAATGCTACTGAAGAAGTCTAGAGGGCATAATAGGTGAAACGTGATAATAGAAAACAAAGATAAGGACATTAATCTGAATGTAAATAGTGTAAATTATTATGTAAGATAGATTCAAATGAGAAAAATTGTCTAGCACGAGCCCTACACATTTATTTCATTTATTCTCATAATTGCCCTAATTACTTTTTAGTTCTTTCTGTGTCGAATCTACGCGTAATACACTTCGTGACCATTTTTATGACTTCATATTTTGTAGAAAAGTTGTTTAATTTTTCTTGAGATTTTTAGTATTTTGCGAGACCAGCCCATGTTGTTACACTGCCTTCACATAACTCTGCGACTTCCCGCCAAATCTGGTAGTTGGAAAGGAGGAGGAGAAACGCAGGTTTCTGGCCATTGTGTCCGGGTTGCTTTCTGCATTGTTACACTCCTCTTACTTTTTGTCTGCCAACTGGACGCTACTTGGGCTTTTACTTCTATTCTTACTTCAGGCTTCTTGCGCATTTCCAGTCCCGGCACACTTGGCCTACTTCCAGCATAACTATTGCCCTCTATTACTTCAGGTCACCACTAATTCTTATTTCCGGCAACTCTCGACATTCCCAATCTCCACTACTTCAGCCCACCACAGACCCTTACTTTTGGTATTCTTGGCCTTGCTACTTCTTGCTACCATGGACTCTTACTTTCAGCTACACCCTGGTCCCTGCATCGCTTACTTCAACCTAACCTACTTGGTTGATGACGTAAACGGATCTGCTCAATACAGCCCCGAACTTTCTTCTACACACTGGTCCCTACTTGTGGCATTCGTATCGTTCCAGGCTCTAAAAACCTATCCTGTATGCTACTGTTATGATACTACTAGAGGTAGACCAGCTACTACGCAACGCCAGCTCTGGATTTAACTATACGCAACGCCAGCTCTGTGCATCGGATTTAAGCAGCAACACGGCTACATCACAATCCCTTCTCTTTCTTCAACCTAACTCACTTGGTTGATTGTTAACATACCTGCTCCCATAGAGTCCCGAACTTCCGACTGCACATCGGTCCCTACTTGCGGCATGCATATTGTTCCAGACTCTAATAACCTATCCTGTGCACTACGGTTATAAATCTACGGGTGGCTCACCACTAGACCCGACCACCAACAACGCAAAGCCAGCACCTGACATTGGATTTATAACATAAAGCCAGCACAACGTCCGCATCAGACATCGGAATTGACCAGCCTCTTCAACAATTTCTCCAGGCCCTCATGCTAACCTAACCCACAACGACCCTAGTCTGTATTTGTAAATATATTTTGTATTCATTTTTAATATCCTCGTTCTATTGTCCACTTTGTTTAATTTTTAAGAATATACAGCTTATTTCCCTGTGTCTCAATAAAATACGTTTCAATCTATGGAATATAAAAATTATTTTCATGTTTCGCAGCAAAATACGTTTAATTTTTAAGAATGTACAGCTTATTTTCATGTTTCTCAATAAAATTGCTTCAAATTTAAAGAATGTGCAGCTTATTTTAATGTTTCTCAACAAAATACATTTAAATTTAAAGAATGTCCAGGTTACTTTCAAGTTTCTCAATAAAATACGCTTGAATTTAAAGAATGCACAGCTTATATACTTGTTTCTCAAGAACATACGTTTAAATTTATGGATTGTGCAACATATTTCAAAGTTTCTCAATAACATACGTTTAGATTTATGGAATGTATAGCTCATTTTCATGATTCTCATTAAAATACGTATATGTTTAGGAGAGAGCAGATAATTTTCTCAATACAATACGTATCAATTAAAAAAAGGTACTGCTCATTTTAATGTTTCTCAATAAAATAAATAATGAACGTGTAATATATTTAAAATACATATATGTTTAAAAAAAGATAGAGAATATTTTCCTATTTCCCAATAAAATACGTACGAATTAATGAATGTTCAGAATATTTTCATTTTTCACTTAACAGTTATGCACAAGATCGTCGCAAGTCAATCCAGTAGTGAGTGCTACTATTGGAAGATCGGTAGTTCTCTCGTAAGTCTGAGTCGTACTCAACAAATCGCAGCTAGTCAATATTTACTATTCCACCCCACGAGGGTAGATGTGGCACAAGGCCGAGTTTAACGTGTGTCTTCCGAGCCCGTTGGCTCGGCCAAGAGTTGCCCGTAGGACCCGCATAAACAGGATCGGGTTGGTTAACCTCCCCGAACCCCTTCGGCGGAGCCTCGTCCGGGTGCCTCTCTCTCCGAAGGCAGAGAGTTCGACCGTCTAGCTGGAACAGATCGCAGCTAGTCAATATTTACGAGCCCCACCACGTGGGTAGGTGTGGCACAAGGCCGAGTTTAACGTGGGTCTTCTGAACCCGTAGGCTCGGTGAAAAAATGCCTGTAGAACCCGTATAAACGAGATCGGGTTGGTCAGCCTCCTCGAATGAGACTCTGCCCTTCGACAGAGCCTCGTCCAGGTTCCTCTCTGCCAGAATTTATTTCTGAATAAAAATGAAGACTCTGATAAAAAGCGTCTTTTTAAATATTATGAAATATGACAGCAGATATCGGAGGAAAATACGGCCTGATTATATATATATCAAAATATGTGTGTAGGAATCACATGAAAATAATGCGTCTTACATATTTTCGAAAGAAGAGAATAAAAATATAAAGAAAATATAGGTTTTTACTTATTTCTAAATAAAAGTGTAGAAAAATGATGAAAAAATCTTTTTACATGTTTCTTTGTAAAGAATTAGAATTCTGGTCAAAACGTACCTTTTTAACGTTTCTAAATAAAAAAAAGTAATAATTTTACGAAAATTAGTCTTTTTACCTATTTCTGAATTAAAACTTAGAAATCTGATTAAAAAAAATACGTTTTTACATGTTTTTAATTAAAATAGCACAAATTGGATAAAAATACGAAATTATTATGTATTTCGATATGCATATGTCGAAACGGCATGACAATGCTGCATCTTAGATATTTTCGAAACAAGATAGTAGAAATGTGATGAAAATATAGCTTTTAACATATTTCTAATTAAATGTCTATAGATATGTGGAAAATTTATGTTTTTATATATTTATTTCTATGTAAAGTATTACAAAACTTAACAAAATGTAGCTTTTTAACATATTCCTATATAAAATAGTAGTAATCTGATGAAAATGTAACATTTTTACACATTTCTGAATAAAAATAAAGAATGTGATAAAAAAACGTCTTTTTTAAATATTATTAAATAAAAAAGCATACATCGGAGGAAAATACGGCATTATTATGTATTTCTTAAAAAAAGTGTAGAAAATGCATGAAAATATTGCATCTTACATATTTTCGAAAGAAGAGAGTAAAAATATAAACAAAATGTAGGTTTTTTACTCATTTCTAAATGAAAGTGTACAAAAACGATGAAAATATATCTTTCTAAAAATTTCTTTGTAAAGAATTGGAATTGCGATCAAAATGTAACTTTTTAACACGTTTTAGAACAGTAATATTTTGATGAAAATGTAGCCTTTTTACACATTTCTGAATTAAAATTTAGAAATCTGCTAAAAAAGTACCTTTTTACATGTTTTTAATCAAAACAGCACAAATCGGATAAAAATAGGAAATTATTACTTATTTCGATATAAATATGTCGCCACCACAAAAAAAAAAAAAAAATACATCATCTTGCACTTTGTCGAAAGAAGATAGTAGAAATGTGATGAATTCTTGAAATACATTTATAAAATCAAAAGGTGGAGGTCATCAGTGATGTTACACTGGCTTCCTTTCTACGGGTATAAAATCAACAGCGTGATTCTAGGTTTGTCCTTCCTGCACATGCGCTAACGTTATGATAAGTCTTTTTTCCTTTTACATTTAATTAAAGATTAAAAGAAAAATTCCATGCGGCATTAATTGGTGTATTATGTTATGTTCTCCTCAAAGTCGGTCTTAATATATATATATATATATATATATATATATATATATATACCCCACCAAAAAAAAAAAAACTGCAATCAATCCTGACAATATCTTGAACAAGTTCGTGAATACTATACCGAAGGCCTTTATTGTTACGATAAATAACCAAAACCAAAGGGGAGATATACCGTCGTGGGGAGACCATATCACACTCGATTGACATTAAATCCGTTGGCTTCGTGGATTCGAAAGCTATTAGGTTGGTGCAAAAATGATGACGTAATAATGTCGTTTTTTGACGTATTTTTTAACGTCAAAAACGACATTATTACGTCATTATTTTTGCACCAACCTAATATTTGATGCCAACTTTCTTGGCAAACATCAAAACAAGGTAAAAAACAAAAACAAAAACAAACTAAATTACTTCCAATCAATTGGTCCAACTATTTAAAACCCTTTGTCCCTTCACCCGCGAATGCCTAACTCGGTGTTTAAAACTAAAACACACTATTGGCTTCATTTCCTCCCCAGCCAGAAAATGCAAGCTAATTTGCTTAACAAAAGGGGAGAAAGAAAGTTTCACTTAACGGTCTTATTAGCCATATCCACCGGGATCCTTCTTCAGCTGCGTCAGAGCTTTCTTTCACTACTTACTTTTTTTGCTGCTCCCACTGGTTTTCCCCAATGTTTTTCTTCAACGAGTGTCCCACAAAACCCCTGCACACCATTTCTATTGAATCGAAGTAGGTTTTCCAACCATTTTTTCAGGTCCGTGATCAGCTGCCAGTCGCGTGCTGTTGAAAGCATATTTGGGGTATTCTTTTCTGTTCCTGTTTTCTCTCCCCCCCTCAGGTGTTAATAAAATGTATTAATGGCTCTCTATACCCTACATTATATTTGCATGACCTGATGGCTTTCGTGACTGCGTTCTCTATGCCTCTGAGGACCTGATTGTGGCGCCAACGTTACCGACATCCCCTAATACCTTAGGACAGCTGCTTAATATGTGTTGCAACGACCCTCTCCTTCCACATTGAGCACAGTTGGGTGTTTCGTTCATTTTCCATAAATTTAGATTTAGATTTGCTAGGCTTGGGAGAACGTCGTAGACTGATTTTATTAGGAACTGAATTCTACTGAAGTCAGCGCGCCAGCAATCTGACTAATTTATCTTACGCTGTTCAATTCCTTTCCATTTTGTCCATGATCCTTGTTGGCAAAACTCAATCATTCTGCTGTAACAATTTCCCTGGCACCTGCTCGGATTTCATTTTGTAATAACTGGTACCTTTCTTTACCTTGGGCTTTATCGTATCGTTTACTGGGAAAGTAGCCAAATCCTGTCTTCCATTTTACCGTGATTCCTATTAAGACTTTTTGTCTAAGCCTCTTTTATGCCACAGCTAATTCCTTACTGGCCATCCATTTTCTCCCTGTCTCGATCTCTATTCCTGCTCCTCTCACTTTCGTTAGGCCTTTAGGTTCTCTGAATTGGAGTACCCCCATAGTCCAGCTTAAAACTTCTTTCAGTTGCTAATTGGTAGCTTTAGCGTATTTGTGTTACCATATAGCGCAGCACTGCTTAATCTTTAAGGTAACCCAAGCCATTTTCTCCAACGTTTCCATCGTATTGATCGGGACTCCATATAGCTGAAGTGGCCATAGTACTCTGGGTAATAATGGGTGTTGAATTATCCACACTTTATTTCGACCTGGCAGGCCTGATTTATCAATTTTTAATAAATATGTGTCTAGTTCATCAATAATCTGGCGAATAAGGGCCAAACTACTATCGAATGCCTTGCCTAAGTTCTTGATAGATTTCTCTGAAAGCGTTGGGATATTTGTTCCCGCAACAGTAAATCTATATTTGTCGGTAACCTGATCATTAGAGACTTTTATTTACCCGGTTTGAATTTCATCCTAGTTCAGTTCATGATCCTTTTAAGACTCCTCAAGAGCCACCTGCCACCTGTTACAGAGTTCGTTGTAACTGTAAGGTCATTCATGCAAACTCTTATTGGTGCCTGCCAGATCCCTGACTCTGTCCAAGGCACTCCTTCTCTGCAGATTTGACAATCATATCCATAGCTAAGGTGAAGAGTGCTGCCGCTCTTTCAAGTCAGTGCCACGCAGACGAAATGGTTCTTGATGTTACTCCCACCTGAAAGTTGTTATAATAGTTCATGATTAAGTTGCCATTGATATTAGGATCGTGGTGCTGTTCTTAAGCTTAAACCACGAGCTTGAACACCGTCTTTCTAAGATGCCAACTGTCTTTCCAATAGTCAACTGAACTATTCTCAGTAGTCACTGTAAATTCCAGATCAAATATTCTTGAAATATTAGGTTGGTGCAAAAATGATGACGTAATAATGTCGTTTTTTGACGTATTTTTTAACGTCAAAAAACGACATTATTACGTCATTATTTTTGCACCAACCTAATACATTTGTAAAATGCAACGGTAGAGGTCACATAAAAATAATGCGTTTTACATATTTTCGAAAGAAGAGAGTAAAAATATAATTTTTTTAAAGTTTTTGCTTATTTCTAAATAAAAGTGTACTAAAACGATATTTTTCTACAAATTTATTTGTAAAGAATTACAATTACGATCAAAATGTAACTTTTTAACATGTTTCTAAATAAAACAGTAATAATCTGTACATTAAAAGAGTAGCCCAAGGCGGAAGAACCAAAGAAGGCCTCAGTGTTTCTAGCGAGTGGACTGAGGTGGTGAGGTGGGGAGCCAAAGCGGCAATTCCGCCTCCCTAGCAGTATGTCCCGGAAGTGCTGCCAAGACGAAGCAGCAGCAACAGGCAAAATAGCAGCATGCGAAGCAGCAGCGTTAGGCGAAACAGCAGCAGGCGAAACAGCAGCAGGCGAAACAGCGGTATCCTAAGCCGCAGCGATAGCCTGAGTAGCAGCAACAACAACAATCCCAGGAGCCACGGGAAAAGCTGCAGCAACACAAGCAGCTGGAACAACCCAAGCAGCGACAGGTGACAGAGCATCAACCAGAGCAGGAGCTCCAACAAAAACATTAGCAGCAGACTATCTAACCACAGGAGGAGTTACCGTAGCTTGATCTCTACATGGAGGTGGAGGAAATGCCTCCAACGCGATCCTCCTCACTGAAAAGGGAGAGATATGAAGAGGGGGAAGATGATCCAAATTATACTAAAAGAGAGAGGAATTGTGGGCGGAGTAGGGTGGAGTAGGCCCTGGTAGCTGACGAGACCCAATCCATTCCTTCTTCACTAGAAAGAAGTGTGAAACATCATAACCAAGGTAGGGCAAGGAAACTCACTTCCTCCCCTTCTAAGGCTCAGTCTTCCCCCTCTTCCTCCCCTAGCTCTACTCAAGAAAAAGACGGAAGAAACAAAAGGAAAAACAAACTGTTCCTAAGAGGGAAAAACAGTATCATCGACAGGCAGGCCCTCGAGAGAGACCTTTCTTTTCAGAGGAAAGCCCTCTTGAGGCCACTGTTTAAATTTTGTACGTTTGTGGATGGGAAGTCCACGGAAGACCCACGCAACTTTCTGAAGGTCACTGGAGTGGTTACACTCACAAGGAATATGGGTGGTAATGTGTGGGAGTACTTGGCGGAGGCGAAATATGCATTCCTTGACATCAGGATGGTACAGATAGAGTCACCTGAACTCAAAAAATGTCCAGATTTTGCTCTGGGAGGGTTGCTTCACCCCTCCTTATATAGGGCTATAAAACTAACTTTCACGATGGACATAACGGATTGTCTCTGATAGTTGAATTACAATCGATATTGGAACCGGTAGCATGGGACAATCCGCCGGGGTCCCAGCTGCCACAGACTTCCGTCCAGTCTGCGTTTGAACGTTGCAAGAAGGTGACGGGGACCAAGATTAACCGTAACAAGTCTTTCGGCTTGCTAGGTGTCTGGAAGGGTGTCGCGCGTCCGGGCCTGTTTGGTTGGACTGATAGACCCGTCCGCATTCTTGGAGTGTGGTTCGGTCCCGGACTCCAGGTGAAGAATTGGTCAAAAGTAGAAGCAAAGGTCGGAATGTCCTTAAGGGGTAGGGCTGAGGTATCTGCCACTAACGTCTTGCCCCTCATTCTTTACCGCTTGGCTGTACTTCTTCTTTGCAGAACCCATAGGCAGGCAATCCAGCGTTTGTTGACCGACTTCTTGTGGGGTGGTCGCAAAGACGTTTGTAAAGAAGCCTGTTATCAGTGTCATGGGTGGGCTGGGATTGCCACACCTGGCGAGTCATCGACACGCCTCAAGGTTCGCTTTCATACGCCGTGTTTTGGCGGAGGGCTCGATTTTGGCGCGGAGCTGGAGGACGTCTACCGAAGCCTTACCATCGTTCCACCCATTTCTTGGGGTAAGCGCTGTCGCAGTCGTGGAACTTTGTCGAATTTCCTCAGGTTGTGTCGGTCGGCCTTGAAGGTCCTCCCTAGGTCTAGTGACCTGTATCGTGAATTAGTGAAGGGGATCGCGAAAGATCCTCTGTGTAACCAGCTCAGCTTGTCAGAATCAGAGTTGTGCTCTTTGTAGTACTGGATCCCAGCAGCGGATTATCTCTGTAAGTCTGAGTTTTCGCTTGGCTGGCGATTGATTCGGGACGTGCTACTTCTCAATAACGTACTCTTCAGATGGGGCGAGGCAGATTTGTCAGATTGTCATCGGTGTGACCTTGGTTTTAGAAGAAACGGCTGTGCACACCTTCTACCATTGTCCTCAGCTGCGTCTCTTCTGGGAGTATGTCGGCGAGGTGACGGCTCGTATCTCACCTGAGCAGCTCGTGTACATTGATCTCGCGTGAGATAATGTGTCACTCCCGTTCTCCGGGGTAAAACGGATGGTGCTTTTTACGTTGCTAGCCGTAGCAAGAATGATGGTGTGGACATAGCGAAAGGAGGGAATCTTGCGAAACGAACATTATTCGCATCAGGATCTGGTAGTTTTCTTTAAGTATCAGCTTAGGATAAAAATCATGTCTGGCAGCAAGCGTTTGATTTCGACAGATTTCAGCGAAAGGTGGGAGAGCCTGGTTCGTGTGGACGGGGCTAGCCTTGATTTTCTCTTTTAAGTTCCCTTGATGCAACGGGGCGGTTTCCTGTGAACCCACCCCTGGTTAAGTGAGACAAGATTTCAAGGGTTGTTCCCGGCCTAATCCCGGCTTTCTCTTTTGTTATGACCCATGTTGAGATGCCCAACCTCCCCAGCTTGTTTTTTTTCCCTCATTTTTCACCCCGACCGAGTCTTTCATTTCTTATTCTGTTTATTTTTACCCTTCCCATTCCATTAGTGAGTGTGATTCTTGATTCTGTCTATTGGGAGAATACAGTGGCTACTCTTACTATTTTGTGGGGTGGACGGGTCCTACTAATATTGTTTTAGTTTTACCTTTTCTGTTACATTTTTAGCATTTTTTTGGGGTTCATCTACCCTCCGCCATCATTTCATGAATCATTAAATTTTTATATATTTTTGGACATTATGAACATTGAAATTTTTATGTCATGGGATGTTTTGTAGGTTCCTAGCGACATATGGAAGATGTAAAAAGTATTTGAGAGAATTAAAGAATATTGTTTTAAGATCAGTGAAGGAAAATGCGAATTGTTTATGTCCAGACTTAAATATCTAGGACAAATTATTGATGAAAACGGTAGACGACCGGATCCTTCAAGGGCGAGCGCAATAAAAGACATGCCCGCTCCAACAAATGTATCAAAGTTGTGAGCATTTTTAGGGTTAGTTAAAAACATATATATATATATATATATATATATATATATATATATATATATATATATGTATATCAACCAAACATGCACGAATTAAGAGCCCCCTTGAATGACCTGCTAAAGAAAGATGTGAAATGGAATTGGTCAGATAAATGTCAAAGTGCTTTCGAAGAGTTCAAGAAAGTCTTAACCTCGGATTTGTAACTAGCTCATTTTGACCCTAAATTAAGTTGCATCTGATGCAAGTAATTCGGATATTGGAGCGTTGATATTACACAAATATGAGGACGGAAAAACTAAGACAATAGCTCATGCTTCAAGGTCATTAATCGCAGCTGAAAAAAGCTACAGCCAGATTGAAAAGGAAGCATTGGCCATCATATTTGCTATGAACATGTTTCATAAATTCATACATGTCAGAGAATTCATACTACAGACAGACCATCGTCCATTATTGTCAATACATGGATCAAAAAAGGGTGTTTCTACACATAGAGCAAATAGACTGCAGCGCTGGGGAACTATCTTATTGAACTATAATTATAAAATCGAGTTTCTACCACCCAAAACATTAAGCGATGCAGACGGATTACCTAGACTAATACCAAAATTCTGCGAATCACCCGAGGACACAGTAATTGTGGCGAAAGGGTCGAAAATGGAATTAATAATGTATTATACACAATGGCGTAGCTAGAGTAAACGTCACCCGGGGCGGTCCGCTCAAATGTCACCCCAATGACCCCGATTAACCCTATGCTGAATGGTTAGCTGTAGCTAAATTTTCATACATGCTCTACCTCTACTTTACTCTGTATGATCCAAGACAAAATTCAATACCACAAAATAATCAGTTCAAATCAAAAGCTGAAAACATTGCTATTTTTCCTACTCACAAATTTTCCGACAATTTATTAGAAAATTTCTGACAGGGGGACAAAACTGGGGGGGGGGGGTCATACATTATTTTTGGGGGGTCATATGCCCGCCTGCGAAACCCTGTGTCTCCACCACTGTTTTCAGACTATTTTTGGCACCTTAGCCTGGTTGAAAAATTTTGTTGTGTCACCCCTCCTGTGCTGGCACCCGGGGCGGTCCGCCCCCTCACCTCCCTAGCTACGTCACTGATTATACAATACTGTAAGAGAACTGCCCATAACATTGGAGGAAATAAGGATTAAGTCGGAAAATGACGACTTTATAATGAAAATGAAATCCTTATATGCAATTATGCTGTTTTAATGTTTTTATGTTAATATGTCTTTGTCATGTTGAATTAATAATGTTAATTATATTTTATGAATATCTCCTGAAGATGGTTTATTAGACCGAAACGTCCGACGTTGACATTATATTAACATTAAAACAGCATAATTGCATATAAGGATTTTTGTTTATTTTTTCCGTATATTTTCTTCATTATGTAATAATGTACGCAGAAAGAATTGTGATACCAGCATCGTTGCAAAAATGTATACTAAAGGAATTTCACATAGGACATCCAGGAATTTCTAGAAGGAAGTCGTTAATTAGGTGTTATACTTATGAGCCAAAAATGGATCAAGATATCGAAAATTTAGTGAAATCATGCAGAGGTTGCGCTCTGGCAGCGAAGTCACAGCCCATCAAAATTCAACGTTGGCCGAAAACCGATATACCATGGTTCAGAATACATATAGACTTCGCAGGACTATTAAACAGAGCATACTATCTAGTGGTAGTTGATAGTTACACTAAAATATTAAAGAAATATTAAAATGTAGAAGACCGACTACCGCGGTAACGATAAATTTTCTACACGAGATTTTTGCAAGGTTCGGTGTTCCTGACTTTATCGTTTCAGACAACGGGACACAATTCACGTCAGGTTTTTTTGTAAATCATTAGCAATAGAGCATATTACAACTCTCTCTTATCATCCAAGATAAAACGGACAAGCAGAACGATTTGTCGATACGTTTAAAAGGGCACTAAAAAGTTGGATGGAGAGGAATCAGATGTAGTAATGCTACAACAATTTCTGAGTGTTTTCAGAATAACATCAAACCCGAATACCGTGTCTGGAATGTCGCCTGCAGAGTTGATGTTTGCAGGAAGATTGTCCATTTTTTTAATAAATTATTACCAAAACGGATCGACAAAATGACATCCATGGTATAGGAACAAAGTTGGGAACATAAGGAACACCTTAATCAGTTAAAACGCAGATTCACTGATTTAAAAAATTTCCGAAAAGAGGTACTTATGGAAATTTTGTATCCACGTCATCAGAAATTGTTGAACCAAGGTTTTATGCTAAGAGAAAAAGAATAGAAACAGAATTTCTAAATATTGAACCGAAGCTGAAGAAATATAGACTCCAGAGGATGTCATCTCAAAGGGAAGATGTCATACAGGAATAAAATATCGAAGCTGACATATGGGTTTAAACACGGATCGCCAGAAAACAAGCACAGTCGACCTCATCTTGAAATAATTAGATCACGAGACGGGTAAAGGAAAAAATATATGTGGGAATTAGCAGCGTCTGACTAAGTATTGTTCAAAGGCGTTTTTATTTTTGTATCTGTGATCTACAAAGTCACGCCTACAAACGGGTATTGCAAAAATATATTAAAAAAATGTCTTTGTATATATTTCACTGTAAAGTATTTGGGAATTTAATGAAGTGTAGCTTTTTAACATGTTTCTATATAAAATAGTAGTAATCTGATGAAAATGTAATATTTTTACACATTTCTGAATAAAAATGTAGAGTCTGATAAAAAGCGTCTTTTTAAATATTATTAAAAACAACAGAAATCGGAGGAAAATACGGTCATATTATTATTATATATCAAAATAAATGTATAGAAATCACATAAAAATAATGCGTCTTACATATTTTTGAAAGAAGTGAGTAAAAATATAAAGAAAATGTAGGTTTTTTACTTATTTCTAAATAAAAGCGTACAAAAACGATGAAAAAATATATTTTTTTTACATATTTTGTTTGTAAAGAATTAGAATTGCGATCAAAATGTAACTAAATAAAGCAGTAATAATTTGATGGAAATGTAGCGTTTTTAAATATTTCTAAATAAGAATTTAGAAATTTGATAAAAAAAAGTACCTATTTACAGGTTTTAATTAAAATAGCGCAAACGTGATGAAAATATGAAATTATTACGTATTTTTTATATATTTTTATTTAAAATTTTGAAAACTTATCAAAATATACCTTTTTAACATCTTTCTATATAAAATAGTATTAACTAATCTGTTGAAAATGTAAGGACAAAAATGAAGGGTCTGATAAAAAGCATCTTTTCTAAATTAAATACGCAGATATCTAAAGAAAATTTAGCTCATATTAAATGATTCCAAATGAATTACGAAGAGATCTGATGAAGATTTAGTTTATAATTTTGGTTCCATATGAAATACGTAAAAAACTGATGAAGATTTAGCTTATATTAATGTTTTCAAATGAAATACTCAGAAATCCGATGAAGATTTTTTAGCTAATATTAATGATTTCAAAAATATACGCAGAAATCTGAAGAATATTTTACTTATATTAAAGATTCCAAATGAAATACCCAGAAATCTGACGTTGATTTGACTCATATTAATGAAGCCATATAAATATCTCGAAACCGCATGAAAATACAGCATCTTACATATTTTTGAAACAAGATAGTAGAAATGTGATGAAAATATTGCTATTTACGTATTACTGAATAAAAGTATTAGATTGGTGCAAAAATAATGTCGTTTTCTCACATATGTTACTATGTGAGAAAACGACATTATTTTTGCACCAACCTAATGTATAGATATGATGAAAACTTGTCTTTTTATATATTTCACTGTAAAGTATTAGAAAATTTATCTAAGTGTCGCTTGTTAACGTATTTCTATATAAAATAGTAGTAATCTGACGAAAATGTAACATTTTTACACATTTCTGAACAAAAATGAAGAATCTGATAAAAACATCTTTTTAAATATTATTAAATATAACAGCAAAAATAGTAAGAAAATTCGGCCTCATCATATATTCCTAAATAAATGTGTAGATATCAAATGAAAATAATACATCATACATATTTTCAAAATAATAGAATAAAAATATTAAGAAATTGTAGCTTTTTACTTATTCCTAAATAAAAAGTATATAAAAGTTGAAAATTTATTGTAAAAAATTAGAATTCTGATAAAAATGTAGCCGCTTAACACGTTTCTAAATAAAACAGTAATAATCTGATGAAAATGCAGCATAACAAGGCTACATTTTCAACAAATTATTACTCTTTTATATTTGTGAATAAAAATTTAGAAATCTGTTAAAAATGTACCTTTTTACACGTTTTTAAATAACACAGGAAAAACCGAATGAAAATACGAAATTATTACGTATTTATATATATATATAAATGTCAAAATCGCGTGAAAATGCAGCGTCTTACATATTTTCGAAAGAAGATAATAGAAATGTGATGAAAATATAGATTTTACTACATATTTCTAAATAAAAATTTATAGATATGATAAAAATTTATGTTGTTATATATTTCTATGTAAAGTATTAGAAAACTTATCAAAATGTAGCTTTTTAAAATGCTGATATAGAAAATAGTAATAATCTGATGAAAATGTAACATTTTTACACATTTCTGAATAAAAATGAAGAATCTGATAAAAAGCGTCTTTTTTTAAAAATATTATTAAATAAAACAGCAGCCATCGGAGGAAAATACGGCATTATTATGTATTTCTAAATAAAAGTGTAGGAATCACATGAAAATAATGCATCTTACATATTTTCGAAAGAAGAGAGTAAAAATATGAAGAAAATGTAAGTTTTTACATATTACTAAATAAGAGTACAAAAACATTGAAAATATATCTTTTTAGATATCTCTTTGCAAAGAATTGGAATTCCAATAAAAATGTAGCTTTTTTAAGACGTTTCTAAATTAAGCAGTAATAATGTGATGAAAATGTAGCCTTTTTACATATTTCTGAAGTAAAATTTAAAAACCTTATAAAAAGTACCTTTTTACACGTTTTTAAATAAAACAGCAAAAATCGTATCAAAATACAAAATAGATATTTCGTCATAAATATATCGACATCGCATGGAAATAATGCATTTTACATATTTCCGAAAGAAGATAGATATGTGAGGAAAATAATTTTTTTTTTACATATTTCTAAATAAAAGATTATAGATATTTTTTATATATTTCTTTTTAAACTTTTAGATAACTTATCAAAATGTATTTTTATCATCTTTTTATATAAAATATTAGGTTGGTGCAAAAATAATGACGTAATAATGTCGTTTTTTGACGCATTTTTTAACGTCAAAAAACGACATTATAACGTCATTATTTTTGCACCAACCTAATAATATTAGGTTGGTGCAAAAATAGTGTCGTTTTCTCACACAGTAACATATGTGAGAAAACGACATTATTTTTGCAGCAACCTAATAATAAACCGATGAAACTAACATTTTTCACATTTCTGAATAAAAATAAAGAATCTTATAAAAAGCATCTTTTTTTTTTAAATATTTTAAAATATTATAGCAGTAATCGAAGGAAGGTACGGCCTTATTCTATATTTCCAAATAAAAGTTTCGGATATGATGTAAAAATATTGCATCTTATTCTTACATATTTTCATAGAAGAGAGTAGAGAGCTACATTTTCTTCATATGAAGAAAAAAATGTAGCTTTTTACTTATTTTTTAAAAAAGAAGTAAAATCTATAGAATTACAATTTCGATTAAAATGTTGCTTTTTAACTAGTTTCCAAATAAAGCCGTAATAATCTGATGAAATTGTAGCCAATAATAAAAGTGTAGTAATTGCATGAAAAGATTGCATTTTACTTTTTTTTCGAAGGAGAGACGAAATGTAGTTTTGCACTTATTCCTATAAAGTGTATAAATACAGTGTAAATATATCTGTTTACATATTTCTGTGTAAAGAATTAGAAATTCAATGAAAATGCAGAATTTTAACACTTTTCTAAATAAAACGGTAATAATCTGATAAAAATGTAGCCTTTTTACATAATTCTGAATAAAAAATTTGAAATCTGTTGAAAAAGCGCATTGTTACATGTTTTAGATAAAACAGCAAAAACCAACTCATAATGCCATATTATTAATTATTTCTAAACAAAATTGTCGAAATCGCATGAAAATAATCATCTTACATATTTTAGAACGAAGGTGGTTATGACGCGATGAAAATGTAACTTTTTAACATGTTTCTATATCAGTATTAAACTGATGAAAATATATACTTTTAATTATTTCTGAATCATATACTAGAAATATGCTAAATATGTACCTTTTTACATATTTTTAATTAAAACAGCTTTTTTTTTTTAAATCGTGTCACGCCAAGGAAGGCGGGAATGCCACTGGTACATAGGGGGTTACAGTGAGTGAACTTGGGAGAAAAAGACTAAGTATAAGGGTGACCGAAGAAAAGATAAATTTTGAGCGTGATTCAAGATGGAAGATGGCAATTGGTGTCACATTTAATTTTTTTGAAGATTGTGGTTATCAACGAAGTAAAGAAACTGAAGTGAGTTCCACAAGTGGTATGTGCGAGAAAATAATCCATTTGGATTAAATAATACAACATTAAAGTGGCGTGATCTAGATGTCAGACTAGTAGCACAAATAAACTCATATAGTCCGGGCATCGGTGAAAAAGCTCATCAGAGAAGTTGCCGTGAAAATATGTGTAGAAAAGACAGTGAGAAACCACGTCATGGCGGTGAGAAAGAAACTGAAATCTAGATGTTAAGTCAGGATTGATTACATTGCAGATCCTTTTTGGGATTTCGTCAATAATCTTGAGATGAATAGCAGAAGCACCAAACCAGTTATGGTAACAGTATTCAATGTACCGACGAATGGTATATTTGTAAATGTGCAAGATGGACTCTGACGAGCAAAATCTTTTTGCACGACACTGGCCCAACTTTCCTGGTAGTAGAAGTGGTTGTTGATTCGTTGCAGTCGTTCCACTTCAATTCTGTTAAAAACGTGAGTCCAAGAAGCCACAGTGTGTTGCTCTCCATGAGTCTAGCATCAGCCATCCTGATGCCGGGCAGGAAAGATTCTCTATGGTGGTTTAATGAGAGCAGATTTGTTTTGGAGGGATTAAAATTTATGAGCCATTTCCTTCTCCAGTTAACCACAGATTGGAGGTCCTTTTCAAGAGCAGTGGCCAGGTTAACTTTGTCAGCGGATTTGCTATTTGAGACAAGAGTAAATGGTGGTATCGTCAGCATAAATGGGATTTGATGACATCAGGAAGATCATTGATAAAGATCAGAAACAGCGTAGGACCCAGGATAGAGCCTTGGGGGACACCAGCGTTTGTGTGAAAGAATCTGGAAGCGAGCACGTTGAGGACGAGCTTCATTTCACGATTTGATAGAAAGAATTAGATTAAATCAAACAATCACCCAGTAATATCGTAGTCTGGGAGCTTATGTAGAAGACCAGTGTGCCAAACCCTGACAAATGACTTTGAGAGATCTAGAGCCACAACTCGAGTTTTGCCGTTATTATCAACAACTTGATATACATATTCAGTGATGGCCGTTAGCGCATGAGCTGTAGACCTGGCAAAACGGAAGCCATATTGATTGTCAGAGAGAAGGTCATCAGAGGTAAGGTGCTTAACAGCTTCAGCATTGATTAAAACTTTCAATAATTTTCCGAAAAGTGGTCGGAGGGCGATAGACATGTCAGAAGGGTCCCCAGATTTCTTAAAAACAGGAACAACAAAGCAGGGCTTCCAACAAGGTGGAAAGCAGGAAGCAATAGTTGTAGAGCTTAGAGAAGACTGGAGTCAGTTCGGGAGCACATTTTAGGACGATGGCTGAGATTTCGTCACCTCCGCGTACCTTATGTCAGTCTAATTTAGAAAAGATGTTTGAGACCTGTGACTGGGTTATGCGCACATCACTCAGTAGAACATGTTCTATTGGGGAATTCAGGTGTGGATACTCCAAATGAGTCGAGTGTTGAGTTGGAAGAGAATTTCCGAACAAGGCAGTCAACCTTACCTGCTATCGATGTCAGGACTTCGTTTTGATTGAACAGAAGAGGGATTGAAGATTTGCTGTTGTTCAGCATATTCTTGCAGAGCTGCCAATAATTTCTAGAACAGAACTTGCGAGATGCTCTACGTTGTTTCATTCTATCAGCAAACAGTGACTTTGCGGAAGAGGCTTGCACTCGTTACGAACAGAGACAATGAGACGCCTGTTGCAATCTGATGTGTATCTCTGGTACAGCCGGAAGAAGTGAGCATGCAGGTGAGAACCAAAGAGATGAACGCGTTTTAACTTGGAATGAAAGCCCCCATGCTGGCTTTCACCTAGGAGGAAACCTTGGAGGCGCATTTTTGAACAGGATGATTAAAAACTTCATTCCCAGGGAAATCACGGAGTGAGTCTCAATCTTCTCGTTGATAAGAGAAAGATATTTTGTTGGTAGGTGGTTTTTAAATGCTGGGGGAGTGGAAGGAGATGTTTACAGACACAACCGTATGATCAGAGTTGACAAAAGAATCATAGTGTAGCCTCGGGACAATCCCCCCCACCCCCGGAGGTGCTTGCAGGGTCACCCTTCTATGCTCATCATGGCACTGCAAGAACCCTGATATTATGCGACTGTTGATCAAAGCAGCCTCTTAAGACGCTATGCAAGAGTTCAGGCTCCTAACTACCGCTTGGGAGCAACAGCCAGAAAACTGCCAAGCCAGTACCCTCAGAATAAAGAGATGTTGTCACCATCCACAAATATCACAAAAAATTCATTGCAGCAGCACTATTAAGGCCTGAGAGAAGAAAATGATCTGGGAACCACTTCTTAAACAGGAAACAAGGGATGAGCCTCTACTGTTTAAGAGAAGAGGGAGGAGTATGGATCACGCAATATGAAAGCATATCTAATCCTATTTAAAAATGAGCTACAAAATTTTAACTTAGTTAAAGTCGAGATATCAATTAGAAATTCAGCAAAGAGTTAAAAAGGCAGAAACCTACCTCTGAAAGGACTTTACAAAAAGAAAATTAGTCCTGGGTTAGACTTCCAGTTAAATTATATCAGAGAATGAACAGACATATAACTTATTTGGAATAATGATTGGCAGTGCACAGAAATTTTAGACAATGCAATGTCAACTGACAGCTTAGTATAATTTGGTTAAAAATACGATATTACTAGGTATTTCTAAATAGAAGTGTCGAAATTGTATGCAAATAAGGAATCCTACACATTTTTGAAAGGATAGTTTAGAAATGAAAATGTAGCTATTTTACATATTTCAAAATAAGTGTATAAATATGAAAAATATATATATATATATTTTGTTTTTATGTAAAGTATTAAAAATCTGAACAAAATGTATCTTTTTAACAGGTTTCTAAACAAAACAGCAGTAATCTGATGAAAATGTAGGTTTTTTACATATTTCTGAATAAAATACTAGAAATCTTATACAAAAGCACCTTTTTACATATTTTAAAATAAAACAGAAGAAATCAAATGAAAATACACTCTTATTGCGTATTTCGATATAAATGTGTAGAAATCGCATGAAAATAAAGCTTCTTACATATTTTTGAAAGAAGAGAGTAGAAATATTATATATATTTTTACATATTTCTAAATAAAAGTGTATAAAAATGATGAAAATATATCTTTTTATATATTTCTATGTAAAGCATTAGAAATCTCATCAAAATGTAGCGTTTTAACTTGTCCCTAAATAAAACAGCATTAACCCGATGAAAATATCTTTTTACATATTTTTAAATGAAATCTGATAAAAAGTACCTTTTTACACATTTTAAAATAAAACAGCAGCAATCGGATAAAAATACGCTGTTATTGCGTATTTTGGAATAAATATGTAAAAGTCGCATGAAAATACAGATTCTTACATATTCTCTACAGAAGAGCCTAGAAATGTGAAGAAAATATTTTTCTTTAATATTTCCATATAAAATAAAAACGATGAAAATATATAATTTCTTATTAGAAATTTGATCAGATAACGTGTTTCTAAATAAAATAATTGTAATCTGATGAAAATGTGTCCTCTTTACATATTTCTGGATAAAAAATAGACAATTAATAAAAAGGCACCTTTTTACATATTTTAAAATAAAGCTGCGCAAAGCAGATTAAAATACGCCCATATTTTGTATTTTTAAATAAATGTGTAGAAATCACATCAAAATACAGCTTCTTACATATTTTCGAAAGAAGAGCAAAGAAATGTGATGAAAATATTTAAATAATGCATTTCTAAATAAAAGTTTATAAATGTAATGAAAATATATCTTTTAAATATTAGTATTCGAAATCTGAACAAAATGTATCTTTTTAACATTTTTCTAAATAAAACAGTAGTAATCTGATGAAAATTTTGCTTTTTTACAGATTTCTGAATACATAATTTGAAAACTGATAAAAAAACAACATTTGTCATATTTTTAAATAAAACAGTGGAAATTGGATGAAAATTTGGTCTTATTAGTTATTTCTAAGTAAAATTTAGAAATCGAAAAATGAAAATGTAGCCTTTTTACAAACTCCTGTATAAAGAAAAAGAAATTTGATAAAAAAAAGCACTTTTCACATATTTTTTAATGAAAATTGCAGAAATCGGCTGAAAAAGCAACCTTATTACATAGATAAAAGTATAGATATCTCATTAAAATATATCTTCTTATATAGTTTCGAAAAAAGTGTAAAAATCTAATGAAAATGGAGCCTTTTCCGTTAAAGTAGTAATATGATGAAAATATATCTTTTTTATATGTTAAGTATTAGAAATCTGATCTAAAACTTGCTTTTTAACATGCTGTTAAATAAAACTAGTAACCTGATGAAAATGTAGCCTCTTCCCATATTCTTAAATAAAAAATAGAACTCTGATAAAAAAAAGCATTTTGTTACATATTTTAAAACAAAATGGCAGAAATTGGATGCAATGCAGCCCTATTACATATTTCTAAGTAAAAATGAAAGAATCACATGAAAATACAGTTTCAAACATATTATCGAAAGAAGAGTGTAGAAATCTGATGAAAACATATATCTAAATAAAACAATAGAAATATGATGAAAATATATCTTTTTATATAATTCTATGTAAAGTATTAGAAATCATTTCAAAATGTAGTTTTTTAACATGTTTCTAAATAAAACAGTAGTAATCTGATTAAAATGTAGCCTTTGGACATACTTCTGAAAAAGTTGGAAATGTGATAAAAAAACATTTTTTTACATATATTGAAATAAAACAGCAGAAATCAGATGAAAATGTCGTTATTGCATATTTCAGAATAAAAGTGTAGAAATCACATGAAAAATAAGGTTCTTACTTATTTTTGAAAAAAGAGTGTAGAAATGTAAAATGCAGTTTTTTTTTACATATCTTTAATTAAAGGTTAGAAATATGAAAATATAAACATTTTATATATTTAAGATAAAAGAGTAGAAATCTGATGAAATATTTACATATTTCTTAATTCAATATTAGAAATCTGATGAAATTGTATATTTCACATATTTGTAAATTAAACAATAGAAGTGTTATGAAAATGTAGCCTTTTTATCTATTTCTAATAAATATAGAAATCTGATTATGGTTTTACATATTTCTAAATAAAAATAAGAAATCTGAAGAAAACATATACTTTTTGCATACCTTGACTTAAAACAGTAGAAATCTGATTAAAATATATTTTATTATTATTTCTAAATAAAGGAGCAGAATCTTATGCAAGTGTAGCATTTTACATATATTCTAAATAAAAAATTAGGAATCTTATGAAATTTTATCTTTTTATATATTTTTAAATAAATGGTTAGACGTCTTTTGAAAATTTATCAATTTTTTTTTATATATTTCTAATCAAAAGTTTAGTAATCTGATGAAAATGTAGCTCTTTATTTTTTCTAAATAAAAAACTTAAAATCTGATGAAAATGTACCTTTTTATATATTTCAAAGTAAAACAATAGAAATTTATGAGAATGTAGCTCTTTTACATGTTTCTAAATAAATGAATGGAAAACTGTGGAACGTGTAGCTTTTATATACTTCTAAACAAAGAATTAGTAATCTGAAGAAAATGTTTACCTTTTTCACATGAAAAATTAAGAAAATATTTATATTTTTAATTTTTACATATTTCTACATAAAATAGTGGAAATATGATGAGAATATAGCTTTTTATTACTTCTAAATAAAATATTAGAAATCTTTTTACATATTTCTAAATAACGCATAGAAATAAGATGAAAATGTATCTTTTTACATATTTGCAAAAATAAGTTGAAATCAGATGAAAATGTAGCCTTTGAACATATTTCCAAGTATATTTTTTTATTAAAAATCCGATAAAAATATACTTGTAACAACGTAACTTTTCACCATACTTTTAAATATAAATGTAAAGATCTAATTGTTTACATTTCTAAAAATAAAAGTAAAATTCAGAAGAAAATGAAGTTTTCTTTCATATTTCTAAATAAAAAAGTAGAAGAAAATTGAACTCTAAAGACAATGAAGCTTCTTTTGATATTTCAAAATAAAAAAGTAAATTCTGACGAAAATATAGAATTTTTATTATTATTGTTTATTAATATTTCTAAATAAAATGTAGAGATATGAAGAAAATGAAGCATTTTTACTATTTCTGAATAATAAAGAAAATTATAAAGAAAATGAAGGTTTTTATTATTGCAAAATAAAAATGTAGGGATATGAAGAAAATAAAGGATTTTTACTATTTCTGAATAATAATTAAAATTATAAAGAAAATGTAGGTTTTTATTATTTCAAAATAAAAATGTAGGGATATGAAGAAAATAAAGAATTTTTACTATTTCTGAATAATAATTAAAATTATAAAGAAAATGTAGGTTTTTATTATTTCAAAATAAAAATGTAGGGATATGAAGAAAATAAAGCATTTTTACTATTTCTGAATAATAATTAAAATTATAAAGAAAATGTAGGTTTTTATTATTTCAAAATAAAAATGTAGGGATATGAAGAAAATGAAGCATTTTTACTATTTCTGAATAATAATTAAAATTATAAAGAAAATGAAGGTTTTTATTATTTCAAAATATAAATGTAGGGATATGAAGAAAATGAAGAATTTTTACTATTTCTGAATAATAATTAAAATTATAAAGAAAATGTAGGTTTTTATTATTTCAAAATAAAAATGTAGGGATATGAAGAAAATAAAGCATTTTTACTATTTCTGAATAATAATTAAAGTTATAAAGAAAATGTAGGTTTTTATTATTTCAAAATAAAAATGTAGGGATATGAAGAAAATAAAGCATTTTTACTATTTCTGAATAATAATTAAAATTATAAAGAAAATGTAGGTTTTTATTATTTCAAAATAAAAATGTAGGGATATGAAGAAAATAAAGCATTTTTACTATTTCTGAATAATAATTAAAATTATAAAGAAAATGAAGGTTTTTATTATTTCAAAATAAAAATGTAGGGATATGAAGAAAATGAAGCATTTTTACTATTTCTGAATAATAATTAAAATTATAAAGAAAATGTAGGTTTTTATTATTTCAAAATAAAAATGTAGGGATATGAAGAAAATGAAGCATTTTTACTATTTCTGAATAATAATTAAAATTATAAAGAAAATGAAGGTTTTTATTATTTCAAAATATAAATGTAGGGATATGAAGAAAATGAAGAATTTTTACTATTTCTGAATAATAATTAAAATTATAAAGAAAATGTAGGTTTTTATTATTTCAAAATAAAAATGTAGGGATATGAAGAAAATGAAGCATTTTTATTATTTCTGAATAATAATTAAAATTATAAAGAAAATGTAGGTTTTTATTATTTCAAAATAAAAATGTAGGGATATGAAGAAAATGAAGCATTTTTACTATTTCTGAATAATAATTAAAATTATAAAGAAAATGTAGGTTTTTATTATTTCAAAATAAAAATGTAGGGATATGAAGAAAATAAAGCATTTTTACTATTTCTGAATAATAATTAAAATTATAAAGAAAATGTAGGTTTTTATTATTTCAAAATAAGAATGTAGGGATATGAAGAAAATGAAGCATTTTTACTATTTCTGAATAATAATTAAAATTATAAAGAAAATGTACGTTTTTATTATTTCAAACTAAAAATGTAGGGATATGAAGAAAATAGAGCATTTTTACTATTTCTGAATAATAATTCAAATTATAAAGAAAATGAAGGTTTTTATTATTTCAAAATATAAATGTAGGGATATGAAGAAAATGAAGAATTTTTACTATTTCTGAATAATAATTAAAATTATAAAGAAAATGTAGGTTTTTATTATTTCAAAATAAAAATGTAGGGATATGAAGAAAATGAAGCATTTTTATTATTTCTGAATAAAAATTAAAATTATAAAGAAAATGTAGGTTTTTATTATTTCAAAATAAAAATGTAGGGATATGAAGAAAATAAAGCATTTTTACTATTTCTGAATAATAATTAAAATTATAAAGAAAATGTAGGTTTTTATTATTTCAAAATAAAAATGTAGGGATATGAAGAAAATGAAGCATTTTTACTATTTCTGAATAATAATTAAAATTATAAAGAAAATGTAGGTTTTTATTATTTCAAACTAAAAATGTAGGGATATGAAGAAAATGAAGCATTTTTACTATTTCTGAATAATAATTAAAATGATAAAGAAAATGTAGGTTTTTATTATTTCAAAATAAAAATGTAGGGATATGAAGAAAATAAAGCATTTTTACTATTTCTGAATAATAATTAAAATTATAAACAAAATGTACGTTTTTATTATTTCAAAATAAAAAATGTAGGGATATGAAGAAAATGAAGCATTTTTAATATTTCTGAATAATAATTCAAATTATAAAGAAAATGAAGGTTTTTATTATTTCAAAATAAAAATGTAGGGATATGAAGAAAATAAAGCATTTTTACTATTTCTGAATAATAATTAAAATTATAAAGAAAATGTACGTTTTTATTATTTCAAAAAAAAATGTAGGGATATGAAGAAAATGAAGTATTTTTACTATTTCTGAATAATAATTAAAATTATAAAGAAAATGTACGTTTTTATTATTTCAAAATAAAAATGTAGGGATATGAAGAAAATAAAGCATTTTTACTATTTCTGAATAATAATTAAAATTATAAAGAAAATGTACGTTTTTATTATTTCAAAATAAAAATGTAGGGATATGAAGAAAATGAAGCATTTTTACTATTTCTGAATAATAATTAAAATTATAAAGAAAATGTAGGTTTTTATTATTTCAAACTAAAAATGTAGGGATATGAAGAAAATAAAGCATTTTTACTATTTCTGAATAATAATTAAAATTATAAAGAAAATGTAGGTTTTTATTATTTCAAAATAAAAATGTAGGGATATGAAGAAAATAAAGCATTTTTACTATTTCTGAATAATAATTAAAATTATAAAGAAAATGTAGGTTTTTATTATTTCAAAATAAAATGTAGAGATATGAAGAAAATGAAGCATTTTTACTATTTCTGAATAATAAATAAAATTATAAAGAAAATGTAGGTTTTTATTATTTCTAAATAAAAATCTAGGGATATGAAGAAAATAAAGCATTTTTACTATTTCTGAATAATAATTAAAATTATAAAGAAAATGTAGGTTTTTATTATTTCAAAATAAAATGTAGAGGTATGAAGAAAATGAAGCATTTTTACTATTTCTGAATAATAATTAAAATTATAATTAAAATTATAAAGAAAATGTAGGTTTTTATTATTTCAAAATAAAAATGTAGGGATATGAGGGAAAATAAAGCATTTTTACTATTTCTGAATAATAATTAAAATTATAAAGAAAATGTAGGTTTTTATAATTTCAAAATAAAATTGTAGAAATATGAAGTAAATGAAGCATTTTTACTATTTCTGAATAATAAATAAAATTATAAATAAAATTTAGGTTTTTATTATTTCAAAATAAAAATGTAGGGATATGAAGAAAATGAAGAATTTTTACCATTTCTGAATAATAATTAAAATTATAATTAAAATTATAAAGAAAATGTAGTTTTTTTATTTCAAAATAAAATGTAGAAATATGAAGAAAATGAAGCATTTTTACTATTTCTGAATAATAAATAAAATTATAAAGAAAATGTAGGTTTTTATTATTTCAAAATAAAAATGTAGAAATATGAAGAAAATGAAGCATTTTTACTATTTCTGAATAATGAATAAAATTATAAAGAAAATGTAGGTTTTTATTATTTCAAAATAAAAATGTAGGGATATGAAGAAAATGAAGCATTTTTACTATTTCTGAATAATAATTAAAATTATAAAGAAAATGTAGGTTTTTATTATTTCAAAATAAAAATGTAGGGATATGAAGAAAATAAAGCATTTTTACTATTTCTGAATAATAATTAAAATTATAAAGAAAATGTAGGTTTTTATTATTTCAAAATAAAAATGTAGGGATATGAAGAAAATGAAGCATTTTTACTATTTCTGAATAATAATTAAAATTATAAAGAAAATGTAGGTTTTTATTATTTCAAAATAAAAATGTAGGGATATGAAGAAAATAAAGCATTTTTACTATTTCTGAATAATAATTAAAATTATAAAGAAAATGTAGGTTTTTATTATTTCAAAATAAAAATATAGGGATATGAAGAAAATGAAGCATTTTTACTATTTCTGAATAATAAATAAAATTATAAAGAAAATGTAGGTTTTTATTATTTCGAAATAAAAATGTAGGGATATGAAGAAAATAAAGCATTTTTACTATTTCTGAATAATAAATAAAATTATAAAGAAAATGTAGGTTTTTATTATTTCAAAATAAAAATGTAGGGATATGAAGAAAATAAAGCATTTTTACTATATCTGAATAATAATTAAAATTATAAAGAAAATGTAGGTTTTTATTATTTCAAAAGAAAATTGTAGAAATATGAAGAAAATGAAGCATTTTTACTATTTCTGAATAATAAATAAAATTATAAAGAAAATGTACGTTTTTATTATTTCAAAATAAAAATGTAGGGATATGAAGAAAATGAAGCATTTTTACTATTTCTGAATAATAATTAAAATTATAAAGAAAATGTAGGTTTTTATTATTTCAAAATAAAAATGTAGGGATATGAAGAAAATAAAGCATTTTTACTATTTCTGAATGATAATTAAAATTATAAAGAAAATGTAGGTTTTTATTATTTCAAAATAAAAATGTAGGGATATGAAGAAAATGAAGAATTTTTAATATTTCTGAATAATAATTAAAATTATAAAGAAAATGTAGGTTTTTATTATTTCAAAATAAAAATGTAGGGATATGAAGAAAATAAAGCATTTTTACTATTTCTGAATAATAATTGAAATTATAAAGAAAATGTACGTTTTTATTATTTCAAAATAAAATTGTAGAAATATGAAGAAAATGAAGCATTTTTACTATTTCTGAATAATAATTAAAATTATAAAGAAAATGTAGGTTTTTATTATTTCAAAATAAAAATGTAGGGATATGAAGAAAATAAAGCATTTTTACTATTTCTGAATAATAATTAATATTATAAAGAAAATGTAGGTTTTTATTATTTCAAAATAAAAATGTAGGGATATGAAGAAAATGAATCATTTTTATTATTTCTGTATAATCATTAAAATTATAAAGAAAATGTAGGTTTTTATTATTTCAAAATAAAATGTAGAGATATGAAGAAAATGAAGCATTTTTACTATTTCTGAATAATAAATAAAATTATAAAGAAAATGCAGGTTTTTATTATTTCAAAATAAAAATGTAGGGATATGAAGAAAATAAAGCATTTTTACTATTTCTGAATAATAAATAAAATTATAAAGAAAATGTAGGTTTTTATTATTTCAAAATAAAAATGTAGGGATATGAAGAAAATAAAGCATTTTTACTATTTCTGAATAATAATTAAAATTATAAAGAAAATGTAGGTTTTTATTATTTCAAAATAAAAATATAGGGATATGAAGAAAATGAAGTATTTTTACTATTTCTGAATAATAATTAAAATTATAAAGAAAATGTAGGTTTTTATTATTTCAAACTAAAAATGTAGGGATATGAAGAAAATAAAGCATTTTTATTATTTCTGAATAATAATTAAAATTATAAAGAAAATGTAGGTTTTTATTATTTCAAAATAAAAATGTAGAGATATGAAGAAAATGAAGCATTTTTATTATTTCTGAATAATCATTAAATTTATAAAGAAAATGTAGGTTTTTATTATTTCAAAATAAAATGTAGAGATATGAAAAAAATGAAGCATTTTTACTATTTCTGAATAATAAATAAAATTATAAAGAAAATGTAGGTTTTTATTATTTCAAAATAAAAATGTAGGGATATGAAGAAAATAAAGCATTTTTACTATTTCTGAATAATAAATAAAATTATAAAGAAAATGTAGGTTTTTATTATTTCAAAATAAAAATGTAGCGATATGAAGAAAATAAAGCATTTTTACTATTTCTGAATAATAATTAAAATTATAAAGAAAATGTAGGTTTTTATTATTTCAAAATAAAAATGTAGGGATATTAAGAAAATGAAGAATTTTTAATATTTCTGAATAATAATTAATATTATAAAGAAAATGTAGGTTTTTATTATTTCAAAATAAAAATGTAGGGATATGAAGAAAATAAAGCATTTTTACTATTTCTGAATAATAATTGAAATTATAAAGAAAATGTACGTTTTTATTATTTCAAAATAAAATTGTAGAAATATGAAGAAAATGAAGCATTTTTACTATTTCTGAATAATAATTAAAATTATAAAGAAAATGTAGGTTTTTATTATTTCAAAATAAAAATGTAGGGATATGAAGAAAATAAAGCATTTTTACTATTTCTGAATAATAATTAAAATTATAAAGAAAATGTAGGTTTTTATTATTTCAAAATAAAAATGTAGGGATATGAAGAAAATGAAGCATTTTTACTATTTCTGAATAATAATTAAAATTATAAAGAAAATGTAGGTTTTTATTATTTCAAACTAAAAATGTAGGGATATGAAGAAAATAAAGCATTTTTACTATTTCTGAATAATAATTAAAATTATAAAGAAAATGTAGGTTTTTATTATTTCAAAATAAAAATGTAGGGATATGAAGAAAATAAAGCATTTTTACTATTTCTGAATGATAATTAAAATTATAAAGAAAATGTAGGTTTTTATTATTTCAAAATAAAAATGTAGGGATATGAAGAAAATGAAGAATTTTTAATATTTCTGAATAATAATTAAAATTATAAAGAAAATGTAGGTTTTTATTATTTCAAAATAAAAATGTAGGGATATGAAGAAAATAAAGCATTTTTACTATTTCTGAATAATAATTGAAATTATAAAGAAAATGTACGTTTTTATTATTTCAAAATAAAATTGTAGAAATATGAAGAAAATGAAGCATTTTTACTATTTCTGAATAATAATTAAAATTATAAAGAAAATGTAGGTTTTTATTATTTCAAAATAAAAATGTAGGGATATGAAGAAAATAAAGCATTTTTACTATTTCTGAATAATAATTAATATTATAAAGAAAATGTAGGTTTTTATTATTTCAAAATAAAAATGTAGGGATATGAAGAAAATGAATCATTTTTATTATTTCTGTATAATCATTAAAATTATAAAGAAAATGTAGGTTTTTATTATTTCAAAATAAAATGTAGAGATATGAAGAAAATGAAGCATTTTTACTATTTCTGAATAATAAATAAAATTATAAAGAAAATGCAGGTTTTTATTATTTCAAAATAAAAATGTAGGGATATGAAGAAAATAAAGCATTTTTACTATTTCTGAATAATAAATAAAATTATAAAGAAAATGTAGGTTTTTATTATTTCAAAATAAAAATGTAGGGATATGAAGAAAATAAAGCATTTTTACTATTTCTGAATAATAATTAAAATTATAAAGAAAATGTAGGTTTTTATTATTTCAAAATAAAAATATAGGGATATGAAGAAAATGAAGTATTTTTACTATTTCTGAATAATAATTAAAATTATAAAGAAAATGTAGGTTTTTATTATTTCAAACTAAAAATGTAGGGATATGAAGAAAATAAAGCATTTTTATTATTTCTGAATAATAATTAAAATTATAAAGAAAATGTAGGTTTTTATTATTTCAAAATAAAAATGTAGGGATATGAAGAAAATGAAGCATTTTTATTATTTCTGAATAATCATTAAATTTATAAAGAAAATGTAGGTTTTTATTATTTCAAAATAAAATGTAGAGATATGAAAAAAATGAAGCATTTTTACTATTTCTGAATAATAAATAAAATTATAAAGAAAATGTAGGTTTTTATTATTTCAAAATAAAAATGTAGGGATATGAAGAAAATAAAGCATTTTTACTATTTCTGAAAAATAAATAAAATTATAAAGAAAATGTAGGTTTTTATTATTTCAAAATAAAAATGTAGCGATATGAAGAAAATAAAGCATTTTTACTATTTCTGAATAATAATTAAAATTATAAAGAAAATGTAGGTTTTTATTATTTCAAAATAAAAATGTAGGGATATGAAGAAAATGAAGAATTTTTAATATTTCTGAATAATAATTAATATTATAAAGAAAATGTAGGTTTTTATTATTTCAAAATAAAAATGTAGGGATATGAAGAAAATAAAGCATTTTTACTATTTCTGAATAATAATTGAAATTATAAAGAAAATGTACGTTTTTATTATTTCAAAATAAAATTGTAGAAATATGAAGAAAATGAAGCATTTTTACTATTTCTGAATAATAATTAAAATTATAAAGAAAATGTAGGTTTTTATTATTTCAAAATAAAAATGTAGGGATATGAAGAAAATAAAGCATTTTTACTATTTCTGAATAATAATTAAAATTATAAAGAAAATGTAGGTTTTTATTATTTCAAAATAAAAATGTAGGGATATGAAGAAAATGAAGCATTTTTACTATTTCTGAATAATAATTAAAATTATAAAGAAAATGTAGGTTTTTATTATTTCAAACTAAAAATGTAGGGATATGAAGAAAATAAAGCATTTTTACTATTTCTGAATAATAATTAAAATTATAAAGAAAATGTAGGTTTTTATTATTTCAAAATAAAAATGTAGGGATATGAAGAAAATAAAGCATTTTTATTATTTCTGTATAATCATTAAAATTATAAAGAAAATGTAGGTTTTTATTATTTCAAAATAAAATGTAGAGATATGAAGAAAATGAAGCATTTTTACTATTTCTGAATAATAAATAAAATTATAAAGAAAATGCAGGTTTTTATTATTTCAAAATAAAAATGTAGGGATATGAAGAAAATAAAGCATTTTTACTATTTCTGAATAATAAATAAAATTATAAAGAAAATGTAGGTTTTTATTATTTCAAAATAAAAATGTAGGGATATGAAGAAAATAAAGCATTTTTACTATTTCTGAATAATAATTAAAATTATAAAGAAAATGTAGGTTTTTATTATTTCAAAATAAAATGTAGAGATATGAAGAAAATGAAGCATTTTTACTATTTCTGAATAATAAATAAAATTATAAAGAAAATGTAGGTTTTTATTATTTCTAAATAAAAATCTAGGGATATGAAGAAAATAAAGCATTTTTACTATTTCTGAATAATAATTAAAATTATAAAGAAAATGTAGGTTTTTATTATTTCAAAATAAAATGTAGAGGTATGAAGAAAATGAAGCATTTTTACTATTTCTGAATAATAATTAAAATTATAATTACAATTATAAAGAAAATGTAGGTTTTTATTATTTCAAAATAAAAATGTAGGGATATGAAGAAAATAAAGCATTTTTACTATTTCTGAATAATAATTAAAATTATAAAGAAAATGTCGGTTTTTATTATTTCAAAATAAAATTGTAGAAATATGAAGAAAATGAAGCATTTTTACTATTTCTGAATAATAAATAAAATTATAAATAAAATTTAGGTTTTTATTATTTCAAAATAAAATGTAGAGGTGTGAAGAAAATGAAGCATTTTTACTATTTCTGAATAATAATTAAAATTATAAAAAAAATTTAGGTTTTTATTATTTCAAAATAAAAATGTAGAGATATGAAGAAAATGAAGAATTTTTACTATTTCTGAATAATAATTAAAATTATAAAGAAAATGTACGTTTTTATTATTTCAAAATAAAAATGTATGGATATGAAGAAAATAAAGCATTTTTACTATTTCTGAATAATAATTAAAATTATAAAGAAAATGTAGGTTTTTATTATTTCAAAATAAAATGTAGAGGTATGAAGAAAATAAAGCATTTTTACTATTTCTGAATAATAATTAAAATTATAAAGAAAATTTAGGTTTTTATTATTTCAAAATAAAAATGTAGAGATATGAAGAAAATGAAGAATTTTTACTATTTCTGAATAATAATTAAAATTATAAAGAAAATGTACGTTTTTATTATTTCAAAATAAAAATGTATGGATATGAAGAAATTAAAGCATTTTTACTATTTCTGAATAATAATTAAAATTATAAAGAAAATGTAGGTTTTTATTATTTCAAAATAAAATGTAGAGGTATGAAGAAAATGAAGCATTTTTACTATTTCTGAATAATAATTAAAATTATAAAGAAAATGTAGGTTTTTATTATTTCAAAATAAAATGTAGAGATATGAAGAAAATGAAGCATTTTTACTATTTCTGAATAATAATTAAAATTATGAAGAAAATGTAGGTTTTTATTATTTCAAAATAAAAATGTAGGCATATGAAGAAACTAGAGCAATTTTATGTTTCTAAATGGGAAATTATAAATCTGAAGAAAATGAAGATTTTTAAATATTTCCAAATAACAATTAGAAATCTGAAGAAAATGTATGTTTTTACTTATTTTTAAATAAAAAAGTAGAAATTTGAAGAGAATGTACTTTTTTTTTTATTTGTAAATAAAAAACTAGACATCTGAAGAAAATTTGTCTTTCTTTATACAGCTAAATATAATGTAGAACCGAAAGAAAATTTAATGTTTCTCTCAACAGAAATGTAGCTCTTCTCTTCTCTTGTATTTTTAAGTATAAAGAAATAAGAAATTTGAATAAATATTATATTTTTCCATAATTCTAAATGAAAAAGTGGAAATCTGAAAAAATGTAGCTTATTTTGATATTTCTAAATTGAAATGTAGAAATCTGAAGAAAATGAATAATTTCTTATATTTTAAATAAAAGTAGAAATCTAAAGATAATGTAGCTTTTGATATTTCTAAATAAAATTCTGGTGAAAATGTACCTTTTTATTATTTGTAAATAAAAATGTATTTTTTTTCATATTTTTAAATAAAAAGTGAAAAGTTGCAGAAATAATAGCCTTTTTCTTATATTTCTAAATAAAAAGTAGAAATCTAAATATAATTTAACTTTTTTATATTTCTAAATAATTAGTGAAGAAAATACTACATTTTTATATTTCCAAATAAGACGTAGAAATCGTAACAAAATGTGACTTCTTTTCATATTTTTAAATAAAAACATTGATTTCAGAAATGAAATTTATTTAGAAACATGTAAAAGTGCTATATTTTCTGCATATTTCTACATTTTTTAGAGATATGAATAAAGAGAAATGTTCTTTTGAATTCTATTTTTATTGTTTAGAAATATGAAAAACATAAATTTTCCTCAGGATTCTGTTTTTATGTAAAAATATTAAAACAGCTATATTTCCTTCAGATTTCTACTTTTATATTTAGAAATATGAAAAAAACTACATTTTCTTTAGATTCCCACTTTTTTTACAGAAAATGTTTTTTAAAAAACCTTCAGATTTGTAATTTTTTATTTAGAAATATGAAAAATACTAAATTTTTATCAGACTTTTACATCTTAGTTAGAAAAAATTTCTTCAGATTTCTTTATTTCGAAATTTTGGAAATGCTACATTTTTCTTCAGATTTCTACTTATTCATATAAATAATAAAAACGTTACTTTTCAGATTTCTACGCAATTATTTAGAAATATGAGAAAAGCTGAATGTAGGATTCTGAAGAAAATTGAGCTTTTCTTTATATTTCTAAATAGAAATCTAGAAATCTAAAAATCTAGAAATCTAGAAATCTAAAAATAATGTAATGTAAATATTTTAAAATAAAAAAAATAGATACCTGAAGAAAATGTAGCTTTTTTCATATTTTTAAATAAAAAGTTGAATTTTGGAGAAAATTGAATTTTTTTTTACATAATTCTAAATAAAAAAGTAGGAATCTGAAAAAAATGTTGCTTTTTATATTCATCCATTCAAATATAAATTCTTTAACCAAAACAACTCATTTACACAACACAGTCTTACATAAATACCACAATGCCACATTTGCTCTAGGAATTCCTACCTAATTTCATATGTAAATTCCTTGTGCATGGGGGTGACTTGATCAGCTCATTAACATATTAATATTCTTTTTTTTTTTACTTGAACTTGCATTATAAAATAAGAATAATCAGAAAGCCATTTTAACAGAAATAATTAAATAACAATATTAAATAACCTAATTAGGAGATAAATGTTTTTTAATTAACATATTGAATATTCTTAAAATTGAGTTCACATTTAATTTTTTCTCCCCACTTCTATTAGCATTATTCAAATACAATTATAAGATTTTAGTCTATTTTTACCTACTTGAATAAATCTTTTGAGCAGAAGGAATTTGTTGTTTTTAACCAGTGCAATTGTATTAACATTGCAATCTATACTTTGTTAATCAAATTTTTGCTTGAAAGTAAGTATCTGAATTTATTCAGGAAGCAACAAATTGATTCTACTTATTTGTAATTTTATCTCTAAAATCTCATAATAAAATTGTTTTGGCAGCACACGTTTTATTCATTTAAATGATAGAAAATGGATTTTTGCAAATCAAATTGGAAAAGAGTTTTAAAACCTTAAAAAACTCTGTCCTGACTAATTTAAAAATAAATAAACTTATTATTCCATAAAGATGAGTAGTTCACTTGTGATTAATGTAAATATTATATATTTTTCCTGAGGTAGAAAATCCTGTTTATGAGCAAGATAATTTGTCAAGGAAAAGCTAAATAACATTTTCTATCTGCATTAAACACACACACACACACACACACACACACACACACACACACACACCCTATTAAACTTACTATTAACAACGTTTATTTTTCGATATCTATGTACCGACACCCTATATTTTGAATTTATACCCCAATGCTATATTATATTTATAAAAATCTCCAACTTTCAATCCACACACAATGTAGTGTTGCTCCCATGAGATCCATAAATTAAAAAAAAAAACAACCATATTGAACAGTTCATAACATTTTGTAACTGATGAATAGGAAAACCATCGTATTGCAAATATAGGTAGATGTGTAATTATTTGTTGAGCACTGTTTTGTCTACACCATTGATTAAATAAATAGTTATTTGCTCACCTATATATGTACAATACATAATCACTCACATATTTGATAGATCATATCTCGTTATTTGGATCATTTATATATATATATATATATATATATATATATATATATAGAGAGAGAGAGAGAGAGAGGACAGTGGAGTAGTGGATAGCCACCTGGATTGAGGAATCAGAGAGCTGAGTTAAATCCATTACATTCACTTATGTGCTAATACCCTTGGGAAAGGTATTAATCCTCCTCTTCTCCCTTCAGCTATGGAGGGAGAAGAAGAGGATTAAGTCTGTTCTGATATATATATATATATATATATATATATATATATATATATATATATATATATATATATATATATATTAGAACAGTTCAATAGCCTTGGACAAATTCTGAATTCAAAATCTGTGGAGGGTTGTTTGGATTCAGCCCTTCAAAAAGTCTGATTTGTTCTGCATATAGCCTTCACCACTATAATAAATTCATATGGTGTCTGGGCAGATGGTTCCTAGGAACTGAGCTGCTTGACCCCTATATATATATATATATATATATATATACACACACACACACACACATATATACACTCTCTAACACACACACACATATATACACTCTCTAACACACACACATGCACTCACTCACTCACACATATATATACAAATACACGGAAGAAGATTTCGGTGGTAATTTGCACCGCCAAACACCGATTCGTATGCTGTAAGAACAATGGAAAAGTAGAGAATAGCTCACCTATTGTCATCGAAATCTTCAGGGTAAAGTTGCTTATTTATTTTTTCATATTTTCAAACTTTATTTCGTATTCAATATCCATCGATTCACAAGATTAATTAAATATATAATTTTGCTTTATTTTTGTCCTAATATTAACAAATTTCTTTATGACTAGCGTAGCTGTTCAACCAATCTTAAACTGAATTTTTCAATATTGACATCCTACCTAATATTTACAATAAGGATAAAGACGAAAAATAAATTTTGATATAATTTTATTAAGTTTGATCTAAATACACTGAATTTATATTCGTCATTTAAAAAATACATATTTCATTTCATTCATTGGTAACTTTTAATCGGTATTTTCCAATTTTAGACAACATTAGTTACTTTTTATTTTCGATTCATAGATTTCATTTTTATTTTCTTTTGTAATTTTTTAATCGGTAGTATTAAAATTTAACATTGATTTATATTTTAATTGTTAAAACGCGATCGTCATTTTCTGTTTAAAAATTCATATGCATTAGCATGCATTACGATCAGAAGTACTCTCTTGCTGAATAAACCACCATCATAATTAGATGAAAAACTTACATACAATACAAAAACTGACGGATATATAGTTTGTTTAAATGATGACAAATTGTCAAAAATGCGTGATCAATTAATTTAACAAAATATTTAAAAAGACAGATGTTTGAAATTCCCTGCTACTAAACTAGAGAGAGACATATGATGAATTGAGACACACACACACACACAAAATAGCCATCGCTCACAAACAAGTCTTTTATTATAAAAAAAAAAAAAAATTCCTTCTGTGTTTTTCTTTGCCTTGTATCTTGTGAATAAGTTAACTCTGTAGCATTTTCATATGCTAATAAAATAGCGTTAAGTAAATAGGAAAAAAAAGATTGACGACAGTGCGCTTTTAAGTGGACTAGAGACAAGTTACCTGTCGAAAGAAAGGGACACTTTTTTTTTAAGCTCTCTGTCAAATTGTTATTTTTATTGTCCTTTTAAATGCCACTAATGAAATTTCAAGAATATCTTTTAAAACGATAAACAAGGTCAATGAAAAAAAAAAATTAATTTTTTCTTAATAATGCTTAACTTTTTTTTTTCTGATTCTATTGAGTATTGTTTTATTTGGCTTAACCGTGTGAAATATTCTGCATAATGACTCCCGATCTTAACAGCAGCAATCACATCACACCACACTTTAATTTAAATCTACAACAAAAAGAACCTTTTTCATTGAAAGATAGAATTTAAGTTCAATAGAATGATGTTTTGAAGGTTTTATCGAAAAGAATAATAATAGCAAACAACATTGTTTTTTGTTTGATAGATCTGGAAATTAAGGATCAAAGCCAGGAAATAAGTAAGTGTATATTCTTGATGTTATTATTGCTAAGTTTTAAATAATTGTATTCATTTTAAGTAAATTTTAAGGATTATATCATAATCTAAAACTAAGTCTTTTTAACCCAATTCTCTATATTGGCTTCATGTTGTTGTCTGTTAGTTTTTATTTTTATATTTTTAATTCTCCCACAAATTTCATCCAATCATCATAAAACTTGTTTTAGTAGAACTGACTTCCTTATGTTCTAATGCTATGTTTTACCATAATTATTCTGATACTTTAAAAATTTGTTTTTGGTCCCTGTGGATAAAAACTGGGCAAAATTATTCGCAATGAAAGTAGACTTTTTATGAGCAAAAAGTTTTAAGAAGAGGAAAAATCTAAGTTTTTTCTTTTTTTATACACGAGTTGTAGTTGAAAATTTGAAACTTAAAACTCTTTATTTTTATTTTTATTTTTTTGTGAATGAAAGGAGGATAACTACATTAGTATTTTTTAAAATTTTGTTTTGATTTAAAATATTACATTTGCATTGTTACTGTTACTGAAACTTTTTTTTTTTAAAAGAAAATGTTTCTGTTAGAATGGATTTGGTTTATATACTTATTCATTTTTTTAAACTGATGTTCACCCAATACAAGGTCCAAGAGCCACTCAAGGTAGAGTGTTATTGTGTGGTGTTGTATTAGCATAAGAAAGAGCAAGAAGTTAAGTTTTTGGGCCTTTGCAGAAAAGATAACAGCTAACTCTAGATTTGAAATGTTCAATATTTAATTAATAATATTTTCAAGTTCAGTTTGTGATATTAGTAGAAGTATAGTGTGGAGGTAAACTTTAGAAGGCCCCATAAACCCAATTCAAATGGGAAATAAGGGATAAACCATCTACTCTTGTCCAAAAGACCTGGAAGGAGTGTGAACCAGACAACAGGCAAACCTATCTACTCTTAATCTTTTACTTGGTTTTTTTAATTTCTCCTCTTCACTTTCTTGTGCAAAATAATTATAGAAAAATTTACTACTATGAATATTGGTAATTATAATAAAAATATCAAGATACACAATGATCTGTTTCAAAATGATTCAAACAAATATTCTTTCTTCCTCTTTCATTAACTTAATTCTTTTTCTTTTCATCTTTCCTAATTCTATTTTTAATATTTCCAGCCATGCTTTGTGCTAGCTTACTTGTTGGATAGTCAGTATAAATTGACAGCACAGTTCAGGTTTTATTAGAACTGAATGGTAAGACAACCCATGCATATGATTTGACTCTAGTTGTGAAGGATTGTTTGGAAGAAATATAAACAGAGGTCTGGTGCACAGTGTTACCTTGAAGTTCCCAAACAGACCTACTCAAGTTTGAATTCAGAGTTTTCCTTCTAGACTCGTTGCCAACCAAGGCCAGAGAGCCCGGTTTGCCCTCCTAAGGGAGAGATTGAGTTTATACCTTCCCCCTTTCTCAAGAAGGTTTTTGTTAGATTGAATGTAAGGAACTTGGCTGGAATTTGGACTCACCTTGCCAATTTCTCTTTCTGAACCACTAACAGCTACACTACTAACACACCTGGTCTTATGTGTGTATGTTGGTGCGAGACAAACTAATTTTTTCTTTTCTCAACAATTTTGTTGTAAGAATTTCAGTATTATTAAAGAACATTGCAAAAGATCATGTCAAATAATAAAGCTGAACTTATGATAAAAAAATCTATGTATTTCAGAATTTAGTGAACCCAATTATTATTAAATAATTAAAAAAATATTATGATAAAAAAATGATTATTAAATATTTAAAAAAAATTTAAATTATAAGAAAGCATTTGCTTTCCTTAAAACCCCATCTCTCCCTCTCTCTCTCTCTTTCTTTTAATGAGACTACAACTCTAATATAAAAAAGAGGAAGAAGAAAAGACTGAACAACTGCTGGTCCATGGTCTAGTTATTGTGACTAGAATACTAGTAAAATAAGAGAGTCTCACTGCATAACTTTTGCTATAAAAAGAAAAAGAATTCTGGAAAATAAAAGAATTTTGGCCAATCAAAAGAAACCAAGCTTCATGCCAAGTAGTCTGGAGACTTTTTAAAGTGTATATAAAGAAACATCTAACAGACAGCAGTAGAGAGGAGTCAGCTGGAGAAACCAGCTAAGCATGTTACATGAAGAAACTAAGTGGTCATATGCTTAAGACATTTTTCTGTCCTTCGTGAGGGCTGATAAAACACAGTATTTGGTGTCTTCCAAAGTAAACACACTGCCAACTACTACCAAAGTCTGACTCATAAAGTATCAACTACCCAGCTGTATGAAATTTTGCTAACACAAATTACAAAGGACTTGCTCTAATCAAAGTCGAATAAACATATATTATTTCTTTATACCTTTGATTCTGTTCATTTATTCTAAAGTTTCTGAGAAATATTGCTAAAACCCACTGACACTTCTTCACAAGCTCATATAGAATGCAGCACAATATCGTTAATAATAATTATTCATGGTGATTATTTTGGTTTGTTTTCACAATAATCATAACCTGTCTATATTTCTGAGATGTAATCATTTACACTACATCAGTTATCAGTATGACTTATCTCCCTTTTAACTCAACTCTCCAAGTTATTTTTTATTCACCTCTGCTGTAGTCAGGTACTGAACTTGTAACTCTTTGGGTTAAGTCACTGGATTCAACGAACCCTTCTATCCACTGGGCCTGATACACATGGCATATGGAACTATAACAATCTACCCAGGTGGATGAAATAAAAGAATCTGTTTCAAATTCTATTTGAAGAAGGTTGGAGTGTACAACAGCCAAAATATAAAATATGGCAATGAAGATGAAGACATCAGTCTGGACTATGTAAATAGTGTAAATAAGCAAAACCTATTCAAAAATAAAATTATAGAATTACATATGCCTTATATAGTATAAATTTATTTTAGTTATTTACTAAGCTCTGTTTAGTTTGACACAAAGCCATGGAGAACCTGGAAGGATTGAAAAACCTACAACTAGTGAATTGGGCTTCAAGATATGTTTGCTGTCATATTAGATTAATACTTAATATTGTTCGAGAAATAGAGAACTTTTTTTCTTAATTTTTTCTTGTGTTGGATTTATAATGTGTTTGAAACACAATAAAGCATATATATATATAGATATATATATATATATATATATAGGTAACTATATGCGTCTTGAAAAACCTTCGAATTTTTGATTTGCCAATAATCAAATCAATCTCGAAGGAAAAAAGGTTTTAAAAAAAGAAAGAGCTAGAAACATGAAAGTCTGTCGAAAAAAAATCGCACAGATACAGGTTTAAAGCCCAAAGAAAGAACCCCGACACGAGTAAACAACTAACTAAAAAGAGCTCAATACAACCGTAGAGCAGACCTAGATAAACCTAGTGACCCAGACAAACCTACCCAGGTTTCACCTAAGCTGAGGACATTACATTATTCGGACTATTGTCCTCATCTTTGTTGTCCTCAAGGACACATGGCACAGTGGATAAAGGCGTTGGTTAGATCCAGTGACAAACCCAAAGAGTGTGAGTTCAATACCTGGTTAAGGCAGTGGAGAACTTTCAGAGGGAAATTTGCAGGAGATAACTGATAACTGACATCCATCAAACATGGCACGTGGAACTAGAACAGTCTACCCCAGGGATCGAAATAAAGGGTTCAGTTTGAAATTCCAACCACCTGAAGAAGGCCGAAACGTTGTGACAAATATGGCGACAAAGATGAGGACAATGGTCCACATAATGTAAATACTGTACATAATACCTCATCTCAGAAATATAGATAGACTCATTTATGTGGATGTTATCAAGTTGGCTTAAATTGAATATTAAAGCTTTTTTTTTATTGTATTACATATTTTCATGTTACAGTTATACAAACTTATATGTAATTTTTTTCTTTTCTTTTCTTTTCAGGTGAACTACTTAGTATGACAAAAACCTCAACTCACAAAGACATTTTTAATTTTCTTCATCTGCTGAATATACATATGCTGTAACTCCTTTTCTAATAAAAGGTGACACTTTTACGTATATCTTGGAAATTAATCCATGCTGTTTGTCCAACCACATGGTGAACATTCACTGTTCAAACTAACTTAATTAAAAGCAATGTATAATAAGAAAAAGTACACCAGGAAAAAGTCTTCATATATAGTACTCTTGATAACACTTACGAGTCATTTACTGTGACCTCTGTCCTCTACATCAAAACAACATTTTGTTTTCTGATGAGTGAAACTGTTCTCATTTTCTTTATTGGTAACTAATAATATATTTGAAAAAAAACAAAAAAACAATTACTACTGTTTACAAAATTTGAATACAGAAAAAGAAATTTGAAGATTTTATAATCCCATAATGTACACAACAGAACGGCTTTACATTTGTGACATTTGTCAGCAGGTTTTTTCGAAAAGCTCCCAGTTAGATGTTCATATGAGGACACATGATACTGAGAAGCAGTATACAACAAGGTCACATGGTACTACCTCCTCCTCTTCCTCCTCTTCTCATCGACAATACACTTCTTCTGACTCACCCTCCAACTCTACTCTTGCCGCAGTTGAGCAATTGCAAAATGTCCATGACCAGGAAGAAGGGTTTTCCCTTAATGGCATTTTTAATCCCATCAGTAGCAGCAATGACGACAGTCTTGGACAGAAATCTCCTCCATCACCCTCATCTTCTTCTTCACCATCATCAATTGCTACTCAGTCAGGAGGTACTGATATAAAGTCAGGTCAGGTGGTAGATGATCCGTCCAGGTTTGGCTCTGACTACAAAGGTCATACTGATGAAGTAGAGGAAAAGCCACAGCACATCTGTCCATTTTGTCAAGAGAGTTTCCCACTTGTCTCTCTGTTGCAATACCATGTGGATGAAAGACATGCCGAGAATGAAGAGAGACAACCGGCACCCCCACCTTCACCAAAAAACAAGTCGCACATCTGTGAAATTTGCCACAAGCACTTTTCTGACAGTGTGTTGCTACAACGCCACATGCATTCCCACACTGCTGAACGTCCACACCAATGCAATCTCTGTCCTAAAGCATTTCTAACCAGCACCCACCTGAAGCGACATATGTGGACACATACCGACAAACGGCCATATGCATGCTTTATCTGTGGCAAGGCCTTTGTAGACAGTTCCCACCTGAAGCGCCATGCCTGGTCCCATAGTAACGAGAAACCTTTCAAATGTGAAGTCTGCTCAAAACAGTTCACTGACCGATCACACCTCAGGAGACACCTTCGTGTACACTCAAATGAAAAGCCGTTTACCTGTGACTCCTGTTCTAAGTGTTTTGCAGACAGCTCCCACCTGAAGCGACATGCCCAGACTCACATGGCTAATAAACCGTATAAGTGTTTCCTGTGTCCTAAATCATTTCCAGATAGTTCTCATTTAAAGAGGCATGCTCAAACACATGCCAAGCAGAAGTTGTTTTCATGTTTTGATTGTGGAAAGAGCTTTACGGACAATGCACAGCTCAAAAAGCATGTCCAGGTCCATTCTGATCAAAAGCCATTTAAATGTGAAAAATGCCCGAAGTCCTTTGTGGACAGTTCACACCTGAAACGCCATGTTCAGACACACTCAGATCATAAACCTTTCAGTTGCTTTGTCTGCGGCAAGTCTTTCAGTGACAACTCTCACCTGAAGAGACACATTCGTATCCATTCCAATGAACGCCCATTCAAATGTTCAACCTGTGGCAAGGGTTTCACAGACAGCTCCCACTTGAAACGACATGATCGTACACACTCAGATAACAAGAGGCCATTCAGCTGTGATATTTGTGGCAAGTTCTTTTCAGACATGTCGCATGTGAAAAGACACCAGTACACACACACAAATCACCGTCCATACAAGTGTCCTGTGTGTGAAAAGACCTTCTCTACCTCAACCCATCTGAAACGTCATCAGTTCATCCATTCAGACAACAAGCCATATGTATGTGATGTGTGCAACAAACAGTTTACAGACAGTTCTCACTTGAAGCGGCACTCGCGTACTCACACCAACGAACAACCCTATACCTGCAACATCTGTGAGAAGGCATTCACGACAAGTTCTCAACTGAAGAAGCACACCCACATCCATACTAATCAGATTTTATTCAATATGAGTTATCTACTCACTAATGACATGGTTGGAGTTTCATAATCATTTTCAATTAAGATGTGAGCATTTATGATGATGGATCAAAAAGTTCAAGACCTTGTGAAGAAATTGTTACAGTCTTAGAATTCTAAAATAAATTATTTTACTTGTTTCCAATTTTAAATTTAAACTGTATCTCGATTGAACAAGTCATAAATAGATGCAATATTGACATTTTTGTAACAAAATCTAAATTTTAAAAAATACATCCATCTTTGCAGCAAATTTTGTTTAGTGGTTGGCAGTTAAATTTGCTTGATCAATTCACCTTCATTAATTTGAAATTCCTTAATAGTTTGTCCCAGAAATACTTTTTCACAAATACTTAAATATTTTTGCCTGTTTGCTAAAGTCGGTGCAGATTTTGAGCAACCATAATGTTTTTAGAACTTTTTGATCCAACGTCACATAAATATTAAACCTTTGCGTACCCTCCTCCCTACCCTGACAAAAAAAAAGTCATTACTAAAATATAAACACAAAGAAAATGATAAAGGGTGTCAAATGCAGATCAGTGTGCCAGTTTTTTTCTTTTCTTATTACTCAATCTTGTGGCTTGTTGAACTTTAAGTGGTTTGCCAGCACTG